>CM075856.1:62366040-63566040 GCA_037975125.1 Latrodectus hesperus | reverse complement strand
TGTGCATAAAATGCATGAAATTTTTTCTCCCTACTTCAAAAAAAATTTTAATGAGGATAAAAACATGAGAGTTAGATTCCCAAAAATTTAAAATAATTATATAAGAAATCAAAGAACTTGTTTTCCTTAAAGTAATGAAATAGTAAATGTTCTGATTTATTCAATAAAATAGCATATTGTTTACAAAAAAATATTGCCTTTTATTTCAATAGAAAAAATATACTTAATGAAATTTTAAATCTATGAACTCATTGTCCAATAAGTCATAACTATACCTTCACAAATTATTGAAAAAAAAAAACTCTTACTTTTTCTACACATTTATGAACTGCTTCTCGTTGAAAATCAGGCAAATTTTCCAATGAACTACCTTGCATAGTGTCAGTTTGAATGCTGAAATGGGGAATAAAATATATTTTTAGGTTAATGTAATACCATTATAATTCAAGAAAACAAAAAATTCCAGAAAATCTATAAAAATAGAGTAAAATAGATGACCACAATAATATCTACAGCCAAAGCTATCCAACTGCAAGTGCCCCAAGGGCCACTTTTAAAAGAATGCAGTTTGGAAGTCTATATATACACTACTTCAAATGTAATTTTAATATGTATGGTATACACAAAGAAAAAATGCATTTGTATTATAATTTTAATTTTTTTTAAAAAATATCAAACAGTAAAAAATTAGCTGGGAATTTCAGGATGTTAATTTTACAAACTAATGCATCAATATTAACTTTTAATATTTGTTATTAAGTAAGTAAATTATCAGAAAAGGTACACCTGAATTTTGCCGTTATAGATTTCATGTTGGAAAACTGCTTTCACAATGATAAATCTTATGAAAAGCAATCTATATCCAAGGGTGATCAAGTAAAATAATCTTCTTTTGCATTCTAATTTCTAATTAGAATGCAAAAGAAGATTATTATCTATTTGGATTTCCACTTCTAATTGGAAATAGGAATGATCTTGCTCAATCATTCTCAAATATTCAAAAAGTCACACTAACACATCACTTTGAGTAATTAGAACTCCTAAACAAGTACAATGGTAACTGATCAACGATCATGTATATAAGAACAGCTGAGAAAAGCTGGAACTCGAACTGGAATGATTGATTCCCAGTGTGAGTTCTGAGTTTACTAAGACTTTCTAACAATTGATTGGGGTGTCTAATGTTACTTCATTTGTATTTTATCATTAATATATATCTGTGCATATTTTATACTTGAAGCTAATTTATATGTTAAGAAGTTTGTTCTGCAAGCCACATGCAGCCCATAATCTTCATGTTGGGCAGCTCTGATTTATAAGACTTTATCAAAGTAATATTACATCTGTATTTCAAAGCTGTGCAACTTATTATCAAAATAATTACACTTTAATTCATTCAGAATACATTTCTCGTTAGAAATTTTAGACAAATAAATGGTGCAATGGACTTTTATTATTCCTGAGACTAAAAATCCAGAAACATGATAATTCTAAATAGACTACAAAAAATTTCCTTCCATAAGATTCAATGAATTTCAACCAATATTTTTTTTCATCCTACATTAATTAGAATGCTAAAAAATAGGCATGTTTTACAATATCAAAATAGAATTATAATTTATAATAAAAATATAAAAACAAATGATGGCTTTATCTTTTTTGAAATTATTTAATACAATGCTTCAAAAATAATTTTGTTTAATTTGGATATCTGGTGATTCAGATAAATTTAATGTATATTTATAAATTTGAGGAATAATTAGCTACAAGTAACAAATACTTGTAATTAATTTTACCTATAATTTGTAAGCATTCAAAATAAAAATAATTAAGTTATTTTTTTCAATAATTCATTTTAATCAGATAATAAAAAGCCATCAACATTTTAACACTTCTCAAAAGCATCAAACTCTTGAGTTGTAAAACAAAAATTAATATTTTAATTTTTTAAAGTTTATATCCAAGAAAATGTGAAAACAACACAAGTTATAGTTGCTTCAATGATGAGAAGGAATTAATGAATGTAAGCATTAATCATTATCAAACTATTAATGTTAAACTAAAATGTAATATAGTTTAGAAAAATATTCATTTTTATTATTTAAAATGAGAGAGAAATATTCGCTTATTTATGAGGCCAAAAGTACCGATCACATTTTTACAGCTTGATAGTCATGTAAGAACTGATATTGAAATAAAGTAAAATAAAAAATAAAATTACTAATTAATTTAAAATAGTCACCTAAAAATTTTGAAATTTACTAGTAAATCTGCCCAAAAGTATTTTGTGTTGAAAGCCTTAAATTCTTCAATTTTCAATATTTCTTTCACATTTATACATAAGCTGTTTCTTCTAATTTAGAATTAAAGAAGCATTATTTTATTGAAAAAAATGAACCTAACACATAATGACTAAATCAATTTAAAATCATAAGTTTTATTAAATTATAACAATTAGAATTTTAACTTTTCAATACATACCATGTTTTATAGAACAAGAATAGTCTGTTTGCCAACATTGATTAAAACATGATATACTCCTTTTTTTAAAAAAAATTTCATGAAAATTAATAATATTATGGTATATTATTAATTCTCTTGAAATTTTTTAAGTCTCAGCACTTAATAATTCTAAAATTCCTTATGAAATTTTAGTTTCTCTGTTTTGAAAAAAAATGAGAACAAATGCATAAGGAAAAAGCAGGTTTGGTAAACTACAAAATTTGATAATGATGAAATTCAAAACACAAATTCTACAGAAAGCTGAATGTAGAAGAAAATAATAACATTAAGGAATACATGGATTCAATTTAAAAACAATGATTAATAAATTTCAATGATAAAATTTATTTCTTTTATGAAAGAAATTTATATTTAATTAATTTCATTTAATACATACACAAATAATATTACATAAATATGAATTAATATAATTTAAAGGCTCCTCAGCAAAGACCCAAATTTTCACTGAAAGCAAAACATACTCAGAGCACACACTTTCAGCATCATCTTGAATACGTTCTCTATAACTTTCTGCTTCAGGAACAGGTGAATTACTACTATATGATGTTGAATACACCCTATGTCTCGAAATTTCTGGATTTTCTATATCATCTGGCACAGTTAAACAATATAAATCAAGAGTAATTCTAAGATCATCTAAGTTGACTTCACTTCGATCAGGATCTAAGCATTTAACAATGTCATCTGAAAATAACAAAATCTAAAATTAACTCAGTTACGAAATAAATACTGATTAGAATATAAATTAAATAGGATAATTGCTGTCAAAAACTGTCAGATGAATTAGAATAGTTTTACATTATAATGAAATAGTTTTATATTACAGAACACAAAAATATTTCAATGATAAATACCTACAAATAAAAAATAATTTAACAATTGTAGTATTTAAAATGCCTAAATAATACACAGAAAAAATACGTAGAAAATTTAATAACATTCTGAGAAATTGAAATTTATTACTATCAGAATTAAAAATAATACATAATATAATAACCAAACTGTATAACAAATTAAAGTAATTATAAACTGATCTTTATTTTTGCACAATTTTATTAAATCAACTATGAAACCATAAATCACTGTCTCATTTATGTTGCATAATTAATGTGATAAAAATGATATATGTGTATATGAACTGGAAATATTTCTATAATATATTTTTGCTGGATACTAAATTAAATATTCTGTAATTTAATAATTAAATTAAAATCCTGTAATAGTAAATTCGTAGAAAATATCCACTGAGGTAACATCAAATTAAAGACAGTTGTTAACTATTATAGTCTTTAAGAGAGTTTTTATTAAATTATATTATGTTATAATATAAATATTATTACTTTTATTACTATTATTAAAACGCCTTAGAATAAAATTTACATAGCAGAGAATATTGTAACCTTATTTTAAATTTTCAAAATCATAAGTTGGCAATTTATCAATATTTATTTATATAAATTTTAGAAAAATTCAAAAAATTTTAACTTAAAACATTAATTTTAAAAATTAATTAATATTTTAAAATTACTTACTTAGACAAGTAGGCAATGTGGTCAATGGATAACTTTTCATTTCTTGCTTGCCAACTCTTACAGTACAAGAGAAATGAAAGAAAAAAGGAGGACAATTATTTTTATCCTGAACTGAATTTGGTTCAAAATCCTTTTCAATAGATGACACAGATGACTCAGTATGCAGACAGCTTTTCGAACTAGCTAATTCTTCTTCACACAAACTACTTGCTTTATCAACAGCTCCCACATCTTTGAAGAAAATTATAAAATTTGATAGTAGTAATCTTAAAATAATCTTATTTAGTTAAAATTAAAATTTTACAGTAGTATTCTTTTAAATATATACTGTAGTATTCTTAAAAATATTCTTAAATTTGTATTTTGATTTTGAAAATTTTGAATATGATATCTAAATTCTTGTTTCCAAAAATGACTCAATATTCCTTTGTTTTTAAAACGTTAATAAAACTTTCAAAACCTTTTTTTTTCTTTCTTTTTTATAGGAAATAAAGTTTCTAGTATAGTTTTATTCTAATAGAATTCATGTTGGTAATTTAAATTTAATTTTCAATAGTTTAAATTTAAACTTTAAAAATTCATTTGATTAAAATAGTTTTATTATAAAAGGCTTTCTTTAATAAAAGAATTTTATATATTCATTAAAATCTATCAAACTTTATTTTTAGTACATTTATTGTCATAAATATAATAATAATTAGGTTAATAAAGTAATGAAAGTAAAACACATAGTTTCTAGCAGTTTAAAATGTGTTTAATATGTTTAAAACAAAGATTAATAGAAGTCTTAAGTTATCAGTTTAAATCCTTAGGATAAAATTTCATTTTCAAATGTGGTATGTTTGTTGCTCAATGTGTGTGCGTTTTTTCCCCCCATATTATAGTTAATTAGACTGAAACCTAGTTTAAAATGAATTCTAAATGACAACAAACATCCAAACCTATGATGGGATTTGAATCCAGAAATTGCTCAACTGAAAGCCAGAGACAAACTATTTGGCTTCCAGCTCAGCCTTTTAAACATGTTAATCGTTTACTTATTTAAAATATCATTTTTGAACCATTTCATAAGAATTTTAATATTAAATAAATAGATATATAACAATACACAGTTCTACTTTGAAAAATATTTAAAATTATTTTTCAACAGAAAATCAGAATATAGAAATAGCCATTACGAAATAGTAATGAAATTATAAATTCTAAAATAAAAACAATTGAATTGGTTGAAAATTCATTTTTTAATAATTAAAAAACTTGATATCTTGAGCAAAGATTTTTTTTTTTTTGAATAAATCATATGCATGAATAGCATTAATTTTTATTTTAAGGAATATTGTGAATATTGAATTTAATCTAAGATGTCAAAACAGCAATTCAAAACAAATAAGAATAAACAATTTAATATATTTATTTTACTCACACATATTTCCTTATAATTTATTCTATACCCAAATATGCTACTCTACACTGAATAATGAATTTCTATTATTATTTATATCAAAAATTTATTAAAAATTAATTCAATTATTACAAAGAAAATTAATATAATTTGTAAACATATTAGATGAAGCACAGAAATTTTATAAAATGATCAAAGAATTTCTTCATACATTTAATTATGATCAAACATTAATGTAGCATTTTTATAAGTAAATAAAACTGAGAGTTTACAAAACAAACATTGAATCAATGAAAATTTATTCAGCAAATTTTACTATAGAAATTGAAATGATACTTTTAAAAAACATTTTTTTTTCAACACAATTGCAAATAGGATATATTGATAAAAATAACTTAAACAGTTGAAATGTTTTACAAACAAGATCATAAAAAGTAATTTCAATGCCTGTCAATATGTTACATAAATTAAAGTACTGATTAAACTCAACTATGAATATAAAGGTGCAGCATCAACTTTAAAATATGGATAACTTTTACTTTAACAAGGATTATCATTCACATTTTTTAACAAGAGATACATTATTACAATATTAACATTAGAGAACTGACAAATGTATATAAATCCATTAGTTTTCTGTTGGAAAAACATCAGAAATAAAATGCAAAAAAACTGAAAAAAATTATAACATACCATAAGCTTCATCATCAATTGATGTTCCTTTCTCAAACACAATTTCATCTTGACTATCTACACCTTCTGCCATAATTGAAATTTCTGGCTATAAATACACATATTTTATATGCATATAAAAGTATTTTAAATAATCATATAAAATTAATAATAAATAAAAAAGAAAGATTTTGATTTATTGATTTTGATGATTAATTTTTTGAGTTTGGATAGGTTATCATTCATTTATTGATTTTGAATTTAAATGTACAAAATTTTAAGATTTTAGATGCAATTCGAATAGAAGTTTTAAAATTAATCTTATTTTATTTCAGATACTAATTATACATGTTTAAACTAATTCATGCTTGAAATTTAACTTATTTATGTTTTGTTTTGTAAATAAATAGTATAGGGTGGAATACAAAATAAATATTCTTAAATTTTTTTCTACAATTAAAAACACAATTTCTTCTACACAAAAACTAAACATGAAATTCTACTAGATAAAAATATAGTATGTAGTAAAATTTCCCATATTAAGTAAAAAAAAAAACATTTAACTAATATTACATATTATACACAATTTAAAATAAATAAATATACAGTAGTAAATAATTTATTAACAGAAACACTAATAAAATTAAGTGATAAAAAAATTCCACTTTTACATATATCTAAAGTTACGCAAATCACTTTTCAAAAAACATCTTTCAGAAATATACATTGAAATTAAAATTTTGGAAATTTTTTCTTTCACATATTGAAACAATGATAAAATAAGTCTTCATACAGTAGTTTTCAATATCTTATCTATTGACCAACAGATGTTCATGAGTGATTTTAAATGGCTTGGAAAGATCATTTTCTAATAATAATAACAATGTTATAAATAACAATAACATTAATGTCTTAACATTTATTAGCATTAATATAGCATTATATATATATATATATATATATATATATATATATATATATATATATATATATATATATATATATATATATATGAACGACTAAACAAATAATATATATGCCCAATGCATACATATTATCCACTGCACTTTGAAATACTTACAAAAATTAGAGACAGAGCTATAAAATTATAAAAAATAATTTTTAAATAAACAAATTTTTATTATAACAAAATCATCAAAAGAGGAGTTTGAATGTATTAAATATTCAAAAAATTCTCAATATAATTACAGAAAAACAATCATAAGAAAATATGGCGACAATTTTGCAAGGTATAAAAATCTCGATAAAGCTCTGTTGAATCTTACCTATATAAACCTCATTAAGTCTCAGTATATAGAGTAAAAATGACCACAATATTAAATAATGCTTATGATAAATTTCATACAAGCAATATTCTTTGAAAACCAGCAAAGAAAATTATTAATAGTAAAAGAAATCATAAACTATATTATATTAAATTTTATATATATATATATATATATATATATATATATATATATATATATATATATATATATATATATATGTATGTATGTATGTATGTATGGAAGAAGGTTTAAGACTAAAATTTGAATGGATTATAAATTAATAAAAATACAATATGCAAACTAAATTAAAACTTTATCAGAATTTTCCTTGCTACAAAAAATAAATTTTGAGAAAAATTTAAAAAGAAATATTTAAAAAACTTAATATGCACATCTACATTTGTCAATGTATTAAATATTATTTTTAATAATTTATATTAAAAATTGGTCCCACAGTAACAATGTCAACCAAAATTTAATCACATATTTAAAATTGTGAACTAATTAATTAAACCATTAAGCAGCCTAGCTATTGTATGTAATTTTTTGTGAATAATAGAAAATTATACACATTAAAAAATTTATTACACACATTCCATCATAAATTTCTTCAATAAATTTATAAATTTTACCTCAGATATTTCTTCAATAGGATAAAAGAAAAAATAATCTGGTCTATTAGGAATAACTTTGAAAAAACTCTTTATAATTTCAGAAAATTTTTCTTTGATGTTGAGATGTTTTTGCTGTAAATTTTCACAAGGATGATGCTTTTCCAACACAGTAAATGGAAAAAGCTTTTCAGCAATGCTAGAATTATAAATCAAAATTGGTGAAATATGAATATTAAAGAAATTATAAATAATACACAAAAATAAATTTCCAAAATAAAAATTTTAAATGAATATGAAGACACAAGCATAGAAATACAAAAAAAAAAAACGATAAATTTAAAGAAAAATTATCATAATATTTTTCAAAATATACATAATTCCTTATTCTTACAGACCTATTACAATTATGTATAAAATGTAGTTGAATATTAAGAAAAATACTGAAAAACTTTTCAAAATAAAATAATTCATTTTTAATTAAGATAATATAAAAATATTTATCTTAAAAGCATTCAATATCTAACTTTTTCTTCATAAATTTAGAAAAGTAAATGTGATATACTATTACTACACTACCAATTCATACTTATTTATTACTAATGTTAAATAAAGAATCAATAAACAAACATACATATCACTCCATGAATACAAGTTTAAATTAGCAAATATAAAAAGATTTTTCACTTAATTTTCTGAATTGATATTGAATACTAGTAGTCATTTTAAGATGTATTTATAAAACATGTGTTGAAGATTCATTATAACCTAATGGTAGAACTTGGTGAAAATCCTCAGTGTGATCTTAGGATTAATAGGACCAATGTGCAATAAGTTATGGAAAAATTTTATTTATTTAGCATTATTCTTAATTTGATACATAATTAGAGAATATAAACCTATATAATAAAGAATATTAAAATATATCATTAAGTGACACTGAAAGGAAAAATTTTCGAACAGAAATATAGAAAATCTTGAATTTGTAGGCATACATAACATTTCGAAATTAATTCTTCTAAAATGCATGTATGTATAAATATACATTCAACAAATATACTGACATATTAAAACAATGAAATGTTAATATTTTTGAAGCTTAAGAACAGATTTAATAAAAAAGATAATATAAAAAAATTATACAGATAAAGAGGTGATAACAATCAAACTTTATTGAAAAACTTTTAGTCTTTACTACTTTTTTATCAGCATAAAATCAAAACAAAATTTTTAATAAAAAGAATTCATACATTAATATAAGTAACAGTGCGACATTAGAAACTTTAAATGTTAAATATTACATCAAATATAAAAATTTAATCTTATGCATTCTGTAAACAAGATTTTGCCTTGGTAAATAAAGAAAATTTAATTAAATTTATTTTGTAATTTACTATATGAAGTAAAAATTATTTTTCAATCATAACAAAGAATTTTCAGAAATTATTCTTCAAATTCTAGATAGGAATATTCTGAGAGTTTTGAGAATCATTCTAAGTTATGTTGAGCATATTGATTGTATCATTTTAAGCTATATATAAGTACTATTTTAAGCTGATGATGATTTTAATGTTACTTTATTTAGGATTCTAACAAAAAAATAAGTTTCAACAATTATATTAAAAAGAAAACTACCTAAATATGAAGTACACAAATTATTTTTTAAAATTTACTTGACTATAAAGAAGTTTTAGATTCTACAACATTTTCACTCTCAATATGTACATATATAATGTATTTACTTTTCTATCTCATTAGACTGATCCTTTTTTCTGTCTTCATCTTCAGATGCAGTAACTTTACCAATTGCTGAAACTTTGTCTTCATCACTTTCATGTGAATGACGTAACTGTCGAACACATTGCTTGGTTGTAAAGTCTTTCACATGGCCACATATCATAAAGACAAATTCAGTGATATCTATTTCCAAAAGTGTTTCTTCACAAATATCATCAATAGCAGCTATTGCATCATATTTATTGATATTCAAATCATTTATTAAGGATCTGGAAATAAATATTTAAAAATATCAAGTGAGAATCTATAAAACCATACAACTATTTTATTTAAGATAGTTACAATTTATAAATAAATCAATTTTATTTCAATAAAACAAGTTGTAGAACACAAATAGCATCAAATAATTTTACTGTGAAAAATGCTTAATGTATAAAAAATTGTATTTACTATGTATAACAATAAAAATAAAAAGTAAAGATTAAATTCAAGATGTTTATTAATGCTAATATGATATAAATAATAATTATGTATTTATACCTTTTCTAAAATAATATAAAAAATACTATCTTTTAATTTTATGAAATAAATACTAAATATTTCTTTATTTCAAAAAATGCACAAAAAACAAATGCAAAGTACTTCACAAAAATATTTCATAAATTAAAATATTTTACCAATCATTTAAAATAAAAAAAAAGAATTTATTATGTGCTCTTCCCTTTCTCAGCTGTTAAATTCTTGTAAATTAAATTCTTCTACATTATTTTTTTCATAATAAATTTTATTGCGGGTAACGAATTGGCTGATGCCCTAGCAAAAAGAGGTACTGACGAGCCTTTGCTTACTCCGTCGTCTCTTACCTATTCTGAACTATACTCTAGACAGAAAGGCCTTGTTCGGTCTGCATTTGCCATTCCCCCCGTGCACCATTGGTACCAGGGTAATCGTCCTGGCGGATCTCTATCCCTCCGGTGCAGCAGACTGGAACAAACTACAATAACTCATTTTCGAAGTGGCCACCTAAGATCATTGGCATTTAACAACAAAGAAAAGAAATTTCCAATTTGCGCTAAGTGTTTCAAAAGCCAAGCCACTCCGGATCATATCCTTGAGTGCTTGGGACTCGATAAAGAAGATCTTCTGGAGCGACCATTATTGGTCATTGATTTCCTGAGAGTGTACAATATCATAGACTTGGTCTAGCGCTGCTAGACAACAGGGATCAGCAACAACACAACTTAAATAAAAAGGAAAAAATTTTATTTATCAGAAAAGAAAAAAATAACTATGTTAATTTATCTATCACAAATATTATATACAACAGAATAAAATCTATTTAGCAAAACTAAAACCACTGGATACCATACATTGAACAATGTATAAATAATGCAAATAAAAAGTATTTGTGTAATGATAAGTTAAATTTAATGATAAACTTTAAATTAAAATTAAAGGCAGATTTCTAGAGTAATGTAAGCATATAGAATAGATAATATAATGTTAGTTACATTTTAATAGGAATTTTATAATATTACCTATATTCTAATAAGAAACAGAGATGATATATCTAACAACTTATAAATTCATGTAGGCTTATTACATTAGTAAATTTATTAAATAAATTAAACTTAATTTGAAGAAATTTATTTATGTAAATATGATTGTGGATTAGAAAAAGAAAACTGATTTTGATATATATAAATATTTAAAATACAAATTCATTCTTTACCTATATACTCCATAAGCAAAGGATTTTGTGAAAGACTTATATAAAAGCAAGCAATGTTCTTTTAACACCAAAGCTTCCATTGCTTTCTTAGATTTCTTTGTACACTCAGGAGAATCAATTGTTGGGATAACTAGAGAATCAGACTGCTCTGAGGAAATACTGGAATGCTTCCGAATACAACACTCACATTCGAAAACATGCTGTTCAAAACTGTCTTTTAATTTTTCTTGCTCAAAGAAGATCAGCTGATTTAAAATTAAAGAAGACACGCCACTATAGACATAAACAGGAATACATAGAGAGAATTCTCGAGACTCAATGTCATTTAGATTATCATCTACAGCAGCATCAGCTTCAGGCTCATTTTCTGCTTCAGAAGGCTCTATGTCCACTTTCGCTGCTTCACTCTCCTCTTCAGAAGGACTTGTAGATATATAGAGCTTTTTAAGATCCCGAAAGCTTTGAGGTATTAGCGTAAGTATAACGTGGGAGGAAGAAGAGGTTTTAACATAGCACTTCCATTCTGAAATATTTTCTACAGCAATATTTGTTTGAGGTTGGGAACATTCAGATGATTCCTGTGATGAACATGCATTAAAGCAAGATTTGCACTTGGTAAGTTCAGGAATCAATGATTTATGTGGATACATGGAAGTGTAGCAAACTTCTGGGTGAGCAAAAGGTATTTGTGGATCTGTGATATTATTACGCTCCCTATGATGAACTTGGAAGAGAAGAGCTAAGGAATCTTCAGCTGACAGAGATATTTCCTTATCATGAGCTTTCTGGATGTTTCTCAGAAAGAATTCAAAGAATACATTGTTAGCATCATTAGTATCATTGATCAAATTACTCATACCTATATGAAAAAAAATTATAAAAATAAAATAAATAAATAATATTTCAATTTTTAAAATAAATTTAAATTATCCTAAAAACTTTAAAAACATATTTATAATTAACTCTAAATAGAATAAACTCAAAAAATACCTATATGAAGTGAAGAAAATACAACTTCTGTCTGGGGACATTTTGGAAGTAGACTAATGATAGAAAATGCATAAGGGATTACATGAGTTCCAGTTGCATCTATTTCTGCATTTTTGATGCTACTAGGTTCAGGTGTAATATTAGAATGATTAGAATAATTTACATCTGTTATTCCTTTAAAATTGTCTGAACAGGTAGTGCTTTTCTGTGAAAGGCTGCATAAATGTTCAAGAGTGGTCAGGACTGTGACAATATCTAGATCTTTATGATGAATCTGAAAAAAAAAATGCATTATACAATGCAATCAACTTCAAAACTAGAAAAAATTATTCACATGAAATTATTTTATACAGTTAAAGAAAATTGATAAATAGTATCTATAATAGTACATTTTGTTAATAATAATCATTCAAAAAAATAGTTTAAAAAGTTTTTCTTTCTTTTTTTTTAAATGTTCAGAGTTGGGAAATTTTTAATCAATAATTTTAGCAAGTTGAAATGATGACCATTATTAATAAGCATCATTGTTTTGAGGGTAAAGTAAGGTAAACGTTATTGCAGCAATTTTAATAGCAGTAATTTACAAATAAGATAATAAATTTTAAAAAATAAATAAAAATTAGGAATACACAAATTTGCTTAACAAATGCTTTAAAGCATTGATGTGCAACTTATTCCCACTATGAAGCCTGTAATTTAATTGGCAATGATCTTACTATTACAATATTTTATTCAAACAGTGATATTCCTTAAAAAAAGTAGGTATAAGAAATCAAAAATATTTTGCTAACTGTATTTATAAAGCACATTTAATGACAGTATTTAAATACCCAGAAAGTATAAAGAAGGTAAAGAAATATTTTATGCACATTTAAAAGGCTACCTTTTCAAAAATTTGGAAATAAAATATTGTTATTGAACAATTATACTTTTTCAAATTTTAAGAATATACAAAGCAGCTTTATTAAATCATTTAAAACTAAAATGGTGAAGATAGCAATAAAAATTCTAAATATTTAATCAAATGAAAAAATTACATTACAATAAAAATTTAATAATAACTTGACAGAGAAATGCATGTAAAAGATCTAGGAATATCGAAAATCTTTAAGGCTTCCATATCAAATGAATAAGTAATAATAAAAATAGAAATGTTTCTTTGCAATGTTGATGTTTAAATTATTCTGCTATTATTTTTTTAAACAAATTATTTTCAGATAGATATATTTTGAAAAAATTGAAAACAATTTTGGATATTAAATTGGTGATCAATAAATTTTATTTTGAATTATCTAAAGTCAAAGGTAGAATCTAAAATTATTTCTATCATTCATTTGATGTTTTCTTCTTTAGATATGATATTACTTTCATGACAAAATTCAATATATAAACTAATTCCTAGTGATTCATCAAGATAAAAAATTTTCAAAGATAAAATATGCCATGTTAAAGTTGTGAATAACCAGGCATAATTTCTCCTTCATTTTAAAATTAAGAGCACTATGTTATGAAAAAATTTTCTCTTAATTTTCTTGCAAAGAAACTAATGTTTCTATAGTTTTTGATTAAAAATTTTATGTAACACAGTAACACATTTTATTTATTTAATTATTTTACTTACTTCTTTCACTTAATTGCTCAAAATATTATAGTAAGTAAATCTCATACCTTTACTTGCATTTTAAGAAAACAAAAAATCTGGATAGCAATACCTTCTATTGCTTACACAGTTCTTAGTAAATATGAGTGTGTATGTTTTGACACATTTTTATCAACTTCATCCATCAGACAGTTAATATCATATTTAGTATGCAAAAATTAAATTTTTGTATATTGATTATTTTTCGCAATTTTTCATCACAAGACATCTTCTAGATTTTACAAGAATTATTAGAATAACATCTCATAATGGTTAAACCTAACTTATAAAGTATATAAAATTTAAAATTAAAAATAAAACAATGTGAAAATAGTTAATTGAATCCATAAAAAGTGTGATTTGTTAAAATATCCAAAATATAAAGATAGAATAAAAGATTGAAACAGATGAAGACTTGGTTTAAATAAAGTTTGAAAATAAAAAAAAACTATTGCACATAAAAATACATAAAAAAATGTACGAGTTTAACTCAACTAAATCTGAAATCATCAGTGGAAGGGGAAAGACAAAACGGGAGTTATTGAAAGCAATATAAAGAATGCATGGTTTATGAAGTATTATAATTATCACAAATCAGTTCCCTTTCAGACAATAATTAGTAATATGTAAAATATGTATATCTGATAAAAATAAGTGTAACTTTTAAATTAGCTCTTCACATGAGAATAACTGGAAATGGAAGAAAAAATGAAAATTTTTTATGTGATCTTTCTGCAAATCTCATGTCTTTTCTAAGTTAATAAAATAAAATGTTTGAAAAAAATTTTAATGTCAAAAAATGCTATTGTTTTATGGAAAAAGTCAGTGCCAATGATAGCAGAAATGCTTGTAAATTTATTGCAGTAATGTGACTAAGAGCCTAATAAAAATTCTTAAATCACTTGTTCTTTAGATATTTAGAATACCTAATATTTCAAACAGTATTGAATGAACTGATTGAACTCATACTTGAACAGGGTAAAGCAAACTTCTCTAATGCATACTATTGGATGACATTTATTAACACATTCTAACTATATCATTATGCACTAGTATTATGGTATATGCAATATTTACATGGTCAGTTGAATTATATGTTCAAAATTGTGAATGAAAACACTTATTTTAGATATGTATATAAAGTAGGAATTGCAGATGTAAATGGTATTTTCAATACCTCAAATGATAGAATCAGTTGACTTTAAGTCATCTCTAAATATAGGAGTGTAAATATAGGAAAATTGATGAACCTGTTACAATACCTATTCCAGAACAAGAGATATAACAGATTTGTTATATCCAGTGAAGGGTTTGATTATATTGACAGTAGCAATGCTCCAAAGTAGAAATTTTGAAAATCAGGAGACTATAAGAATATGTGAATCAGTTGAAGCCAAAATATAAAAGAATATATACTTATATAAAAAATATTAAACACATTATATAGTCTCCTGAAAGAAGGTCATATAGTCATGAATTTCAATGAATGATATGATGCTGATAGAGTTTTAAAATAATAATTGAGAGGCAATTGCTTGTTTCTCAGATAACATAATTGAATGCACCGACCCACCAGAAGGTATACGGTGGATTATATCTCAGATAAAAAGTAGTTGGTTAAAAATCACATAAAGGTTCTGAATAATGAAAACTTGAATTGCGGTAGAGCAGATTTACAAAGGTGAGTGATGTACAGTGCCCAATTTGAGTAAAAACGTCACTCTACCAATTTCAAATAGCATAACCATAAGTCAATTTGAGATAAAATGACAGATTGATAATTACAGACTAGTGCTTAACAGTATGTACTCCTGAATGTATTAAAGTTAGTCTTGAGGTTAAATGGAGATTTGACTGTAGAATGGTTATGAAAGTTTTAAGTTTTGGAATTAAAGGGAATTCCAGCTTTTGAACAAAAATGAACACAATTATTTTTGTTATGAGATTAAATGAATTCATTTTCAAAAGATCAAAGAACGAGATTATTCACAGCAATTTGAAGTTGGTGCTCAATCATGTATTGGAACATTGACCAGATTTGCAGATTATCAATATTAATTGACAATATTATACAAAATAAAAAATAAAAAAAAGTTTCAGCTTTCTTGAATGCTATGAGATTTTTTATGATGGGACATCAATGAAAAATACTCTACAATTTTTCAGTTTCCTGGATAACTGCCAACATTTGTAACTTAAAAAATGTCTAACACTGCTTGCATAAGACTAAGGTACAGTTAGGAATCTCATTAATGACAACTTTTATCATTTCATTCATGAATCATCATCAAAACCCATGACACCTGACTATTATGTCAGTAATGGCATACCTAATATATACAATAAAAATAAAAAATATTGGAAAACTCTTGTCATCTACTTATACAATTTGAGATATAATAAGCATGCAGTAATCAACGCTGACTAAGTCATTTTAACACTGAAGTTTAACAAAGGAAGAAGCAATGGTGAACAAATAACCAAATCTAATGTATGGAAATTTTCTAATGGTTTATGGAGATGAGTCATTTCATTGATATTTAAAAAATGGATTATTTTAGGCATAAATTGCTGATTTATGGAACTATGGAAATTTATATAATCACAGTCTCATAAAGTATTATAGTCATAAAGCCACAAAATAATAAAAGTGGTAGAAATCTGATTTAGTAAATTTTTCAGCACTTTTTCATCAACAATATATATAAGAAAACACATAGATGGTAAATAGTAATGAAAGATATTGTACATGTGTGCCACGCAGGAGCCAGAAATAGTGTATTAAAAGAATTTTTTAATCATAGGAAAGTCAAAAGAGAGTGTATACATACTTCTTTAGATAATGTAGCATGATCGACAACTTTAAATGTGATTAACAGCTTTCCTTTAGTAGCTGTAACACAATTTTAAATACACAGAGGTATCAAAAGCTCTTAAAACAGTAAATCTTGTTATATTAGTTTTCATTTTATTTATAACTGTTAATATTAGTTTTGATATCCTCTTTATCAGCATGAAAACCTTAGCAATCCCAGGAAATAAAAGATATCATTAATCCAAACTAAATGCTCTTATCTTTTAGCAAGTCATTTGAAATTCAGATGAATTTTTATTGAAAAATGATGAGAACTTTCTTAACCATAAAAAGTGTAACCCTTAAAGTTAGTCTCTCACATGATATTAAATTCTATGAACCAGCTTCATTCCCAGTATCAATTTCTGAAATTTCAGAGATTTAAATTTAACTAAAAACTTTAAAAATATTTAAGTTGGAAAAAATGCTCAAGATGATTTTGATAAAATTTCAAAAGTATTTGAGATTAATTTTACAGTTGGAAGTCTTAAACAATTAGTTTGTGGGAAAACTGAATTTCATGACTTTCTTGGCAACTTACAAACAGCTGACACCTAGTTGAGGAGTATGGGATGACACTATATACCTGGTTTTTGAGTCAATAGGTTTCTTTTATTTTTACAGACATAATTTTTTTCTCTATTATCCACATAGGATGTGATCAAAAATAAAAGAAGTACTCACCTGAGCAGTTCTTTTAACTAGCAAGTATTCCTGTTATGTCCAACTACTGCTAATTTATATAAGTCAAAGTTTCTTGAAAGTAATTTTCGTATATCCAAAACACAGACATTTGAAGCAATGTAATGGATGTGGAAACTATGATTAAATGAATAATTTAAATAAGCAGCTCTTCAAGGGCCATAATAGCCGAAATTCTCCTTTCCAAGGTTAAAGATCTCCACAAAAAACAAAAAGGAGGTGATTTAATTTTCAAAAAGAGTTAATAGTTACAAGACAGTAATATTTCGAGGAGAGGCCTCAACCATGAAAAGGCAACTGTAAGGAAGGTAGAAAAGGAAAAGATGGCAGAAGTTAAAAAGTAAAATAAAAATGCTGGACATCTTAGAATATTGACATCCATATTTACATGTAGAAAAGTAAACAAGAATCATCTGGAAGAATTTTATTTAAGAAAACTAATAATGAAAAGGAAAATAATTAATAAGATATTTGAAAATATTAATAAAAATATTTCTCTAAAATAAAGCATGTTAAAATATATTCCTAAACTAAACTTAGTAGTACAACAGCCCATAATCAAGGCCTGCAATGTTCATATCTGTTTTCATGACAGAGGGCTCGGAGGTGCAAAGTATATGTTCCAGTTAGTTGGTCAGGCAAACGTGTAAACCTGGGTGTGTTTAGATCCCAAACAGTTTGATACTGAGTTTTATCTCCACTACAGGGATGAAAAGCTGAGTCAACCTTGCTGAACCTATGGGTCGAACCCTGAACCTGTACCTTGGGAGCATGAAGTGCTATTATTATGCCACAGGTTTCAAAATATATTCCTACTGCCAGCAAAATTATTCTCAATCTAATTTTCTCATTTAGGCTGATATTTGTTTTAATTATAAAAAGATATAATGATAGGAGAATTTAAATATTATTTGCATTGAATTATAATATATGATGAGAGAGTAATTTTTATCCTTTATAATGAACGTTTAAATAGTTTTTTTTTTTTTAATAACGGCGGGTACTTGGGTGACTAACCCTTCACCACAACAAGGCCGGAAACTGCTACTCATTTGTCATTACCCAGCGGGCACCTGTGAACCAAGTCACGGAGGCGAGTAGCATTACTCGCGTCATACCACCACAGACCCGTTTATACGGCGGGCCACATTCATACATCAACACACAAGAAAGGACAGAGAAACACAGAGAGATAGTAACATCCATGCCCGAACCGGGATTCGAACCCGGGACCTACAGCTCAAGAGTCAGGAACGCTAACCACTCAGCCATTGGTTGGCTATGTTTAAATAGTCACTAAGTAACCAGTGTATGATTAATTTATTTAAATGATAATAAAATTTATTAAAATTTAATTCAAAAAAGAATGAGAATATATTACTTTCTTTTCTTCTCCAGCATAGCAAATGAAGCAACTTATTCTTCAGTATTAAGGAACAATAAGCATTTATCTTTACGATGTTTTAAATGATAACCAAATCACGGAGCGACACGGGAATGATTATAAATTATTCTGTAAATAATTTATAATCAGAACAGATAAATTAATATGATAACAATGAATTTTAAAAATTCAATTTAGATGTTTTTTTTATCTAATCAATTTTCAAATTATTTTTTATTACCTGGAAAACTGAAGGTGAACTTATGTACAGAATATTATTCAATTCCAGAAATTCCAGACACAAAAATAAAGAAAACCAATGCTTACTGCAAGTGGAAGCTCTTCAAATTTTAAATTATTCAAATAATCTAACTGGGGTGGTAACTTTGTCATGCCATATTGAGGTTCGATCCAACATTCAGTTATCAACTGCAATTCTCCATCTGCTTCTGTCAATTCTGTATCATCTTCTTCTGAAATGCTGAAGTGGAATACATTTACAAAAGAATATTAAAATAAAAATAATTAATTTAATCAATTTAATAAAGTATTTTAATTTTTTAAAGTTTTTTTTAAAAAAAAGTATAATTCAAAGGAGTAAAGAATTTTTTTAATTTAATATCTTCAGTTCCTGGCTTATTATAGATAATTAATTACAGTAAAAATTAGCATAATGAATTTGTATAGTATATAGCTATATAATAATCAATTTAATTTTTAAATAATATTTCAGAAATTGTGATGCATTGACAATTATAGCAAAAAAAAAAATTAAATAAATTTAGAAGAAAATAAGCATAAATACAATCATGTTTTTAATAAAATATACACTAGAATAAATAGAATAAAATTTGCAAGGAATACAGGTCTATACATTCAACTAGTTTTAATCTTAAGTAAACAATTATAAATAGCAGAAAATTGTAGAACTAATAAAAACTCTTACATTTGAAATTAAGAGGTGTTGTAAAAAATTCCACAAAGCAAAAGACAACTTTTTATGGAGTACTTTAACTCTCCACACATATACTATGACTCTGAATACATAAAAGTATCAGCAATTATCAAGATCTAAATTCATAAAAGGTATTATAACCTTAAAACAACAATCTTCAAAGACTTCAAATATATGTAAATGCTGTGTTAAAGATTTAAATACCTCTTAAAACTATCAAAAATTAATTTATTATACTATAATATTTCAAATATTTCTCATAATAGATATATAAAATATTTGAAAGTTCTCAATTTATTTTAGAAAATTACATAAGTTCAATTTACTTATTATGCTTAAACAAAAAAATAGATATGATTAGGTTAAAAAAATTGGAAAATTAGATAGGATTTATATATAAAAACTAAGATATTTAAGAGAAAAACTTAGATATACTAAGAGAAAAATTTATTATTCTGTTGTTTCCAAAACCTCAATAAATTTCTCTTTTCATCACTTTTAAATTCATCAAAAATTTTCTTTTAATTAATTAAAATTTAAAATATACAACATGGAAAATGAAATATGATGTACATTTAAATATCATTAAATAATTCGTAGAATGCTATCATTAGACTTATCGACTTTTCCAGATAGAACAATGAAAAATTTTAAAAAATGTATAAGAGTTTAGGCTTATTTGATATTTAAAAATGGATTTAATATTTTTGCAGTAATCAAGCAATATAAAATAAAAACATCAGGTCACTAACCTGTCTTTTACAGTAGTATTTGTGTGTGGTGGAAATATGATATACTGAACTATGCAACAGTTCTCTTCGCTTTTATAAGATTCAGAATTTAATGATGTTTCACAATGAACCTAAAATATACAACATCACACTTTAAAATGGTAAGTTTAAAAAAAATAGGAGTTTAATAATAACATATTAAAAGTATACAGCGTATCTGATGATAGGACACCAATAAATAACTCTTCAACAGTCATTCATTGACAAATAAACACTGAAACAGAAATGTTACAAAAAGTAATACAATGATGTGCAGCCTTAAGCAACAATATAAATTGATACCCTTAAAATTGTAGAAAAGATGTACAATGAGCATGAAATTCAGTAGAAAGGTTATATGTATGCAAATATCAAGAACAAAATCTCTTAGGTAACATGTGCATGTGAGAATGACAGCTCCAGGTTACAATTAAAAAAAGGACAGAGGTGCAGTTAAAGATATTTACTGCAAATCCAAATAAATTCATTCTTGAAATATGACTAGAAGAAACTACATGGATGACTTCACACACTGAAGATCGATCAGAAACTGGAAGAGTAGCATAGTATGACAAATATATCTGAAGAATTCAGTACACTCCTGAAAGATTCAGCTCTTTGAAAGTGGGGCATAGGTGCCACAGAGTGGTACAAAAAGCACAAAAACAGGATATTTCATCAATAGAGTTGTCCTTTTTATAGATGAAACTTATTTCAGTGCTAATAGTAATGATTCACAAGCTGAAAAAAAGTTTCATTCCAGAGATTTTTACAGTGTTCCTGGATTTGTTTCCAGGGAAGCATTATACTCAACGAATAGACTGGCACACATTATTAACAATAGCAGTTCTATAACCAGGGATCATTATTGTAAATAACTTATTTAAATTAAATAGTGCTAATGAATGGATACACCTGTAAAAAGTGATTCTTCCACATAAGTGTCTGTTATGAGGTACTATTGCAGAGAACTTTTCCTTTACAGATGACAATGCACAACTATACTGAACTCCTGCTTTTCAACTGGAGGCAGTATAAAGCAACCACTGCAGTACGAGAACAGCATATTTTATGTTAAGGAGCCTCTGCTTATTGTTCTTCCTCATAGACTGACATTCAGATGTAATGATACCATGAGTTCAATAAAGTCTTTTTTCATTTGATTCTATACTGTATGCATTTCCATATTATTTAATTCCATATTGTATAATTTAGTCATCATTTGAATATAAAATGCTGTCCCTCATTTGTGAATTACATGTCTTTTACATAACTTCTTATGGAGTCATTAAAAAAAATTTACCTGTTTAATTTTGCAAAGCCCTTTTATATAGTATTAAGATATATTGATGCCAATAAATGCCTTTCTTTTGTAATTTGAATGTCTTCTGGTGCTTACTGAGCATACATGATTTTAAAGGAGACATCTATATTAAAACTGAAGGAAAATATATAGCCTTATATCATTTTGATAGAACTTTTTTTTAGAACTTCTATATTTCACATAAAGTAACGAAAAATAATTTACAATATTTGACAAATTGCAAATTATTGTTCATTACTTTCTTATTATTGAATTTTTTATTTATTGACAAATTATTTGTAACAATGAAATGTTATAATTTGTCACTAAATAATTATAATTTATTTAATTTTGATGATAAAAGATGCATTTTTTTCTTTTTAAGAAATTTATAAAATAAAATAAATGTATTTTTCTTCATATAAATATGCAATCTTTTTATTTTAGGTGACAAAATTTTAAAAGAAGTCATTAAAAAAGGCAATTTCTATATTTTTATAGATTTTAAATGACAAGACAAAATAAAGATTATATTAGAAATATTATTAAATGACTATTTGAAATTTTATAAATATCTAATGTGAAACAAAAATACAGCAAAATGGTAAACAATGTTTAATTAATTTTATTTTTAAGTGATAATTTAAATACTATTTTTTCTATCTATATACACAAATGCATAATAAAGATTAGTATATATATATATATACATATATATATGTTTGTATATATGTATATATATATATATATATATATATATATATATATATATATATATATATATATATATATATATATATATATATATATATATATATAAAGCATATTTGTTATCATTATAAATTTCAATATTCCTTGGAACGTTTTTTCTCGGTTTTATTTTATAGTTGGAATATGCATTTCTCTCAGTAGCACATTTTATTCTTTAAGAGATTTTAAATACATGAATTTTGAGTTTTCTTTTTAGTGAAAATGACTTCTTACAAAGCTGGAACCTTAATGAAGCTCATTTTAATTTATATTTCTAATAATAATCATGTATAAATGATTTGAGACTAAAACTGTATATTTACTTCAACAGGAATTTCTTGAACCATATAAATAATGCCAAAGCTAGAATGAGAAAAATGGAATCCTTCTTGCAAGCGTACACTGAAAAAACAATATTAACACAGGAGTTAAAATATTAAATAAAAACATTTTATAACATTTTTATTTTAAAATTTTATGAATATTTAAGTTTTATATTATTTTTAATACAAAACCTTAATATTCCTGCATACTGATGAAAAATGTACAGTTGATTTTTATTAACAAGGATTTTTTTTATTGGTATAAATTTTAATAAGATATTTGAAAAATGAAAAAATTGAGTGTTAGATAAATAAATAACAGAATCAAAATTTGTTTTAAATTAACATTGTTTTCTGCATAAAAACAAAAACTCCTTTTTCTATATTTATATACTATTCTGTTGGCAAAATATAACTGAAATAGTGATATGAAATTTGTATAAAACTATTGTATTATGAATTTCTTCAAACATTTTTCAATATTTTAAAAATAAATACTTGTTAACCAAATATAATATCAACTATAGTAATTGATGGGATTATGCATAAGTATTGAATTTTTACACTAACTCTATTTTTAAAAACAAATTGAGTACCTTGTTTTCTTCAGAAAATATAACAATTGAAAGCATAAAGTACTTAAAAACTTTTAAGGAAAATATTTAAAAGTAAAAATTGTTTTTGTCACTGTTTTTGCCATCTTGTGCATACAATGGCTAATTTAGAAAGTATTAAGTTTCTAGTTTTAAGAAGATTCTAAATCACTACAACAAATATTCATGCTCAGTATGAAATTTAAAAATTACTTTTTGACTGAGCACCAGAGCACTAACTATTCATTATTTCTCATTTTATCAACTCAGTATAGTAAAAAATAAAAATCTATCTCAATAATAAAATGCATGTGTAATGAATGTTTATCAAGATATAGATTTAAAAAAACTATGTGAAAAGAATATATTATGAAACTAGAATGCAACACTTATTTGTGAAGGCTGAATTGGTTTGATTCCCACCTTGGGCTTGGATGCAGATCAGAATCCATTTTAAATTATAAGCCCTACTCGAACAAGTGACCACACCAAATCATTCATGAAATTTAAAAGTATATTTCTTCATATATAACACCTTTACTTTGCTTTTATAAAATATTAAAATATAAATTTATTCTTCTGTCTGTTTGTATTTCATAAGATATTAAATTTATAAAGAAAACTATGAAAAATAAATTATAAAGTTGAAAAGTGCTTCAAAACCATTTTAATATTGCAAAAAAATAGATTTTTTTAAATCTTTAAAATTAAACAATTAACTTAGTAATTAACAGCAGAATTTCAGCCTTATAGATTAATGTAAATTATATTTTGAAAAATATTTCATAATATAATAAATTTTAAAAATTCTAATATCATTATAATTAGCCACAAATTTCACACAATATTGCCCCACTATGTGATCAAAATTAAAAATCTCAAAATTGAAATTATTTAATAAAATTCATTTAATAATTTAAATTTTTACTAAAGATATTTTTTCTTAACTAACTCACTTCTTTACCTGGTTAAAGCATACAAAATCTTTGAAGCTGATGTTAAATCTAATGAAGCATTTGTTTCATATTGCAATGTCCAAATCCATCTATGATGTAACAGATATTTGCTCAAACTAATGAAAGCATCTGTATACAAATATGAATCTGGATGTTTTTGACTAGATACTTTAGTAGCAGTTAACCTCTCAGGTAATGATACTAGGAAATTGATGGGCAGTTTTTCATATCTATAAAATATTGAAAAATTACAGTTAACAACTATAAATTATATTAATAATTTAAAAAAAGAAAATAAGTTTAAATATTTAAATACAAAAAAATGCATTAATAATTAATTGTTAACATCAAAAACAAATAAATTTAAATAAATCAACTGTTAATACTTATCATATTCATGATGGAATATAGCAGTAGTGATATGTTAAATAATGCACGTTTTTAGTATTACATGTAAATAATACATGACATTAATTATTCCATATTAAAAAAACATTTTTTAATTCAAATATTGGACTTAGATTTAAAAAACTGGATAGCCAAATTGGAGAGATTAAATTTCCAACAAAAATCAATTATATGAAACAATAATATAATTTAGAGGGAGAAGGAGTTTTATTAAGCTCTCTGGTTAATAATATACCCTTTTCATTGAAAAAACTACAAATTTAACAAAATATTCTTTAGTAAATTGGAAAATATGGTTTAAAATTTAGAAACAGGTTTAGGAAATAATATTTAGAAACACATTTTTGAAGGTAATTTTATATTTCATATATTATTCATAATATATGAAATAATAATTTCATATATTGTTATTTTTTAAAGTAAAAAAATAACATTAATATATGAAATTATATCTTAAAAAATTTCAGTAAATATTTATTTAAAAGTCACCTCACAAGTATGATTTATTTAAATTTTTATTAAATAATAATTTGAGTATCATAATTAGATAAACAAAAATAATTCAATATAAGCTCCTCATATTAAAATTGTATGAATATTCAATTATACTTAGTTTTTCGACTTAATTAATTTTATTTATACCTTATTAAAATCTTTTCCACAGGTTTTTTCAAAAAGAAGCAGCAACATAATTCAGAAGAACCAAATCCAGAATCATTTGAGCATGGAGGAGAGTAATCTTTATTTGATGTTCTTTTAGTGAGCTTCAAATGCGATATTTTTTCTCTTAATTTTTGAACTATCTAATAAATAAATAAGCAATAAACTAAATTAAATATGAGAAATTCAATATACTCTAAATGTGAGTAATATCCTACACCATTTGAATTATATTAGATAGGAGTGTTAAGAAAATATATAATTTTATTACTATTATAGATATTTAAAAATGTATGATATTTATAATCAAACACATTTTGAAAATGGCTGGTCTTTTGTGCTTGATTGTTTCATCTAATTTTACAAGTTGTTGGCAGTAAACATCTGAAATTATCATTCAGTTGTTTGGTAGCAGCTCAAACTACACAAAACTGTTGTAATTCCCCAAATTGGCAGCATAATCGTTTTTTGGATGCAACTAAGCTTTTGATACAGTTTGTGCTGGTTCATTATTCTTATAGATTACATGATTTTTTTTTATTAACATTATTGTAGACAATGCATTTTTCATCACCGTTATTAATTTTTAATAAAAGACTGATTGCATTATATTTGAAATGCATATCACAAATATTGATTCATTGTGTTAGAGAATTTCTTTCTATTAGCGTGGAACCCGAATATTGAGCTTCTTAACAAATCCAAGTTGTCTTGTATGATTTTCAGTTGTTGTGTTTGATACATTAAACTGTTTTGCAGTCTCTTGCACAGTTATATGACGATTGGATTCAATTATGAATTTCATTTTGTCCTCATCAACTTCAGAATGTTGGTCATCATTCAGTTAGAAATCTCCAGATGAAACTTTTTTAACCTAAGGATGATATATGCATTCTGTTAAACATTCAACACCATAAACTTCACATATTTCTTTGTGAGCCCCAATCGTTATTTTGCCGTTATGAAAATAAAAGTAAAATGCTTATTTTTATATTCCATATTAAAACTAACCATAAACTGACAGTTGTAAGCAAAATTACATGGAATTCGCTTTTATAGCAGCTTTAAAGGTATCAACTACCAAATCTCAAAGGAAAAAAATTCTAACATTGACAAAAAAATAACAAAACAGCCACAACGCTATCTGCTAGTGCAAACCCAAATTACTTTCTTGACAACCCAATATTTTACAATTCATATATATTTAACAGCAAATTGTGACAAATCTTCACAATTTTAGTCTTAATAATGAAAAACAGTAAATTAATTTTACTAGATAATCGCATGGAAAATATTTATGATGCAATAAAGTAAATTTGATTCATTCAGGGGAAACTGAAACATATGATATCTAAGAGATTCTACTCAATAAGAAAACTTACATCGTTTAGATAAATAACTTTGTCAAGATTGAGCAGGAAATATGTTATATTTAATTTATTAGTTATATGTAAGTAGTGCATTGTTATTGATTTAAAGGAACGAAATTTTAATTTTTTGCATTAATACGATATATATATTTTCTTATTTTTAATCTGAACTTAGTTGCAATTATCAGTTTAAACATCTTTATTAAATTAATTTGGTTTATTTTTTAACTTTTCGAAAATATAACCAACTTAACATAACTGAAATTCATATTTTCAACACCAAATTAAGGAAAAAATAATGTAGTTAAAATTTTCATGCAATAGTTTTTGTGTTGATAGTATATTGAAATACAAGATTAAATAAATAAAAAAAGTAAAGTAAAAATATACAAGGAATAAGATTGAGTTTAATTTATTACTTGAAATCAGATTTAGTTTATGATATAGTTTAGAACAAAAAAATTTGGTTAACTTTAAAAAAATTATCAGTGAATATTAATAATGATAAAAGAGTAAAAATATTGATGTGGCATGATAATGTAAAGAAATTTTAAAGTAATATAAACAGAACTTTTGTCAATGAATAAAAACAAGAAAATTATGTACAGAATTTTTTAATACATATTATTTACTATCCATATTTTATTTGTATTATTTTTAAAAATACAAAGCTTACCTCATATCTTTGGCATCCTGGTAAACCACCTAAAAATGCAAGTCTTATAACAACACATGGAGGTTTACTTGTAACTCGAATCACATAGAATGAAGTAGGTGGCTTATCTGGATCACTACAAAATCAAAGTTTTACCACTTAAACACAAGATTGTACACGAAAGTATAGTATTCATTAAAATTAAATATGCCTATAAAGCAGAAAACGCTTTTATTAGAAAATAAAAATTCGGTACAAAAAATGCATAAATTTTCAGAAAAGGATTATGAAAAAATATAACTAAATATTTTGAAACTGAATACTAGAAGTTATATATAAATATTAATATAATAAAAAGATAATATAGTGATATTAGGAGATAATGATGGAAAGTAAATTATTAAAAAATGTAATAAAACTTTTCTTATTCTAAACTGCCTCTAAACATCAAGTTTTTCATCATTTCTAAAATCTTAAAAAAATTTGCGAAACAAAATTTTAAAATTTTGCTAAAATATTTATATTACAAAGGAAAAATGTTTCTTCAGCTCACATTTAAACAAACATTTTAAAATTGGTTTACATAGAATAACAAATTATAGAAAAATTCATTTATTAAGTAAAATATTTAGTTTCAACTTAGCAGCTACATAATAGTCAATTATCCAAAACTTTATAAATTAATCAAAATAAAAATATATTTATCGACTGACAATACAAATGGTTATAAATTTTAATATTTATGAATTTATTTAACTTTATAAAAAGAACACTGTATCTCTAGATGAATTTGAAATTTGGCATTTATAGATTTAACTATTATCAGAATATTAATTAACGTTACTAATATTTCCTAGAAAATTACAGGGATATTAAATCACAAGACTTGATGATATTATAAGAACTTTGTAAAGCCTTTACAGAAAGATAGAAATTAATTCCTTGAAAGAAATTGTTTTCTTTCTGATAAGCTAATTTAAATATTATTTTATTATGTTCTTTACAATAATTGAGAAAAACATGGTACTTTTAATATGTAAAGTATGAAAATAAGATCTCAAAAGTTATCTTTTAATAGACAACTATGAAAGAGAAACATTCATTTAAAAAACTGTAAGTCATCTAATTATTTAAAATTCTTATTTTAAAAAATTACTAATTATTATAAAGCGCATGCAAAAAAAAGAAACATTTTTAATCATGTTCAAATATAGCCAAATATTTAATAATTAATTTACTCAAATAAAAGCTTGAGATAGGAATGATTTTCTACAAGTACAAAGGAACTGTCTTCACTAAGCAGTGAATTCAGAGCAGTTGTTGCCTGGCGGCACTGCACATGAGCATATCTACCACTTGAATTAGGTAAATAAAGATTCTTTGGCAAGGGCATATCATGTTGTAAAATAATTCCAATTCGATGAGAATGCATCCATTTTTGCCTAAAAAATTAATAAAGTATAATAAGGAACATTTCTGAATTATAAATTCTAATAATTATTCAAACCATCAAGAAAATTCTTTAATGAATAAGAAAACAAAATTAGACATTCAGATAATTCAAAACAAGATTATATATCATTTCAAAATATGATAAGCATTAAAAAAATAGTATCAAATAAAAAATGTTTAAAATTTTATAAGTGAACTAAAGAAAATAGAATTTAGTGTTTCACAAAGAAGAATTAAAATCATTTTTATTATCAGCAGAAATTTATTGATTTTAACTGAGCATAAAATATTTGAATCTCAACATTTGTCCTTTCATTAATATTTTATAAAAAGTTTTCTAAAAAAATAAAAACATTTTGCTCAACATCTGTTTTTAATATTTTCACTGATAACTACATTTTGTATACGTATTTCAGGTATTTTAAATGTAACTCATAATTTTAACTGGTTTTCATTAGTTAAGCAAATGTTATTTAACAATTCTTTATTTAATTATAGTTAATTTAAGCAATCAAACCTACTAAGCTAATTATTTAAATGCTAACAACATCAATAGTTAACTTAAAAAAGTATTATATAATCTGTAGGAATTATTTAAAGACAATACAAATCACTTCTTGAACAGGTGTTTCAATTAATACGATACACATAATGGACTAAAATTCTAAATACATATCACAGAGTAAATGTATGACTAGAAAATAATATATTTCATTTCAATTTTCAATTGCACCAAATTTTACAAAATAAAGTTCGCACAATCCAAATTTTAATTATATTTAATTTTAAAATAATGTTACTATATTTGAATAAAAAGTGTATATATATGTTTACAATATTAAATATTATTTCTCAGATAATTATAAGATATAAGTTATAATAAAAATTATAAAATAAAAATGTTTAATATTATTCTCTACATGATTTATGGATAATACTACATATTTGATTTTAATATTTGTCTCACAATGAACCATTTCAATTTTAGAAAACATAATCTACACACATAAGTAAATCCTCATTGTAAGAATACATGTTTTTCTTTTTTAAAAAGAACTTCAGTCTTAATTGTTAGTGAAGTATTTACGTTACAATGCCTGAATATAATATTAAACTATTAAGCTACTTAAGCTTAAAATTTTATATTTTAGAAAGTATTTTCAAAAAGTTCGCATTTTCTCGCAATTGCTCTTTAACTGAAGTTAATTATTTACGAACACACTGATTTTAAAAAGAAACAGATTGTTAACACAAACATACCTGTCAACCTTAGAGAAATAAAAATCAGTAGATTATACTGATTTTAAGAGAAAAAATCAGGAGACACTACTAGCGACGTTTTTGCTTGAAACAGAATGTTTAAAATGGTAGTACCGCAAAAAGCGAATTTTACTCTTTAAATTATACATTCTGAGAATGATTTATGTTAAACAAATATTTTGTGCCAATCTTAACATTTTAATAAAATATTCACCAACTTCATAGAGGAATTATGATGAATAAAAGAATATACTATATGTAAAAAAATAAACACATCGACATTTATATCTCATTATTCATTTTATAAGGCAACTTTTATTACTCCAGCGCAATTTATAAATATTAAATTTATAAAATTATTTCCTAACATGAACTTATAAAATACTTAGTTTAATTCAGTAAGAAATACTTCTATATTTAAGAAAATATAAATTTTCAAATACTTTGTCCATAAAAAACATAACACATTTGAAATTTGAATTTTTTCATGCATTGCTGACTTCGCATTTATGAGAAATGAATTGGCGAACTGCTATTCAAAACATTCTTTCTCATTTTGAGAATATTTAGCAATAATTAAGCTTTCTAAAATTTAAGAAGAAAGAGAAGACCTGAATTACTTTTTTATTTTTTATATGACTGAACACCTGTTCACATTCAACATTAGAATGTGAAATAGCTAAAATTGTAAGCATAAACTGGCAAATATATTGGAAAACATTTTTTGTTAAAACTCAATTTTCAGATTTCTAACAAGATGCGATGGTACATCTGCTCTAAGTTCATCCAGTGTTTCTTTTGAGAAGACAGTACTTTGAAGTTCGCAGAACTCAGTTTGGAGAATGTCCAATCCTTTATTCAGTTCTGTATTAAGCAGTAAAATGGGAAATCTATCAATAATTTTACACTTGAAAATGAGGCATGTTTAATAGTCTACAAGCAGCATACTTCTGAATGTTTTAGAATCTCATCATGAAAGGGGAACTTTTTAAGCATGTAAATGTCATTACACACAATCACATAAAATTAAACAACTCAATATTATTTTTCGGCAAAATTTCGGCAGTTTTTAAGTTTTTCACTGAAATTGCCAAAAATCAGTAGAATTGTATACATTATTGGGAGAAAGGGTAAAAAATCAAGAGTTTTCTGAAAATATCAGTAGAGTTATAAGCTTTGCACAAAGTAACCAAAGATAAAAAAATCATTAAATAAAGAAGATTAATATAAGACTTACCAGACATTAATATCCAACATGCATAAAGTTTTCCAAAATGAAGTAAATTGTATATTTGCAACATTCCTAATAAAAGTACATAAAATATTATATAAATTTTGTATGAGTACAAATTTTGAAACATTGAAAACCCAGTTTATAGTTTCTTATACATATAATCATAGTTAGATTTGTAAAAAAATTTAAGGTAAATTTTTTATTTATTTTAACATTCATCTTAACAAAAAAATGCTTTAATTACTTCAGGGAAAACCATCAATGGGAAGAATAGTAGTAACTGACTTCTTCCCAGTAAATTCTTGTTGCCTGTTTGTAAGTGACAAAACAAGGGGTAAGTGCTCTTTGGTTGATTCGGATTCAGATGCAACCATCATACTAGTCTGTTGAAAAACAGGTTGAAACCCATTCTATAAACATTTTGTGGGGTGTGTGGTATCAAAATAAGTGTCTATCACTGATATACTTTAAATATCAACTTTAGTTTACACAGAAAAGTTATATTTATTATTTCGATATCTGTGATGTTTCATATATAATCTTGGGAATATATTCCTTGAACTTCTGTTATTAATATACATTAATATTTGTAATAGATGTTTTGCTGATTTAATTACTCAAGTAAGTGTTCCTTCAAAGTATTTGTAATAAATTTTCTGTAAATCTTAATTTTACAGATAATGATCATGGTAAACTTTTAATATATTACTTGAAATAACAAATTTACTAGATCCTAAACAACTAGTCAAGCATAACAAAATGCATTCATTGTTACTAAAGGAATTCGAGTCTCAGCTAACTTATGAGATTATTTCTAGATAGGTTGAAAATTACTAAATCTCAAATTCAACACGTTACAGCTTCTTCGTGAGACCTATGAAATGCATAGTAAATAAAACTTTAGCCAAAATGACCTGCTAAAAAGTTACCATTGAATTCCTATATACCCAAGAAACATTCATAAAACTGCAATTTGTGCACCATTTGGTCACTTTGAAAGCATACATATGTAGTTGAGTCTATATAATGCATTATCTACTCTTCAATGTTTAAAAATTGCCAAAATAACTCATATTTTAACTTAACATTTATGCATTTGTGGATGATTTATTCATTGCTTTGACAAATGAAACTAAGCATTCAGAACACCTTAAAATATTATTTTTCAAACTAAAGGAATATAGCTACTATATTAACATTTAAAATCACAGTTTGAACAAAGCACAATTTTATTTTCAGGATTCAATGTTACAGATGTTGATATTCTGCCTTTACCTGATAGTAGGAATTTCCTCAAATAACCATTTCGACTCAGTTGAGTTTTTATTTAAGTTTCCTTGTTTTTTTTTATATCCATGCTATATTTTCAATTTATAAAACATTCAACTTATATAGATTACTCACTCTCTAAATAATAAAATAAAAATATTAATTTCATTAAATATTTATATACATATAAACATTTCATAAACAAAACCATTAAATCACTTATTTTTAAAAAGTGAATTTAAAATTAAACAGGATACCTCCCAATATGCAATAAAGGTGTGCTAAATCCAAATATATTCAGTAATTTGAGGTACTATTCACAAGGATGTAAAAGAGATAGGATTTATAACAGAAAACTATTTTTTCATCAATTGCAATTTATATTATTATTAATGTTTACAAGTTTAAGTGATGTGAAATGAATATGGATCCAGCATCTAAACTGGACATCTAACTATAAACTTAAATTTCCTTAAATTTTCAAATCATCCTACTGAAAGAAAATTTTACCACAATATATTTATGATGCATAAACTTGGTCGATACAAAATTTTTTTAACAAATTTTTTTTCGACCATAATACTTAATAATAAGTAGGTACTTTTTAAGTGCCTGCTTATGAAGCAAAATGTGGTACCCAGTAATTAGTGTATCTCATTACCAAATAAGCTATAAATTTATCATAAAATAACATATTTACTATACACATTTCAGTTCCAATGATTCTAACTTACTTTCAGCAACTTTCTATATTTTGAAAAATAACCACAGTGATTAGCAATTTAATTTCCATTAATTTATAACCCAAAACGCTTTATGAATCCAAATAAACAAATGAAATAAAAGAATAAAAAAATGGATGATAAATTCATAAGAAATATGTAAAAATTTTATTTTATAACTGCAACTTTTTTATCGTGATATCAGTAATCAATAATTTACAAAAAGATTTGGCACAATTTTCTAAATCAAAAATTATGATTCACTCTAATCATGATATCACAATAAAAAACATCTTGATAATACTAAAATTAATGTGACATTTCTTTTGATTGTCAGTGCTTTTTACATTTTACATTTTCTTAATCATTACATAACCTGACTCAAAATTTAAAGAATTTTTCTAGGATTTCTAGAACTCTCAAAAATATTTCCTTTTTGTTTGCATATGTTCAAGTAATCTTAGAAATTATAAATGGAATAAAAATATGCATATGCATTTTTTGTGCATAATTATAGTATATTATTCAAAAAATATTCTTCCCCATGGTTTTGAAAAACATTAACATGAAATTAAGTACATATGACACAAAAAGCAATATACACATATATATATGAAATAAGGATATACAATTTTAAAAAGAATTCTGAAACATAAATTACAAAAAATAATAAAGTTAAAAACTCTTACTTTGAGGATAATGTTGGCAAAGAAGAATTTGAAGGAATGTATAACAAAGGAACACCATTTTTTATACTATCAGGAATGGTATAGTAAACAGAATTGTGTGAAAATGAGTGCAGTTGAGTCAATATTTGATCAGTATTTGACAGACTAGAAATAAATTTCAAAAGATAAAATATAAGATTTTAGGAAATAAATAAAAACTACAAAGAAAGTGATTAAAAAAAATTACTTTTTAATGTAATTCCAAAACTGTGCTATAACAGTTTTTCGATATACACTTTTGATGGGTTGCTTTTCAGAGCAAGTGACATCATGTAAAAATTCATAGCATCCGTCAACAATTACTTCAAAATGACAGCTAGGAATATCTGAATTATTTTTCCTATGAAAAATGAAATTTAAATTAATAGTTCATTCTTATTCCCATTAATTTTTTATTGGAAATAAATACAAAGAGCATTCTCCAAAAATTGAGAGTTATTTTATATATTGTCAATAATGCAAAATTAAAAAATTAAAGCGCAAGAAATTTTATTAAAATAACTGAATACTTATAAATATTTTAAATGAAGAATACGAGTTTACTTTTTAGCTTTGTGATTGTATAAAGAATTATTTTTGTTTTACAGAATACAGAAATGAAGACAATGGGATTTAGAGTTTAAAAAAATGAAATGTATTACAACATGATTTTGTAATTGCTCAGGTAAAACAGCTAAACAAACAGTTAAGTTAGTTAAAAGAAGCTTATAAGGATAAATATTTAACGTCTTCATTTTTAAATGACAATGATTTCAAAAAAGGAAATTTGTCTGCAGAATTAGCATTCAGTCAGCCTTACAGTAAATTGGTGTGAATGATCAACATGTTAAGTTGATATAAAAATCTTAAATTTGTAAATATCAAGTGAAGAGATAGATGCAACAACTAACAATTCAATAATGTTTATATTTCATAGTGTATGCAACAATTTATAACTTTGGCATGTTTCTTAAAATTGAGACCCAAAAGAAATAATTTTATCATAAACCAGCTCTAAACAAAGTAATAGTGTTGTAAAAGGTTCCTTTTTTTCCCCCTTTGGAGAAACCAAGTAAATTTTCATTTACCTTCCAACTGCACAAAAAAGATATATAGAGTGTGTAAATCCTCATTTCTCAAATAATTTATAAATTTACTTAAAGAAATAAGAAAGGATGATTTTCTCAAGGCTCAAAAGTGGAATTTAAGGTACAAAAGCCAACAAAAGTAATAAGTTAGTTTGTTCAGAAAGGGAAAAGAATTAAAAGACTTAAATCTAAAATACCACCAAGAAACCCAGGAACAATCTAGTAAAATATTTTGCCAAGGTTATTAATATTGTCAAAATAGCATACTGAAAGTTAGATTTTCCAAGCGATTAAATTCACTAAGGAGGATATTATCTCCATATAACTGGTGTTGTTAAAACAGTCAGATGAAATTATTATTAAATACCTTGATTTTCTAGTATATAGGTTCCTAATGTAGGTGATAATGCCTCTTTGTGTGCATTTGAGGCTTTCAGGAGTTGGTAAAAGAACCAGAGAAAATTAGTTGGTGTTGATATGGCATGGAGGAACATGGGAAGATTAAATAAATAGTCTAAAAAGACTTAAAAATCATACTGATAATTCCTTTGCATCACATGTGCGAAAATTCACATATTTTGATAAAAGACTTTAATATTGAGAGAAAGAAATACCTCTGTAGTATATACACCAGTTTGACGAGATAAACTCCTCCAGGTAACCCTGAAGCTAGCCTATTTCTCTCTTGCAGAAAATTTTTGACTCATTCTCAGTCTCTCTATCATTTATGATATGTGTACTGCGTATGATGAAAACAGCCCTGTGTGCCTAATATTTTGCTACTTCAACTTATATTATTTAAACTGGCAGTATCCCTTGCAGCTCTCTTAACTTGGATTAAGTATAAGAAAAGAAAATTCCATGTCAGAAGCAAAAAGAAGAGGCAGCAGTATAATGTGGATTATATAAAACACAAATTTATAAAAAATCCCACTAATTCATCGTTGGCCATGTGCTTTATTTGTCAAAAAAAATTTTTGAATAAAGCAATAAACATTTTAGGCTTAATAAAACGCATCCGAATGAGAAAGACAAAGATATGACCTACATTTTAGACGCAAAAAAGAAGTTTGAAAATAAGCCAACTATATCAAAATTATTTTCATTAGCTTTTAATTAAGACGATGAAAGACTTTGAGCTTCTTACAAGTCTTTTTTTGATTGCTAAAATAGCCAAGCCATATACAATTGTGGAAAACTTAAATTTATCAGCAGTTAAAGAAGTAATAATCACCATGCTCCATAAAGCAGCTACAGATATGATTCGCAAAATTCCTTTAACAATAATTTTGGGTAAAGACAAATTGATAAAATAGCTGAATACATAGAAAAATCATTTTTCAATTATCTGCAGACTTGTCAATTATCAATTGGGCTGGATGAGTCCACTTTACCAAATAATGAAGCATTGTTATTGTCATTACATTGCATGTTATCATTACATTGTTACATTGCATGAGGTTTATCAAAAATAAAATAAAAAATATGTGAAGAAATGGTTGCTGTCAGTTTGGAAAAAGATAAAAAAAATAAATAAAATAAAATAGAAAGAAACCATATTTGGTACATAGGAAAAATTTCTTGATGACAGGGAAATTCCTTTTAATAATATTTTGTCAGTTGCTACAGATCGTGCACTGAATACGACACAAAGGTTTCATAGCATACTTAAAAAATAAAGCTTTTGACGTGCTTGTTTGTGCTTTGCATAAGTCATCCACAGCATTTGTTTGCCAAAAACTTGAGCAAACACCTCCATACATCACTGTAATATGTTATAAGAACAGTTAATAAAATCAGAAGCAATTCGTTGAATGATAGATTATTTAGTCAGCTTCGTGTGATTTGCAAATGATGAAGATTTCAACCAACTACTTCACACAAAGGCGTGACAAAGTTGAATCTGTGATAAAATTCCCAAAAAACAAAGACATTTAACACAGCATTAAAAAACGATATTGTGTACTTAGCACAAACCTGTATAAATTATTTAATGATATTAATATCCAACATCAAGTCAAAGATTTAAACTTGATTAAGACTAAAAATAGATTTGCTGCTTTTGTGCATAAACTGTCATTATATAAAAGAAATATAGGCAGGCGTGAATTCAGTAACTTCCCATGTTTATCAGCAGTATCATTCAAGCACAATGACTTGTTAGTTTACTGTCAAAATTTGAAAAACTTCTACAATGACTTCCAGAAACAATTCTATGACATTTTAAACATGGACATACCAGACTGAATTTTTGATCCTTTTTCCAATGTCAACACAGTAGGATCATCTCAGTTACAAGAACTAATAGAACTGACAACAAGTGAAGAGTTAAAAATTTAATTTAAGAAAGGTTACCAAGAATTTTAGTTGCAGAAGTTGATTGCGCAACTCTATTCAGAATTATGGTCGACTGTTTAACAATTTTTGATAGCATTCCCCTCTTTATATTTAGCAGCATGTGGATTTAATGTGACAACATTTAAATCCACATTGATAATGAAAAAGAGGAATCAGCTCCATGTTACAGAGCTGAGCGACTTACGATTGCTTTTAAGTAAAATCAAGCCTAATATTAACAAGCTCCTTAAAATGCATCAAATTCAGCTTTCTCATTAGTTAAGTTAGAAATTCGATATCCTTAAGTTTGAATAAAAATACTTTTTAATATAATTAAGTATGTTCTCTGAAACTGTCAATTTATTTATTTAGAAAGCAGTAGTTTATTATGGATTACTTTTTATCAGCAAAATCCCTGCCTGTCTTTATAATAGGTAAATTAAAACTTTTATTCCTTTTTTTTAAATTAAGAAGAAATTCAGTAGCCTCTTTCAATTCCAACAATATTCTATCCATTAGTAATTTTTAAATTTAATTCTTGTTTTCACCATGCATTATGTACCCTCTTATTTCTCTGGAGTGGGGGAGCAATATTGAAATATTCACTAGAAAAAGGGGCACCAGTTCAAAAATGGTTGGGAACCTATGCTCTAGCATGATGATGCAGAAACAGTGAATTGGATTCAAAAATATTTAACAAGGTAATAAACATGAAAGATTCAAAATTCTGAATTTCAACAAACTTCCAAGATTGGTCAAAGTAGCCTTTAAAATGAAGGATATCTATATTAAGAATTTTCTCATCTCCTGAAACAGAAACTGACTGAAACTGAAGCCTTCAGAGTGGTACATTTTATGTATAAATCAGTATAATCTATATTTCTGTAGAAATCAGTAGATGGATCTTTAAAGTTGATATAAAAGTTTCAGAAGTTAAGCAAACAAACAAACAAAAAAACAAAAAAAACTAATCACTATGTTTTTTATAAGTTTGCATTGATCATAAGGAAAATTCTTGTACTAAATAATATGAAACAAATGGAAATTTTTCAAGGACTTGTAGCTTATTATATCATTTTATTCTTCAGTTATTTGAATTCTTAAGACCATAGAACAAGCTCATAATAAAATGAATAATTTAGAAATGAGATGAACAGAAAATTTTTGAATTCAGTTTTGTTCCCAGTGCTTGCATAAAATACAAGACATACTTATTTGTCTTTGAAAATGCTAGATCTTGTTTTGCTTTATGAGCAGTCCTCATTGGAAGATTAAGTCAATGATAAACATAATGTTGTGAATATGCAAACCTAAAATAAATAGAACTCAAAAGTCAAAACTGATATGAGCAACTGAAAAATTCAGCGATTTTGTAGAAATAAGTGAGGAGACAATAGTGGCTGACAACTAACTATTAAAATGAATGATGGACATAAAGTCATCCTCCAGAATATAAATCAGTTACTGCATTATGATTACAGCTTTTAATAGAAAATGCAATATAAATTAGAAAAATAAAATGCAAATGCTGTCAAGTCTTCCAAGTCGAATAAATATTTCTTCATGTGAGTTACATACTATATCTATTCAGATATTAATTCTATGTTCTAAAGAAATTTATAATAAATAGTTGAAAGACAAAGAATAAAATCATAATTCTATTTTCACTTCAAGTTAAAAAGTATATTAAAATTAATGAAACACTAGAAATATTTTTTATTCCAAAAATATTAAGAACTCAAATATCCAGAATTCATAAATCATGATTGTAGAAAATTTAAAAGTTATCTCTTTTATGTTTATTTTACTTTTTTCCTATTTTTCTAATTTATAATAAAACAAATTGATGCTGACATAAGATTTTAAATTTCTCTAAATAAGATAAGAGATTAGATTAAGACTAAATTAAAAAATAATATGTGAAGTAAAATATTAGCTAAAGGATTAAAAACAGAGAATATTTTCCTATAACAGTTAAACTATTTTATTTACCAATAACATTTGAAGATATATACTGTACAAAATATTTTAAAGGAGTAAAATCAATGATTCATAATGCAAGAAAATATTATAAAGAATTGGACATGATTGATGAAAATAAAACAAAAAAGCAAAATGGTCTCATATTATGAAAATTTTTCTAATTATATATGTTTTGACCTAATGACAACAAATGTTATTAACTTATCATAAAATTTTTCAAATATTTCTCAGCAAATAAAAATAATAAACTTTATTTTTGAAAAATATTTTTTTATATGAAAAGTACATAAAAAATTAAACTTGTTAAATTTTAATGCATTAAAAATGGAATTCAATAAACAAAAAATTAAATGTCATAGAAAATTTTAAAGAAATAATATTAGCCATTAACTGTAAAAATGCATCAAAAAATAATCAACAGACAGCAACAATAATAATACTTAAAATAATTGTTATACTCTTAAAACTAAGACTGAAATATATTTTTCATTTTAAAAATATTTTGTTTCCACAAAATTTATTTCAAAACTCAATCATTCTTTAAAGATGAACATAAAATCTTTTTTAAATAGTAATTTTTCTATAAAAAATTTTATTTCCTTACCTGCTCGGTCCACATGTTATAACATATTCAATGCTTGTACTAAGCATCCAAGGCAATATTAATCTGATTTCAATTGAATTTTTTCCTAAAATTACATTGTTACCAATTTCAGAAACTTTTTAAAATCATTTAAATATTATAATGTTGAGTAACACTCTGTAAAGTTGTTATTTTAAAGTATTGAGATATTCAATAATATGCATTTAACCTTATTACAAATTTAAAAACACATTATTTTAAATTTTTTGATTGAATAAAAAATATCAAATAATTTTTAAATAATTTATACAATGAACAATAATTTTTATTTTTAAATAATTTTACACATTCACAAATAAATTTTAACTTCAAGGCTTAGTGATATATTTTTGCTGAACCTAATTATTTTAATTATATTATACTTATTTTAATAAAATATTAATAAGAAACATTCCTTTATGAACATATTATAACAAATAAATCCTATAAAAATTTAGAGTTACAAATATTAAAATCTAGAACTCTGTAATATGTAATTTTCTAAATGTTTAAAACTTTTGGATTAATTCCCAAAAAAGAAAATATAAAAATACTCAAAAATTTAGTTAAATTTATTTTCAGAAAATTGTAGCAGATTAATTATTCAAAAGAAAACATAAATAAAAATAATGTGGACAAAATTAAAATATTCTCGATACTATATTTAATCAAACTTGCCATTTTCAATAAAATATGATGTATATACATAATTATTTATTTATAATAAAATCATCTAGTTACATATTAAATTAAAAAACAGAAAATCATAAATATATTAAAAAAAATATTTTTAAAAATCATCATGAATAAAATATTTTTGAAGAAAGTTTAAATATAAGATTAAAATTATCATAGAAAATAGATGATTGAGTAAATAAGATTTTGAATCTAGATGGTTTGTTACAAAATATTTACCTTCATCAAAGGAAACACTTTTTATACTGTATCCTTCTCTCAATCGGCATGATAATAAATTTTCAAGGCTAACTTTTAAAGTTCCCTCAGTATGTTTCTTCCTTACTCTTGATTGATGAGCAACAGTATAGAAATGAGGATTCCTATTAAATATTAAAATTAAAATATTTCATAAATCCTAACTACACAAGAGTTAAAATTTCCTTTTTATTGATAAAAAATCAAATGACTATAAAAAAAAGAAAACTATGCAATCAAGAATCATTAATACTGAAATCCAAATGACAGCAAATTTAATGTTACATTCATTATTCAATGATAACTAAATATCATAATATTATATCAATTTCAGAAAAGTATGTGTTTCCTTAAATGGAAATTTTTAATCATAATTGAATCATTGTAAATAAATCTTACTAACAGATTTCTTTCCAGGAACATTGGCAAAATATAGTTAAATTAACAAATTACATAAAAAAAGATTAAATTTTTAAATATTTGATATTAGTTTTAACTTTTTATCTGTTAAATTCATGTTCTGGTCTTTGGCTTAACTTTTCAATTTGTATCTTAGTTAACACATTACTTATTAACTCATTACTAACTTTACTTGCTCATTACTAATTTTAACATTATATAAATAATAGGCTTTTCTCAATATATGTGTGTGATGATTGATACATTATAAGTGATATTGTGTCATTACACATAAATTTTAATTCAATATATTTTATACTGTTTCATATAAATATATTCAATTCATGAAAGTGAAAATAAGAAACTCATAACAACCTGCATTATTGAGACATTTTATAATAATTGCAATACAAAAAATCTGAAAACAATATTTAAATTGCATTATAGAAGTAATCAACAATTTTCTCAATTTCTTAATTTATTCACAAAATCTTTTGTTACTTTTGTTATATTAAATAACTACAAAAATTAAAAATCAATATTTTAAATAAATAAAAAGAATACATTTTAAAGTTATAGTATATGATAAATTAAGTATGAGAATAATTTTATTGAGGTCAAAAATAAAATATTATAAATTTATTAATTTCAATAGATCCTTAGATATAAATTATTAAAATAAGGTATTTATTATTGCTTATAAACATTTATTAATAATCACAGATTGCAATTTTCTTTCAAGAAAGCAAATTTTCTTTTATGAAGCTTTTCTTGAATTAAATTAAATAATTTAAATTATTTGAACTTATGATTATTGCAGAAGTCTAAAAGTTAATAACATTACACAAATTATAATATTCTAGAAACTTTTAACTTTTTAAAAAGACAAACTCCAAAATGAAATATAATACAAGATATAATTTACACAAGAATATGCAAAGAAAAATGCTATAATACATTGATAATAACAATAAATATTTAATTTTTTTTATTTCCTAAATAAGAGTTTTAAATTGAACAAGCATTATTTAATTTTTAACATATTAGACAAAATTTTAAAAATATATGATTATCCTATTGCATAACATTAAATAATCATTATTAATCATTGAGTAAAACAAGAATCAAAAACACTCACTCAATATGCCAAATATCTTTTCTGATCAAAGATGGTTCAAAAGCTTCCAAGAAATAGGATGTATTAGTTTTTTGAAAAGTCCAAAATAACAGAGATTTATGATAGGCATTCATTTCATCTAAATGTTGCTGTTTAATTTCCTAAAATAGAATTCTTCAGTATTAATACTAGTGTTTTAATAAACTGAAATTTTAAATTTACTGATCTTGATATTTTCCCAATAGAACTATTTCCTTATATAACTTGATAATACTCATATTATACAATTAAATACAAAAAATATGAATACAGGATTCAATAATAGAAAAGTTTCCACTTACAAAATCCTTAGATGAGGGAAAGCAGGCTCCACATGTAGCAATCGAAATGAATTCCATTAATTCAGTATAAGTTGTTCTACCAAAGCATGAAAAAGGATGAAAAGGACTTCCTAACTGCAGAAAAGAACAGGCTATAGTACTATTCCTAAGTTGAGATAAAATAAAATCCAAGCTCTTGCAGTTTGGAAAATTCAGAATCCCATCAGTTACAACTACGATTCCTAATAAAGTATAAGAATTATTCATATATATATATTACTGCTAACTATTTTTTTGACTATTAATAATTTTACTAATAAATAGTATACATATTAATATTAATTAACTTTAAAGAAGATTTTTATGCAACAAATGATTATTTTTGTTGTCATAAAGAATTACAAAATTTATCAAAATCATAATAGAACTCACCAGCACTACTGTTTTCTGGCAAAAGTTGCAGTGATAATATACCATACTGAATTAACTTTATAGTGCTTATATCAGCTGATAAATCCAGAATCTTCTTTATCATTTTATTGCTATCTATAGGATTATCAATTAATGAACCAGCAGCATCTTGAGGCATCTATCAAAGTTAATTACAAATTTTAAAATTATTAAGTTAATTTTAATGTTTCATAGACTTATTATCAATCTAAATATAGATATCCAAAATATTAATTAAAGATTTAGAAAATATAAAGGATTAAATAGCTTTCGGATGATAATGGAATTAATATAGGTTTCATGATAAAAAGAAAGGGATCTGAACAAACTTTTAAAATTATTTCTATGACATTCATTTATTTTTAATCAAAGAAATACCTGGCATGTTTTTAAATGAACACCATTTCAAAATTGTAGTTTTCAGTAACTCTTTCCCATACCCATTTCTTGCACCTGTTAATAAGCTATAAGCTCAAATTCCACTGTTAATAAGCTACAAATGCAAAAATCATCTGTATTTGCATCTATATAAGTGCTTAAAAAATTTGATCACTTGAAAACCTTATTAGATGGAAAATATGATCTTCTTTTGCTTACTTAACTTAAATTATTAAAAAATTGCTAAAATTCATTATTACTAAATGAACAGTAATTCAATATATCATTGAAATGCATGATTGGAATATTATGAGTTAACAGTAAGATATATTAATGCATACCTGCCAACCTTGAAGGAAAAAAATATGTAAATTCTACTGATCTTGAGGGAAAAAATCAGGAGATGCTTACTAGCGATATTTTTGCTTGAATGTTTAAAACAGTAGTACCGCAAAAAGACAATTTTCCTCTTTAGATTATACATTCTGAGAATGATTTATGCCCAGTATATTTTGTGTTAATCTTAATATTTGAAGAAAATTTTCCTCAACCTCATAAAAGAACTACGGAAAATAAAAGAATATAATACACATAAAAAATAAACATCAATGTTTATGTCACAATATTTTATAGGGCAACTCTTACAACTCTTGTGCAATTTATAAATATTAAACTTACAAAATTATATAAGAATATAAAATATATTATTAAATAAATTTAATTCAAAGAAAGATATTTTTCTAATTAAATTGCTAATAACTAGTAATATTTATAACTAGTAATATTTATCTTAATTGAATTGCTTATGTAAACAAGCACCTGGTGTCTGCTCTGAATGTTAATTATATGACTGTTAATATATTTGTAAGTGTTTTTGGAACTCAAGTGGTTAAGACGTCGAACATCATGAACAGATGAGGTTCAAAACTCAGAGAAACACATTTTTATGATATTATAATATAATAACATTATAATAATTATATTAGTGTGCCATCTGTTGACTATTTAAGCTACTAAAACAACCCAATAACACATTTTTCTGACAAAATTTCAGCTGTTTTAAAGTATTTCACTGTAATTGTCAAAAATCAGTAGATTTTCATACATTATCGGGAAATCACGTGAAACGATGAAAAATCAGGAGTTACTCGATAAAATCAGTAGAGTTGGCAGCAATGTTAATGATAAGATAAAGGCTAAAAGCATTTAAAAACGACTGCATGAATTTACATGAAGTGTGATAAAACTGCTGATATTCTGACATCAATGTGATTAGGTATTGAAAGTGAAGAAAAAATTTGAAATGACAAATACACTACAATGTTATTTATAAAATTTTCTCAATTTTCATATAAAGAGAACATGACAGAATATTCAAATTTCAATTAGTTATGCTTATACTGGAAAATGCTAATTGAGGGCCAAAAAGCATATGCATTTTCCCGAATAATGATTTTTGGAACAAATTTTTTGAGGCACACAAGAAATGAAACATGAATGCTAATATTTTGCTGAATCAATTCAAGAAACTGCATCATTCCTTATCTTACAAGTCATGAAGTTCCAGATAGCCACTTCAATTTAAAAAATATACACAATGTAACATAGGAAAAATGTATTGCATGATTTTATTCTAATTTGTTTCCACAAATCATGTTGTCTACTGCTCTGCCTCTTTCTCATTCCAGACACTCAATCTCATTGTGACACTTTATTTCTTGACTTCTTTTTTATTGGTTGCTTTTCCCAATCGATTTTTTGTCAATTCCCCTCTTACCAAATGACTTTGTGCAATTTAAAAGTAGAGCATTTTATGATAAGAGAAAATATTTCAAAATGACATTTATGTAAAAACCATACTAATGTTATTGAACTATGTTAAAAGAGTATTATAAACAAAGTGTTGATATTATTGCTTAAGTTTATTGTGATTAAAGACTGAATGTCCAATAATCTGTAAATTAAAAAAGTAAATAAAAAAAATCATAAAAATGATAACTGATAGGAGGAAAATATAAAATGTCATAAAATTATAAGAATTATAAATGAAAAAAATTAAATTAGAAATTCAGTCATAAAATATACCCCTTTTTAGTCAAGAATCACAGATAATAAAAAATTCTAAAAACAATAGTTATCGTAAAAAAAATTAAACATTTTTTTAAAGTTATTATGCTACCAAGAAATGTTAAACCACAATCCAAACATAAAATTATGTTTAGATACATTAATTATGTGTTGCTTATAAATGATAAATTTATTTAAGATTATTAAAGTTATTTTATTTAAGAATATTGATATAATAAAGTTACTTGTTACAACACATTCTGGAAAAAAGAGAAGATGCTCTATGAATATTACATCATTTAAAGAAAGTATTTTGATAAAAAGAAATGCTATATATTTAGATAAAAACTTAAGTTACAATGCCCTTGAAAACTATTTAAATTTAAAAATTTAAAATTAGCAAAAAACAAGTTACCATGAACTGTAGTTCTTCCTCTTGAAGAGTGACAGCAGCTTTAGCTACTAACTTGCACATAGAAATTAATTTCAGTTGAAGAACCTCAAGTAATTTATTCACATTTTGTTGAGTAAGAATCCATCCTTGAATGAGAACCTACAGATATAAGAATAGTTTATATTTATATTTTGAAGTATATGATATATTATTCTTTCAAGAGCATATAGAAATATTAACTTCTTAACGTTCAGTAGGTAATTGAAAAAATGATCGAACTGAACATAAAGAACAATTATGCACATTTTTAAATGTCAACAGAACTCGGTAACTAATTCTAGATAAAACTTATTAAAATAAATAAATGGTTAAAATAAACAATTCATAATAATTCGTAGTAAAACCTATCATGGATATATATTGTCATTTAAAAATAAAACCTCCAATTACATATCAAAGTGATTGTATTGAAGTGCACAATTCGAAAACCTAATTGTATGGGACTGATATGAATATGCTGACAAAATTATATGTCTTGGAATGATATCAAAATTCTGCATTTCACATGAGACATATATATATTCAAAGCTGCTTAAAAATTCAACATTTCTAGCAATACTTTTAGATTAAATAACAAAACAACTTATCACAAAGTGAAGTAATTTAAATTACATTACATTGTTATAGATTAAATTACATTATTATAGATAAAAAACACAAATTTTAAAAACAAAGAATTAACGTTTTAAAATAATGTTAAATTTTAATATGTTTAGAGCAGAAAAACTATTTATATAAAATAGAATTTTCATATTTGTAAAATGAAAATTCAAATATATAGAAAAAAAATAAAAGAAATAATCTTTAATGAGAAAATATTAAATTGGCATCTTTATTTCATACATTTATGAGATATTGCAGTATGGGTACTCGTCACTTAACAATTCCATTCTGAGACCTGCATCATTATGTGATTTAGTTGATAAACTTCAAGCCTCAAATTTATTTATAAGAACATTTTTTTTTTAATTTAGAGTCAAAGAAGATCTAGGTATGAGAGATATCAGTAAAACAGAACTTGTATCTTCAGATTATCTGAATGTAAATCAAAAAAAACTCATATGAAGGCTTAATTTTAAATTTTTTTCTTGATAAATACCTCTGAAGCACTTTAAAAGTTCATTTGTTAAGACTTATTAAAAGATGGAGTATTTGACTTCAGTCTTAAGTTCCAACACAGTTGCATTAATATTGAAGAGTACAACAATTAACCTATATTAGTTATATATCATCATCTTAAGAAGTCCTTCAGTTCACTAGCATAAACAAAATCCTTTGATTTACAATCGAAGTAATCTGCAAGTGAGTGAAAATCAGTTTGAGCCAAAAATATAATTTCCAAAATACATTTTTTATAAATTTCAATCTTTACCATTGTGAACTTCATTATAATTGGAAGTCTTTTTCCTTCTATTTTAAAAAGATTGCCTTATACAAGGATGCTATGAAGTTGCTCAAAATACAAAAAAAAAAGATCTTACAAATTCACTGATAGTTGATTTCATAAACCAGCAATTTACTTCAGTCATTGGGTAAAATGAGGGAACATTAATTAATCTAGTCTACTATAGTAAAAAATTCTAGTTAACAACAAACTTATATGTCATCATTTTAAGGTAGTTTAATAAACACACATGTGTGTGCATATAAGATAGCATTTTAAATCTGATGAAAAAATCTTTCTTCTTTATACAAAACAATAAAAAATTGCAGAAAAAAATCTTGAAAAAGAATGATCTTAGTAAATAAATTGAAGAAAATAAAAATTACCTGAGGTTCAGATGCAGAACAGTTAGGAATATGAGCAATAACAGTGATATAAATTTGTGGCACAAAGTGGTATTCACTTCCAGGAACATAAAACTAAAAAATGAGAAAAAAATTTCATTTCTTATTTGATATTAAATTAAACTCACATTCTACATAATTTTTAAAGTAACATTATTATTATTCAAATGGCAAAATGAGGGATATCAATGATAAATATTTGGAATACAAAGTAGTATTTATCATATTTTCCTGTATATAAGCTGCAGATTATGTTTTAAAAGTTTCAAACTTCATTCTCAGTATTATACAACATTCCAGATAAAGTGATAAAATATCATTTTTCCATTATAAAAGATAAGAATAAAGTTTTGAAAAAAATGTCATTTATACTCGTATTTGCTAAAATAAAAGATGGTACTGTAAACTTTCACAACACAGCTGACGTAACACAACTATAACCAATTTAGTCCAACTGCATTCAAGAGAGAATTTGTTTCCTAAGAGTGATAATTTGAATGTCTAACAAAACTTCAAATTTTGTTTGGAACTGTTTGTTCCGAAAATATTCAAATTCATATATTATCATGTGGGAAGCAAAAGCTTATAATTTACATAGTAGATTTTAAAGTAAAAGCTATATAGAGAAGGCAAATAAAAAAATGGTGGTGAATATCCTATGTAAGGTAAAAAACAAAGCATAGCCAATACAAAAGAAATAATGAATCCAACGCACTAATCAAAAATAATCCATTTCATTCATTTAATTATTAACAAAACATATTTTATTTTAAAATATGTATAACAGCATTTTAAAAGTTATTAAAAACTAAAAATCGATAAGTTTTACTAGAATCTTCGGCAAATTCTCATTCTTTAAGGTTGAATAGGTGCTTTCATCACACTTGGAGATGAGGTGGATTCATCACACTTGGAGATGAGGTCAAATGTTTTTCATTATAAATATTCATTCTGTATAATTTATTATATTTTTAATCATACTGTGTATTATTTTTGTCTTATGTGACACCAGATTATCAGCACTGTATATCTTTGATTATTTGACTAAAAAATTGCTGTGAATTACATAATGCTTCTTTTCTACTTGAAAAAAGGGCTTGCCAATAATACGACACTGTGGATTGTATATAAGATATGGTTCCTCAAAAATAAAAAATTAAAACTGAAAAATGAGAAGAAAGTTTTATTTTCTCATTTGTTCTAAAACGAAATTCATATTTTACATATATTTTTAAAGTAGTATAACTCAAAAATCATTATTTTGAGAGAATGTTGAAAAATTTGAACTCAAAAGAATTTAACTCCAACTCAAGGGATATTACAAACACACAATTTCAGAAGTTTGATTCAAAATTTAAATAGGGACATTTTTATTGTTAGATAGAGAATTCTTAGATTATTGGGACAATAACTCAATTAAAAATGCAAGACTAGTGAGTTGGGTCAACCTAGAAAAATATATTGGATGTGATTTATAACAATAACATAAAAAGCATTATTGCATAGAGAGTATATTAATGAAACATAAATGTTTATGATTTTATATGCATTTTTCATATTAACATTTGATTTAATATTTGCAAATAAAACTCAAATAAACACAGCAAGCACTGAACTAAAGAAATGCTGAATAAATAAACTTTCTAGCATGAGATCTTATAAATGTAAAACTAAAGTATAAGTGTATAGCATTAAAAAGGCATATCAGAATAGGGTTATATAAATATTTCAAGATTAAAATTAAAAATTTATAAATAAAATTAAATAAACATTCAACCACATGTTTGTTCTTGAAGGTGATGTTTTATGTATCTTTGACAAATGAATTAAATTTAAAGTACTTTTACTTTTCAAATTTTTCCAACTTTCTGTAAAAGGAACTTCAAAATTAAGAGAAAAATTCCTTCATCACATTAATAATGAATCTTTTGAATTCAAGAACATTTCATTGTGTCCAATTCATGCAAATTTTATTCCTATCTAAACCATTATGGTTATTAAAAATATATTACATTAAAAAAATCAATATCTACTATAATTCTCATTCAAATATGACACATGTTATTCAAAAAATCCGCTCAAATCCTTTCATATAAAATATTTAAACTTTATCAAATTGTACTATTAACCATTTAAAATATTATTCCAATAATATTTTTACTATAATAAATAAGATAATTATCTTCAAATGAAAAAGAATACAACCAATAACTGCAATAAAGCTGGAATAAAACAATAAAACACCTAAGAAAACAGTATTAAAATTTGACTACAAAATTTATAAACTAAATTTTCCATTTTTACGGATTATAAATTTTGAAAGTGATAACAAATCTCAGAAGCACTACCTTGTTATTATTTATCGCAATTAAAAATAAAATTTAAAATTAACAAGTTTATTAATTATCATAAGATAAACTTTAAAATGAAAGAATTACAGAAGAACTAGCTCATTCTGTAATTGTTTATGCAAAAGGTAAAGAAAATAAAATTCATAATAAAAAACATGATACTATAGTTATAAGTTACATTCTAAAATAGCAGAGAATTTAAATATAATAAAATAATCAATTCTATGATTGTGATGAAAATTAAAGATTAATTTTTAAATTTGACAATAAGAAATCTTGTATTTAAACTCTATTGCTCAGTTAGATTTTTTTTCACTTATATTAGAGTATATAAAATTTAAAAAAGAAAATTATAAATATTTTAGCTTTATCTCACCGGTTGACAAAGACTAGTTAAACTCTGCTTTAAAGCTAGAAATATTTCTTCAAAATAGATACCATCATGTTGAATATCCTAGAGAAATATAAAAAAATATTTCTAAATTAATTCCATTTCATTTTAATTTTTTGATTAATATAAAATTACATTTTATATTAATTGAAAATTACATTTTTACATTTTAGATCAAAATATGCAACCATTTTTGGTAGAGACTAAAACAATTGATAAACAAATTTAAAGAATTGCATAAAATATAATAGTATTTAGTTTCTTACAATTTTATTTTATGAAATATACTTACGGATAGATAAAATATTTAATTTCATTTTTTTTTCATATGTTTCATATTTCTGTTTCTTATTTTGTTTTAGTGTGCTATTATAATTTTTTAATTTTTGAAATTATAATCTAAACAATGCTAATTTTGTGAAAATAGTAGCTTTCTGAACTGAGAAATAAGTCCATAAAATATAAAGCAGCTAAGTGATAATTTAGGTTACAAAATATAAGTTAACACCTTGAAGTTTTGAATAAATAGGAGAAATCCAAGTACAGTTACCTAAAGCTTCTAGAATTCTCTTGCACCAGTACCAAAGCATTGTAAATATTGGCCTCAGCCAAGCAGTCAGTGAGTTGAAAGCGAAGAAAGGAGTCAATCAGACAAATGAGACATTAGCTCTAGAAGCTGTTGTGTTTAGTTTCTGTATCATAGAAACTGTATAGATTTTTTAACTAAAGGAAAAGTTTAAAGCTGAAGCAATTATAGTCATTGTGATTCTAAAATAATTTGAATAAAGTGTTTGTTTATATTAGAAAATTAAAGATTAGAATAATCTTTATTTCTGCATCATCACATCCTTATCAGCACAAAGATAAAAAAATACATTGAAACTTATTCTAAAAAGGTTTATTACAATGGAATAATTACATATAATTTAAATAAAATAGTTCAAAAAATGAATTTATACTGCAGCTAAGATGCAGACTTCTGCTTCAATTAATATTTTACACACAGCATGTGATATTAAAAAAATTAATATTGGTAAAAAATTAACGGATATTATATGTAATCAAGTTTATAGGAAGTTTGATAACAGCATATCTCACTGACATAAATAAAATGCATATAATTATTATTAAAATCATAACTTTTATGTTAATAATTATTTTGATACAAAAATAAAAATTCAGCAAAAGAATAAATTTTACAAACATATTAATTTATTTCAAATTTCTCAATAAAATAGTTTATCAAGACAAATAATCTTGTATATCCCGATTTATATACAAATTTTACACAAATAGGTACATTAAAATATAAAATTCATTGTTTAATCACTTTTGTTCATCATCAATTAATTTTAAGTAGAACTAAGATATGAAAAATAAAAAGGAAAAAGAGAAATTTTAGAGTTCCAACTTACTACTGTTGATACAGATGAACTAAGATCTAAACAAAATGCAAATCTATACTTTGTTGACAGAAAATTGATTCTACTTTCAGGAGTTAACTTAATAGTAACAGTATCATTTTTACTGTCCACTTCATATCTTTCTTTATGCTTAGGAATAGCAGAGATCACTTCAATTTCTTCAGAGCATTGTTCCTAAAATAAACATAAAAGGAGCTTTTAGAATACAGAAAATCAAATTGAATAATTTTGTAGATTTATTTTTCTATAGCAATGCTTCATTATTTTTTTTGCATAGGATATTTATAAAATTAAATACTGGTTAATCACATCATCCATAAAATCCAATAGTTATAAGTATTAACAAAGAACTACAATCAATTTCTTCAGAGATTAAGAGGAATCATATGAACTAATACATTTTGTACAATGAGCTATATTTGCAAAGCATATTAATACATGTGAATCATTGGTTACTTTAATATAAAAGTAAAAACTAGATATCTTAAATAAGTTTTAATATTATTTACTCAAAATAAACAACATATGTGTGAGAAATGTATATACTATTGTACAGTATAAATTCTTCTAACTATGCATATATTTGATAGAATTTATAAGAAATAGACTCTAATCAATAAAATATTCATTTAATAAAAAAACTGTAAAAATTTTTACTTATATATTCCTAGCAAACTCAAAATAACAATAAAACTTGTAAGTAAAATTATAAAATAGTTAATGCACTTTTACTCTCTCTCTCTCCCTCCCTCTAGTTAAATTAATATATTCTTCATTTTCATTAATAATTTTTAAGACTAATTTCATTCATATGAAACTAATAGATGATTTACTTAGTATATAATTACTGAAATTGTGAATAAATGTTTACTGCTAATGTTGATAAAATGTTATATGAAAAAACTTAAATAAAATTGAAACACTGTATGACTTAATTTAAAAAAAAAAATTATTACTGTAAAACAAGATTATGATAAATTTAAAACTATACAAATTATAGATATAAATTAAACATGATTAGAAATAAAATATGTAATTTTTTTTTCCAATTTATTTTACAATTACTTGATTTATCAATTATTTATGTAAGTCAGTTCTGCAGAGATTTAAGACCAGGTAGTCAAAATTATGGGTCATAAGTTTTATAAATTTTAAAAAATATTAATAATTTAAAAAAATAAGAAATATAAAAATAAATACATATTAGATATTTCTTATTTTTTTAATTTAAATTATTAATATTTTTTAAAATTTATAAAATATATTTTTACTTTAAAAAATATTTTAAATTAATTTCTGACATAATAGCTTTGAAAATCAATAAAAGTCATATGCAATCAAAATAAGACAATAATTTTTTTTTTTTTTTTTTTTTTTTACAGAAAGAAATGTTTATTATGAGATTGGCTGATGATTGATTTAGTAATAACACAAAAGGGAAATTTTTAGAGAATATTTCATAACAAGTAGCTAATATTTAATTATTACTAGATAAATTATAATAAATACTAACTAATATAAATATTAAAAACTATGTGTGTGACAAAAGTTAACACTACGGTCATAATGAGAACTTTCTTTGAATGGGGATTTTTTCTGGTAAACTGAGGATGATGAAAGTATTGGAATTTGTTAACAACTCTAATGAGAGAGTAAGTTGACTTTTTCTAAGTAATAGCAACCATGTAAAAAATTAGTAGGAAAAAGTTTACAATATTATAAATAAATAAAATTTAAATGATTAAAAGAAAAGAAATATACTGCCTGTAATTTTATAACATAATGAAAATAATTTTGCAAACAGATTTTCTTAATCAGACTTCAATTCAATAACATATTTAAAACATAATCATAATTATAAAATAAATTTAAGATTTTGCAAATACACGTTCTTTATTAAAATTACATTTAAAATATATATGCTATAAAATAGAATTTGATAAGTTATAAAAATATTATATTAAATGTAATATTATTTCACAGAACCATTATTACAGTCTAGAATATTTTAGATTAAGAATATTTGGGACTTTTAAATAATGAAATAAAATAAAATTATGATACAGAAATTTAAGAATTCTTAGTTAAAAATAAAATGCAGTAATTTAAATAATTAAATAAAAACACAAAAAATGTTATTATTCAATTTTAACTTTCTATCAAAATAGAATTTAGTAGTTCTTACGACAATGAAAATAGTTAAATACAATTCTAACATTGACAAAAATTATTTCAATAGAATTCTTAACTACATTTTTATTTTTCAAATTTATCACAAGTAGCATGGAAAAAAATCATAGATTATAATATAAAAAAACATTTTTACCCATTACATACTAATCTAGGAATGAAAATAGTGCAAATTTAAATTACAGATCTCATTTATAATGTATGGTAACTCAATTTTCTCACAAACTTTGACTTTTATTCAATGATAATGGCTTTTGATTATTGTTTGGCAATGGAAAAACAAAACCAAATTTAACCTCATTTGGCTATCTTTATCCTTAGACTCTTAGCTCAATGACTAAAGAACAGTTTAGCTATGTTATTTATGAATTTAAATAAAAATATGTTGCAAGCTGTTTTTAATAACACTATAATACAAAATTTCATGATTTTTAAGGAAGGAAAAAAAGATACAAGATAAATTATTACGTAAAATCTCCAACACATTTAGATAATTAATCTCTTACATGCACAAGAATTTACAAAGACTAAATGACAAATGGATATAAAACATAGAAATATACTTGATGTGTTTTCCATTTAAAACTTAAATTTTTATTTAAGTTTTTGAAGAACCATTGTGCTCTTATGTTTCTTGATATCCGATACTCATTTTGTAAAATCACATACACTTCTTTGGCTACGAGTGGATTAATCTCCACCTGGAAAATTAAACAAATTTCAAACTGTAAACAGAAATAAATGTAAAAATCATTATCTATCAACGATAGAAAAAAGTTCCCTTAATTATAAAAAAATTTATTAATTATATATTTCAAATAAGAATTCGGATAACAGCAGAAACCAAGACAAAACACCAGTGTTTACATGACAAGGATTTTATTACTAGTTTCATTTATTTACCTAAAGGGACTGACAATAAATATACTTGGATAATTATAGAACTAATTCTATAAATTAAAATCCATCACTTTATAAATTTAAATCTAAAATAAGCCGAAGCAGGAAAGAATAAATAAATTGACATATTTAAATCGGAAAAATGATTCCATTAGTTTTGGTTTACAAAAGATTTATGAGTTTCTCTCTCACCTCATTAGTATCAGAAGTATTCATCATAGTTATTAAAAATATGATTTAAATATGATGTACATAGTGACTGTAAATTTAAAAATGTTTAAGTTGATTTCTATTTGTTATCATTGGATGGGTTTTATCATCAATTTGTTTATTTTGATTGTGGTTTGATAACCACGGTTGCAGTTAAACACTGGACACTTGACTGAGTAGTTTTTTTTATCCCCTTCTAAATTTAAGTAGTAACTATAGACAAAATGTTTTGTTGAAAAATCTCCTTGAAGTACAATTTTCTAATTTTATTTATTACATTACATATATTCAGACTCGTATGCTTGATTCTTGAGATCCGCTTGTAAGTCTTCGTCGATTATAGGACAAATAGCACAATGACAGATGTACAACCACAGAAGATAACGAAGAAAACACCCAGGGCCACGGTGGGAATCGAACCCACACTCCTACGCTCTCAAGCGATTAGTGGAGTGATGCTTTGACCACTCAGCCATGGAGCGCCCACAATTTTCTAATAAAATTGACAAATGTAATTCTTTCTCTGTATAATTGAAATACAGACTGTATTAATGTTAGAAAATTCGTATCTCAGCACACATATGCTATCAACTGTTAGTGACGAGTTAAGAGATGAATAAATGTTATAAATTTTATAAAAAAAATAATCAAATCAATTTATTTCTTTGGTACCGAAGCATACAATCAAAGAGTGGCCAAATTAGCTTCTCATTTTCTTCTCCATGATTTATTCATTTTACAAATGTTAATTAATCAACACTTATAAACTAGTTTTCCTAACAACAATCCAAACAAATACTTTCCTTTTTAAAATTAAGGAAACTTCTTTTTTAATTAATCATGTTTTTAGTATTAGTAACTATCTTAAAAAAATCATTCAATGACATCCCCAATTTAAATTGAATTTCACTGTTAAAAAACCGTTAAAAAATGTATTATACACAAAATGTGGATTTTTTTGTTACAATTTATTGAAATAAAAAAAATGGTATATTAAGCAATTATCATTTTTTTCCAGTAAATTCTATATTCCAGCGTTTTCAAAGTATATTAAGAGGGGGAAATTAAGAAAAACATCTTTGATATAAAACTAATTTTAGACAAACAAAGGAATAAATATATTTATTTTTCTTTTACATATCTTAAGAGGAATCTTTCATAAAGAATTATATTATAATTTCATTTTAATGAAATATAAAATGTGTTTGAGGATGTTATTAAAGTGGGACACACACAAATCTGATGGTATACACTGTTATAATATGATTACATAGAAGCAAATATTATAGAGTCATTTAAGAAAGATTTTGAGCAAAAATACGAAATACATGTGTATTTTCTATAAAACAACAAACATAATTTTATAAAATGCTTTGAGAATCAAATGACACAATGTATAATTTTGCTTATTTAAAATGTATATTTCATTATTTAAATAAAAGGAATAAATTACTTGAAGAAAGCGAGTAAAGCAAATTAACTTCCATTCACAAAATTTTTGGATATGGAAGTAAATTATATTTAGGGAAACATTATATGTTATTCTAAAAAAATTGATATCTCAAAATTCATATGAAATATGGGTAGATCGAAAATCATACTTCGAATTAATTATTTATTGATACTTAAATATATGAAGAAATGCATAATTTTCTTATCAATGCATTTTTAGTTTTAAAATAAAAACCTAAAATATTAGATATTATCGTTGATTTGATGATCTTAATAAATATATACCTAAATTATACTCTTAGATTTTACAGAAATTGAGTTCAAATTCGTTTCAAATGTTTCGTGAGAACGAAAGAATTAAAAACCCGTACTCTTGCTACAACTCTGATCTCTGTAAAGTTTCTCTGTTAAACAAATATTCCTTTCCTTTACAGAAGAAATAAGATCATATGGCAATTCTTTCTTTAATAGTCATTTTTGAAATTTTAACATCGGGGCTTAAATGCCATCTAAATCAAAAACTATAATTTTTCGGAAATTTCTCTTTCAAAATGTGAAAACAAAAAAAAGGATTCAATTGTTAAGAACTGTTATGACCTTGCATTGAAAATAACGTAATGCATAGAACAGGGGCAGGAATTGCGTGTGTGTGTGCTTTATTTCTGTTATCTTCTTTTTGAGGTCAAATCAACAACACTTAATCACCAAAAATTGATTTGTTTGGTTCAAAACAAGTTTGGCTAAAAAATTTTGTAAATTTATAGATAAATAACTATATATATATATATATATATACATATATATATATATATATATATATATATATATATATATATATATATATATATATATATATATATATATATATATATATATATATATTTACAAATTGTAAAAAAATCATTTCCCTGATTCATTCATTCGTATAAGTGCACTTGTAAAGCTTTTTCATTTTCTTTTTAATTTTTTTATAATTTCCTCGGACTAAATATTTAATATTGTGATTTTTTATTTGTTTGTTTAATTAATGTTATTTAGAAGATACTTTGAAAGGAAACAGAAGGAAACAAAAAGTTGATATTTTATTAAATATTTCATTTCAATAAATTATCTAATTTTTTCATGTTCTGATTCTGAAATGTAAAAACTTTTGTATAGAAATATTTCCCTCTTTTTTATTATTAGATTTTCCAGAAGCAGTTATTTATAATAACTTATGCTAAAATAAATATACAATGAATGTTATTTATTGGCTACAGGAAATATATATGTAAATGACTTGAATAAAATGTTTTTAAATTATTCATAAATTGAAAATGTACCTAGCGATCAAAAGCTAGCACAATAAAAAACTTTATATTAATATTGAGTTTGTCTACATACTAAGTTTATATAAAGTTAATTTAAAATAGATTCTCAAAATAATTTTACGGAATTGTTCACCAAACTTCTATTTCATATTAATCTTATTTATTAATTTACAATAAAAGAAATTCAAGCAATGAAAATCCTTAGCTTTAATTTAAATAAATTATTAGTAAATAAATCTAATATTATTATTTGAGGGTTTGTGAAAAAGTGTAGAATGGCCTACTAACTATTTAAAATTATTTCAACTTATCATTACCGAACATAAGTTTTATAAAACCATTAATTATATCAAAACTAAATATGTTATTCAAACTCACATTTAGATCACTCAGTGAATCAGGAAAAACCATTTTAACATATGTTGTAGATGAAAGGAGGCTGAAGAGGTTTTTGCAAAGATACCAGTTAAAGAATACAAATTATATTAATCCAAGCAAAAAAAAATGTCAGTTAAAATTATAGGAATATATGAGACAATTTAATTATTTAGATTATCACGCCTCATTTCAATTGTATACAGTAAGTAATGAAATTTACTAATACACTGCTGGACAATTGCTAAGGACGGATCTTAAATTGCAATGTAGCATAACATTAAGCGAGACATGAGGCCTTGTAGGATAAAATATAGTTGCCACACTGTTCAGACATTATAATAAAGAATATTTATTGTTCTGGAAAGTACAAAAGCTGTGAAACATCTGAAAGAAAATAATGTTCATTTGATGCTGCAAACGAAAAATGGAACAATTCATCTAAAAGTCAGCAGGCACCTTGAAGAAAGGTAACAGTATGGGACATGTCCACCGTGGAGTGTGATGCAACATTCCACACGTCGTATCATACTTTGCACAACATTATCCAGCAGCTGTTGAGGCAATTTATTCCATTCCTCTGGGAGTGCACGGATGAGGGTGTTCTTGTTTGTCGGAGGATGGTTTAGACCAGCAACTTGCCTCGCCAAAGCATCCCACACATTTTCAATGGGGTTTAGATCTAGAGAACGTGATGGCCATATGAGGCGTTGAATACTCTCGCTGTATAGACAATCTTGAACAGCGAGTGTTCGATGACATGTTGCGTTGTCGTCCATAAAAACTAATTTATCACCGACAGCACCACAGAGAAGACGAACATGAGGAAGTAGAACTTCATTAATGTATCGTTGGCCCGTCATAGTCCCATTCACAACCACATGTAGGGATGTGCGGCCATTGATCATGATGCCGGTCTACACCATGACACTGCATGTCGGATATCGGTCCCTTTCCTGGATATTTTCTGGACGATAAGAATACCACTCTCGCACCAGATCAGTTGGCGTCTACAATCCGATGACAGACTGAACCTACTCTCATCTGAGAATAGTACGCATGTCCAGTCCTGTTCAATCCAATTGCGATGCTGACGACACCATTGCAAACGGGCAGTACGGTGTTGTCTGGTCAATGGGACACACACAACAGGTCTGCGGGCCCATAGTCCTCCTCCCCTCAAACGTCTGGCAACAGTTTTTCGGGAGATCTGCTTTTCTGAGGCAACAAGAAACTGATTTGCCACCTGCTGAGCTGTTGTACGCCTGTTCCTTTTTGCTGATAGGACGATATATCTGTCTTCTGCAGGCGTTGTACTTCTAACACGACTTCCCCCGAGCCGCCTACTACACATTCCAGTAGTTTTAAAAGACTTCCACAGCCGTGAAACAACGCTGTGAGCGATGTCGAACTCCCTGGCAATATCTGTTATTTTTCGCCCTTCTTCGATCTTTCCAATAATTCGGCCACGCATAAAATCATCTAAGTGATGTCGGGAAGACATGCCAAAAATTTCTTATGAACGCCATCACGTGATGAACAGACGTGGAAAAAAATTTTCATACGCATACTTCTTCCTACTATATCCCGCACTTATTCTAATCTTCCACATTTTGCTTCCTTTCATTTTGTGGTAGCTATGGATGATAGTGATGCCTTAGCAATTGTCCAGCAGTGTATATTGAATATTGTATAATGTGTGTGTGTTTTATAATATATTAATAAAATATAATACATAATAGGTTTTATTGATTATTGTATAATGTGTGTATGTGTGTGTGTTTAACGTTACTCCCCATATATGCAATTAAAAATAAGGGTAAAAGAAAAATTGGAAAATTCTTCTTATCCTATGTAACACAATACTTCTCGGTTTTATTAATAAAACATCATTATGATTTAACTTGTTAGAAATTATGCTGTATAGTTTCTTGTAAACTCCTGCATCATTTCAAACATTTCAAGCAATTCGAATTTAAAATTGAAGAATTTTAAATTCGGATGAAGCGAATCGCTTTGCTCAGAAAACATTATTATTATTTTTTCCCCCTCAAGTGCCACAGGCTGCCTCATAGTGTGCACTAGTTGCCGGTGCGGGGGTGTTCTTAAGCGGAGTGGGTGAAGTACGTCGGGAGAGTAATCTCCTGGTAAGCGTGAAGGCCACTCCACAATGGATTCATGGGGCTGGTGTGATGGTACTGTCACGCCAGTCGGGGATAAGTAATAACAACAACATTATTTTTTTTTAACTATTTTTCTTAGCTTTTTGTCCCATTTTATTTCATCACTGCTTTTATTCAACGTATAGCCTAATTTTTGTAGTCTTTTTTCTAAGTAAACTAAAATAATAGTGTTATATTTGTCCAAAAGCAAACACTCGAAGCATTTTGAGCGTCGAAACAAACGCTCGAAACTTTACAAAACCGAAACTTAAATGAAAAACTAGATTAATATCTAGTAAATACCCAATTTTAAGATTATCTCTCTTTATAAGTACTCTCTCTTTATAACATTAATTTTTTCCCATTTTATTTATAGAAATATCATTTTTTATTGTATAGAAAAATCACTTAAAATTTGCTAGCTTCTGGCAAGTTACGAAATTCTTTTTATTCCTAAAATTTAGGCAACATACCTTACATTTTCACTTCGCAATATACTTCATATTGTTTTACATAGAAAATAAATTTGATAACTCGGAAGTAGAGATGTGATTTTTCGCTTTCTGTGGGAAGTTTGTATTTCTACTTCCGTTCATAAGAAACTGAGCTTCCGTTTTTACAAAACAGACATGATAGTTAAATGCTTAGCTGCGTTTCTCTTGTTTGGTTTATTTACAGGTATGGTGCCATCATAATTTTCTTTTTTAATTTTATGCACAATATTATATAAAAATAATCATAAAACTTTGAACTGTTAACTACGTGAAAATAATGAAAAATAATACTAGATATTCTAATGATTTTCAATCATAAAATTCATTCAGTTTGCTGTAGTTATAGATAGGTTGATATCTTGTTAGATTAAAGATAATATAAAATAAATGTTTTCGAATTAAGAAATAATTTCTTTGCATGCTATAATTAATATGAAATGTATTAGAATTGGGACATATAAGCAATCAGTACTTTAATAGTTTAAATAATTCTTATTCATGATAAAAAAAAATAAATTAAAAAAATTGCTTATTTGGAAACTTGAATTATTTTCTGAGAAAATCATCAGATCTTTTAAACCTAAATTTAATATAAAGATCTTTTCTTTTGGAATGTCGCAAAATTAAAATTCCTTTCAATAAATCTTTAAAATGATTGTGAAATCGCGAATTAAGAAGCTCGAATTAAGGTTGAGAAGTCAAAAATGTTTTAAATAAGAAATTTAATAATGAGGAGGTTATTTTAGGCTATATAACCAAACTATTTCTTTAAAGTGTAAATTAATATCTGACTGACAAACTTATATTCCTTTATTTTTGTGTACATTTTTGTACATTAAAATAAAAGATTATACAATGAATGATTAAAGTTAAGAAATTAATTAAAAAGAACTTCATGTCTACATACGCTAAACTTGCGCTAACTTAGTTCGTGTTTTGAACTGGGCAAAATACAGCTTAGTGAATAACAATAAAAAATTTTGTTCATTTTATAACACCAATTTCCCACTTTTATCTTTTTCATATTTATTTTAAAGAATATCACACTAAACATTAATAAAATTTTAAAAAGTAATCAGCTCCATTTTAGAGAGAAAATTTTTTTTAATTGATGCTGTTTTTTCTTTTTTCCTTATAATTTTAATTTAAATTTTTGTTTTCCAAAACAATAATATTTTTAATTTAATTTATTTTTCATAATTTACACTATTTTTGTTTCACAATAATTTTTTTTTATAAAATATTATTGTATTATTGAATTTCTCTTCTTTCTTTTATTAAATAATGCAAAATGACACACTCAAATATAAATCTTTATTTTAAAATTGAAAAAAGTAAAAAATATGCCTTGGAAATCTTTCTCTATTACTGTTGATATCGATAATAATTCTAAGATTAGGTTTAGCATTTCTGATTATTGTAAAGATGTAATTTTTTCCTTATTCTTATTATATAACTAACTTTATTGCGCATACATTTTTTCTAATGTTATCTCGCAGCTGTTCATTGAATAAGCTTAGTTTTGTTTCTGGTTAATAAGCAGAGATAAGATATACGCATAATTTTTATAACGCAATAAAATAAAACTACACTAATTAAAAATATAAACATATCACATAAATATTCCTTTTTGAAATTTTACACTTCATTTATTTAATTTTTTTGGTTAAATTACGTTATTAATTTTGAGTTTTTTTTTATAAATAATCATCCAAGTTTAAAAGTTTAGTCAAATTTTGCGTTAAATTTAATTAATAATGTATTAAAAAATTTAAATCTGAGTTGAATTTAAATACAAAAATATGATAAATTTCATATTCGTCAGGAGAAAAATTATCTAAAACCATATTGTAGTTTTCTCAAATAAAACAAATCATATATATAACTCGAGAAATAGTTTGTTCAATCAATGGCATTTACATTTGTATGTGTATTGCTGAAACGTGCGTAAGTTTTTTTTAAACAATTTTATTTCAGAAGCAAAAACACAACTTGAAAACGATGATTTCCAGTTTTCTAAAAGTGTGTCAAGTAGAGAAAGACTTACTTCCTGCAACAAAGGATGGTATCCATTTGGTAGGTGAAGTTTTTAAAACTATTTTGTAATAGTTAAATGTTTTAATTTGTCAAAAATAAAATCTTCACAGTTTCACTCGGTATCCAAACAAACGAACACATACATATATTACGGAATTATCAATCATTTTGCCACTTATAAATCTATCCAAACAAAATTAAAAAGTCAACTTTTGCATGTGTAAAGCCAAAGTTATATTTAACTGATATTTGATGAACGATAACAGTTAATCTTCACAAAGTACGAGCTCTCAAGAAAACCAGTGGAGCACCATCTATCAATTTTCTTTAATTTTGTCCTTTGAAGCTCTCACCTTAAAAAATAGAAATCACAAACCTCTTACAATTTATTATTTGAATGGTTGTCTATGTAAAAGACTAAGCACATCAAATTCACAAAAATCTGGCTCATAGGTTTCACAGACTTTACATAATAAATATATAGAACTACAAATAATCAATAATCAGTTCAAGAAATATGATATACTGAAATCGACATACGATTGCTTTTTAAATTTTTAAACGTATTTCATATAACTTATTAGTATTTTCTTTGATTTTATACGACGTTATATATTGTCATTAATATCTATTCACATTGTAAATATTTATCTTATTTAGCCTTACATCATCGTTAGTAATAGGAAACACTACTTTTCAATTATTTTTTTACACGCGTGTCATTGTTTTGTGAGTTTAGTTTTATATTTTATTTCTGTGAAATTAGCAACTGATTTTTTTTGAGTTTCTTGTATTTAAGGGATCCAGAAATGCAACATCCATTTGAATGCAATAACTTGTTTACAAAATGCAGTAGATGATGGGATAAAAACTTATTAATCAATTAATATAGAGCAAGGTTCCTATTTACAAATAGATATTTTAATTATTTGTAAACAATCATAAATATTCATATGATGTAAATTAGAAAATGTTTTGTTCAGCATCTTATTAGGAAATTTTCAAATACTATGATTTAATGTAATATTTTTCAGGTGATCAATGTTACAGAATTGGAGGTAAAAAGGGAGTTGGTAAACTCAATTGGGAAAAAGCAGAAGAAAAATGTCAAGAATATGGGGGACATCTAGCTTCCGTACACTCCCAAGAACTTTCTGGTGAAAACAATTTTTACTCTTTATCAGAAATTCCCATCATTTTATAGAACTCATTACATTCATAACTGAAATTACTAAATTATAAAATTTATTCCCTAGTTGATACCAGTACACTTTATCAAAAACTCATATCATGTCACAAAAAATATTATACTGACTTTAGTGAAATGGATGAACAAATTATTTTACGATTTATTGACATATCATATAATTAATACTTACTTTCATCCCCATACATGAAAATTTTGGAGACTCAATATGTAAAAAAGTTCCTCCAACTTTCATCTTGGATACAAGTCCGAAGTCCATTGGTTCATTTCATAGGTTGGTTTCTCAGTTGCAGCTTGTCAGTTACTGCTAATACTTCTTCACGAGTGATGTTCAGTTCTGACATCAGGGACAAGTTCCTACTTGTAGTTTACAAGCTTTTCATTTCTGATTAAACCGTTACTCCACAAAATGATACATTCTAATAATAATAACATACTAATGGTTGATTAACTACATAGTTTTAGAAAGATACCACTCTTTTAAATGAAATTCACAATCATCAACACAGTAAATTATGTGAAAAAAATGGCAAGATATGTTCACTTTAAATACGAATTCCCATTTATTTGAAACAGTGCAATGTGATTCCAATGAATAATACTCAAATATTTAACTGATAGATTGCCTAAGAAAGTCTAAAATTGTTTCATTGAAGATGATTCAATCGAATGCATCAGGTTTGATAATTTTTTACTTGTCTTCGAAAAAGTGTACTATTGCGATTCGATACGGTGTGATGAAGACGAAATATTGATTGACAGACATTATATAAACTATTCCACTGGTTATTATTTTATTGTATCTCTTCACGATATGCAAAATTGAATTAGTTGAATTATTATTATATGAAGTTATATTTTATTTTGTATGGACTTGCTATACCAACTACTCAGACAAATTCACTGACTATAGATTTGAGTTAATGTGTTTACTAAGAATTTTGACTTTCCTAAATTATATTTTTCGTATATAATAAATTAATAAATAAATAAAATTAACTAATTATATGTATAATTTTTAGAACTTAAGGAAACTTATGAATATAGAAAGCCATTATAGAGCAAATATGAATTTTACTGTTATCTCCTTCCATTTGGTATATTTAGAGGAATTTGCTTACTTTGTTACCTTGATTTTGTAATTTTACTGAAAAAAGCAGGTTAAATCTAAATTCCAGGACACTTATTGCCAATATATTTTAAGAAAAGCAAAAAAAAAAATTTATAGTTTCAAGATGAACGATTAAATATATTTAAAGAAAAATAATGATTTCTTAGGGAATAAAATGTCATAACACTTCATAAGTATAAAAAAAGAAAAATATATACTTATTTTTAAGTAAATTGTTTCATAAATTACTCATTTGGGAATTAACTGAATTGAGAAATGCTAAAAATCGTAATAATATTTTATTCATGAATTTAATAGTTTTATTTGATATACAAACCAAACTTATATTATATATATATATATATATATATATATATATATATATATATATATATATATATATATATATATATATATATATATATATACATCAACTGATGTTTGCTAAAGCTAGTATTGATTTATAAATCTTGATCATTGTTCATTTTAGGATCACAATTTTCTTTTTTGACTATTTTTCAAAATGGAAAATCGATTTTGAGTTAAATAGTTTCGTTTTCCAATAGAGAAATAAAAGATTCTTTTGAAAAAGGAAATCATCTTTTGGGCGACACTTATCTTTAGATGTTCATCATCTGATTTACAAATAAATACTATCTGTTGGCTAGTGAAAATAAGAACATACACAATGATATCTTGCATAAAGACTATTTTCTCCATTTTCTTCGATAACTGTGCTACTGTCTATCATCATGCTTCCTTGAATAAGTCATTGTTGTGTTGAAAGACAGCATAGAATGTTAATTAAATCAAGTCATAAAAATTAAATCTATTTATTACCAGTATGAATTTAGGTTTCACAAGTAGAAAAATAGATTAAGAGACTGCGTAGTCTTTCTGTAAATGATCTTAACGAAAAAACTCGTTAGATTTAAACAAATAACACCTATGCTTTATGGTTTTCGTTTCTCCTGACTTTTATGTTTCCTGGAAATTGAAATTCGATTTTAAATGAAATCATCTCTAAAATATTGAAGCAATACAATCATGTGTGACAATAGTCTTGAACTTCTTATGAATTTAGCATGTGTTATGATAGTGAATATAAATAGAGTAAATCATTTCTTATCATATAGAGAAAAATAAATACGGTAATTTTGGAAATAAATAATTTCTTTTGATATAATGAGTAGACTTAATGCTGAATGAAAAGTGCAACTAAAATAATTCAACAGTTTACTTAATGTCTTCTGGGTTTATTTTTAAGTTAAAGTAGTAGCTTAGTGTATTTTAAAAATTCATCGTCAAACTATAATTACTTTTAAGGTACTGTCCTTTACGAATCTGATTTAAAGCTTCTTCGCGTTCGAAGGCAGGCCACTCTTACAAAATATTTTAGCAAACTTTACAACTACGGCTCTCAAAACAACACTTCAAACTGTCTTTGTAATTTGGAAAGCCACCAGAGACTCAAGAAAAATGACCCTTTTAGTCAGGCTTTGTCTCAGGGAGCTACTGTTAATAATGTTGAACCACATTCTCTTCATTTCTGCATATCACCAACAGAGGATTTTTCCTCGGTTCATTTTTACTTCAACCTCTCTTTCCTCCATCAATAAAAAGAATACCTTACCGAAAAATCTTAGACATTTTGCATTGGAAATCATTAATAATATCCCTAGAAGTGACATTAAATTGTATACCGATGGAAGTAAAACTGATAATTTTGCAGGTTGCGGCATTTATATCGAAATATCTAAGAACACATTTACTCTTAGTCAACGTAACCCAGACTTCTGTTCCGTATTTAGAAAGAAGCGAATTACTAGATGTGACTATGGAACTTGAAGCAATTCTGAAGGAAATAGATTATGAAAATCTCTGCATTCTGACTTACAGCCGAAGATCAATGGAACATCTCAATAATTGGATCCATATCGGGAATAATACAAGTGTATCTATCCTTCACAAGTTGAAGCGTATCTCACTTGATCATGGTATTCATTTCCAATAAATCCCGTCACATGTAGATCTTTTTGGCAACGAGAAGGTAGACTATTCAGCCAAGGACGGTTGCAGGCTACTAGCATCTATCTGATGAATTCACCTACCAGGAACTCTTCTCTCAAACAAACAATCAATAAATAAATAGAAGAATTCGGCTGGAGCCCCCTACTCAAGATTGGTATAGGGCTGGTAAGCCGGTACAGTCACTGATTCTTCCATGTGTCAAAAAAATCAATACCCGCCTTTCACGACTTGCCATTAGCCATTTAAAATGTTTTACCTTTAATAAAGGTATAAATTACAACCATCTTTGCTCAAAATGCCGCCAACATCCGGCATCAGCTGATCATATTTTAAGCTGCTTGGGATTTCTCTGGAAGGAAATTTTCATCCCTCCTCTCCTTGTTTCCGACTTACAACTCTTCGATGGATTTATGGATATGGTCTGACTCAATCAGATATTTGGAGATAAGAACCAACCAACCAAATTTAAGGTTATCTTATCTAAATTTTAAGTGTTCTTCACATTCAAAATTAATTTAAAAGAATTTAGAAATATAAACACATAAAAAATACACTTAAAGAGGTGAAAAATATTTAGATTTGATGATATTAATCAATACTAAAAATGGATGTAACTTTTATTGAAAATAATTCAAGCATAACTGATGAAAATAATGACTCTTCATTGTTTTAATTATTCTAAAAAAATTCTTCTCGGCAAATATATCGTTTTGATTGCTATGAAATATTTCCAAAGGCAATACTTTATGTACATCTAAGGCGTATTTATTATAATTATATCTTTCCTTGTCAAATAAACACATAATTATTGTTCAGAATTTATTCGTGCATTAATTCATTACTGTTTCAGATTTTCTTCTTGCATTTCTTGTGATGGATGTAAAGGCAAGTACATGGATTGGATTGCATGATAGAGTGAATGAATCTGATTACAAATGGGCAGATGGCACTCCAGTCGATTATACAAACTGGGAACCGATGGAACCATCAGGGATAAGCAATGAAAAGGTTTGCATACTAATTTCTTTTGCTTTTTGTATAAATTTGAGTTATTCAAATCAAGATTTCATCATTTGATTTCTATGTTTTTGACGTTACCTTCTGATTTTCCTTGACTTTCATATGAGTATTTTCATGAGTTTCTTATATTGTAAGGTAACAGTATAATGGAAAAAACTGAAAAAATATTCTGTTATAATCATATTCTATCATATCGTAAATGGTATTGAATAATTAAGATGATCTTAGTAGAATATTTTGGTTGTAGCATCTATAAATGCTACATGTATCATTATTTGTCATAATTTTTCCAAAATTTTGAAAAGTAGGCAAATATTTTTAAGCTTTTCATAAAATGGAGAATCTCAGATTTTAAGGCTCAAAGAAATCAACCGGACTTCTGGTAATCGAATCAATAACATTTTAAAATAGTTTTAAATACAGGTCTCGGTCACTTATATTCTATTTTGATATTAACACGCTAGTTTTTTTATTGAATATGCCTAAATTCAGATCAAAAATTTTAAATAAAAAATTAATAAGTTTATTCTCATTATTGTCAAAAGTTGTGTGCTTCATATTTATACATATTTCTTATTTATATATATAAATACAATGATTTAACACGTGTTATGTTAAATCATTTCAATTGTATGGTTATCATTAAAACAATTTCTCATTTATTTATAGGAGATTTTTTACTTGTTTGAATATGTGTGTGTATATACACCGTTGTTGGTTTCATTCAGTATTTTGTTGTTTTCTTGAAGGGTATTTCATAAAAACTCTTTATTGTAAGGGAATAGAACTTTTCTTCAAATGAAGAAAATTCTATCATTTTTCAGTGTGATTCAGATAGCTCACTTTTCCTTAATATATTAGAAGAGTTTCCCAACATCTTCCATGATTAAAAGAGCTGAATTTTTGAGTCACTTCCTGGTCAAAATTTCGCAAGAATTTAATCCACGTGTTATAAAATGTTCCGCAATTTATAAAACAAAAAATACGGTGGCAATGCATGGTATGAGAGCAATTATAGTCCTTGTGTTCACAATTGTTGTTTGTTCCAGACAGAGTTCAAATTTCCTTTCGAAGTTATTTAAATAACTCAAGCCTGATATCTAATTCAAATTTTAATGAAGGTTACAACTATTTACATATTTACAATTAATTCCGCAAATATGTGGCTAAGAAAGTTTTAACATCGTGCTTCCGCTCTAATAGCGGCCATGATATATCTCATACATACATATATATATATATATATATATATATATATATATATATATATATATATATATATATATATATATATATTTCCACTTCTCAAGTTTCCTTTTATAGAAAGAAAACTACAAGTGGCGTAGCAACGCTACCTAACATCGTGACGTTCGTACATGGGGTTTCTTCTAAAATCAATCAAAGAAGTTTTACTGCAGTGTAGTTTGTCTCATTTCAAATTATTTCATTTTATAGCAAAATATTTCCTATTTTTATGGTATTCCTTTAATTTTACGCAATATATATTACATATATATTTAGTTTTGTGTATTTTCATTATGCTAATTAATCTTTAATTACAATATGCTTTTATAGACACTATATGTAATAAAAAAATTTTTCTGCTAAACGAACCAAAAATCTATTTTATCATTTGAGTATAAATTACATTTTTTCTGATTTTATTTTGAAGAAAAATAAGTGTACATTTTTATCGTTATACACACAATAGTTAGTTAAATTGACTAATAACTGATTAATATTTTACTAACTGAAATTAAGATTCTTTTATCAGATCCATGAAATAAATTGCTAAGTAAGCATCTGCAGTGCAAACATTTTCATAACATGACTATTTTGAAAGACAAAAAAATGAGATTTATTCTCTGTCGTAAAAGAATCGATAAAAAAAAGCATAAGTTCATTGTTATTTTAATTATGGATTGAATGAAAAAGTGGAGATAATTCGAAAAATGTTTTAGTTTCTTTTTATTATTTATTTATTTTTGATTCATAGGTTGTTCTATTACGAGTTATTACAGTAATGCTTAAATGAAAAAAAAATTTTTTTTGATATAGAATTTACCACTGTACGTAGTAGCGCAGGAACGTTTTTTTAATTGTTGTTATCTGAAATTATGAGTTTTATTTTTTGCATCTGCTCAAATTGTCTGCATTTTCAACTAATATCCAATAACATAGAATGATGGAAACTATGTTATTGGCATACAGCTAACTTTTAAAGCCATCAATACCAATAATTCATAAATAACAATTGCAGATATATATCTTAGATTGATTTTTAAAGTGTCATCTAATTATGCAGAGTAAAAACTAAATTGTTTCCACACTATCAAAAGTAAATATTTTTTCTTAATATTTTCTGTATTTTCTATATTTCATTTTCTGATGAGTAAATATTTTTTCTTAATATTTACTTATTATAATCGGTAATTAAAATAAAGCATTCTTTTTGTTGATTTTTGCGTAAGAGTTCTGAAAATTCCACAATAAATAGTTATTTCCAAACAAAGTATGATTATACAAAAATGTAAAAATTCTCTACACTGATGTATGTCATAATTTTCCTGTATTTTATTTTGTTTAAAAAAATAATCTCAATAATTTGCAAAATAAATTTATTATAGAGTTAAATCTTCATAGAGAAATATTAATGCTTATAAAGATTAGTTAAATTTTTTGTTAATGTAAAATAAAGCAATGTTCTGTAAATTTCTTGTGAATTGTGAATGAAAATGTAAGAAATATTTTCTAAAATATGAAAAGGTCTGTTGTAATTTCGCATAAAATTCTTGTTTTATATTTGCATTAATAACTATTAAAATTAAAAATTGTTTATAATATTATTAATTTTGAGTAGGAAGATTGCGCGGACATGGTTTTCCGTTCTTACAGAAAAGGTGGAAAGTCGGGAAATTGGAATGACCTTGACTGCAGCTACGATATGGAATTTATTTGCCAGAAGAAGAAAGGTAGCACTTTATATATATATATATATATATATATATATATATATATATATATATATATATAGTTTTGTATTAATTGATTAATGAAACTTTTAATATAAAATTTAAATAAAAACAAAATTCAGCTTATTAATTATAAGAGATGTAATTAATTTTTTCATTAGTGTGTTGTGTATGCATACATGTCCGTTTGATGTTAGGAGTTCGAAGCAATCTTTCTGTCCAGAGCATGACATCAAATTTGATGCCCTGCTGTGGATTGCTAATTGTAGCCAATAGGTAAGCTTGCACATTCGGAATGGAAAGTTCCGGGTTCGATTCCATTCTCTGTCGAACGACAGGAGATGAGTGGTACATATTTGCTTTCAATACTCTCGTTTGTCTGATTAAATACTAGAGTGCGTTCTGAGTTTTCTCTCTTGAATGCGTAAACACGGTCCACTGTCTGTGAGAAATATCATCTGAAAATAGTAAGGCAAGATAGATATTAGAAAGTCTTGTTAGCAGTCTTCAGCTGTTGAAACACTTTCATGCGAAAATATTGATTCGTATGAAAAACTAATATTACTTTACAGGAGAGACAGTGACAGAGTTGCATTTTTTTAGCACTTAAATTGTTATTCAAATTTGAATTCAGTGATTACATATATAAAATTCCTTTATTGACGCATCGGTCTATAACAAAAATTTATAATGAAGCCTGTTATATCTTAATGTATTTTTTGTGAAGAAGTAATGCTAAAACTTGTATTGAAATTCAATAATTTTAAATTATTTGATGTGTAATCATATCAATTTCGTCTTTTAGGTAGACAAGCCAAGAAATTTTCTGATCCTAGATTTTGCACCGCTGGCATTGGGGGATGGAAGCTTAAGACGTCTTGCTACCATATAGTTACAGAGAAATTGACTTGGTCAGAAGCTGAAACTTATTGTATAGAAAAACATGAAGGACATTTGGTTACAATACATGATTTTACTGTTGATTTGTTTCTTGAATACATCCTGCGGAACTTTACCGAGCCGATGTGGATTGGTATTAAAATTAAGGTAAGGATCTCTGTTATTTTTGAAAAGTTGGATTTATAGCAGATATTACAATTGATTATAACTTCAACTTCCGGGCAATGTATACCAGTGAGCAGCAAAATTAAATATTCAATATTATATAAATTTATATTGAAGAGGAAGAGAATATGTGAGATTTTAAGAGAGAGAACTATGAAAGGAATATTGAACAATAATTGCTTATTTTTTAATTTGAATGTCACATCCATTTGAAGTTCTTTTAAATTTATAATGCCTTGATGTGTTATTCAAAGTAATATTAAACTAAAGTTTGAATTCTCATTATTTGTTTTTCATATTAGTGAAGCAATATATTCTCATACTTCTTAGATTATCCTGGAATCTGAAAAATCTGTTGAATGAAATGATATCCTGTTGTTTGATGTTATTATTTGAAGATCAGAAGTTTAATATCTAGTAAGAAGTGCATACCCCAATGACTATAAATACTCTAAACTCTGTGGCACGACTGCCCATGTGGGCTAAAGCCTACAATGCCCATCTCTGTTCTCGTGACGGAGAGGCCCTGGGGTGCGAAGCATGTGCCCCGATTAGGTGCTCAGCCTAATGCAAAACACCCAATGTTTAGTTCCCAAGCATGCTTGGTACTCAATTTTTCGACCCACTGAAGGGATGAAAGGCTGAGTTAACCTTGCCCAGCCAGAGGATCGAACCTGTGCCTTGGGAGCGTGAAGCGCTACCACTAAGCCACCAGGTTTCAATGACTGCAAATAGTTCTACAAAATTTTTGAATATATAAATATATTGGAATTATTTAATATAACACGGCAATGAAACCAGTTTTAATAAAAACATTTTCAACGATTTTCAAACCAATTTTGCATAAAAAGTTATTCACACTACAATATTGCCGACATTCTTTATCGAAATCTCAAATCCATGTTTTTTTTTTTTTAAATTATGCCAGACAGATTTAAAGTCGATTATTATTGCAGCGATTGTGCTAGTTTAAAGCCTCTTCCTACTTTTATCAAAACTCAAAATAGAAAAACTGAAAAAACTCTTCCCAATCTAAAAGTCTTATTTTATTAAAAAATTTATACAACGTTGATAATATGTTATTTCCCAATATTTTTCATTCAATCAACAATATTCTTCCAAAACGTCTTTCAAAAATTTCACTCATTTTATCATTTTTTCACCATTTAAGGTGTTTTGTTTTTTAATTTTTTAATCATTCTGTACACTGACATATCCTACACTTAAGTATGAAGTCTAAAGAAAGATTTAAAACAAATCATTGTAAAATACTTCTTTCAGATTTCGTACATTGTAAAATTATTTTTTAATATAATGTCTATTTTTTGTGTGTGGCATGAGATTTTATATAATTTATATATCAATGCATCATAAAATTGCAGATTCCAATATTTTTTTAAAAAAATGTCATTTAAAATAAAATGTGGTACAAAATTCGATTCAATTTTAGTCGTCAACTTCAACTGTAAGTGACTAAATTTTACTTAGTTGTATCAGCCATTTTATATTGGTGCATTAAATTTTAAAAATTTCTCTTTAGTATAACTGTGTTAACACTAGAACAATTTCAGTACTCACAGTTCAAAAGTTCACTTCTTTTGTATAATACATATCTTAAAATTCTACACTTTCATTTAGTATATTCTAAGGTTAATTTCTCATCTGCACCTTCAGACACTATAATATTTTTCCTCACTGCTTTTAAACAATCTACAATATATAACATAATGCAGTGTAAGTAAATTAATATTTGTTTGCCTTAACAGTAAAACTTTGTTATAAATCAGTAAAGTGTTTCATTATTTTGTTAGGATGATTTTCAGCAGCAGTGGTCATCAGGATGGTTCGTGGCATACACTAAATGGATGGAAGACAGCGGAGATTTCACAGATGGTACATGCGCGATAAGAGCTGAAACCGACGAATGGACGACCATTCCTTGCAGAAAGAAGATGCCATTTGTTTGCGAGACCTCTACAGGTATGGTGTGGTAAATTAAACAATTGTTAATGATAATAAATAATAATTTATTAGTCAAGTGTTGTTAAAATTATGCTTGTATTTACGCATACGCATTGCTTTATAAGTTGATAAACATTATAAATAATATGCACCTATTTAGATTTTAACGATTTGAAGTTGCTAACGTTATTTTCTAACAATAATGATACACAAATAACGATGTTGAGTTCTATTTACATTATTATCTAATCCTCGTGGCATTATCTGTGATTATAAGTTTCACTAATTCACAACTCCAAACAATGAGAAAGAAATTTGGTGGTGTTACTGAAATGAAAGTCATCTATATGTTTGAATAATATTGAAGTGATTGTATATTTGAATAGAAATTCCTGCAACTTATTTATTAAACGCGACTGTATCATATTACCATAATAATGTTTCATAACTGAAAACATAATTTGTTTTATCATTTATTGAGAGGTTTTATTTTCTAAAGTGGCAAACAACATGTAATTAGAAATGTAAACGCAATGTAATAAGAGTTATTACTTGTGTCAATAACCATATTTAAACATTCAAAACAAGAATTATCTACTTAAGGTTTAAAAAAATGAATTTATAAAAAATTTTTACTGTCTCGTTTAGTAATTTACGGAAAAAAAGGGAAAATAAAATTGTTTCCTTAAAAATTCATTTTTAGACATCTTCATTTCAAGGAAAACGAACATCTTCCTAAAAATAAACATATTTGACTTGTTTTTGCACAATTTCCATTAAATCTTTGAAATATAAAATATTTATATAATTAAAATTAAAATCAAGAAAAAATGTAAATTGAAAGGAAATTCAGAAAAAGAAATTTTTTAAAAAAAGAATTGATGACCCAAAATAACTTAATAACAAATAATGCTTTCAACAAATACTTGGGTATCGAATAGCATTATTGGACTATATTATAATATATAATTATAACTATAATTATTTAGTCAAGGATAATATTTCTGCTTTTTCAAGCTACTAGATTGGGTAATCTGTTCTCTTCAAATTTGATGGTAACTGTCACGGAATTAAACATGTGATTTTCCCTCAGCACTTCTAACTCAGAAGTCTTTATTTATTATCACAAATCATTGTTGGGATGCACAAATCAATGTAACCATTGTTGGGACGATTTCACAGCATTAAAATAATTTATGTTTTATGAGCTATCAGTATTCAGTATTTGTCTTTCAAAATATTAAAGAATTACTCTACATTTTAACGAAGAAAACTTTACAGCAAGCAGAAATGATAAAAAGATTTTGTCCTAAACGTTTCTAATTGTAGTTACGAATAAGATAATGCATATATGCTACTTTATTTTATATCCAGATAGGAGATCCTGTCTTTAAGTTGTCTCCTTTCAGTTATTTTAAAACTCGATATAACATATTTATTTCCTTTAGATTTTGTCAAGCAGTATTAAGAAAATAATGTTGAGAGTACAAGAAAATAATGTTGAATATGAAATGAAAATGTATTTTGAAATTCCTTTTATTGCAATTTAAAATTCATGAAAATCCTTGTTGTGTTTGAAAAGAGAAATATCTGAATAGCAATCCATGAAATACTTACTGAGAAATACAAAAATATTTTTGCAATGGGATTGAAACTGTTTTCTACATACATGGACAGTTTTGAATACACTATCGATAGTATATATTCCAGCGAAAGTTTTACAGTGTGAACATATTAATATGTTATCCAATTCTTTTATGTTATGAGTACTAACTGTGAATATATTTAAAGCAGTGAGTGATACCGATGACAGTATCTTGACAATATAAAAAGAAAAAACATAATTTTGAAATCTGTAAATGAGATGAAAGTATCTAACGGTACAAACACACACAGCTATTTTCAAAATCAATCAACTGTTAAAGAATGTAGTTGTAAAAAAAAACTATATTAGCATCACAACAAATCTACATGTTAAAAATGAGATTATACATCGAATATTCTAGATTAAATTCAAATCTTAAAAAGTGCGAGTCTTCTTAGTTATGGTAGATTAATTAAATTATTTATGTTGTTCAGGCACAATTTGAAAATATACTAATGCTATTTTAAAGGATTTAGGATCGGTTACTTAACTTTATGTCATTCAGCTATTATTATCTTCTTCAAAAAAAACTGACTGTTAATTGAGTTAATATAAGATTATTTTTGTAAAAAAAAGATTCTTTACCATTTATTCATCATAATAGTCTCATTAAAAATCATATACTCTCTGTGTATTCCAATAAATGATGTGTTACCGTAGAATCTACATTATATTATCATATTTATTCCTACTCAAAAGTCCCATTCCTGTTAAGATCATCGATATCCCTTATCTTGAGGAATGAGATCGATCTAAAATTTTTCCTTGTAAAAATTCACCGAAAATCAATCCGCGTTCTGAATCTCGATTCGTCAATCAAGAAAACATGTGCCCAATGTTGTTATTCTGTTGTATGTATAAATCATGGCAATCCTACAACAACACATTCTTTTAAAAAGGAACATGAACTCTTCGAGAATCTTTGAAAAATGATGCACGTATCACTAGATGCGAAATAATCTTTTGCAAAGAATCAGTAGATAGTTTTGTTGCATGTGCTTATTGTTAAATTTTAATCACAGTCAAATAAAAATGGTAGTACTTGAGTTGGAGCCCTTCTCTTCAATCTATTCCACCAATGGAGATTTATTAAAGCCTAAGAAATTTTAACACTCATAAACCTGCTCAGCAAAATGATCGTCTAATGATGAACTAGCTATCTTCTAACTTTATACTTGATAAAAATGAAAGTATTTATTTACTTGTATTTAAGTGAGAATAATAATCTCTTAAAATGTAAGACAGTATTTTAATTGAATCGCCGTATTTTAAGAATTGATTTCTTATTAGTTTCATGAGTAAAATTCAACTTGTTTTATGTTAAAAGTAAGGCAACATATTGAAATAATTATAATTGTGTTTAATTATTTTACTTTACTAGTTACACCTCCCTCATTGAAATCCTCAACTGAATTATATTGTCCAGAAGAACCAACTGGATGGAGAGATCTTGGCGGTGAATTCTGTTACCATTTTGAAGCAAATACTCATGTTACTTGGTCCAAGGCAAACTTCCTGTGTATGAGACGAGGTAAATATATCTTTAATGTTTTCTTCATTACTTTAATTTTTACTCCTCATTTTCTTCATTATTTTAATGTTTTCTTCATTTTCTCTTTTTGCATATTTTTTACGCATTATTTTGATATGCTGCACAATACTTTATATGCAAATTTATCCTATATCAAACCAATCTCATTCTCTAGTATATCGTGTAGAAGACAATTTAATAATATTAAATTCTTTCAAATCTTTTAAAGATTTAACAATACTGGAAATATTCAGACTTGAAAATAGCTTATTAATAAGAATTCGTATTCATGTGTCTGTAGAAATAAAGTTTGAAAACTTCTGACATCTACTCTCACGTACGATGGCTGAATGGTTAGCGTTCCTGACTCCTGAGCTGTGGGTCCCAGGTTCGAGTCCCGGTTCGGGCATAGATGTTACTTTCTCTTTCTATGTTCTCTCTGTGTTTCTCTGTCCTTTTTTCTGTGATGATGTATGCATGTGGCCCACCCTATAAAAGGGTTTGTGGTGGTATGCCGCGAGCAACGCTACTCGCCTCTGTGACTTGGTTCACAGGTGCCCGCTGGGTAACGACAAACAATTCTGGCCTTATTGTGTAATAGGGTTCGTTACCCAAGTGCTTGCCGTTGGGGAAAAAATCTTACACGTACTAGTGTAAGTCAGGCATACAACATTTATTGTTTATTTGGAAAACATTAGTAATAATAAGCAATTATTAAGCTCCGAATTAGCAAAATATTAGCTCGTCCAAATAATAATATAGTATAATTTAGGTTTCACTTTATTCTATATTATTGTATAAATGTTTCACTTATTTACTTGTATTTCTTCAAAATAACTTTGTTTTCAAGGAAATTATGTTATAGTGTATACAATTATATTTTAATAGTATTTTATGTTAGACCTTGATTTTAATAACTATATTCCTAATCCGTATAAAAACGGAAAAATTTGTAAGTCTACGGTCGCGGTTAAAAAATAAATACTCTTATAAAATATGGATATAAATCTTATAATGGGCAAAAATTGTTACCTTTGAAATATGATATTTGGGGATTTTGTCTTTTAAACTTTGACAAATGTGATTATATATTGTCCTTAAAATATTCTATAAATTGTTCAGACATCATTTTATTCTGGTGGTATACTGAAGTGTCGAAATTATCTTTCTCAGTTAAAAAGGAAAACAAATATTGTTTTTTGTTTTTGTTTTAAAACTAGGAGACATTTCTGACATAAAAATTATTTATTTCACTTTCTTTCTTTTTTTATTTATTTATAATTACTAGGAGGATTCCTCACAAGCTTACATTCCCAGCAAGAAGTTGATGTTTTACACCCATTTCTTATTTATACACAATATGTTTACTGGATAGGCCTTTATCGGCATATGCAATACGGTAAGTATTTTCTTTTTTTACGAAAGATGCTGAATATCTTCTACTTAAATGGTATTTTATTCGATTTATCATTTATTTTTAGTCCAATGAGAAGAAATTTTTATAAATTTTAATAAAGATAATATAGTTATTATTAACATATGATGATAATGACATATTATGATGATAGTAACAATATTAAATGCAGGAACTGCTCGTATTAAATTTAATGCACTAATTGTTAAAACAAAAAACAGTTTTAATTATTAATGACTATATTCTTCTGCAAAAAATATCTCGTAAATATACTCTCCATGTTCAAAACATGAATAAATGAAATAAATCGTTGAGCTGATTGAGTAAATAAAAACGTGAAGAAAATCGTTTAGCGACAGTTATGAATGGGAATAAAATACATGTGCAGAAAAATAAAAATAAATTCAAATAGTAAATAACAAAATAACTTTTCGCTAAATATTTTTAAAAATTCTTATATATTACTAATGGTTTTATATCTATTTTATGGAAATTATTTTATGCGAAATTATATAGTTGTGATTAGAATTGTTACGATAAAAAAATGTAAGCAAAAATCTACCAATTTTTAATATTTTGTGTCTATATCATAAAACTAAAATCTGCTAACATAAGAATAAAACTAAAAATATAATTTCTGAATTTAGTTTTTATTTACATTGTAAAACTTCAAGCGCACATCGTGATTCACTTAATTATAATAAATTTTATAATGCTGATAAGAAATGAATTTTAAAGTTAAAAAAAAATCCAAAAAGAAGAATTAGATATGTTAAGAAATTACATTACTAAACCATTAACCATTTATTGTCAGTATCAAGACAAAAGGCAAGTAATGAAGTCATTACCTTTATTATTTTACAATTGTCTCTCTGAAATATTTGAAATACATGCAGATGAAAAATGATATAAAACATTTCACATTTATTTTTGATAATATGAATTATTTTATCTTCGCGGATTTTTTATTGGTTGTTGATGAGGGAACATTATTGCACAATTGTTTTATGCAATTTCAATAGGATTATACATTGATGGCTACCCAAATTGCCACACCAAGAAAAACTAGAAATATCAAAACAAAATTTATTTTGTATATAACATGTTGATTAAGTATCAAATGATTAAATTTATAGATTTTTGTGAAGTGTGGTTCCTGCCAAAATCAGTCGCCAGAGTAGCCGCTATTGTTGGAGATCTCGACTGCCACACACCTCGGTATTGATTCAAAGAGACTTTGGATGTGTTCTTAGGCTACAGCTGACCAAGCAACTTCAACACGTTGCCAAAGTTGATCTGGTGTGGCCGCTGGTGATGTAATCTGGGTTAATCGTTGAGAATCGATGGACCACAAGTTTTCTATCGGAGAAAGATCTGGAGAGCAATCCTGACAGGAAAGCAATTCAGTATGGCGATTGATGAAGAACCTTTGGACAGTGCGTGGCACGTGTGGTTGCACATTCTGTGGGCAAGCCCTGAAGGTAAGGAAGGACAACTGGCTCCAACACCTTAAATGGGATTCCGAACAACTACAGTCATACAATCACGAAGTGGAATTCGAACCCACGAATTGTTGAGCCGACGGCAAGAGAGCTAACCATTCGGCTACTAGATCAGCTGATACTTATGAATAGCAAGACTGGACGCAGTTGTAATAATAAATAAAAATAGGAATATTAAATATTAGTTCTACATCATCAATGCAAAATTCTTACATATATATATAGTTTTCAGAAAATACTATTCCTCTTTAATACTAATATGTTTTCCCCATTTTTTTTATTCACTTCTTGTTTAATCAATTACAAATACATTAAATTTATTGTTTATAGTATTCTAAAAATGGGCAAATATATATGATAGTATACAAAAAAGTAGTAATTTTCTATTTTATTGTTATTTTTATTTTTTTTTACAATCCTTCACCAAATGAACTTTGTACTATGTGAGTTTGAATTATTGATGTATGTATGTATATATATAAGAATTGCTTAACATTAAATTATAAAAATACGTTTTACTTCCTTTTTTTCTTCCATGATTTTCCAACCAATGAACTCTAAATTGAGTCTTTGTATCGTCTTTTTTTTTTAGTCTTGATTATTTCAAATAATTACAAGTGCATAAATATTTCTGTAATCGATTAGAAGTTCATATATTTTCAGCTTAGATATAAAAAGATTATTCTTAAAATTCTAAACTAATTTAGCTTAAGTGATGTATGTTAGTACACAAATTTTCAGATACTAACAGCGTTAAAAGAAGAATAGAATATTTTTTTTTATCTTGGTACTTAATAAGAATCTTATTTTATCCTTATTTAGATGAAGAATTTGTGTGGGTGGATGGGACACCACTAGATTTTACCTACTGGAGGGCTGACGAACCCAACAGTGAAAAAGAGCAGTGCGCAGAGCTGTTGTCTGACACTATGAAATGGAATGATATAGATTGTGACCAAACAAGAGGTTTTATTTGCTCTGTTCGCAAAAGTAAGTGGCAATCAAGTGATTTAAGAAATATATTGCTGTTTTTCTATAGAAGAAATAGTTCAGAGGATTTTTAAATAATATGTAAGTATTTTACTGAAGAAAATTTAGTTTCTTTCAAACAATGGTGAGGTAGAAATCTTAACTATGTTATCATAAGATTCATTTATGAAAGGTACGCAACAGATCTAAATTCCATTACTTATTTCATAATTCAGATTGTTTACAAAATTTTCCTTTCTACAAAATATGATAATTTGATGCACTGAAATTTTTAGTCAGTTGAAAACTTTCATCTGAGTAAATTTAGGCGTGTTATTTAAAAAAAAATTATTTTTTTAAATTTAAAATTAATATCTACATAATTTTCTTTCAGTTTCTTAAAAAAATGATAAATTAACTACTGAATATACTAACAAGTTAATTTTTGCATTCAACTTTGTACACGATTAATACATAAAAATTGTGTCTATTTAAATACTGAATTTATTTTTAATGTTTTCTGCACTTAAATATTATCGAAGGAATGTTTCTTATTTGAACTGTCCAGATAAGCATATAAAGTAAGTATTCTCAACAGAACATTATTTATTAAATAGTAAATGAACATTACTATAATTTTTAAAAATTGGCAATATTTCGTAAAGGATTTCAAATTTGTAATTTTTAAAAAATATTTAAGTAAGCATTGTTCTATACTTTTCAAATTTGTAATTTTTAAAAAATATTTAAGTAAGCATTGTTCTATACTTTTTAAAAAAATTAATGCATCACAATTTTAAGGAAGAAATATATGGCATACAAATTTTTAATCTTTTAAGGATGTAATCACAAAAAAGAGAGGGCCGAAATAAAAGAAAGTTTTCCATAAATATAATAGAGGACTAGGAAATTTTGCACATTTTTGATTGGTTGGTGAGGGATTAAAAATAGCCAATAGTATTCCTGCTTAATGTTTAAATGACTTATAAGATATGTCAAGATATTTAATTCTTTAATCAGTATTTGTGTTAATACTACTTGATGTTTTCTTTGCTCTATTTTGTTGCTCATTTTTTCATACAATAACTGACTCGCTAGGAAGCTGTCAAATATTACTTGATAATAAAATAAGATAACAGTATTTGAATAATTTTGTTGATGAGGGAAAATTCTATTAACATGGTAAAAAGAGCATTGATGCATGTTATATGGTATTAAATGTCAATGTTGACTCTAGATATATTTTAGTTATAAGCACTTGATAAAGGAAATAATAATGGATAAGGAAATAAAAAAATAGAGGTAATTTTTTTCATTTATTTTGAGAACATTCAATTTCTCCGTGCACAAAAATAGAGATGTGATTGTGAATACTGTTAAATCTTTCAACAAACATAAATCACAGTTTTGAAAATTAGGATCGAGATCTGAATCATAGAGACATTGAATATTATACATTAGAGAGAAATACTAAATTTTAAAAAGTAAAATCAAAATAAAACGGAAAATTATTTTGAAACAAATTAAATAGCAAGTAAATTTATAAAAAAGTGTGTATTAAATATTTAGTTACTAATAAAATTTTTTATAACTGTTATTATATTATATTTAATGCTTCAACTTTGATGTCATTTAATGTCACATTAAAAATACAGAAGAATGCGATATACAGTTTGAGGAAGTCCACTTATTTTATATGTCCATAGTATATTGCTTGTAGTATTCGTGAATAATTTGAGTTCAGATTTTTATATGAACAAATTTTTTAAACAAAATTTAATATTGAACTGTTAACTGAAGACTGGAATACCAGAAGTTAGTAAAATATATAACAAGATAATACATTTTGCATCATTCTTAATTTCTGTTCTTCTATAACTGAAGAACTCATTTTTCAATTTTAATTTCTGCTCTTCCGTAATCTTAAATTTAACAATGTTTTTATTCAATCCTCATTGAAATTTTTTTCTATGAACAATTTAACTGAATTCGGTTTTTTAAATTATATCCATAGTCTTGGAAAAACATTTTTTGTCATTTAATGCACATGTCAGTGTGTATATCATTAATGCATTCTATAAATTTTCTATGAAACTCATTTTATAAATAGTTTGTCTAAAAAGTCCAAGAGTAATCTAAAAATTCAAAGATCGCTTAGAAGGGGGTATGTAAAAATTCTAAAAACATGTAGATTTTTTAAAACAATGCTCTTCATTGAAACACTGTTTTATTATTATTATTATTATTATTAATGCTAATTAAAAAATTCTTTTAGTTTCCACTTTATTTAAATTTATAAAATATTACAATAATTTTCCAATTGTATTAAACTAGAGATAATATATTTTATTTTATATATTTATTAAATTTTCTTTTTTGTAGTTGCTTCTAACAGAACTACGGAAAGCCACGTATTAAATCCATCTTGTTCTAGTAAGTATTTTTAATTATATTATAAAACACTTTTTTTCGATAAGTGTCTGGTACTATCTGGTAAATGTCTTTAATATAAGTGAATGATGAAATGCAGCTTTTTTAAACTCTTTATCTTAAGATAGTTTATATATTTTTTTTCTTAAGTATACGCGTGAAATATAAATGAAAAAGGATTTTTTAAGCAAGCAAAACTTACATAAATATTCTCATCAAGACTTGTATTCTTAAGAGACATTCTCAATAATTACTTGTGATATAGCATTGTATCTTAAAAATCATTTGATTAAAATGATTGGATCATACAATAGACCATCATTAATCTCTTCGAAATACGAAAACTAATCCATTTCTTTTTATTTTATAAATTGAAAGGGTGTCTTCTTTTGCAGTTGCATTCGACGAAATCTCGGACAAAATCAAACAAGTGGGAATCAGTATAGGAAGAATGTCTCGTAAAAAATTTAAATAATATTATGTTGTTAGGTTGCTTGTCATGCGAAGTTCAAACCAATTAAATATTATTTCTCTTTTGTAGAAATTTCTTTCCTGTTTTTTTCATACTGCATTTGGAAATGTTCTTTAACATTTATATACATAATTTCTAGGACTACTTTTCCCAAACTGAATTGTATTTATTAGATTAGGGAATAATTTCGTAGCGTTTTTACTAAAGACTTTTATTTAAACAAAAAACGATAGTTAAATCTATAAGTTAATCAATTATATATTCGCCGTGGCCGTTTACAAACTCTTCCCACCTCTCGACCAATTTGTTCATGCCGTTCCGCCAAAAATCGCCTAGTCTGGTGTCAAAGATGTTGAACCAATTTTAAGGACCTCTTTGTTATCGAAGGTAACGCCCTTCATATGGTTTGACAAGGAGCAGAAAAGATGGTAATTCATCGGTGCAAGGTCCGGAAAATATGGCGGATGCTGAAGGACCTCTCATTCGAGTTCTTGGAGTGCGGCTTTGACGACTTGTGCTACATGGGGCCTAGCGTTGTCGTGAAGGAGTATGGTTTGACCATGTCCATCAGGTCTTTTGAGTCGAATAGCCTCATTCACGCGGTGTAGTTGGGCAATGTAGAGCTCCTTGTTGACTGTGGCATTCTTTTCGAGCATTTCCCAGTGCACCAAGAGGTCCTTAAAAACTGGCTCAACAACTTTTTTGACACCAGACCAGGTGATTTTTGGCTGAACGGCATCAATAAATTGGTCGAGAGGTGAGAAAAGTTTGTAAACATCAACGGCGAATATATAATTAATTAACTTATTGATATAATCATTGTTTTTTGTTTAAATAAAAGTCTTTGGTAAAAACGCTGTGGCCTATTCCGCAATCTAATACTTATCACAAGAGAGGGAGACTTCAATATATCCAAGAATTTATGCTTTCAGATGAGCATGCAGAAAGTTTAAACACATATATCATCCATTATTCAGCCGAGCTGGCAGCCGAATGGTTAGCGCTTTTGCCTTCGGTTCAACAGTTTGTGGGTAGAAATCCCATCTTGGGTATGGATATTTGTAGTGGTTCGGAATCCACTTTAAACCGTAGGTCCCGGTCTAATTAGCCCTCGTATGCAAAAAATGACCGTTGAGCGACAAACAAACACCTATTATTCAATAGTGTTTAGGATCTAGCATTGAGCTTCTATTCCCAGAGGCTTAAACCCTTCTCCACTAGGCTAGATTCCATTTTATTCCCGAGAGCCATAACTAGTGTTCATGTTCAATCCAAAGCTATGGATGGTAACATTCTATCACAAACCATGACATGAGAAATTACTTACTCAAGTACCATTGTTATTTTCCTTATAAAAAGTTAAACGAATGCAACTTCTTTTGATCACTATATTTAATTTGGCATTTTGTCCAAAAATATTTTTCAAACCCACCCTACTAAAATTGTAATGTTTCTTTAACTCTTAACACGTGTAACACAGTTAAGAGTTACACGTGTTTATTTTATTGGTAAAATAATTTTTGTAATTTTCATAAAATATCAGATAAAGCGACCGTATAAAAGAAATGAAATTTATAGTTCCTGTAAAACACATTCATTATTTTATGTGTGAAATCATTAAAACATTTGACAAAAAAATCACAAAATCTTAGCTGATAATAGTTTCTATTTTGTTTTAAAAAACATTGCATAGAAAGATAACAAAATATGACAACCACTTTCTTCTTGCAGGTGGAATTTCTTTCAAAGCCGTTTTGGGTGTTATATTGTGTGTCCTGGTTGTTGCAGTACTCTTAGGAGTAGTTGTCTACTACTTCCGTCCTGGTGACAGGGATCACGGACAAGCAAGAAAAATTTCTGGAATTGGTATTCCAACACCCATTCGAGATCAAAGGCCGAAGTACAGATCTACCACTGAAATTGTTATTAAAGATGATACATATGAAAATTTAGCGTGATTTAAAAACTAGGTTATTTTTATTTCTTAAGACCACTGTGATTTTTAATTTTTGTCCTAATAGATTTTCTAACATGTCTGAACATGTTTTATATGAAAATTTTACAAAATGTGCATGATTATCATTGTTATTAGTCTGAATTTTTTTATTACAAAGCGTGATAAAAAATGAGAAGATGAATTGTGTGTTTTAGAAATCTTTATTTTTTATCTTGACAAAATAATGATAAAATTTTCTAGTGAAGAGAGATTACTATCCATTAAAATGCAAAGAATATATTTTCATTTTAACTTTGAATCACATTAAGCATTTATTAGCAAAAAAATAGTATTTCATAAATGTAAATGACAAGATAAGTTTGAAACTGTTACATCCTCTTAGACTTTTCTATTTTGAAAAAGTATGTATTTTATAATTTTCTTTAATTTCCACTTTTTAATATTTGTAACAGTGAAAATATTTTGCTATTGTAAATGATAATTTAAGAGTTCATTGTAAACTAGTTATCAGTAAGAAAATACGTTACGTTCTTTGTCATAATAATAAAAATTGAAATTATTTTTAATGATAATAATGTTGCAATTTTGATGTAAGGTGGATGTCCTAAAGAATAATGCTAAAATTTGAACACGTATTGCACACGTATATACAATCCAATTTTATTATTCAAAGCTTAGAAGATTTTAAATTTTAAGCAAATCTAAATTTGTTCTCCCCCATTTTAGCACTATCCAACTATGAAGTAATTAAAATTATACATAGTTTATTGAATTTGTGAAGCAATTAATGGATACTTAATATGATGTATATTCTCGAGAAATTGACATTTTAATAAAAGAAACCAAATTTAATAAGACAAACTTAGCAGTTAGATTATTAATTAAATTTTATATTTACAGTAATATATTTATAATATACCTCGTGAGCTTCTTTTTGAATGCTTGTAAATTGCCTTGAGTCTTAGAATAATTGAAATAAAATGCAATAAAATTCAGCATTCATTTTGGACACTATTTAATTCTATTGAAGGAAAAGGAAAATTACTCTACAAAAATCAGATTGTTTCCAAAAATTAAGTCTCTATAAAATTAACAGCATTTTAATGGAAAGAAAAATGTTATAAGTCAAAATAATTAAGAGATTTTACAAAAACAAATATCGCTTACAAATTTTGGCGTACCATGTTCGTCTTGCAAAATATAACAATAGTTTTTTAATAAATATAATTTAGTTCTCCGAAAAGTTTTTGGTAGCATTTCTCTTCAACACTAAATTTTATCTGAAAACTGCTAGAATATTTCACATTAACATTTGCGAGAGTGGAAATATTTAAGATTTTCCAATTAACAGAATATTGAAAAACCATAATCAATCAAATAAAATTATAAATAATAGAAAACACTGCAGATGTTAGTTAAAAAAATATTTTTTAATAAATGGCAAAAATGTTCACATTTTTATTTATTGGTAAATATTTTTTCTGTCATTCATAAGGCAATGATTAAAGTTGACTAAATATCTGAAGTGAAATAAAGCTTTGTTTATTATTTTTTAATTTTTATCATAATAAGAACAGGGGCTAGTGTGATCAAAGAATGTGATGCATCAAACGTCACAAGTAAGTCAAAGAATATTTTAAACTTTAATGTAGTCTAGGCATTCCATACAGAATTCTTAAGCTCTGAAATGAAACTAATTAAAAAGTTGTGAATGAGAAAAATTTTAACTAAATATTTTTTGGATATTGGTAAAACCATAAGAATCTATTAGATGAATTTCAAAGTTAATCGAATATATTGTTCCTATTTCACACTGTAGTGCTATGAGTAATTTGAGTTAATATACAAATATTAATCAATAATATATAATAACTGATACTCACTTTAATCAATAATATATAATAATTATATTATTCAGTAATTTGAGTTGATATACAAATATTAAATAAAACCCTCATCTCTCAAATTCTATACTAGACTCAAATCATGGTCTCTTCATGGCTTATTTAATAAAACTATATCGATTACTCTTTTTTTTCCCTTGGCTGAGATTTTTATGTAAATTTTTAAGACGTTTCCACTGGGATATGGATTAAAGTATAGTAAGTTTAATTGAGAAATATAAAAAAACTGTATAATTTAATTAGTTTAATTAACATCAAGAGTGTAATGCAAATAAATTATTAAAGAATTCTCTCTTCAAATACTTCGAAGAATAGATACGGTAATAAGCAAAATATTCTATATAAAGCGTAAGAGTCGATTAAAAAAACCCCATAAGACTATGTTCTATCATTCATTATGGGATTCTTTGTAAACTGCATCATTTACGGACAACGTCCATGCATTCAATGTCCACCATGATATTCCCTCGATCATCCTTTCTCAAAAGCAATGATATAAGCACTCTGTCATCGTGACAAAATGCTTCTTCAAGGTTTTGTTTGGTATTACCAGACTCATCAATGTCTCCCTCTAGCTTATAAGCATTTTTTAATTCAGTACAGACAATAGCAACGTATTTCAAATCCATCTCAAAGCACAGTTCAATTCCTGAAATATAAATTAAAAGCACATCAATGTTTTTCTTTCAAAATTACATATGCAGTAAACATTTCATAGAATTTAATGGGGAAAAAACATAATACAGCCATAAACCAAGAAAGCTGTCTTAGAAATAAGAAGAGGAAGAATTATCATAAAAGAGAATATATATTACATACTTCCCTTCCCACTTTTAAAATAGAATGATGAATTCAATCGAAGAAAATTTAATCGAAGTTCGTAAGAAAGAAAGTTCGTGAAATAAACAAATGTATTAGATTATTAAGATCTGATTTATTTTTTTACCAAACTACTTTTTCTTTATAAATAAAATAACATTAGGAAGAATTATTTACTATTAGAAACACGTGCCAAATAAGATTCATACTTATAGACAAATGCTTCGCTGGTAGTTTTCTTTTTTCAGATTTTTTTTCCGAGTTTTTAAAATTGCCGGGAGGTTGTTCTTTGGCATTTACTATTTTTTGTAACATGTCTTATTTAATCTTTTCGTCTACTTCTTTCAGAATTTTCCTTTTTTACCCCAACTGATAAAAACGTTCGTTTCTTCAACGACTACAAATTCTCAATGGAATCTCTCTCAATCTCTCGACAAACGTAACATCATAAATGGAGTTGCTTAAATGAAACGAAAACAACTACAGAATAAGGGAATACTACAAACTTTTTTTTTAAAAAAAAAAAAAAAAAAAAAAAAAGATTTTTGCTTTTTTTCTGTTTTTCAACATACGGGGAGGAGAAAAGAATTTTTTTCCTTTTCTGTGTTAAGTACGAGATATACGGAAGTTAAATTCGGCACCTCAGTTCTTTTCCATCAAATACCTGATATTCAAGTGTCTTCGATTATTGTTCCTCAATGTCTGAAACGCTTGCACGTGTCGCTTCGTTGTTCAAGAATGAATCAAATTCTCAGGCGTTTTATAAAAAAAATTATAAAAAATTGAAAAAATATCAGATTATAAAAATAAAAATAGAACAAAAAATATTTGTCAGAAATAAAAATTCGCAAAAGAGAGATTTCAAAATTTTAGTTCGTAAATGAGAGTCAAATTAAATTATCTCTATACAAATATTGTAGTTATTGTTGTGATTTTAAAACAGCCTTGTGGATAATTTAGCTCTAAAAAGTATTGTAATATACAGTATGGAGGACTTTTCATATACAGATAACCCTCCTATAACACGGTAGTTAGGTTCCTAGAAAATGCCGTGTTGTATGAGACCCAGGACTAGTACAAAAAGGGGGGTTACGTTCCAAAATCTTATTAAAAACAAATATTTTTTTAATTCGACATAAACAACTTAATTTTTATTAAATAATAAATGTATATCCAACACAAAGTAAGAAAAAATATTTTAATCTAACGCAACCCTAATTTAATGAATTTATTCGTCGTCACTGCTCAGTACAATCAACCGAGAACGTTTTTTGGGAGGAACGATATCGCCTTCCCTTTCAGAACTTTTTTCTCTATTTAAAGTTTTTGTATATTTTCCCCTCTTAAAAACATCTGTAATCGAACTTTGCTGACTAGTTCTTACTAGGTCATTATAAATTTCGCGGCATGGAGTTAAGCAGTTTTGCAGTTCCCTTTTGAATTTTCGACTTCTTTCCGTGGAAAGGTCTGTTTTCAAGAAAAATGACTCGAGATTTTCCGCTAAGCATAGACCTTCTTGTAATTCTTTTAATGTTAAATTCTTAACTGCACAATGTTCATCAGAGCTAGCGTCCTCAAAATCTATTTGATTTGCATCCAGGGATGCGATTTCCATCAAATCCGCTTCGTCAACTTCTTCTTCCACTAATAATTCTTGAATGTCTTCAGTAGCCATATCCACAAAACCTTTGCCTCCGATTGATTTAGCGACTTTTAATATGGCACCAATTTCGTTTTCTGATGTTTCACGCATGTTTTTTGTTTCAACTGAAGAGGGCCATATCTTCTTCCAACACACATTTAAGGTTGATGTTTTTATTTCTTTCAGGGACAAAGATATGATTTCGATACAGTGCTTGATTGAAAATTTCTTCCAAGCTTCCATTACGCTAATTGATTCCGAATCGGTTGCGTCTAAAATCCACTGTAAGGATCTTCTTATATAATACGTTTTAAAGGTATAAATAATACCTTGATCCAATGGTTGGAGCAACGAAGTAGTGTTAGGTGGTAGGAACACTATTCTGACGTTGGGATGAGTCAAATCTTGTGGGTGGCATGGAGCGTTATTAAAACCGTGTTATAGGATGACGTGTTTTAGGAATTTTCCCGTAATTTACGAATCGTGTTATAGCGAAACCGTGTTATAGGAGCCTACCTGTATATATAATTTACTGTATTCACATATCATAATACAAGATAAATAAAACAAATTTTCAAATTCTTACATTGATAGATATGCATGGGGAAACAAAAACGCAGCATTCATATTTAGTGGTAGCTAATATCAATCCTGTGACCTTTCCCCTTGTAGTTTTACTACCAAAATGAGTATATACAGTTACAGATGTGGTGAGACCATTTAATTGCATTTCCTATTTATTTTATCAGTGGCAATTAATTAATGGCTCTTTATATAATACTAATAAGTTATTTGTAGTGGAAGATTGTGAGTTTGAATCCCGCTATTGTGAAAACGAGAGACAGCTGTTGCATTTTTGTTATTTGTATGCACATCTGGTGTTTTGAATTCTTGATTGTTTTCCGCATTTTGCCTCTTACGAAACATAAATACGGCTCACTGTATATTAAAATAACCTCTCTGAAGGAAAAGAAACAATGGAAATTCTTTACAATATTAGTAATTAGATATCCGATATAGAGTTAGTATCAAAGATATTCAAACGAATAATCAATCTGCAAGGTTTTATCTCTAAAATGCTAATATTGACACAGATTGTTTTCAAGAAGTTTCACATATTTTGTCTTTTCACCAGCTTACTTTTACTTCTATGTTTCGAAAATAAAAATAACTAATTTTCATTTTTTCACCTCCGAATGAAATTTCATTGATAGATATGAATATTCATATACATTATTCTGATCATTAGTCTCTTATTGTACATTGTTTTACAATCATTATTTTATTTAAAAATATCGCGTTATGAGTTACCTGTTATGGCTTGATTATCCTTAAGACATATAAACTTCCCATCAAATGGTTTCTGAGACTTTTTTTCAGACTTTGTCGTATAAATTTTTTCTCCAAACTTATCTTTGCATTGCATATTTAGTTCGTAACTAGAGAAAAGAGCCCCTTGACTGAAAAGAAAATTAAAATTAGGTTATATAATTATTATTATATATTAATTTAATTATTATTATAAAATAGAATGTTATAATTATTTGAACTTATAAAATTTAAAAGAAATTATCATTCATAATATTATAAAGAAAATCTAATAATTGAACATTTTATTTTAAACATATGTTGGACTCTTAGTATTCTCTCTGGTCTTAAAATAACAGTTAATTTAATTTTAAAATATTATGTAGATTTTCAAGGATCAATAAAATTCAGTGTAACAATTTTATATATGTTTTTACAAAGGAAAAGTTACTAAATATATATTTATAAAGTAAGAGTAATACCTGTTTGCGCAAATAAAATCTCGGAAACAAGAAAATACGACATACACATAAATCCTGACTCAAAAAATGAACAAAAATGATGGCATATCTTTGGCAGCATTCGAAAACTAGGACATATGCTTTCCGGAGAAAATGGAAAAGACATTTTTCTTACAAAAACTTAATACTTGGTATGGCTTCTAATAAGGAATAGATTTTCTGTGCAGCGAAGTAATATCCGAACAACATTTAAATATGCTGAGTATATAATTATCAAGCTGATTTTTGATATCTTGTAGTGAGCAATCTATAGGTCAAATGCTTCTATAAGGCGTTTTTAATATCCAACTTGCACTATGGTCTTTCGAAAAGACTTCTTATGCTTGTTAAACAATATTCACATGGTGCAAAATACAGCTCCGACAGCTGTGCCTGAAGAAACAGAAATACAACACTTATTTCTCATTGTTCTTTACTGCTTAGGAATGAATCCGGGACATTCTACTCCAAAGAGCCCAGACCTTTGGATGGATCACATTACACAGCTAGCATAAGCTCAAAAATTTCGGTTTAGTTGTAACAGAAGAAAAAGCCCGGTGGCTTAGTGGCAGCGTTTCACGCTCCCATGACACAGGTCCGAGGTTCGATCCTCGGGCTGGGCAAGGTTGACTCAGCCTTTCATCCCTTCAGTGGGTCGATTAACTGAGTACCAAGTATGCTTGGGAACTAAACACTGGGGGTCTTACGTTAGGTTGACCACCTAACTGGGACATATGCTTCGCACCCCAGGGCCCTCGGTCATGAAAACAGTTATGGGCACTGTAGGCCTTGGCCCACATGGGCTGTCATGCCATGGAGTTTAGTTTGTAACAGAGGAATAACGGACTGTAACTCATCATCTGAGCAGTATAAACAAAAAATACGTATCCCAAATAAGCTTAAAATGCTGTCCATTCCAAAGGGTGATATCTTTAAATGAAATACACCTCAACGATATTTTCAAGAAGAAGACGAGACATGTCATTTCCAATTCTACTCTAAAGACACCGCTAAACAAATCAATAAATCCAGAGTAATGTTATTAAAAATTTGGATTTTCATTATTCGGATATAAACTTGCAGATTTGTTCTTACCATACAAGTAAACTTTAAAGCTTCACTGTTTTCTACGATCACTTCTTACATAATCTTCCTCACTCTTTCTACTTGTTGATATATTGACAACAGTGATTTTCTGTAACTTGAGAAAAAGTATGTAATTTCTGATGTTATACGTAATGATCTTCCATTTGAAGTTCTTAATTTAGAATATGATTTTCGTGTGATTCTGAAATATGCTTAATTTATGGACATAAATACAGATAAAAAATTGCGTATATCTTATCACAGACATTTTTGAAACAAATAAAACTTGGTTAAACTATTTGTTTATAAATTTGATGATTCTTTTAACTCAATTATCAACACTCTAGACAAATAATTATTAGATGAAAAAATTCAATACATTAGTTATATATATATATATATATATATATATATATATATATATATATATATATATATATATATATATATATATATATATATATATATTCACAGAAATATAAATATACACATTACTTAAAGTGTACGGTCACAAAATTAATAAGGCAGTAAACCTCCATTTAACCAAACTACCAATGTACTTAACATATAATTGATATTTTCCGCTATATTGAGATTTTGGACCAGAGAAATCAAAGAACGAGTTCGGAATGTGGATACAATTTTCAAAACGTATTAATCACAAAACATCCTAAGAGCTGCTGTATAAATTTGGTCAAAATTCCAATTCGTCATATTCTGTGAAATGTACCAAGAGATTTATATATTTCTAAACCAAAGAAAACAATTTTACAACGATTGACTGAGATGGTGTCACAAGCTTTATGAAGATCCTCCATTAATCGCAACGATATCGATTCGAGATTTTCAGAACAAATGCCCACTAGAATTTACGTTTCATTTTACAAATGTATTGTTTAAAATACACAATTATAATTAAAAATAATCGGTAGAAACTTAAATCACTGTAAAAGTTTTTATCACTGCAACTGAGTCATTATCGTTATAAAGCTGATAACTCATACATTAGCCTAAAACACAAGATTGAATTATGGTGCAAAAGTGATTAGGATTCTGGTTTATACTTCATCTAAGATATCACTAATTATGAAACGTTGTTATTGAAGGTATAAATTAAATTTTTTAACTTAATGCTATTTTAAAAGCTTACGGTGATTTCAATCCGGAGACTATGTATTGCTCAGAATCGTCGCAGGAAATGAAAGGAGGTTCAGTAGCACACGTCATTGTACCTGCACAAAAGTAGAAAGAATAATCATTAAAATATTAAACTATTTTACATCTATGTAAGGATAAAATATTTACAAAAATGTGTTCATTCATACAAACTGAGAGCAAATCTTAAGTGAATTATCATTTGGTACATTATTTCTATATAATTCCTATAGTGTTACTATAATAATTTCTCGTGTCAAATAAGGCATCAATGATCAGGATATTGCTGACCAATGGCGGAGAGGTGAGCGTCTAGGACAGAGATGGGCAAAGTACGGCCCGCGAAAGTATTTAATTCGGCCCGTCGAAGGTTTATCGACATAGATAGTACATGGCTCGCTACAATAACGTTTTGACGGTCGAGAAATTTAAAGTGGATTTTACTTAGTAGAATAATAGATGCATAGTCTAAAGAAAAAGCTAAACTAGCCGCGTAGTTCATGTGTTGCTTGATACGGGGTTAAAAGAGAGATGAGGGCGAGTGAACTCAGTCGCCACGTCACTGTGACGTAGGTGACCGTGTTTCGTTCTGGTCATCTGTTTTATTTCTTGTTCTTGCTTGTTCGCGTAATGCTTTACACATTCATAAATTTTTGGAAAAAAAGCATCCCTTTTAAGATAATGGAGTATAAAAAAAGAAAAGTCGATTCCGAGTGTCGTTTGCTTAAAGAAGAGTGTACTTGGAAATATTTTTTAATGGAATACAACGGTAAACCAATGTCTTATTTGTTATGAAGCAGTGGCGGTATTTAAAGATTTTAATCTTGCTCGCCATTTCAACACCAAACGTAATGTAGAATCGGAAAATGTATCACCAATATTGCAGTTGGAAATTGTTGAAATCTAGTGTAGTACCCGTTTAAGGCAATTGTTCTTGAATTCCACAAAACTAGATTTTTATAGAGCACTGCCGAAAGCTGAGTTTTCAAAGACGATTGCTCACGCCCAGTTTGGTTTGGTTTGTCGCTCAACGGTCATTTTTTGCACACAAGGGCTAATTAGACCGGAATCTACGGTTTAAAGTGGATTCCGAACCACTACAAACATCCATGCCCAAGGTGAGATTCGAGCCCACGAACTGTTGAGCCGAAGGCAAGAGCGCTGCTCACGCCCAGAAAATTATGGTGATGTTTGCATAGTCTTATATGTATGAACAGACTTTTTCGACCATTAAATTGTGGATAAACTCAATCAGAAATCGATTGACTGATGAACACCTTTTCGCACTGCTGAAAGTTGCTTCGTCCCAGCTGGAACCTACTTTCGAAAATATTATGGAAATTCAAAAACAATTCCATATATCTCACACATCTAACATGTCAGGGCCTTCGAATAAAAGTTAAAATAAATAGTATTTAAGGTAAAAAATAATTTGTAACATTTGTGTGTAATGCTGTAATGTTCTTATAATATTATGATTAAAAGCTTTAACACAAAATGCATTTTTTCTATAATTCTGGCCCTCCTCTATAAAATTTCTTAAACTTTGTGCCCCCCCCCACTTAAAAAGTTTGCCCACCACTGGTCTAGGACGAAGATGGCACACTCACTGGGAGTCCCACTATTTGAGGTACCATCACTTCGCCCATTATAGAGCTGAATAGTTCAAAGGCCTAAGGGCAGTCGGGCATAAGAAAAAATTGATCAGGATATTTAATCCTCTTTTGACTAACTTATGTTTAAAACATATTGTTAAATTAAAATGTCTTATAAGCTAAACTTATGATGGTTGATATTATTTGAACGTAAATTATCATACAGATTTTAAAAAAATATGGAAAACAGGAAGAGAAAGTTACAAGTCACAAAAATAGAGGTAAAACATATTATTAATCATAATATTGTGTCCTTTCAAATATATTTATCATACGGAGTCACATATTTTATGTCGATGACACACATATTTTATGTCAATTTGATTTAAAGGACGTTACTTGAATCCCGAATTTTATGTTATAAAGTTAGGATTTAATTTACTTGTTTTTTTGTCATTTTGAATATTATTATCAAAAGAGAAGCATATAAAAATATTTTAATTTAACTTATAATAATGTTCAAAGTAAATTGTTATCCAAGCCACTAATTAAGAATTTAAACCTTTCAGATTACTTTTAGAAAAATGCCAATTATTTATGAGTAGCTATGATATAAAAAACAAGTAAAAATATAGGAATTAAACAAATTATTGATTAGGCTATCAATAGTAAGTTGGAGTATAAGTTGGGCTAGAAGATGCATTTTGAGACACTAATAACAGTGTTTGATATCCTACGACGTCCAAATATCTGATAGAACAGTTGAGATATATAACTTTATTTCAAAATTTTACTTTCGACAGTACTCGGATTTGGTCAGAAGATCACAGGTATCAAAAAATCTGAATACAAATATTACAAAATTTAGAAAATGTGTACTCTTGAACAATTCAGCACTCTAGATTGGTATAGTAATGAAAACTTGGATTGGTTGGATTGGAATATTTAAAGATTAAGAAAACTTTGCTTGAGTAAATATATTAAGAATTTGAGAACTATTCGAATAAATTTAAGTCTAATGTATATAGGCAATGCGTTATGGGTTTTACCTTCTTCGGTCGTTGTGGATGTGAAAGTTGTAGTCGCCATCTCAGTTGTTGTGGTAGCAGCTTCTGTTGTAGTAGTTGGTTCACTCGTAGTTGTTGTTGTAACTTCTGTCGTAGTTGTAGTCTCTGTAGTTGTAGTTGTAGCCATAGTTGTCGTGGTAGTTGGTTCAGTTGTCGTAGTTGTTGGTTCTGTAGTAGTGGTTGTTGGTTCTGTAGTAGTGGTTGTTGGCTCTGTAGTAGTGGTTGTTGGCTCTGTAGTAGTGGTTGTTGGCTCTGTAGTAGTGGTAGTTGGCTCTGTAGTAGTGGTAGTTGGCTCTGTAGTAGTGGTTGTTGGCTCTGTAGTAGTGGTAGTTGGCTCTGTAGTAGTGGTAGTTGGCTCTGTAGTAGTGGTAGTTGGCTCTGTAGTAGTGGTAGTTGGCTCTGTAGTAGTGGTTGTTGGCTCTGTAGTAGTGGTTGTTGGCTCTGTAGTAGTGGTTGTTGGCTCTGTAGTTGTGGTTGTGGGCTCTGTAGTTGTGGTTGTGGGCTCTGTAGTAGTTGTCGTTGGTTCTGTAGTAGTCGTTGTTGCCTCTGTTGTCGTTGTTGTAGGCTCAGTAGTTGTAGTTGTTGGGGCTCTGGTCGTAGTTGTTAATTCAGTAGTTGTAGTTGTCGGTTCTGTAGTCGTAGTTGTAGGTAATTTAGTTGTTGTTGTTGGTTGCTGCGTCGTCGTAATAAATTTAATAGTAGTAGTTGTAGGCTCTGCTGTTGTACTTTCGGTAGTAGTTTTCATTGTGGTTGTTGTAGAAGTCATTGCTTCGGTTGTAGTTCTAACGGGTTCTGACAACTAATGAAAGTAAAATTTATTTACGAAATGATTGAAATAATGTTGAAAACTTTTAATTTGAATAACAAATTTTGATAAATTAACTATCATTTAAATAACAGCTTAAAATCCAACACTGATTTGTATAAATAAATCAACAAATATACCAATTTTGTTAATCTGAAGAATTCAGAGTGAGATTTAAAATGCATCGAGATAAAAAAAGTGAGAGGATTGCATAAGTATTTCTGATAGTAAAAAAAAAAAATACTTAACACCGATTGGCGTTAATCACAAATCGTAATGATGTTATCACTCAAACTGAATTTTACTTTAAGAGGTAACATTAGGAGGGAGGACAACTCTTAGCATCATTTAAGCTCAAGAAGGGATTACATTACTTCAAACTGATTCTTCTTAAAATGTTTTGATTCCCACATTCATTCAACAAGTCTCTACTCCTTCTTTTGTTCATTAGCTTCCCAATAAGAGACTGATATTATAAGGTTTGCTTAGTCGAAGATATGAAACGTGCAGAAGGAAATTGATGTATCACGTGAATACCCAGATTTCCCGCTCGTGAACCACACGTGAGTACTTAATCAGAGTTTTGCCTTTTTTTTTTTTTTGTGAGAGAGAGAGAGAAATAGATTTACTTTCTGTTTTAACTTTATTATGATTTTCAGCAAATTATTTTTTAAATTTTATTCACAAAATTCAGTGCAGAATTTTATATTATTTTAGATTCAAAGCGAAATTTATCATTCTGTAACGAACCTCTATTCTCAATTAAGTGAGAATGAAATAACAATAAAAGCATGCACACAGAAAGAGAAAAAAAAAAGCTTTTGCAGATCAATCTAAGCATTCCATCAGTCAAGATTTGAAAGCTGAGATTATAAGAATTCTTTTAGGTTTTTACCATTTATTATCATTTTGTATTATTATTACATAATTATTATTGTTAAAAGATCCACTCTAAGATTATTTTTAGATGATCGTTTTATATATATATAAATATATACACTATATTTACTTTTTAATCGTTTTCATTCAAGCTTTAACACTATAATGAAAGACTATTATTCATTCCCTTTCAAAAAATGCTCCTAAATTTTAGAAAACTACTGGCATATAAGCTTGCAAAATATGAGCAAAAACAAATAAAGTTGTTTAAAATTACATTCGAAATCGATTAACTATAAAAAATATAGAAATTAAACTGTAGTAAACAACAAGAAAAAACTATTTTTCTTACTTTTTAAAGTATTCTATTCATTCAAAGAGGTAAGATTTATTTTAAAATGATTCATTTGTATTCTGTGTTTACTTAATCACTTATATTAAGAACTTACAATTTCTATCATCCTCTGTAGCATATTATCTATTTTATCACAGGCATCCTCTTAAATTTTGCTTTGGTATAATATCTTTCTACTTTTAAGAAAGAAATTCCAATTTTTAATTTCCGTTAAAAGTCAATATTAAATTTACATAATGTGAATATTTATTTTTGAAATTTCTTATTCTTGATCTCAAGAAAATAAATTCTAAGTAAATCTTTAAGCTCCTAAGTGAAATGAAAGAAATGTAACCAAAATAAATACATAATTAAAACGTCGTTACGAGCGTCACAGCTTAAATATAAGTAATATAATTGAATTTCACATGTTTTATTAAACAAGCAATCAGCAGATGATCTTTATGTATTAGTTACATTAAATCTTTATATAATAATTAAATTAATCCAAATAAAACCCGATAATCTTTGCAGAACAATTTGGATTTTTTAATATCCTGTATATATACTTTAAGTAAGCTTTATTTCAGTTACGCATAGTTTATTATGGATTTTAAATTTTATATTAATTTTGTAAAATATCCGAAAGTATAAATAACATAAGATTTACTCAATAGGAATATTCAAAACTGCAATCAGCTGTATCTTTAGAAAAACATCAATACAATCATTAAATTCTTCATAAAAAATAATTTTCAACCTCTGCATTGCAACATCACCGAATAAAGATATCATTACATATGTTGAAGTATTTACTTATGTGGCTGAAAAATTGACAAATTTATGAGTAATAAGGGAGTCCAATTTCTGAAGAATTTGAAGGCTAACTTTTAATTTTTTATAATTTAATTACTGTTATTCGTAAATGAACATAATTCGAACTTAAAATTAGTCTAGAACTATTTATCTAAATGATATAAATTTATTTCCTCAATTAAATTTCATGCAAATGTATTTAAACTTTATTTTAAAATCTTGCATTTCTCTAAGAAAATAAGCTTTATATTTATTCTTTATTTTAAATTATTTTCTAGTTGACACGTTTTTGTTTCCATTTATAAATTTTTATAATATTAAAGGAAAATATTATTTGGCATAGTATTATTATTCCTTCATAAAGAATTAAAATTATTCGAAATATCTCAAAGAAGTATTCGAGAATATTTTAAAAGGGCTTAAAAGGAAATGAGAGCCATTTATTGGGAATATTATTTTATGAAATATTTCGGATTCTTTGCACCATTAGCTAAACTAAATACACTAAGATTCATGTTGTATTAATTATAATTTAATTATAGTCAAAACCCACACCCAGTTTTATATATTAATAATATATGGCCTTACTTTAATAGACTACAGGAGTTTCGATACAATGAAGTGGATAATATAACACCCAAAATATTTTAAATGAAAAGGTTTTTGTAATATCCAAAATATTATACTCCCTTTGGAGGACTTTTCATTGATAATAAGCCAATTCCATTTATCATAAAAAAGAAAATTAGAGACGTATACTAATAAAATTGAAAAAAAATACAGATAAAAATATTGTATTGTTTCCTGCTCTAACAGCATTATCATGACTGATCAATCAACATTTAATCGTTTCAATTATTATTATTATTAACAGGACACAATATTTAGGTTTGGTTTGTTTGTCGCTCAACGGTCATTTTTTGCACACGAGGGCTAATTAGTCCTCGTGTGCAAAACCTACGGTTACCTACGGTTTAAAGTGGATTCCGAACCACTACAAACATCCATGCCCAAAGTGGGATTCGAACCCACGAACTGTTGAACCGAAGGCAAGAGCGCTAACCATTCGGCTGCCAGCTCGACGACACAATATTTAGAGATGTACAATCACAACTATGTTTTTTAAAGATTGGTCTTTTTAAAGTTAAACTGTCGGAGAAATTGATGTAATTTGAATGTTTCTTGACAAGGTAAGAAAGACTTCGGCTTTGACCTTTTATGTTTATTAGATCAAGTGAGATTGGGACCTTCTATTAAAATGAATTCCGAATCATTATAAATATTACTGACAAAAGAAGGAGCTGAATCGGCGAATTATTTAATTAACGCTAGTACTCAAATAGATTAGATATCAGTGATATAATTAGAGAATGTTTTGTTGAATAAATCAATTGAGAAGATCAATAGAGAAGCGTTGACTTCTTAAGATATAATCTTTTTCTAATGGTGAGGTCAAGCATGTTAAAGGAAAGGCTAGGCCGTGGTAGACAAGTGGTTAGGGTATCGGCCTTACATCCGGAGGGCAGGGTTTCGATTCCCTTTGCCATCAAAGTCCCATTGAGTACATGCGATATACGTGTTCGTTATATCTGTGTAATCGAAAGTCCTGTGGTCGGTCACTGAGCAGTTACCATGAGTGCAATGGTCTGGAGAAAATTTCATCCCCCTTCAGATCAATGTCAAAATTGAGGGAGTGGATCCACTGGTGGTGCCATCTATCGGATGATTTAAAAAACAGCAAAGACGTACTTTCACCTTCGTGGTGCTCTGATTAAAACGAAAGGTTCTCCCTGTTGACTTAAATTTGCAAAGCCAAGGCATAGCGAGCTTGGCTTGTCCAAGTGTCATAAGTAACAACACGGAAAGGCTACAGTTTAAGTATTTTCTATTTGGCTGTGGTTCAAAATTGCAAAATAATTAATGCTGGTTGAGTAAATATCTCAATTTATTGATACATTTTAAGCTGAAAATCTCATTCTGTTTTTATCTATAAGGCCAATACTTACCAAGTACACTTGATAGCCTTCTTTATCGCAGTCATCCTCAAGGCAATCTTCTTCACGTACATTCCTCAGCGTACGACATGCCCTCTTGTGATCGTCTTCAAGGGGTCCTAAAGCAAGTCCTTCACACTTGGGATCCTTCTGGCACATCTGAGCACATGAGAGCATGAGGCATGGTTTGGGTTCTTTTAACACCCAATTTTTATGAAGTTTGTCACTAAACCAGAAATGATATCTCATGGTCGAAACATTGAAACTTAAAACACCATGAAAAGACCATACCAATCCAGTAAGTAGAATTCTTAGCATCACAATTTCGTATTAAGTCAAATGTGAAATTTATAAAGCATTGAATTTTCGGCGTTACGAAGTTGGAAAAATCCCACTAAGTGTTTTAAAAGAACAATCAATAATCTGAAATTATATTAATTAATAAAATGTTAATTGAAGTTTGATATAGAAAAGGTCTTAAAGGAACAGTTGAACTGATGGTAACACACTGAATAGAGATTGCGTTTGTTATACTGTAATATTTTTGTAGAATCAAAAATAGATGAATATTTTAACTCATAGAACGAAATTCTTCTTTCAGCAATTTCTTTTTCAGTTTAAAAACTTCAATGCTTAATCAACAACTCAACAAAACATGTTGTACTTAGCAAGCAACAGTTAGCAACAGTTGTTGTTTTAGTCTTTTCTCAGCCTTATTTATAATTCATGATAAAAGGATAATTTACTACATGTTTGCCTGACGACAAAATGTATTTAAAACTTTTTCGTCTATTTTATATTCCTACCTTAGTGTTTGAGTTACCATCATATGAATAAAATAAATATACAGAAACAGTGTAACAGTTTAACTTTATTAACAAAATAAATGTTAATTTATAATATAGCTCAAAAAGTTTAAAATATTTAGAATTTCAAAATTTGAATTGCTGATAAAAGTTTTGTTAAGAATAAAAGATCATTTCTTAAATTAATCAACTTAGCATAAAAATAATAAATTATCTAAAATGTCAGAATATTAAGCAATCTTGAATTTTAAGACTTTTGTATTGCTTAGTTCTATATTCATAGCAATTATGTATGTGACGCGCGTATTCTCAAAATATTTTTGCTCATAATTTAAAGACAGATGACACCAAACAATTAAAAAATATCTAATCGTGATCATTTCTTATGATTTTCTTAAAATATTTTAGATTGAATATAAAAATTAACTTTGCATTAATACCAGTTGTTCTACATAGAAAATTTGCTTATATATATATATATATATATATATATATATATATATATATATATATATATATATATATATATATATATATATATATATATATATATATATATACTTAAGAGTAATTGTTTCATGAAAAAAATAGATATTTTATGAAACATTTGCAATTATAAATGAACTTAAAAATATATATTTTTATTACTTGTGCTTTAGAAACCTCCTTATCTCGGAAAAAAATTAGAGTTAAAACAATAAAAAAATTACAAAAAACAGTTTGAAGAATATTATTAAAGGAATATTCCTAAACATCACTAAATTTAAGAAACTCATTTCTGAAATTACTAATTAGCTCTAAAAGCAACAGAAATAAATAAAAATAATAATTAAAAATAATGTAAATTCAGTAATTAATCACAAATTATAAAAGAAGCTGTGATTTGAATAAACACTTGCAAGAAATTCTAAGAAATTAAAAAAGCGATAAACTATGAAAAAAATATGAAATATACCGTGAAATAAGTATTGTCAGTAATATATCCATTACTACAACTTTCAAAACCTGGTAGAGCCCAACTCTAGACTAGGTATTGGGAAGTATGCTGGTGTAACAAGTTTTTAAGGAGGCCGCGGTATTCTGGTTGGTTAGGAAGTCATTCTCACTATCGGATGATAGTAATTTCGAATCCAGGCTAAACAGAAGATCCGTTATGTTTACTAAAAGTATCTCAGCACGTTGAATAGGTCGTAGTCGCAATGTCCTCCATATGGAATGATACTTCTGAAGGTGGCCAAACCCACACACACTCAGTATTCAGAGTCTTCTGCTTGATTCCTACTTCTAAATTATGAAGACTCCCAGCCGGTTGCTTCCACTAACTGTAAAAGCCTAACTCTGAGCTAGGTACAGGTAAGCATACTAGTTCAGCAACTTTCTATTCATGAAGATAAAGTTACTACTAAAAATTGTAATAAAGGAACTTAATGAAGTGACAAAAACTAATGGTACATCAAAATTGGTGAATACTGATGGTGCTTTTAAAGTGGAAAAGTATATGAGTTTTATGATTTAAAAATACATTTTATACACTTGTAGTTTGATGTAAAAGCATACTTCATAGAAAAAAGCTCTAGGTTTGACACTATCCACTTTTTAATCATGAAAGATGTATGTTGATCTTTGACTTTCTGTTGAGCAAGAGAAATGTATAAAGGAATTTCAGAGCTTGTAATAAATATGAACCAGGATCTATGAGAAGTTTTCAGAATCCTATGGAAGTAGTGAAACAATTTAACGCAGAAGTAAATTGTTAAGTTGCCAGCTAAAGGTTATCGTTATAACTTTTTAATATTTTAAAAGTTTCTTTAAAAAAATTATCTTCGAAACATTCTATAATAAAGGACAAAAAAATTCGAGCAAGTTTGCAGTTATGAATAATAGTACTGGAAATATAGTAGGATTCACACAGAAATTGTATCCAAATAAAAATCATGTTTATTGAATCTTACAAGTTAATATTTCAGTTTCCATGTTACGGCAAAAAAAAAGTATTTTTTATATATATTTTTTATATAATAATTTATCTTACAAGACTTGACAAAAAAAGAAGAAATTGATATTAACAATGTTTAATCAACGGCATTCCTAAAGATTTTTAAAAAGATTGTCAGATTAGCTATGAAATAACTTATTTGTCGATATTTGGCGACATAATGTAGATATGCTTTTGGGAAACTTCTCTAACGTTTATTTCGGATCTCATCTAGAATTCCCAGAAATCTGTAAAAATTTATAAAAATAATATTCTGCTTCCAAGGTAGATTATATTAAATTGAATGAAAGATTGTGGAATTTATGAGCAGTATAGTATTTTGTTTAACTGAATTAACTGCGCGTGCGCTACAGTTGGAAAACTGATAACTCATTTCTTAATCATTTTGATCTATGTACATTTTTATAATGTGAGTAAAAGTATTTTGTGGAATTTCTCCGCGCGTGTATGTCTAAAATTTTATAACCTTAAAACTTTAAGCAATTACATTTTGTAATAAAATAAGATTATCTTTAAAATTTCGACAAGTATTTAATTTATTTAAACCACAAAAGCTAGTTTTTTCAAACAAATCAACTGACTAATTATCATTTTTTTAAATGATGACTATTTCATCAATCACGTATATATATATATATATATATATATATATATATATATATATATATATATATATATATATATATATATATATATATATATATATATATATATATTGCTTGCTATTTAATACTATATAAACACATAAATTGACACAAAAATTATAAACATTAAAAAATATAATTTTCCCACTTTTATAAATAATAATAAAGCTTACAATTTAATGCTATAAACAATGTAATAGTGCCTGTTATATGTATGCCCAAATGTGAGCCAAATCGCGTCTAAATATCGTCTGTCTTAGGGGTGCGCGGTCGTTCTACGTACGTGCTACTTCCAGAGATTGGAACGTTCTGAGAATGTCCGTAAGACGTCGACCGACATCCATCAGACTTTCTCTCGTGTCCAAACTATGTCTATCAGGTCGTGAAAAAGAAGTCATCCGAATATCCTGAGAGCACCGTTTGCTATATGGATTACTGCAGCAAATTACTTGCTTTTCTATATGTAAGATTTTAAAATAATTTATAATTTCGTAAGCATATTCTTACTATTTATACTTTTATGAAAAACGAAACTAGTGTTTTAGATAAGATTGACAATTTCTTTGACGAGTGTCATTACTGAAATAATAACATGGTAACTTTAAAGTAATTTAAACAAATTATTCTTCTAATAAAAAGGTCCTCGCGATAAGAAATAAGCATTTGTAATGATGTCATGTTAAATATTACCAATTTCCTCAAGAAGAATCACTCTGAAGTAATGTGTTTACATATTTTTATTTAATATTCTTCCACCGGGTTAAAATTATTTAGTTATTTAAGTACTTCAAAAATAGTTAAATTAGGGAATAATTTTATTCAGGATTTCACTACAGTATGTTCATTTGTGATATGAGAATAGTAAGCATGGATTTGAATATTAAAGTAGTCATTTGCAGGAGGATTCTTACACACGCAACCACGCACCGAAGGAAAACAAAAATAAATGAGTAGTTTTTGAAAAACATGTATAATGACCTACAGGAAAGAAAAATAGCACCCAAACTCACACAATAAGTTATTTACCTCTTTTTTAAGCACACATAGCAACATTTTGTTTGTCATTGTCCTTACCAGCCATGATAAATGAGCTATGATTAAATCAAGAACCCAACAAATACAACATTCAGTAAAAAACATTTTGGGCAGAAATTTAAAAAAAAAATCAAATTATACTTTTTATTATATAAGCATGCATTTAAAAAAAATTTCAAAGATAAAAGCATTATTCTCAAAATGTTATGAAATAAGACAATGTATTTTAATTCAAATAAAATTCCTTAACTCCTTTAAAATTTGATTTTTGCTATGCTTTTGGTATCGTTAACTGGGATTGATAGGAATATAAACATCATTATAAAAGTAAATTAAGAGTTGCAACATTAAAGTTTTGGGGGAAGGCTGAAAAGAATTCTAAACATAACTTGAAAATTTATAGCTTATTGAAAGAATTTCTCCTGCAATGAAAAAAATTGAGTTGATGGATGAATAGTTTGATAATTCTATGATTCGACTCTCTTTTCAGAAGTGAATATATTTGTCTTTTTAAGCCGTGTTTCCTCTTCTTACAAGATTTCGTGACTAAAAATGTGCTCATAGAGCGCAAAATGTATCCAAACTTTAGAACCAACTCTTGAAAGATTTATTTAAAATATTTGTATAATCTTTTGTGTAGTCCCCCGCCTTCGCTTTTACCAAGTGTTTGTGAAGACTAACCTTTGAAAAACATCATAAGGGGTATGGTGGCTTCCACTCATTCAATATTACAAATTTTTATGATATTAATCACTCAGAAAGCTAAAAACTAATTGTGATACATGGATAGGAAATACAATTACTCCTGTTTTTTTTGTTTTTTTTCCCTAAGAAATAATTTTTTTTTTTTTAAGAAATGATTAGCTAACCTATTAAAATATGGAGGTTTCAAAAAAGTAGCTAAAGAAATAATAACTATCTTAATTAATTGCAGCTTGCAAGAAAACCATTGACTTTCCGATTAATTTAGTTTAACTACAATTTGTTATAGGATGATTCCATCCAAAATTTCTTTCATTTTGCTTTATGTAAAGTTTATGTAAAGTTTTCCTAAAGTTCTGTTTATTTTATATACTCATCTCTTTTATGTAAAGACAAGCTGTGTCTCATTTTGTTTCTGTCAGGACAAAGTATGTCTTCTCTTGTGTTCTTTCGTTTTTGTATTATTGTTTCAATAAAGGCCAGTGGCCCTCTTTCAGTTTTGGATGGGTCTTGTTGGACCGCAGGCTGGTGGTTCTCGGGCTGCGGGCAATGCCTTGGCTTGTGCCTGGATTCAGTCCGGATTTGGCGCCTACTCACACCTTATCGTTGCAGTTGATTGGTGTGGCAGCTGTGCGCATCGGTCCTTGACCGCACGAGTGTCTACTGGTGGGATTGCATCCACGATTGGTCACCACTTATACCGTATACCTTCGGGTGGGACGGTTTCATAATCACTCTCTTTCCTAAGAAATAAATATACTAAACTATTGATAGACCACAGTCAACTATGATTTTAGAACACACGATTGCTATAAAAAATTTAATTCCTAAAATAAAAATTTCCATAATGTTAACAAATTATTTTAAAATAACCAACTGATTAAGTGTCTTAACTACGTGACTTATATTATAACTAACTAATTAAATACAAGATCCAAAGACAAACAATAAGTAATTACTGGCGTTATAATCATATAATTTTTTCTTTCTAACGTATTAACATTTCTCTTTTAATTTCTATGACATTTACTTACAATTTTGAGATAATAAAGTCCTTATGCTGTAACATTCATTTAATCCCCAAACCTCATGTGGAAAAGAAATGCTTTTGAATATTACCTAAAATAAAAAATTATAAACTACAAACTTCATGAGATTGTGATTAAAATACAATTAATTTTATTTTTATATTTAAACTTTACGCGATTAAAACAAATTTAATTGTTGAATTCTTAATTTAATTAGAATCAAATTACTTCATGTTTTTTTTTATTTCTTTTTTTATTATCAACATGTTAAAAGGAATTTTAAAATTCTATTAACATTTCCTTTTTTTCACACACAATAAATATACTCTTTATAATCATGGGTAGATACCAATAGTATATATTTTTATCAAGTTAATAAAGACTTAATGTGTGATTATGACATTAAGTATTTTACTATAAGCAGTTAGTTATTTTAACGGAAAAAAAGTTTATATATTTAATAAATTTGGGGAGATTTTTAGCTAATAAAATGCAATTATATCTAATTCAGTACTGCAGAAAGCTGTAAATATAAAATGTATTAAATGACAATATAAATTATTCTTTATTTTTGTGAAATATCCGCTTTAAAAACTAACATTTTATGTGATTCATAACAGATTTTAATTTCAAAAAATTAATTTAATATTTATTATTTAATTTCTCAAGGACATTAAAAAAATCTTTTGATATTGTCATAGTTCAAATTTTTAAATGAATCCAAATATGTTTCTAACTTTCATACACTGGAGCTTCATAAGTAAACATAATAGTAAATGATAACGATTGCTCATTCATAAGATTTGGCAAAACATTTTCTCACAAATTGATTATGGAGAACCTTGCTTCTTTGATTTATTTGAATTTAATTTTTTTTAATTTTAATATCATTAAATTTTTAAAGAATACGTCGAAAATGTAATAGCTATTATTAATAAATCAATCACAAAAGTGATTCGTTTTCTTGAGTGTACAATAATTTAATTGCTAAGAATCATCGATATTGATAAGAAAATAAATAATCTATTTACTTTCTGTACAACATCGATTAATAAGGTTACAAACATAAATGGGCGATATAAAATTAAAGCTACAAACGTAGAAAATTAGATATTTCGACAAAAAAATTTGATTTACTTATGTTGTCAGACAGGAAATAAAAACAGAAATTTTCAAAGGAGTTTAATGTAGAATGATACTTAAATTAGAACAGAATATTAATATAGCATGATATATATATATATATATAATTTTATCTAATTAGAAGTATGGCCACATTGTATAGCTCTATAAATGTCTCAGTGAACTCTCATATTGTTAATGAGGCTTATGTTCAAAATTGTAAGTACTGATATATAATATAATATAATATAATATAATATATATATATATATATATATATATATATATATATATATATATATATATATATATATATATATATATATATACAGTATGTCCCTTAAAAAAGTCCCTTGCCACCCTCTGAACTTCGGAACGGCTGCTGCTATATTCATAAAAGTGGTGTCTAGGTATAGTAAAGTAGCCATGCGCGACGGAATAAAACCACCTACCACGCCACCTGGTGGAAAACTGTGGAGTTAGTATTCGTATCTCGAAAACGGAACGAGATAAGTAAAAAAAGTGATTTACAGAGTTGTAGAGCATCCTCGATTTAGTAGGAAAAGATACCTTGTAGGCATTAATGTGAAGAATACAACGGTTAAAACACGCATTTGTTGTTTCGTGCAGTGACGTGGCACATTGTACGTGTGCATATTTGAAAAAACAAAAAATCGTTTTCGTGATTACATTTTTCACTTTTATTTCGAAATGGGAAAAATGGAAGTATTAAAAATAATTCCAACAATTTGTATGCATTATGCAAATACATAAGAAGCGTTACGCCTGTTCACCTGAGACAGCAATAAATTACCTAAGACATTTTCTTGGGGTTGTAGTATGTTGATGTTCATGGTCATGGCTGAGTATTCCAAAGCTGAGTATTGTGAGATGGTTTTACTGTTGACGCAAGGCACGATCAGTAGCAAGGTTGTACCGCCAACGTTGCCCTGCAGGCCCGCATCCTTCTCATCAAACCATCCTAACTGTTGTAAAATCTTTAAGGGAGACAGGTTGCGTTACTAGTCAACCTCGATCCGGCAGACCAGCTAAGGTAGGGCAGCAAGTTCAACCGGATGAGGTATTAGCATATACCCTCGCATATCTAAAATGCAGCTTAAGAGATATCAATCATCATTGTAGTCTCTCCAAAAGTCAGGTTTAAAAAATCCTAAGCGAATCAGGTGCTCATTCATACAGACCAACGCCTAAACAGGTTTTAATGGACATGGATGCCGAGCGACGCTATGTATGGTGTAACTTCGTCTTGTGAATCAGATACAGGTCCAACCAACATTCTTGGCAGATATAATGTGGACGGATGAGGCATACTTTTCACGAAATGGAATGTACAATAGGCAAAGTACCCATTACTGGGCGCAGGAAAATCCTAAATGTTTCGTCGACGTTCGACATCAAATGCGGTATGCTATTAACGTTTGGTGTGCAATTTTCAATAACAAGCTGATAGGCCCAATATTTTACAACGGCACGTTAACGGGTGTACGATATTTACAATTGCTACAGAAGGTAATACCCGATTTTGTGGAGAACCTTCCGTTGTTTAATTTTAAGAATCTTTTTGGTTTCAACAAGACTGTGCTCACAAGACATCTCCAGTGAAACAGTATCTCGTCAAGGAAATCGGCAACCAAATACTAGGGTGTGGCGGTTTCGAAAAGTAGCCTCCACGCTCTCCTGATCTGACTCCACTGGACTTTTTTCTGTGGGGATACTTGAAACAGCAGGTGTATGCGACCCCTCCACAAAAATTGCAGGACCTTAAACGACGCATTACGGTCATGTGTGCCAATGTGTGCAACGTGATCTTCAAGGGAGGATCCAAATGTGCATTCCAGCTGACAGTGAGAAGTTTGAACATCTTAAATAAAGCATATTGTAATAATTGTTTATTTTTTTCTTTCTTAGATGGTTTTGCCACGTCACAGCACAAAACAACAAATGCGCGTTTTAGCCGTTGTATTCTTCACATTAATGCTTACAAAGTATCTTTTCCTACTAAATCGAAGATGCTCTACAACTTTGTAAATCACTTTTTTTACCTATCTCGTTCCGTTTTCGAGATACGAATGCTAACTCCATAGTTTTCCACCACGTGGCGTGGTAGATGGTTTCATTCAGTAGCGCATGCCTACTTTACTATACCTAGACACCACTTTTATGAATATAGCAGCAGCGGTTCCGAAGTTAAGAGGGTGGCAAGGGACTTCAGTGGACATACTGTATATATATATATATATATATATATATATATATATATATATATATATATATATATATATATATATATATATATATATATATATATAATGATCCAAATAGCCAATAAATTGTACCAAAAAACAATAATGCTTAAAAATACTACAAATTACATTCAATTTCAAATATTTACATAGAATATACATGAAATTGCTAAATTTAAAAAATGAAATAATAATAGAAATTTCTTATTAAAATTTTTATTATTTTATAGCCATATATTTTAATAAACTTTGATTTAAAAGTAATATATGGCTTAATTTTCCAGAAGAAAGCCGGTTTCTTTTTTCAGTGCATATTTGTCCTGCTTTTGAAAAAACTCGTTCGCATGGTACTGATATGGTAGGGAGGCACTATGTTTTTAAAATTAATTAATGCAGCGTAGGATGAACATTTTCTTGACTCCCACTATATTAAGGGACTTTCATTTCTTTGTAAATAAGGTTCTTGTAAATATTGATCTAATTCAATTATTGAAGCTGATTGGAAATCAGGTATTCCTTGTAGTTTAATAAAAGTTTCACCAAATTCCTCCCGAATTGTAGTATTAGAAGATGCGGGCATATATAAAGAGAGGTATCAGAAAAAATTACTTTTTGTTGTGAATTTAGTGTCCTTAGTTGTTTCACTATACCATTACAGCATTCTTTAAACCATTGTCTTAAAAACTTCAAAAAAAATCTTGGTTTTAATATAGATGTAACAGTGAGATAAATTCATTGGTGAAAATCCATCCAATTTAAACCACTCTGACAAATCTTTTAAACATTCCCTCCCTAATTTTTTAAATGGCTTCAAATTGTTATTTTAAATTATAATTTTTTTTACCTTTTTCACCATTAGTTTAATCAAAATTACGTCTAGAAATAGAAATGTATTCCTCTGAAAAACTTCTAAAACTACCTCATCAAAATTTTTTGGATTTCAATTGAATTTTGCACAATTCTCCAATCAGAATCTGGGAATTTAAAAATTTTAACATCTAGCAGTGCAAGAGAAAGTATTGGACCTTTACTTTAAAAAATATTTTTAACATTTCATATGTCGAATTCCAACGGGTTTCCGAGAAACATTTTTAAAGTACAGAACTGTTTTACTTCATCGACTGTTATTAATTGAAAATTTATGGGATTTTGGACAATCAAATTTAAAGTGTAGGCAAAACAAAGTAAATATTATACATTTTAAAGAGATGTGACTAATTTCATATTTGCAACATTATTTTATAATTGTTGTAATTTTACTGTCTACATGATTACAGACTCTATCCAAATGTTAATATTTTGCCCAGTATGTTTTTCATCAAAACTGGGAACAACTTACCTATTTATGAAAGCCATTAATGCCCCCATGAATAATGATTTTCATAAATAGGTAAGTAATGATCAGATTGTTCCAGTAATGATTAGGTTATTCCATGGTAATATAGCTATGCTCCTGAAAAACCTGAAATTAGAGAAAGATAACGAATTCAGATGCTATTAACTTCTTTGATAAAGTTGGAATCGTAACAGCAAGTCATAACAAATAGTGGATGAAGGCAAGTTGATATCTGAACTAAAGGTGTTAAGAATTAAAATGCAATGCAATCAAAATTTGAACAAGAAGTGAACGTAAATAATAAGGTAATAACGTTCATAATAAGGCCAGGATATAAATTTTCGCTATCAAAATTTATATCCTGGGGCTGATCACCTTAATATCACTCAGTCAATCAGTGATTAGGTCACGATCAGAATCGCTGATTGACTGAGCGAGAGCTGAAAAGTAACCGCTTGCTCTAGAGCGGAGGTGAGTCAGAGAACTTCCACTCTTTTTTTCTTGAGTGATCGTTCACTCGCTCTCTAGAAGGATCAGGCTCTAGTTTGAAAATGGCTCGCCCATTTCTAGCAAAGCATCCCAACAGTGTTTTATGCAACTGAGTTATGGAGACTTTGCTGATCACATAATACAATACTCTTTACTTCCTTTTTAATCCATGAGATGAAATCAGCGTTGTGTGGTCGAGCTTATATGAAAAGGATTAATAATTTGCCACAAAAACACTAGTAATTTTTACAAAGATATAAAATTATTAAAAATATCCATGAATAACTATTCATGGAAGAAATTATTTTATGAATTACACCTAACAGCTTATCAGAAAACAATTGTAAACTTTAAAAAAAAAAAACTAACCTCTTGATAATTAAAGGTTGATTTAATTTTTTTGCATTAGATCCTAAAAGCAGAAACGAATATACAAGCTTTTCAGGTTTTATGAATTAAGTTCAACTTTTTTGGATATTGGAAGAAATAGACTGACCAAGTTTAGCTACATAAATACAGATTTTTTTTTTTAATGTTGCATTTGAATGGTATGTTTTCAAAATATATGTCAGGTGTGGAAAACCTGCAGCTCGATGTTTATTAAGCAAAATTTAAGAATGAGCGACCAAGAAAATATAGTTAAATATACAGTGCAATACGGAACTTTACATAAAATTTTACTGAATATTCCTTTAAAAAATAGCTATAAAAAGTTGGTTTGCAGATTTAGAAAAATTTGAGAAATTAACCTTTGAAGTGAGTCTTGCTGGCAATAGCATGATGCCACTTTTTTCCAAATGTATAAGCCATATACTTATGGCTATCAATAAGCATATTACAGGAAGATATAAATTAGAAAAAATAGTCCAGTTTGAAAATAGAACTTGCCGTTTCATTTTTCAAAAAACAATGCATTTTAATACAGTAAAATGATCATTTTTGGTAAGTGGAAAGCTCTAAGAGAAAAATTTACAAATAATGAAAAAAATTATATAATTGAAAATCAATTTTTCAACACAGGTAGATGCATTAAATCAAATAAAGTGGCAACAGCAACAAGCAAGTTTCTTACATAAACTTTAACTAAATAACTCATAAGGTATTAAATCAAGGTTTCAATGTACAGAAATATCACAATTTTATTAAAAACGTAGTAAAATTCAAAGCACTAATTTCTTTGTGACCAAATGACAAGTATATAATTATTACTGATTATATTGAAGTTATTTACAAAATTGTTAAGTAGTTTGAATGAAGAACAGATCAAATGTCTGTTTAGGAGTTTGACATCCCTCATAACAGAACCAATTACCTTATAAATAACCAAAGCAAAACTACAAAGAAACATGCAATTTACAAATCATTTTCATTTATTTCAAAATTCCAATGGTTTCTGTACTTTATGGAAAAGCTTCTATTTTTTTTGAATCCGATTTAGTTGTGCAAAAATTTTATTTTAGCATTCACAATTTCCACAGTAGATGAATTTTCTCTTTTAAATATAAATGTAGTTAACTATTAATTCTACTCAATTAAAAATTAACCTCGATTTATTTTATATTCCTCTTGATTTTAGTTACACGATTTATTATATATTTTGTATAATTTTGAATCGTTAATCAGAACAAAGGTAATTTATTATTAGCTCATGTCTAAGTAAGATCAATGTCACAAAACATAAATAGTGTAAATTGTATGAATGTATCTGTTTACATATTATTTTAATGTCCTTATTACCTTTTAACCTGTGAAATTGTCTAAATAGCGATTATTATATGAAAACAGTTTTCAAAGCTGATAAAGTGTGATGATATTTTAGTGAAAAAACAAGTCTACTTTTAAGTTTTGAATCAATAGGACCAGAGGATTTCCAGGGCTCAAAGCAAGAAAGTATAACTCAGCCAAGCAGTGAATTAATTGAGAGTGAAGTGAGCAGTCAAGATGATTGAGTCATCAATTCAAAAAATCAGTTTGTATAATGAAGTAGAAATTATAGGTTTTATTTTAGCTTGTGTAGAAGTTTCAAGCTGAAGTAACTGTAGTCATTGCAACAGAGAACTATGAATCAAAAGTTTATTTAGAAGGACAACTAGTTTATTCCTGGATAATCGCATCTGTGATTATCTTCTTTGTTGTCATCACAAAAAAATCAAAAAGCTTCCCCTGCAGTGGTAATTATTTTGAGATAAAGTTTGACAATTAAACAGCTCTTTGTATTTTGACAAGTTTCTTATAATTCTCTTTCTTATGCACTAAATGCAAAAAAGAAACATTCAATTTTTTCATTTACCTACCTCATTTACTTCTAACAGTCCAAAACTGACATTTCAGCGTTTTTAAAGCAAATTAAGCAATGAAATAACATTAAATTTTCTCAGCAGATATACTTTTGTAATTTTACCAACTCCAGAGAAAATATTACATAACTATGTTTTTCTTGAAAAACTATATTTATTATAAGGTAATTCAAATGGAAAAAGTTTATCCATTTATTGTAACTATCAATTTAAAACAAAATACATTTTAAATAAACATTCATTTACCCACATCATTAACAAATAATGATTTTTTAATGTCTTGATACTGAAATTACTTCATGTAAAATATTATCACAAAAATAAAAATGGAATATCTTAAAGTTGAGATATAGATTAAATTTTAAAACCATTATTTTTATAATCACTTTAAGGTAATAGGGGAAAAATAATCAGAACCATAATACATGAATAAAATTCACCGAAATAAAAATAGGACCCATTTCAAATTATGACAAAGAGATTTTTTTTAATGTTTATTTCAGAACTATTTTTAGTTTACAATCTTCTACCACGACGTCCACCTTTCCTGCGAGTTGTGTCAGATGGAATAGGAGTGACATCCTCTGAAAAAAAAATTCCAGAATTTAACCAAGTATAAAAAACAAGCACAACAATAAAAACTCTTCAAATTATCTATTTGATGAAATTCCTACAGAAAAAACATTCTAATATAGTTAAACAATACTTTACAACAAAAATTAACACATGTTTGGCATGTTATTTAAAAATTTAAGTTATCTACATTTATTGTATCTAGCATTCATAAACACCAATTTCAAAACTTAAAATGCTTGAATTCATATTAGATACACATCCTGCTAATAAGATATTAATTCCTTTAGCAGTATAATATATCCTAAAAAAGAATGGATAATTTCCTTAAATAGTGATCCTTGGAAAAATTGTTTAATATAAACATAAATTTTTGAAACTAACAAAATTGAACTGTACATAGATTTTCCTGTATATAATCTGTGGATTATGCACCAAAAAAGTTTTGAACTTTGCTGTGTGAATGCTACTGTGGATAATACAATAAAAAGCATTCTTCATCAAAAAAGCTTATGTAAGTTTTGAAAGAAATGCCGTTTATGGTTCATAAAATAAATAACAGATGGTGCCACAATTTGACTGAATTATTTAATCTACAATCAGGATTGTTCAGTGGAATTTAAGTTCCTCCAAATGATATTCATTAAATTGGTTAAGGTGATTTTACATTTTTCAGTAACACTTTCAATAATTCAAAACAGTTATTAAAATCATAATTAAAAAAGATAAAAATGAATTTTAAAATAAAAGATAACCACCTCTAACAAAAAATAAAACAGCTGACAATTCCAAAATTAGCAAGTTCAATTTAATTAAAAAGTACAAATTTTAACATGGTTAAAAAATCTAGAAGTCAAAATTTTCTATGTATCAAGCATTTATATGTAGTAAATTTAAGAATTACATGCTTGAATTTCTATTGGATGCACTTCCCGCCCTAAAGATATTGAATCTTCAAGCAGTATAATACATCCGAAAAGTGGCTCCTGTATTTTCACTTTTATCAGGTTGCAATAATAACAAATATGTGTCAAGCATTCAAACAAAGCCATTCAAAACTTCTTGTGCTTGCATTTATATTGGATGTACTTCCCGCTCATAAGATATTGCAATCTTCAAGCAGTATAATACATCCTTGAAATGAATTAGTAAGAGACATCATGAAAAAGTGTAAAACTATATTTTTAGAAATTGAGTGAAAGAACTTCAATAGCCAATTGTATAACAAGACTGACTAAAATTAATAATATTGAAAAATACTCCAAAGTTTTTTTTAAGCTTATGCATAAACAGCTAACAATTCCAAAATTTATTAATTCAATTAAAAAGTACACATTTTAACATTGTCAAAAAATCTGGAAGTCAAAATTTTCTATGTATCAAGCATTTGTAGTAAATTTAGCATTTAAATATGCTTGAATTTCTATTGGATGCACTTCCCGCCCTAAAGATATTGAATCTTCAAGCAGTATAATACATCCTAAAAGTAGCTACCTAATATATAGTTGTAAGAAATATTAAGAATAAAACAGAAATGAGGAAATTTCAAGTAAAAAATCAAAATAAGATAACATTTTATTAGAATTAACATGACATACCTATTCGTCCTATTTTCATTCCACTACGGGCCAGAGCTCGTAATGCTGATTGTGCACCTGGTCCTGGTGTTTTTGTCCTAAAAGTGAAGCAAATAATATTTTTAGGGCAATCATAAAATTTATTGCAAACGCATTAATATTAGAAAGCTTAGCAGCAAAAAAATTTGGACTTCAACATAAATAAGAATGTTATAGTAAGGAAAAAAAGCTTAACAATCAGGATTCTTTAAAAGATTTAAACTCACAAAAGTGAAAGATATATATTGCGAATAATTTTAAACAGTTTTTACTATAAAATGATGTATGCATCTTTACAATGAATAAAGATGTAATAAATTTAGCATTTAGGTTTCAAAAACACATAATAAAGGCAAATACTGAGGAATGATAACTTTATTGGTAACTAAATATTAAAGAAAGTAATAATTTCATCAAAATTCCTTGCACTAAAACAATTTCAAAAAATAATATGCAAACAAGGTTTACAATATATTAAAAAACTAAAATCATTGTAAATTTTGAAATTTTACGTAGGAGTATTTTTTGTAAGTTGTCTTTAAGATTACTTATATTAAAAAAAAACTATTAACTCAGTACTTTTAAAAATATTAAGTGTAGAACATTTAGTAATTTCTAAAACATAATCCATAGTTATGATTCACAAATAAAATCACAATCATAATCCATCCATATCAAAATCATAATCCAACTTCTCATACTCTTAATTCAACAATTTGTATCCTAAATATATGGTCGTCACAACTACCTTAACTGTTTAAGTACACTATTTTTTGACAATTAAAATTAAATAACTAGTTGCATTAAATTACTAATTAAATTGTACAAACACAAAAATCATTACTATTTAACTTTAAAGCCTTTATCATATGTTAAAAGTAAATTACTAAATATTGTTAATAAAATATTCATCATGACAGAAGTAATTGTACACACAATCTTCAGTTTGTTTTGTAATTAAAAAAAAATCCAACACCAGATTTGAATGCCACAATCATAAAAATTGAAATTAAGTACTCATGAAAAAATAAGAGTTAAGGAGAACATCTCCATTATGCAGGAACATACTTCTATATTTTCCAATAAAAAATAAAATCATTAGAAAAGACAGAAAGAAAACAATAGCCCATATAACAAGAAACAAACTAATTTCCAAACGAGACAAAAATCAAAGTTTCTTTAACAAGATAATAAAATTGACTAACCTTGTTCCGCCAGTTGCTCGGAGTTTAATGTGAAGAGCAGTTATTCCAATAAGTTTGCATTTTTCAGCCACATCTTGTGCAGCCAACATAGCAGCATATGGGGAAGCTTCGTCTCTGTCTGCTTTCACCTTCATGCCACCAGTTACCCTGGCTATGGTTTCCCTAAATAAAAAATTATTTAACATTACAAAACATTAATGCTAAAAAATTAATGCTAAAAAATAAATAACTATCATCTGTACACAGTAAAACAAAAAATGGTGTAAGTATGATATCACCCTCTAAGTGATTTCTCGGTATATCTAACGGCGTTTGTTTTTATTAGTGTTGCCAAATTCAGTTTTTGCTTTTCTCATGTTTTACATCATTTTTACTTCGTATATATGCTTTTCAGAGACAACAGCATTTTTAGCACAATTTGTATTTTTGTCTTGTTCTTTTTTTATTGGTAATAAAGCACTGCAATTTAAATCCTGTTTTTCATATTTATATATTTTCACTTTGGATGTAGCACGGAATATAAATAGCCTTTTATATTCACATTTTTTATTTAGCTGTGAATATAGTGCCAGAATTTCAATACTGTCCTTTAGCCGTTTTGCTTTTCACAGTGGATATTGCACCGGAATTTCAATCCTGCCTTCTATATACATTTTGTATTTCACTATGGATATCGTTCCAGAAATTAAACTGACTTTTATATTCATTTTAGATTTTGCTGTGCACACCAGAAGAAAAATGAAAGTAAGATAATTTTATTTTAATTATTTTCTACAGGCATAGAATTCCTAGAATGTTAAGTATTTAAATTTCAAATAGTAAACGAAATTATAGAATTTTTCTATTTTTGGAGTTATTTTAGATTTGCCAACTTTTATGTAGTAATGATTTATAACATTCAATCTTAAATCACTGAAACTCATAATTTTATTTTTACAACTAATGTTATTAAATTTAGTCATTTTTGTTTCTTTATTTCCTTTAATCTTAATTCTGAAATTATTTTAAACAGAATCTTTAATTCTCATTACGATTACTGTTTTCTTACATACTGTTATGTTTAGCAATTTGAAATATGGAGTGGTGGGTACATCCCACTTTATCTACATGGTAGTTATTGTTTTCTTATATAGTGTTAAGCCTAATAATTCAAAATCGGAGAAACCCCTGGTTTCTTACGCTGATTGGTACCCATTCTGGGTTGCTACTTTTTTTCATCACCACTTTGCAATGAAAAAAGTCGCAATGATCGCCAGTAGAGGGAGATACCCAACTAATCCCCAAAGAATTTACTTTCAGCCTTAAACTATATCAACTTACTTTGAGAAGCATTCTCAGTAGTTTAGCAATGAATCTTACAATAATAGATAATGGGAAGTAATTATGTTTAGACACAAGATATATTTTTAACATTTGCTGGGAAAAATATTTTTAGTTCCAAGGTGCACATGTACATACCATTTTGATATTTTAAAATCTATGATTTTTTAGTAATTCAACCATCATTTTTTTACACATGTGTGCTAATTAGATTGGATTTCAATATTTGTAATTTTTATCTAAAGTTGGGTATTAAACACAAACTCTGCTGGGAACAAGTTCAGTATCCATACACTGATTTCTCGCCAAATCTAGTAACCGTTGTTTATGTTGTAGTGTTGCCGATTTCAGCTTTTGTTTTTATTATAGTGTTGCCAAATTTAGTTTTTGTTACTATTTTTATTTTTGCCTTGCCAGATTCCGTTTTTCTCGTGTTTTAAATAATTTTTACGTTATATATGTGCTTTTTTTAGTGGCAATAGCTTTTTAGTTTCACTTCGAGAACTTTCCAGAACTTTCTTTGCTAATTGTTCTACGTTTTAATTGCTAGTCATTTTAATTTCGTTCACTTTTGCTGCTGGAATCGGTGGATTTCCCGCTGTTGTGTTTCGTTGTCACCAGTGTCCAAACATCGTAAATTTTTCTTTTTTACTATCTCTTTTTCATTATTATTTTTATTTGGTTTAATTTTAATATATATTTTTATATTAAATGATACATTTTATTTTATGTATTTAAAACCGTTAAATATTCTTTTTTCCTTATTTCGTTTTCTTAATTTATTATCATCTTTTTATTGTTTTAATTACTTTATTTTTTGTTTTAATTTAAAATGTCTCATATTCATAATGTTGTTGAAAAATATCAACAAGTTATTTTAGCAAAAATTAAAGATAATAATGATGGATTATTGCTCAGGATTCCAAATTATTAATTAATTTAGGATTCGCAAATATTAATTAATTTTTAACGGAAATTGGATTTGGAGAAGGTGTAATTATTTTATTTAAATTCTATTGCTTACATGTATTTTTTTTTTATTGTATTCGTGTTTCATTTTTATTTACTTAAAATGTGTATATATTTAAAAAATATTTTATTCATGTTTTTTTTTTAAATTTAAGAAATGTTTATATTTGAAAATTAGTTTTTGCATGATTTTTTTAAAAATTTATAAAGTGTATTAATTTAGAAAAATATTTTTGCATGCTTTTTTGGTAAAATTAGATAATTATTTTTATTGAAATGTGACACTGGTGACAAACGAATAAGTCGAAATAAATCGGCATGTCAGCTTAACTTTATATCAAGTAAGTCCAGTTATTTATATTTATTTCCCTTTTTAAATTTTGTGAAATGCATATTTTTCGATCGAAATTAGGGAAATATTCCGTTTTAATAAACGCGCGCCTAGCTTGGCAACTTGGCGACAAAAAATTCGCCGCGTCGCCAAGTGTATGGGGATACTGAACTTGTTCCCTCTGCTGTTCCAATGAACAGAACTAGCCATCTATTATTCAATATAATAAATCATTTGATAAACTGTCTTTATGTTGAAATTTTGATTTATAACTAACACTTTTGATCTTTAAACTGATATTCCAAAAAGAAAACTAAAGAAAAACAGCCTGCAAATAATGTATCTTTTAATCTATTAGCATTTCTAATTACACTTCTCAAAAGTAATTGCATCATCCCTTTTTCTGTCTTTTTAATGTGGAGTTTAATAAATGTATAATTCTTCTCAATACATAAATTAAATATTTTTAAGTTTGTACAGCTTCATAGTAAAACATTTTACATTTACAAAAGATAGCTCAGTTTCAGGCAACAAGAATTCTGGATATAACATGTTTCATCTACAAGTGAACTCTATAAATCATTCATACAATTTTGTTTAATGTAAGACAAACATACATATTGCTAGCTTTAAAACCTCATGATAGTTATACAGAATAAATTCCTTTTAAGTAACACAACTGTCATAACACATTTGCAATTAACAGGGAAGGATAATTCTATGAACACACAATTTACATGAAATATAAATTACAAATATATTTTTGAGAAGAGAAAAACAATTTCCAAATTAAGATTAAAATAGATAGAACCAAATCATTCAAAAATAAGCAATTCAAAAAAACTTTTGGTCTGCCTTTTGCCAAATCTGTTGCTTAACTACAAAAATTCAATTTAAAAATACCTTTAATCGAGTAGAACTGTCACTTACAAAACTCTCAATCAGTCTACATGCCTTCAATAGAATCTATGTTTTCTAGCATCTAAATTTTTAAATAGCACCAAGTGATAAACCAAGATCAGATGGGCTCCAGCAATCAGAAACAACTATACTTTCAGTTAAAATATTTCATTGAACAGAATCCCACAAAGTTATTTTTGAACAACCTTCAAGTACTTTAAAATATATAAAAAAACTTCCTTTACTCCCTTAACAATAAATGCCAACTTCTCCCACTTGTTTACCATTATTTCCTAATCAAATTTGCCTTTATGCCACTCACTGCTTTCATGATCATTCGATTCTAATCGCAGGGAAATTAGAGGTTAATTTTATAACAGCCATTCAAAAAAACAGTACTTATAAACTAGCACACTAGATTATCAACAATGAAAGGGTAGAGAATTCCACAATTTGCACACAAATTTACAAGCATTTTAAACATTAATGATTATGATCGATTACCATAACTGAATAACGCACAACCTAACGTCAAATTGGCCAAGTACCAAGGAACACTCTGTAAAATCCTAGTATACATAAAGTGTTTGGCATGGTTTTGAAAAATGTTGCCAATGGTAAAACTATTGTGATTCATAACCAACAGCTTAAGCAAGTATTTTATAATCAAAAGAAATTATGTTTCTCATAATGAAAAAATACATAAACATACAATCCGAATACCAGTGTCGCAAAATTTATTGCATTACAGACACTATGATTTATTTAGGTAAAGCAGTTGAATAAGAAAATTAATTTTGTATTCTACAATTTTATAAATTTTTGATTTTAAGAACTATTTTACTAATTCCTATGAATTCTTAAGAAACCATATACATATATATATATATTATACATAATTTAGCACGATAGATACATACATGCATTATAACAATTATTCTAGTTAATAAATAAAAAATTATGCAAGTAATATGAAATCAATTTCACATTACCTGCCAGATAAATCTGTAACATGAACGAAGGTATCATTGAAACTAGCATATATGTGTGCCACTCCAAATACATTTTCCCCTTCTAAAGCTTGTGGTCCAAGAGCAACAACTGGCTGTTCTTCCTTCACCTTTCCTTTACGTGGAGCCATTTTTCACACCTTTGTAAAAATAAAAGATTAATGCAAAATTTATGTAAAACAATATCAGATATGCTTAAAACACTATAAAATATATCTCATAGTACCAATATATATTCATTGTACATAATATTATCAATGCTACTACATTATAATAACTTACAAAATAACTGATTACAACTTTACTTATTCTAACAATCTTTTATGATTGAAACTTGCTGTTATTTTATGATTAGTTGTTAAATAATAATTTTGATTTGCTATTAGTCTTACAGTAGTTTTACCACACGAGGTAAAACTACTGTAATTTCAAGTGACCGGGATTTGTTAATGAGACATTTCAATATCTGCATCAACCTTCTCATATTTAAAAATGTAGAGAATCTTGAACTAATAAATAATAATTCGTAAATATCTAAATAAATCATACTCAACTATAATTATAAAGTATTGATTAACGGGAATCTGAATAATCACTACGTTGTTATTCAAATTAAGCAAAAAGCTACTTATGCCCCTATTTAAGAAGTAATATAAGAAATAAATACTTCCTCAATCTTAAATATTACAGAAAGTAAATTGACCAAAGTAAAACAATACGAAATAACTTACGATTAAAATAGATTGTACACGGATACTTAAGCTAAACAACACAACAACATTCAACTCACAACGACTCCATTTCAGAATAGAAATGAGAAGTGATTAGTTGTTTAGCAGCTGCTAGAGAAATCTTTGCATTGGGATTGGGTTGCCGATATTCCAGTGGGTAATGGAGAGAAAAATGCGCACCGGTGAAATAGTTAGCAGACGCTACCGCGCCCACTTTGTCTTTCAAAGTAAGCAGTACTTTCATATTAGGAACACTATATCGGCAAGCATTATTTTCATTTAAATTGCACACACCGAAATAAAAATAAATTACTATTTCTAAAAGATTATTTATAATGGTAGTTAAGTGCTTTATTCGTATTTTTGTTTATTATTAATATTATGTATTTAAATAAAGAACATTTAGGCCGCGTTATTCACTTTATTGACTTTGAGATAAGCTTTTGAATGTTATGAACTAAATTAAATGCTATCATATTACTATATTTAGAATCATGAAAAATGTATATTTTCCTTTTCTTAATTAATATTTATAGGCAAAGTTTACAACCCATGTCACTTTATCTGAGCATGCAATTTATTTCTATATATTTTCCCTTTGTAAGAAAGAAGTACAATTTTGTATATTAATTGGATTATATCAATATAATAAAAATATTATTTCCTTGGTGTAACTTCAATCCAATATTAGAGAAAAAAGTTTCTGTTATCAAAATAATTTATAAGTGAATTTCGCTGACTAATGCAAATTAAAACAATTAGAATATAAACTATAACAAACCTAGAAACTAAATAAAATATTTACTTCTTTATAAAAGTTTTATATAAAATTGAATTTTAATGAATTTTTATTTAAAAAAGTTATTATTTTTAGAAAGAATTATAAAAGATAAAAATGTTTACTCAAGAAGTACGAGATTTTAATTTTGTTTATATTAAACTCATTAATCTTGTTTAAAGAATTGGAATTTACTAATTAAAAAAGTAATTAAAAATCTAAAACTTATAAAATTAATTTCATATAAAACCATTTTTCTCAGTTAAAATTCCTAATGCAATATGATATTTTGATGATTATTCAGTAATCCTTCATTAAAAATTTTTCTTTTATATTATTTATGTTTAAAAATTGAAAATTAAATAACTTTATTTTCTTTTTCATATTTTTTAAACTCCTGAAATATCCGAAAGACCACAGTCAGTAAAAAATAAATATTTTTTTCTAACAAATATTAAAAACATGTGATATTCTTCAAATTACTAAGGTTTTATAAGATTAATTAGATGTTTAGATTTGCTTACTTATTCGGTAGTTTAATTTTCTTTTTGGTATGCATGCATGAGAAAGTATCTGAAAGTTAAAGAATATGAAAATGTTTAATATTACACACAATGTGAAATGGAAACTAAGAATATTTTTAGAATGTAATATGTAAAAAGTTTCTTCAAACATTTCTGCAATATAGTTATTTGGCAATAATATGATTAATATTATTATACAGGTACGCTCCTTTTATATTATTGCAGATTGGTATAGTTGCAATATTTGGCAATGAAATTGTTTTTAATTCCATTTGAATTAACTAACAACTTATACATCAAAACTAATTTTTCAGAGAAATTATAAAATCAGCCATTATTAATTTTGCCTTAATAATTACTATCATTAAATTAATCGGCAATTATGTAGTCTTAAAGTATCATATTATGATTAATGTTTAAAGTTTTATGAACATTATTTTTTTTATGTTCAATATAGTTTAAATTTAAAAAACTGAGAGATTTAAAAATTTAATTGATTAATACAAAGATTACCATGAAAACTCATTCCATTTTTTTAATAAATAAATATATTAAGAAAATTAATCTTTATAATTATCAGTAAATTACAGAGTCTGCTAAAATTTTTAGATTAACACATTTACATAAATTGCAATATTGAGAGAATTTAAAAAGCATATAAATCTAAGTATAAAGATAAATTTAACATCATGTAAATCAAGTTATAAATTTAAACTCTATAGTTAAACTTGAAAAGTAATTGTTTAAAGAATATTTATTACTGATGTTGAGAATCAGTAGTATTTATACAAAATTGTGGATATTTTACATACAAATATTAATAACTGACTATACAAATAACTGACACATTAGAATCTGTTGAAATTTTAACACTATGAACATTTACATAAATTACAATACTGGGAGAACTTATAAAATTAATAGATCTAAATATTAAAATTGATTTATCACGCACAGCAAATATTACAAGTTTAAATTTAACTAAACTAACTACTGCCTAAATTTAAATGAGTTTATATTCTAAAGACAATTGAAAAGTAAATATTTTAAACACAATTGATAAAAAATATTTTTAAAGTCAATTGATAAGTAAATATTTTAAACAGGTGTATCAACCAGCTTATCAATCCATCAAATGTTTTTTTGCTTGCCTCAAATTTTTCATCTACTTAAACAGCGAACAGGAAGTTTTATGGTCACATATTACTATTTTCTGGCTATAAGCATTTTTTGCAATTTACAAAATTTTTTTAATATATTCATTAATAAAATTTGCTTATATTTTTGCCATTAATGAATTTTATTTTTTTACAATATAAAAAGCAAAAATTTTATTTATTGAGATTGATTTCGTATATTAGGTTTGATGTCCAATATATATATATATATATATATATATATAATCTTTTAAAATAAATGATACAAAATTATTTATTTTTTATATTACATTGATATAGTAAGATTGAAGTTATATTTTCAGTAATGATGGGAAGAAATCGAGTTTATTTCCGGGAATGAATCTGGTTTTTTTTTTTTTTTTTTTTTTCCCTGAGAAAATTTAGAAAATTTTCCGACATTTTGGAAAATTTTGAAGCTTTTTATTAAATGAAATATAAAAAATCCAGTTGTGATTTCTACTACTATTTAAGACATCAGAAAGTTTGTATTTCATCATATGAATGAAAATATTAAAATGATGTGGCGGCCATGTATAGAGGTTAAGTATAATGAAAATTATTTGAGAGTATGTGTGAGTAATTTTTTTTAATTGTGATACAAGAGCCATTAAGATATAAATCGCTCTTTAAATATACTTAAAGAAATGATCATTCATGTATTGCCAGAAACTTCATTATTATAGAAATTTATATTTATAAGCTACGTATTTAAATTAATATACTAGATTAAACTGATTCTTTCGATATCCAAGGTAACACTCACACTTAGAAAAACTATATTGTATACAAAAATTATTACAAGTTCCTAGTTTAAGCATTGTTTCTTTTGTTTCTCCTCGGAAGACTTCTGGAATTATTTTAGATTGAGACGAAAAAACATTTTAGGTTAATTGTGTAAAAAAAAGAAAAAAAAACAAGTAATAAATTAGCTTGATTTTATATTGGTTAATCATGGCTTTGTCTAAGTCTAGTATTGGTGGTCTATCTTAGGCCAAATCCTGGATGGTCTACATTTCATTATATAAGACCAATATGGGTTGCCAAGATAGAACCAAGCTGGGCAACCTACATTGGAGCAATCTGGGCCTAGCTTGCAAAACTAGATCAAGCTTGGCTGCCAAAATTGGTACAATTTAAGCAGCCAAGAACAGAACTAATATTGGCTTATAGGTTTGCCTACATTGCAGCTCATAATGATAACAAATGATTTTATTTTAAATTACTAAATTAGAAGGAAGCTATTTTACATTATTCCAATAAATATGCATTTTTTTCCATTTAAAGCTGTATTGTTGCATCTTACATGAGTAAAATACTTGTCATGCTTAAAATGAATTATTTTGCATTCCATTTTGAAAATAAACCCAACTGAAAAATTTGTAATTCTTTTAAGCAAAATTTAAATAATTTAGCAAAATTTACAAATTAAATGATGAAAATCAGAATAACTTGAAATAAACATTCAAAGAAAAAGACACGTGAAGTATAAACTAGTAAATATTTACGACCTACCAATTGTGAACATATGAACGATTGAGCATATAAATCTTATTATTGTGTAAACCATATTTTAATATCATAGTTGAAATATATTAATTTGCTTAAAATTAAAAATGGAATCCCGTTTCTGCATCGCTTAACATTCATTAACTCAAACTGTCAATTTTTGTGCATTATCACATTTTTTTATTTTACACTGTTTTTTCAACAAAATAAATGGTTTTTACTTTTAAGTAAATTCCAATTAAATGAAAACGTAAATTTTGTTTTTTACAAGAAACTAAATTGGGAATTTTTACACTTAAAATCTTTTTACTTATGTCTCTAATGAATAAAAAAAATTAGTTTTATATTTTAAATTTATAATGAACTGCTGTGCATCTAACAGAAACGTATCAAAATTTGAATTACACTTATTTAAAATATTCAATTAGATGTTAACTACTGTGTTTCTGAATATTTTAACTTTAGTTTACATCTTGCTGTCAAACTTTTAATATTTTTTTACTCTCTTTACACATATAAAACAACATAAATAAAAACAAACTAATTCATTATTTGTTAAGAATTCAACATTAATTTTGAACATAATTTGCCTTGTTGTAAAAACATTCTATCCTGAAAATATTAACTAAAGAGTGGAACAGTTTATTCTAAAACTTTTAGTTTACAAAATTTAAATACTTTTGCAATATTGTTTTATATTTCATTTCTAAATATTTCTAGAATGCTGCTCTTCACTATAATCACTTAAGCTGCATCTTCATTTTAATTGGTCCAGACTGGAACAGCACCTATAAACTTAAAAATAAAAAATTATTAGAATAAATAATACTTTTTCACACATACGTACATTATATTGAAAAAGTAATCAAAGTTCTTCTCAAATTCATGGTAACCAAAATTCGATATAAGAAAAATCAAACTTTTTGAAAATTTTTTGATAAATTGATAAAATAGTCGCGATTAAAAGAATGGAAGTTTTAAAATGATTGAAGTTCAGAAACATTAATCTCAACTAATAAGAAAATTCTTAAGCCATTAGAGTTGCCGGTATATCAGTTTGAGGAACTCCTGGAGACATAAAATTTACGTGACATCCCAGCTCAAATTTCAGCAATTCGTTCTATTAGTCCGAATATTATCACAAATTTTTTTAACAGCTGCGCAGTTGAAATTTATACATTATTTTTTTTCACCAATTTTCATGCCAAATGAAAGTTATTGGCTTTGTAAGTTGTCGAAAATCAGCAACTTTTTTGTGTATGCAGTAGCAACTCGGGCAATTTATATCGCCAATGATTTTAAAAACTGACCAAGTTTTGTCTTCATTCCGCCAAGTGGAAATAGTACAAGAAATGGCTGCTTATTTTCATTTTTGTTGTCATAATTCAGTGTTAATGAACAATCTTGAAGTTGTCAATTTTTAAGCAACAAATTTAGATTTAGAATGGGCATATTAATTTCAATATAAAAGAATTTAACAGCTTAAAAATTTTACTACATTATAACGAATATTTTATAATTCAAATTTTTCTGTTTTTGTAGTTTGAAAGTATTTCCAAATATTTTTGCAGATATACTTAATAGGATATATTTTTATTTAATAAAAATGCCATGCCAAATGTAAAAGTTCATTATCAAATATAATAAAGAAAATATCAAAATTAAGTATCATTAAAATATCGTATATTTGTTATTTCATATTATTTTTAATTAACTTAATTTAAATTTTATTCAATTTGAAACCTAAAAATTTAAATTTAAAATTGTAAAAAATAACATTTTTATAAAAGATGTTCTATTTTTTTGGATTTTGCTGTTATTTTTAGTTTTGATAGATACTATCAAATAGAATTACTTTAAAACGATGTTAATATTTAATTTGTAAATTCATTCAGATAATCGTATCCTGTCAGACGAGGAAATAATGCCAAGGCATTATTTCATCGTTTGTCTACTTCTACTTCCTTTAGCATTATTTTATACGTCGTCTCTATGAAATAATTCTAAAGGAAGTAGAAAATGTTAAATAATTGGCAAAGTCAATTATAAAGGTTAACTCAAGGATATGTTTACATTTCCAAAAAATATAATAAGGTTGATAATAAATTTAGTAAATAAATACAGCTATATATTGAAAAACGTATTTTGTTTTCTTAATAAATTGTGAAGGTTACAGAAAAAGAAAATTTTTAATGCATTGCTATATTTCGACAAAATATTTTTAAGAAAATGACATAAAAAAATATCGAAATTGAAGAGTGAAATCCTTTCAAACAAAACAAAGAAAATCATATAGCAGTTAATTATCATTTTAAAAACTTGGCTATAAACAAAATTCCCAAATCAGAATTTATCATGAAATCTGGAATTTACTTGTTAAAATATAGCAACCTTAAAAATTGTATCCAGAAAAAGGATCTATTATTAAATCTAGTAAACCTCTTATTTTCATACAGCAAAAATGAAAGAAATCTCAAGCATTCATTGGTCGAGTAGAACGAATTTTATGAACAACTATTTTTGAGTCATAATTGTAAAATATTGAACATTACTTGAAAAATAAATTATGGAAATGCAGATTTTGCTGCTACAGTAGATTAGATACTCATTTCATAATTTTATTTTAATATATAAAAAAATAAAAATGTACTTACAAATTTATTATAATTAATTTAAAATAGGTAATTTGTCAACACTTATATAATATCAAGTTTCTTAATAATTATCTTAATTACTTTACAAACCATTTATTGATACATCTGATAAAAAGTAGAACCCTAATAATTTTTCTGGCAACTAAAATATTATAAAGGGTCATTCTTAAGAAATAAAATGCATTATAGATATTTAAAGAAAAGCATTGCAACGGCTTCAAGTTGTTGGACTATATGATATAAATTATCTATATATTGTACTGAAAAATTTCAATAATTTAACACATATTTTTTTATGCTACAAGGCTTATAAAAATGCTAATTTAATTGAAACGATTGTGTAAAAGGTACGTAAGTTTCTTCTTTTAACTTTTTTAATTTATAAAAATTAACCCAGGTTATTTGATATTAAATTTAAAATATTTCACGTTTGCTTTGATATGTGAGCATAATTTCAAGTTTCTAAAAAAATGCTTCAGATTAATAAAAATTTCGCTAAAATTCATAAAAAAATTAAAGGATGAAGATAAATAAAATGCCCGCACAATATTGTCATAAAATAAAGATGATGCCTAAAATATATTTTTAAAAATTCGCATTTTTATAACTGTTTTACCCTTTTTTAAAGTGAAATATGTTTATTCATGTATCCGCCGAAAATGATACATTCTTAGTTGCTAAGCAACGTAGTGGGCCAAAAGAGAGCTCGAAATGCGTTCCCGAGAAAACTCAACGTCAATGCTAGAAACCAAAACAACATAATAACGATTTTAAAATTCCGTTCCGAAACAATAAACATAATTTTCGGGAAACGTTATCTTAATAACGTAATTTTTGAAGAATACGCTATTTATTAAACGGTTATTAGTTGATAACGGTTCTCAAATAATAGTTTCATTAAATTAAGGGTTTGAAACTTATGCAAGTTGGAATTTTTGATGTTGATATGCAGAAAAACTGAATGATAATAAAAAATTAAAACCAGAAATTTTTTTTTCTTAGAAGATCGTCAGAATTGCACTCGAAATACAATAATAGGAATATAAAGAAAAATGAAATGTTTTAGAAAAACACATTAACATTAATGTTACTTATCAACATTGCAGGCATTGGAACTAATAAAATTTTAAAAAATCTTACGCTTAAATTTCTAGATATTGTAGCATTTACAAAACTAGAGATTATAATAAATAAGAAGCAGATAACTATGAAAATTTTGTGAAATAACTGTAACCGAACTTTAATTTCAACCGTTATGTTTATAAATTTAAACGAGCGAAATTTGAAATGTGTATCTTTTATAGGAATGATCTTTTACTTTTATTTGTAGTTTTATCAATTTCGCTTGGACTAAGAACTTTTTCAGGAATTTAAGGACTTTAATTACGAGTTCAAGGTTCATTTTAGAAATTTTAATCTAGAATTTCTTTTCAGCCATGAATGAGAAAGTTAAATTAGAAGAAGTTAAACAGGTTATTGAGGACACTAAAGCGAAAGTTACATATTATCGTGGAAATTTCTTAGGGAAAGGTGGATTTGCAAGATGTTATGAATTCAAGAACGCGCAAACTAATGAAATATTTGCTGGAAAAGTCGTTTCCAAGAGTATGCTGAAAAAACCTCATCACAGAGACAAAATGTGCCAAGAAATTGAAATCCATCGTTCTTTGTCACATAAATACATAGTGTCCGTACACAGTTATTTTGAAGATGAAAACAACATGTATATAATTTTAGAACTCTGTCGAAAACGCTCTTTGATGGAAATGCACAGGCGGCGGAAAACCCTCACTGTACCAGAAGTACGATATTTCATGCGACAAATAGTACTGGCCTGTAAATACATGCATGACAACAAAGTTATTCACCGGGATTTAAAACTGGGCAATCTTTTTATCAATGACGAGATGGAAATTAAAGTGGGTGACTTTGGTCTGGCTACTCGTGTTAGTCACGAGGGTGAACGGAAAAAAACATTATGTGGAACACCAAACTACATAGCTCCAGAAATTTTAACTAAAAGTGGTCATAGCTTTGAAGTAGACATATGGTCTCTAGGTTGTATTATGTATACACTGCTTGTAGGTGCTCCTCCTTTTGAAACAAGTAATCTTCGAAATACGTATAGTAAAATTAAAAAGTGTGAATACTATCTTCCTCCAAAATTGGATCATAATGCTAGGCATCTCATTCAAAAGCTCTTGAGTCCAGATCCTGAAAAACGACCTAGTGCGGATGCAATTCTTAAAGATGATTTCCTTATATGTGGATACATACCTTCTCGTTTACCTTCTTCTTGCTTGACTATGCAGCCAAGATTTTCACAAAATATGTCTCTTTGTGATGTGTCTAAGATTAGAGATCGTCTGCCACTGAGAGATAACATTCCTAAGGCAAATATCCCAAAGAAGGAAATGTGTCCTATCCCAGAAATAGATGTTGCTGATAGCAAACTCAAAGAAAATTTCCAGCAAAATACACAGCCCAAAGATTACTATCTTGGAGATTTGCTACAGATGTTGCAATCGGTTATCACTAGCCAACCTGAAGCACGGTATACTGGCAATCCTGAGGATGCCCAGGATCCTTCTGCTGTACCGTTTGTTTGGATAAGTAAATGGGTTGATTACACTGATAAATATGGAATAGGTTATCAACTCTGTGACAACAGTGTTGGTGTACTTTTCAATGATTCAACTCATTTGATATTGCTGCAGGATGGTGAAAATGTACAATATATTGAAAAGAACAATGAAGAATACTATTTTACTTTAAATAATCATCCTAGTGAAATGAGTAAAAAAATAACTCTCCTGAATTATTTCAACAACTATATGATTGATTACTTGATGAAGGCTGGAGAAAATGCAAGAGCTAGAGAAGGAGATGAAATGGCTCAGGTTCCTCACTTAAGAGCTTGGTTCAGATCCAAATCTGCTATTGTATTTCATCTTTCTAATGGTACTTATCAAGCAAATTTTTTCAAAGATCACACAAAAATAATTTTGTGTCCAATAATGGGTGCTGTTTCACTAATTGATGAGGAAAAAAAGTTCACTGTATACACATTTCAACTTATTGAGAAATATGGATGCTCTCCTCTGCTTGCTTCAAGATTACGTTATTCCAAAAGTATGGTTGAGAAACTGTATAAGGATTGTCAATCTGTAACTACTGCACAACCTTAGAGATAACTTTTTCTTTGTATAATTTTTATATTTTTAAAATTTTATCTATATACCTAACAAAGATTTTAATATAATAGAATATACAGGCAAAATATTTTATTCTCTTTTATCTATGTAAATAAAATAAATTGTACTTTGTTGGCTGGTCCTTGTTATTAAAAAATGTCTTCATAATTTTTTAAATATTTAAAAATTCAAATTACTTAGACTGTAAATTATTTTTATATTTCAATATAAACTATTATTTAAAATTGTCAATTTCAAGATCAGAAAGGAGATTTTGTTAAATTAAAGTTGATTTTATCTTGGTAATATAAATGATTAAGATTTTGTAATGAAACAATTCATATTAATATTTAATAAATCCTTCATTGAATTTTACTTTTTGCTGCATGAAACAGTTTCCTGTAAAAGTTCTTTGCATAAATGTAAAATTTTAAGCTTTATTTTATAAGTTTTAAATAACTTCTAATCTATACAATTTTGTTCTTGGTTAAAAATGTTGACAATAAATAAGTATATTTTGTATGGATTTATATATTGGTATTATATATGTTTAGAATTTGTATATAATCCAACTTTTTGATATGAAATTATATTTTTAAATATGTATTCCCAACTGTAAAATTTAATTTAATAAAACTATTTATTCTTAATTTTGTGTAGATGAAAATTTTTTTTTGATATCTAGTAAAAAGAAAAATTATATCAATATTTTTACAAATATTTATTTTTTCATTTATATTGATCTTTATAAATGAAACCAATTGGTTAACAAATAAGTGTTGTTTTATTAAGAATATCATGATTTTTAATTTGCTTTGAATTTTAAAAAATTATCAGATTTGTAAAACTATTTTCTTAAATGTTCTTTATAAATTTAATTAGAATAGATTACTAAATAATTTGAAACTAAGAGCAATAAGCAGTATGAATTCTTTTGGCAAAATTCATTTTATATAGATAACACAACATTTGTGAATCTGATTAAATTGTGTGATAAGAAGAGTAATGTTAAGAAGGTAAATTTTATTTATGTAATCAAAAATTTTATTTCGGGTAAAAATTCATTGTATAAATGTAAAAGAATATTAAAATTTATCCTAATTTTTAATAAAAACTTTGGGTGTATAAAATTCTAGATCTTTTTTAATCAAATATTTTGGTTTTATAAATAAATCTATTTTTAATTGTTTAGTATTATAAATTTGCATTCAAACTTATGTGAAGTAAGATTTTCATTGTTAGCTCTTGTGGAGAATAAATAAGACTGATATTTTAAAGAAGGTATGTAATTAAATAGCTTATAATGTAACAATAAATGTCCTAAAATATATGCACAATGATTATAACTTTTATGTGCATAAATTAAGAGAATTGTATAAAATTTATAGTATTTAAAATTTTGATGTAATTTTTAATTTTGATAACTATTACAATATTATCTCTGAAATTCAAAGAAAATTAGCTAATGATTTTTTTATAATTAAATTTTGTCACTAGTCTAGTCGATACAAGTATTGTCAGGAATTATATTAATAAGTCACTATTAAAAACTTAGCAAGATCAGTGCTTGATAATTTGAATAGTTCCTGAAATTCCATGTAAAAGTGATCTTAGCATTACAATATATAAAACCAATAAATTATTTCTTCTAGAATTGTAAGTTTGAATATTTGGTATTCTGAATTTAACATTTTATTTCTTTGACTTCAATCTTATGTGTGTCCTTATGGTTTAGAATTAAAAATGACCATTGAGTGGCAAACAAACAAACAATATGGTTTAGAATTAATTTTAAGCTGTTGATGCTGTTTGAATAAACTCTCATTTACTTAGACAAAGGAAATAATCCAATAGTCTTGATTTTTAGGAGTATTTGTCCACAGGCTTGATAGTTGTTGTATTGAAAATCTAATAAATATATTTTGTAAAAGTAATTTGCCTAAAAGATACCACATAGATAGCTGTTCTTCAAAATTATAACTAATATGGAATATCATCAGGCTTCAAATCTAAATTTTGAGTTCTAATAAAATTTCTCATATAGCTTATCCAAAAATAAATTAAATGTCATAATACGGTACTATCATATTATCCTCGATTATAAAACTGCAGTAATAATTATTCCATAAAGTAAAAAATTTAAATCATAGTAAATTTATTGGGTATGCATTATAGCAACCCTTGCATCATTTTCAAATATCTTAAAAATGAAATGGAGAAAATAAATATTTCCATATTGATTGAAAGTTAATCTCATTTACATGCCTGAAGTTGGGACTTCATCAATAACCAACATATACCTTAATTGCATCGAGTATTTTGTAAAATCAAAATGGAGACAAGGTAAAATTTTAAATTTTATAATAGTAAGGAATATCCAAAAAGACTTTGATTAATAAATAGGCGTTAACAAATATTTAACTATATTACGTTTCCTTGCAGGTCAATAAGAAATTCTTTCACATAATCCAGTTTCCCAATGTGATAGGGAATACTGATTGTATGTGTACCAATCCTCTCACCTGAGGGAATTTATACCGAAAGGTTTTGTAACAGACAAGGTATATTTTCAAATAATGTGCGAACATTGCATCAGCAGACTTATTAGCTGTACAAAATGTTGTGTTATAGAGGCTTGTAAGTACCCATAATAATACTGTTTGAAATAATGGGGTATGATTTCTTTCTGAAGTGATGCAATGTACAGCAGGTACTACATCATTTGGGTGACAGTACTTTAATATCCCTGTCAGCAATATTTACTTCTGTAAATTAGTCCATAATGCAAGAATTAAGGTGAGTTTTTAATTCCCATATTGTCTAGAAATAAATTCCACAAATTTTTCAAAAGTCTTAATAAATTCCTCCATGTGTGTCCATAGTAGCATAATGAATAAATTTTGATATTAACACTATGTTTTTAAAATTATGTGCAATATTTTTCAATCACTCCAATAAATGATATTTTCAAAAATTATTATAAAAGAACTAGGCTTCACTATGATACAGTAAAAGCAAATTAACTACTTTCATTAAGTAGCTTTATTATTCTTTAATTGATAATAAGTATGAAGTATAAAAGAATCAACATTAATCATTAATTGAATCAAAGCAAATTTTAATATCATTTCATAACTGTATAATTAGTTTGAATATTTTCAACTTGTATATAAATATGAGAAATTCTTTTTTTAGCAGAATTATATTAAATGTAAATTTTAGATGTATGTTAATATATTAATTTTAAACCAGGTTTCAGAATATTGCAATGTAATGCTTTTTAATGATTTTTTTAATGTACTGAAAACAATGGACTTAGGACTATGGAAAAAAATTATTTGCAAATTTGAGTATTGTAGTAATTGTCAATATTTGGAAAATTTTACTCGCCAAGTTGATGACATTGAGATTGGAATGTAGTCAACAGCCCTAATTTGTGTTAAAAGATATGACAGCAAAATGGATACTACAAAAAAGCAAAACTAAGATAAATTAAATTTTATCGCTAAATCAAGGGGTACCCTATTCTACACAGAACCAGTGTAAATTGGTTCTTTCTGAATGGTAGTAAACATGAAAAATGGGTACTTACATATTATTTTGCAGACTTTTTCCCTCATAAAAGTATGTCAGAATTTTGCAGGTATTAATATATTTATTTCAAAGTGTGAAGGAAATGTTGAACAGCTTACTAATATTTTCATTTTAACAAATAGAATAAAACTTTATTTGTGCAATTTATATTGTGCTAAATTGCATCATTTCATGATATATATTTTTTCACAAATATGGTCAACAGTAATAATGTGTATATATTGAAAAATGTAGCAATGTTTTTAAAAAAGATTAACTGTTACAAAACTTAAGCAATTAAATAAAATTACCTATATTTTTTTATTTTATCACACTTCCAATTTGTAGTGATGTACAATGGAATCAAATATTACAAAAAAATTTCATATATTAACAACAAATTTAAAACTGCAAATTATAATTATAAATCTAAGACACTCTAAATCTTACACAAAATTGTAGTACTTCATTGAGTCAAATGTGATTCACATTAAATTAAATTTTTTTTCTTTGATGAAATATTTGTTGTAAACTGCTCATGAGAATCAATTTCCATATCAAAGTCGTATTTTTTTGCTATTCACAGACATATATATATATATATATATATATATATATATATATATATATATATATATATATATATATATATATATATATATATATATATATATATATATATATATATATATATATATATAATTGTTATATTGAGAAGACAATGAAGCTTTGCTAAGAAAATACTGTATACGATTTCCTGTTATCGGTTGAAATAAATTTTTATTATCATGAGGAATGATTTAAAAATTTTGTCCATGTATAGATAAAATATACAAATTATCTTTTATTAGCTAATTAATTAGTGTGTCCGGTGGTTGTGGGTTTAATCAAAACAGCCTTTAGTGTAACAATAATTTAATTATTCAAAGTAAGTTACACACAATAACAAACAGAAATACTAAATTAAAAGGATGATTAAATGACATCTGAAGCGTGTTTTAAATCAAAAGCTGACTGTCTAACTGACTGTCTTTCCTTCTCCCCGCCAGGGGCGCTCTCGGAAAAGAAGAGAGAGAGTGAAGTGTCACAGGCTCTCCCTCTGGCTGCGAAGTCGTCTCGACGAGTAGCCAGGTGAAAAGTTTGATGATTGTTCACTTTTTGGCAAGTTGTTTATTTGAGGTGTCTTAGGAGGTCGCCCCTTCTTTTTATAGGATTTGTTGGCACATTTGAGGTTTCGTGGGCTTCTAGGCATGGACGTAGAGCAGATGTGTGATAGGCTCCAAGAGAAATATTGGGTTGATCCGGGCTGGCAATTTCGTAGCTTGTTGGGGAACGTTGTGCAAGTATAATATACGGTCCATCTCGACGAGGTGCAAATTTGGCTGTTATCTTTTTTGCTTTGTTGCTATGAGGATGTAAGGTTACCCATACTTAATCTCCAGGTTTAAACTGCTGACCTTTTCTTCTATCCTGATCAGCATATTTCTTCCTTTGATCTTGTTTTTGTTCAACAATGTCTTTGATCTTTTTCGAAATATTTGCGAATTTTCTCATATATGGAGTTATTTCCGATACGAAGTTGTCATTGTAAATAACTGTGCGCAAATCATGTTGGATATCATCAGGGGTTCTAAGTTCCCTTCCGAATTGTAGAAACGCAGCCGTGTGTTCTGTCGAGTCACATACAGCTGTGTTCAATGCAAAACGTACTGTCGGAAGTTTTTGTACCCATTCAGTGTGCTTATCTCCAACCAAAATTGCCAATCTCGGTTTGAGATCTTTATTCTTCCGCTCAACAGGATTAGCTTGTGGGCAATAAACTGGAGTAAGTATTTGTTATATGTCAAGAAGATGACAAACCTGTTGAAGAACTGCACTGAAAAACTGAACCATTGTCACTTATCAGTCTTCTTGGAATTCCAAAACGCAGGAATACTTCCATCAACACAGCAGCACACTCTCTCGCTGTAGCGTTTTTCAGTGCAAAAGGTTCTACCCATTTTGTTGCAGTACCTTCCACAACGAAAATCCATTTTTTCCCTTCTGGGGACTCAGGCAAGGGACCAAACAAGTCGATGGCCAAAGTTTCAAGACGTTGTGAGTAGATTGGGGTTCTCAATAAGCCTACAGGTTTTTGATTTGATGGTTTGAACCTATTACAATCAAGGTAATTTTTAACATAGTTTGTTATTTATTTTCGCATTCCTGAAAAATAATATCTTTTAGAATTTCTTTGATATGTACCATCTGCACCATAATGGCCTGCTGTTGGAGCATCATGATGTTCTTTCAGTACTCTTTCACGCTCATGATTGGGAACTACTAATTGTGCCTCCTCCGAGTCTGATTCTTCGGAATAATGATATAATACACCTTGATTCATAATATAACCTCTTTGAGTCCAATTTGCAAAATTTTCGTCTTTTGAATTGCTTTCAAAACTATCTATTATTTTCTTTAAATCGCCATTCTTCATTTGTTCTGCACGCAGATCGCTTGCTGTTTTGGAGGGCAAATCAATGATAATTGTGCAGATTTTTCTTCTTCTTCTTAAGGTTGGGTTTGTATGTCATTGGACACCTCTGCTTTTATCCGCATTTTGTATTATTAACTCCAAACCCATGTTTCCTAGTTCCAGTTGCTCGGGACATCCACTTTATTAATAAAGTCCGATAACCCTTTAATGGAGTCTAGATGTAACTCTCTTGTATGAATGATGCATATAGAAGTTAATCTAGGGAGTGTAAGAGCCTAGTATTCGTAAATGATATGCTTGGCCGTTTCCTCTTGCGTATGACATTTCCTGCAGATAGAGTCTTGCTGAAATAGTCCCATTTTATGGAAGTGTTTTCTGAAATAGTAGTGCCCAGTTGTGAAGCCTACGATTAAACGTATCTTCTGCCTAGAGCATCTAAGAATTTCAGAGGCAATCCTCGCTGATCATCCACAGATCATATTTTTAGCGTGGGTTGACCAGGAGTGTTGAGCCAAGCTTCATACATCTTCCGTTTTTCCCATCTAAGAACATTGGTTTTTGCGGTCTTCAAATTGATCCCACAAAAAGGTTCTGCACCAATGGGAGTAAAAGACGATCCTTGTTTAGCAAGTTCATTAGCCCTTTCATTACCTTCGATGCCTTTGTACCCTGACACCCATACGAGGATCACCTTGTTTCTAGTTGCCAGTTCTGTAAGAAGGTTTCTGCATTCCAAAATCATTTTAGATTTGATTTAGAAAGAACTGAGCGCTTTTAAAGCAGCTTGACTGTCACTAAAATGAGATTCCGCTTACCGTGGTAGCCCTTCCTCATATTTAGTCACAGACAGTGGATAATGGCCGAAACTTCTGCCTGGAAGACCGTAGCATATCGCCCAAGACTTACAGATAGGCTGGTTCTTGGTGACACACCACATACTCTCAGTCCTGAGAGGCTGTTTTTCAGTGATCCATCTGTGTACCAGATTAGATCTCCTGTTTTAGTTTTGAACATGTTGTTGTCCCATTTGTCTCTAGTTGGAAAAACTATTTCAAATGTCCTATCAAACATGTATGGTTTTTCCATGACATCCGAGGGCATCAGGAAAGTAGGATCTTGAATTTTCCTGGTAATGCCCCCATGCCCTTTGGCAACAGGCTGGTCGTACCAGTGGTTTTGCAGCTTTATTCTGTATGCAGTTATTCTGGCAGTGCTGCAGATGAAGATGTCTAAGGGAGTCAGATCCAATATAACCTCCCATGCTCTGGTTGGCGCGGTGGACATTGCTCCTGTGATACAGAGACAGGCCAGTATTTATATACCTCCTGGTCTGTCAATCGCAGTCTTTTGTTCCACCTTACGCCACCAGATCGCACAGGCATATGTGAGAATGGGCCTGACAATAGCTGTATACATCCATAACATCAGTTTTGGATGTAACAAGAGTTCGGTTAACAAGAGTTCCAGATCGGAGGCCTGTTCCTCTGTTAGCCGTTTTTCCGGATGACCCTCTATGAGCACAGCCATCTTGACCGCCGTGAGAGTCGCCCTGTAGGTAAATCCCCCAGGTCCTTCTCTCTTGGCAGCCTTTCCGGTCTTGCCGTGGTCCATTCTGTTGGCGGGACGCTTTTTACCTTTGGTTGCCTTGGGTTTTTCAACCCAAATCCCCTAGGCGATTTTGCGTCCCTTTAGCTGCCTCTTTTTCTGGGAACCAAAAAATCTCTTTTTAAGCTTGATTCTGGTCAGAGAGTCAGTCATGCTAGCGATAGCTTCCTGACTTTCCCCAGAAGAAGATGGTTAGGAGGTCATTTCTACCTCCTGTGAAGGATTCATTGGTGCCCCTTCACTAGATTGCCTTTGAGTTCCCTTGTCTTTTTCAGCAAGGTCTACTTCAGAGACTTCACCTGCAAATGCAGATAGGTTAGTTATTTCTTGTGTCTTTTCAGCCATAAGATAACAATTAATAAGCTCAGGTAATATAACAGTCCACCCAGCATTTCCTGAGTTACTGGGCAAGGCAAAAAAGCTCTAGAAGTTCTCCAGGCAACTAGAGGCTCCGTTAAGACACCATTACCGCGGTGCCAAATAGCCGTAGGCACGGGTCGCATAACACCAGGGTTTACGGGAGCTGGTTTGCGGCCTCTGATTCTATATTCAGGGCTATCTTGTCATTCCTACAGGACGTTCTGCGATCCACCACCTGCCGACGCGCCTGGTAGCTGCTCAGGCTCCAGGTTCAGCTGTCTTCATCTCGAAGTGAAATAATTTATTTCATTATGCCAGTAAATGTAAACCCTGATGTATTGAGGAAAATAAAGATCTCCCTAACGATAACAATTTCGGTGATAGTCAAAAATTATGTTAACTCGATTAGATATAAAGTTTGTATTATTTGTTATAAAAACACTAAAAACACTTTGAAGAAAGTTAAGATGTGTATTAACCATACTCAAAGGTATTGTAAATTTAATACATTTCCTTAAATTATTTTTTTGAAATTAGTTAATGTTCGTGCATATTTTAAAATCTGCCATTTTTTGTTTAACAGTCGTTTTATTAATTTTATTGAACTTGTTTATTGTTTTTATTAATTGTTTTCAATTAGAAATATGTAGGGATTTCAGAGTTAAATTTTAATTTAGTGAACATTATACTGTTTTAATTAGAAAATCTATTATAAAAGTAAAAAGTAATGATGGTAATTTTTCAAAAAAAAAAAAAAAAAAAAAAAAAAAACAGTACAGAGAAAATTTAATTATATTTTCATTTAATTAAATGCATTTAATTATATTTTCCCTGAACTTAGTGTTTTAGACTTAAATATGATATACAGTAATTGCAATCAGGAAATTACACAACCAGTCAGTACATATTCCTCCAAGGAATTTGAACAATTAGCGCTCTTGCCTTCTGAACAACAGTTCATGGGATCAAATCCCACCTTTTGTTTGGATATTTGCAGTGATTCGGAATCCACTTTAGACATCGGACTAATTAGCCCCCGTGTGCAAAAAAAAAAAAAAAAAAAAAAAACCGTTGAGCGACAAAACCGAAAACCAAACTGACAAGGAATTCATATTATCTTGAAATCAGCTACATATACTAATTTATTGCATTGTTATTTTAATTATTTTGGCAGACCAGTTCTTGAGATGACAATCATATCAAAAAGAAATAGAAATATAAAAATTACAGTTGACATAATTTTTATCTCATTTGATTGTAAGAGGATTTTGCCTATGTTTGATAGTAATAATAACCTCTAATCGAAAATATAATACATAGAATTATTTTTTAGCCTAGCAAAAAATTGCTGCACTTGTATGTAATTAAAATAAAAGCAGGCAGAAAATAATTACCAAAGCTATTCATAAGATTATATTTGAGCTCATTTTCATTTGTTCATATTTAAAACATTTAATAATAGCAAAAAGAATTCTCAAATGCTTGATTATTCAAACAATGTTGCCATTATTTTAATTTAGAAATTAATGGATACATAATTTTTTTTAATAATATCCTAAAGAATGAAAATAGCTTTATTTAATAAACGGAAATTATAAATTTTTAAAGTTTATTCATAGTATTAAATAATTAAAAGTTTCGAAATATTTTTCTTAAAATTATATGCACTGAAATGTCAATTTGTGCAGACTTTTTAATACTATTTTTATTGAAGATTGTGCAGAAATTAATGCTAATATAAAATTATTTCAAAATACATTTTAATAAATCTTTTTCATAGTTAATAATTCTGTCTTAATTAAATAATTCCATCGCATTAAATTGTCTTCATGCAATTGAAAAGTAGTTAAGAAGGAGAATAAATATAATTACATATTTACTGTCTTCTTAAACTAGTTTTCAAATCTTCATGAAAACAATGTATGACAAAGCTATTTTATTAATTGTTTTATATTATTGTGAAACAATTTGATATATTTAATGAATCATTTCTTTCGAATTACATATTAATCTTTTTAGCATATGACAAGCTTCTTTATTCACATTATCCATATAATATTTTTCACACTATTATGGTTTTTTAAAATATTAGAGACCGTAATATTAGAAATATATAATATTCTTTATTTAATTAATTACATTTTACATAAAATTAAAATAATCTCTTCTTTTTAAAAAATACTTTGATAGATTTAATATTTTTTTAAGCTACCTTATTTAAAATAATTTACTCAACATTCTTCATTGCATAAATTACATTATATATATATATATATATATATATATATATATATATATATATATATATATATATATATATATATATATATATATATATATATAATTAAAATACTATCTTCTTTCCTTCAAAAAAATACATTAATAATTTTAATTTTAATAATTCTCTTTGTGTTACCTTACTTAAAATGTTTAAGTTGGTGCAGTCTAATTTTTTGTTACATTAAAAAGTTTCAAAGCAATGAATTAGAACTTTTAAATAGTTTGTTAATTAATTAATCTGAAGCATCAATAATGTTTTGAGGAATAAAGATTTTAAATTTAAAGATTATAAAAATAATTGAAAAATCAAGCAATAGAGTAGAAAATAAAATATCAGTGACATTTTTATGAATGGTTTTACAGACAGCAGTATAATACCATTTTCATACAGTTTTTAGGATTATACCAGAATTTATGAAAATATGATTAAGCTCATATTAAACCTATTTATTAAAGTAAATGTAACATTAAAATATTAATAAATTTAATTAAATATCTGAGTATTTATTACAGTATAATTGCTTGAGCAATTTTGATATCATTAACCTTTTCTTATTTTTTTTAAACAAAAACGACTAGTTATTACTTTACATAAAGAATAAATGTTCAGTAAAAATGTTTAATGGAAAAAGGAAGTTTTCGCCAGAAAAGTTCTATTTCACTTTAAAATCACTATGTAAATAATTAATTGAAATTGAAAGAATTAAATTTTATTCCATATTTTTCTCTATGCTGCTCTATATACTTATTAATTTTATGTTTATTCATTATTTTCGCAACTTGAAATAAAAAGTTAAGCAAGAGAAACACAAGTTGGAAAAAAAAATGATTCAGTTTGGATTGAAAAAATATATTTTTCAGAAATCTATTTTATCGTGTATGATTGAGGTTATTAAATCTTAAATTTAGATCTATTTTTAGTGTATTTCTTTATTTACATTCTTAATTTACTGGGTTTTATTATTGTTATTTTCCTAAATATAGAAGTTTCATCAATTGTTAGTTGGTATCATATTCCCCAGATGGCAGCACATCAAAATTTTCTAAATATTAAAATACAGATTAAGGCGTGAGAGTTTTTCGTTATTAAATAAGAGATACCCGGAAACTAAGAAATCGATTTTCTGACGAAACCGGACGATTAACAAAGATTAAAATGATATAATATAAAGGAAATAAACAATATTGAAAAATTTATCTTATCCGTATACAGAGATAGCTCTAATGTAACATTTCATGCATACTTGAAAGAATTTTTACCCTGATTCTCTCTCTTTCATAAAGCATATTATCAACAGGCCATGGTGGTAGAAGCAGAATGTTAAAAGTTTCTACTGAAGCAGTGACATTTTATATAAATTTGTTTCAAAAGAAGTTCTTGTTGTTTCACCAACACACTTCTATGTACCTCCTTCATAGTTGGGCTCTACAAATTACGTGTCAAAAGAAGTCGCGCGATTGGTTTCTTGGTCGCTCAACGGTCATTTTTTGCACACGAAGGCTAATTAGACCGGAACTTACGGTTTAAAGTGGATTCTGAACCACTACAAACATCCATGCCCAAGGTGGGATTCGAACCCACGAACTGTTGAACCGAAGGCAAGAGCGCTAACCATTCGGCTACCAGCTCGGCAAGAAGTCGCGCGAAGGTACCCAAGAAAGGACTTGTTAAAACTATGGTTTTCACACAAAAAGCTGTCAAGTTGATGTAATTGACATGTAATTGCACCCAGATACAGATTTTAAATATATATTTGTCAATGAAGGTTATTTGAGGGAATTTGTACAGTTGCCCACTATAAAAGGCAAACGTGCAGAAGTTGCATATAATTTCGACATTTCTGCTATGTTTGGGGCTCTCTGTGTTCTTCAAATTGACATTGGCTTATAGTGCAGTCATCAATACGTAGAAGAAGCTTTTGCAATGAGGTAGAATTTAAAAATTGTGCACGGGAAACCTAGGCGCAGCCAGATTCAAGTTACGGTCGAGTGTGCAAACTAGGGTGTTGTGAAAATGTTTTAAGTTCTTGGTTGGAAAGCAATATAAATTTAAAGGATTACATTTTGTACAATATTTGAAAAACAGGGCATTTTATGAAGATATCAAGTGTATTCCTTATGCAACAATGTATAAGAGGCCTTTAGAAGTAGTTTTTAAAAATCTTCTTTCCCGAATAACTCTATCAAATATCTTAGAACCGAAGGATTTAGACTTTAATAGAAACAGTTAATAATGTTTCTGATGAAACTAAGAGTGAAGTAGAGGATTCTAATGTGAAAAATAATGATCCATTATTAAGTGACTCTCCACCTGTAGTTAATTTAGTAATTCAAAAAGATGAGCATTTAACTATTTTAACTAGATTAGAAGCAGTATGCAGACATAATAAGTACTGAAGAAAATTTAAAGTCACTGTCAAAAAAGATATTAAACTTTTAAATATTGAATTTTCTTCTGTTAATATTGGTGACAATGAAACTACGAATTCCAGATATAGGCAGAGCAACAAGTGCTTCTCGAAATTTATTAGTGATAATATTAAAAGTTCAAAATAGAGAACTTTGTTTTTTAGAAATAATGCAAGGAAAACTTTTAATGTAATCGATCAGAAGTCAGTTCACAATTTGTGGAGAAAAACTAATTTTGCTTGAAGAAGTTCCATCTCAAGAGCATCTTCAAGCAAAATCTCAAGCAATCTCAATCAAGCAAACTCAACCTCGAGCGGGTGGTAAAAATCTACTCTTTCAGAAGATTAGGGATATCAGCGATGTGTTTGAAAGGGAGAAGGTAAATCTGATAAGTACAAATCTAAAAATTCTGAAAAGCTGTGTAATTCTAAATGTCATAATAGTCTAATTTACCTAAATAAGTAAATTTTCAAATAAATGTAAGTAAATGTTTTTTTCGAAATATGAGTTCAAGTTGTTTTTGACATAGAACTACTTAATTTAAGTTCTAATAATCTAAATTATTTCGTTTATTCGGTTCTTTTATTTGACAAGATATAAAAAATTTATCTGAATATACTTATTCAGATATTTATAAGTTATTATAAATAAAATATCTGAATAATAAATAATCTTATAAGTTATTATTTAATTCAAAAAAATCTGTTGTCTTTAAATTGGTGTATTTACTGAAATAACTAGTAGACTTTATTTCATTTTCAGATTTTGTGATTATATTGCATTTTTTGATAATTTTTATGACACATATTACATAACTTATGCTGTTATCTATTTTACCTATTTTTAGATATCTACTGAAAGTAAAATACAAAAGAGCTACTTTTATTTAAGTTTTTAAGTTGTAATATTGTTGTAAGATTTTTATAAGTTATCATGATATTCTTGAAATACTTAAAAACGAAATTTTTAATGTTATTTGGAAATATTTATTTTTTTAAATTAACAAATCTTTACAAAACAAACTAAATTTATTACTTTCTCAGTTACGAATCCATTACCAAATTTAGAGATGATTATGTACAGTCATCAGTTAGATTACATAATCCTCGAATTAAAGACCACCCACCCTGTATGGTGGCTATGACCATCGACTCTCATCGAGTGGGATCGGGTTTGAATCTCGAGTAAAGCTTGGATGTAAAAACTGGAGAAGAAGTCGGACTTTCTGCCTGTAAAGGATTCCCGCTTCAAAATAAAGCAGACCACTCATCTTGTTCCTGCCTGGAGTCAATAAATGTTTTATACTTCTGCTTGTTATTCTTCTTTCTCATGTGTATTAGATGGAAACACGCGAAAAAAGTCAGATTAAACACACACACACACACACACACACACACACACACACACACACACACACACACACACACACACACACACACACACACACACACACACACACACACACACACACACACACACACACACACACACACACACACACACACACACACACACACACACACACACACAGTTCATATAATCATCTTCCTTATAAAGAAGTTATGCATTCATCATTAGGTATCTATGGAAAACATGTTTATCCCAATAAAAAACTATAGTTTTACTATTACACATACTCTTTGAAAGCATCGTTCTTGTGTTTACTTGTAGTATCTCAAAGTCTGAGCTGTTTATGTAACGTCTTTTAATTTTACATAAGTGATCGATGAAAGAAAAATGAATTTTTTGTCTGAATGGAGACGAGTGGCATGCTTCTGTCATCTAGCCATCTTTTGAGATAACGGCTAAAGGCGCCAAATTTTTTTTTATAATCTCTTTCAAATCGTTTCGTAATATCTATATCCTGCGTTTCAAATAAGTTTTAAGATTTCGTTTGCTTAAAAATAACTTCTCCGAATAAAGTAATATGTGTTAGTGTTTTTTTTTAAGATAATCGAACGTCACAAGTTTTCGAATTTTCTATTTGTTACGCTATACGTTTTGATATTATATGTTTCAGACACATGCAGCATTAAAACTGTTGAAAAGTTGTTGAAAATTGCAAACATGAAGTGCAATAGAATTTGCCTTCTTTTGCACAAATTTTGAATAGATGTATCAGGTGATAATGGAACCAAAATAGCTTTGAATTTTATGCTATTATGTTTCCGATATAACTGAATCACGAATATGATAATTCTTTTTATCTTTTGTTAATCAATTTACTATTGCTCGATAAAAAGGTTCTGATAAATATGTTTAATTTCTTTTTAATAGGGCGAGAAATTATCTGTATCATGAAAACTCAAATATGAATGACAAATGTATTTCACAAGTTTGAAATATTTCTAAGCTGATAAAGCACAAGTAAAAGAATCAAATGGTGTCACATAAATTTAATGTACTTAATTTGACAAGAAATGTTTTTTGATTGGTCAACGAAAATTTCTCTATACTCCGCTGTGGTCTTCCTTTCAGGGCATGATTGTTCTAGCAGAAAATCATATAACGGCTGTTTATATCATGACGAATCCACTTCGATGATTTATAGTTGAAAAGAGACAATCACGATCTAGTGCCTTTCAAACTTGCATCCTTCTGTTGTAAGTAAAAATGCAAAAGACGATTGCTTAGACCATATTACTTTTTCCACTTATCAATCGACTAGGTTTTGTGAATGTGACATTACTATAGACGATGATTGTTATTAATACTTGTGACAAGTGCTTGGGAACTGCTGTTCTGCCGTAAATGTTCTATTTATGAAGGTACCTTCTAACTGTAATCATTGACAAAGGTGAATCTAGATACTAAATGAGCTCTCCGCTCACTTTTCTAGCAATTGTTTATTTTTTGCAAAAATCATTTAAAAAACTTCAATAAAGCTACTTCATACAACCAGAATATAGACATTTCTATATATAAAAACGTAGCTATTATTATATTTTAATGTTTAAGGAGCGCATTAAAGATGCACTTATAAAAGCGATGTTTTTAAAATAAAATAATGGAAACATATGCGAATAATCCCACGGGTTTCCACCATTTTGATAACCCACTGTAATTTTCTCTAATTAATAAATTTCATCGATGTCTTTCATCAATTGGTAAATAAATCTCTTTCAGAATGTACCCTTTTATTACAGAAGAATATTTTTAGAATGAAAAAATCTTAACGTTTATCGTAGTGATAACTATTAAATCAATAAAAAACCCTGTTTTCTTTTGAATACTTTAGCATTTGTTTGAATTGGCTGTTTTTTAGTTTATTCAAATCCAATTTTACTGAATTTTTACTTTATAGCACTGATGAGCATTTTATTGAAAAATATTATTTTATTAGACTAAAGTTCCCATTTTCTTGGAAAAAATAACTTTTTTATTCACTTTCTTGTTTTAAAAAGTTTAATCTCTTTAAGAAAATGATTTTTCTATTTATTAGTATTTAAGTCTAGTGAATTAGCTATAATACGTAATTTTTGGGAAATCCCTGATACAAATAATAGTATATGTTTCTTAGATTTTTATCAAAAGTAAATATGATAATGAAGTGGAGGGAAGTGTAATTGTGATTGGAACATAAACTATACTATTTGACTGAATTATTATATTTTATCAAAATAAGTATCTTGCAATTTTAAACCACAATGATATAGGCGAATCAACCTGCTCTGAACAAGCTTCTTTCACCACCCAACAATTTTTTAATTCAATGAATTACTCGTGACATTAACCGCTATCTTTTTTATTCTCTTCAAGATGTCACTGTAGAAAAAATATCTCTTATTTCTGAAGTGATTAATGTTTCCGATCTGCATTACTTAATCTTTAGGTAGAGCAGTTTTAATTATCTTTTTACTTTCCACAAATCGAGCTTGATGTCGCAACTTGACACTGAGTATGAGATATTGTTACAAAAAGTAAAACAGCGGATTAACGAACCATACATTTAATTGTACATTTGTTTTTCTTTCTCTACTTGTCATCTAAGAAAAATTAACCATGAAAAATCGTGAAATATTAAAAAAAGAAATTTAGGTGAAGGTTACAATTTCTTAAATGAAAAAGGAGTTATCGAATATTTTTTTTGTTGCCACATATTGAACAAATTGTTGATATTTAATTTTTAATATTTTTTTTTTATTATCTGTGATGTTTAAAAAATGTACATAAAATGCATTAAAGATGTGTAAATCTGATATATTTAAAGTTTTACAAATGAAAGAATTTTAGAAAAGGAGTTGATAGAAAAAGGCAAATAAATTATTTAAAATATCCATCCATTATTTAACTTCTTAAAAATGTAATGTTGAATTACTATTCAAAGCAAATTTAATTAAATAGTTAATTTATCAATCATTAAAATAACATTTGGCAAAAAAAAAGTTCGCTGAATTTTGTGAAGAAAGTCTGATTACAGAAAAATGCGCAAATCATAAAAATAAATGGTTACAGAAAATGAAAGAATGTGGTTACAAAGTTTTACATTAAATTATAAGCTTTTGCCCCCTCAAGTCCTGCACGTCGCCTCAAAGTCGGCGAGGGGGTGTACCTGCGCGGAACGGGTGAAGTACGTCGGGAGAGAAGTCTCCTGGCAGGGTCACCCATGACGTGAAAGCCGTTCCATTACGCTCAGCTAAGACGTGCAGGCAATGAAGCATAGACAGACTTCTACCTTTGGATTGTCCATTGGTGCTTCAGACCTCGGTCCAACAGAAGCTGCACATTACCTCCTCCATATGACTTTGTTGACAAATGTAAATGATGCTGCATCGTCCGTCGCGCAGAATAAACAGGGACGCGTTCGGGGTTTAGGCAGAGGGCCCCGCACGAAAAGTGGACTACAGTCTCCAGGAAAGCTAAAAACCCTGAAAATCCTACAGTGCAATATAAATGGACTCTCAACCACTGCTACAAGAGTTAAACTTGACCAGATTTTAGATATTGCGAATGCGCACGATGTTCAAATTATTGCTATCCAAGAAACAAAATTAAGAAAGACTTCGAACTTAAAAATTAAGGGATATAATATCTATCAACTTGACCGACCCTCCAGAAGAGGAGGCGGTTTGGCGTTTTTGATTAGGGGTATAAACTACAAAAGCATTAACTTTGTGAATCTAAATCCTGAACCTGAAATTCAAGGCATTGTTGTCACCTGCAGAGGAAGACCATTTCAAATCTACAATGTTTACCACCCTCCAAATCAATCTCGATTTCCTGACAGCCTCTCGTTGGCTATGAATGATAGCACGATTATCGTTTGTGATCTCAATGCCAAACATCCCTCTTGGGGATGCTCTTCAAGCAACAATAGAAGAGAACAACTACTTCATTTATTAGTTGACACTGGTTATATGATACTCAACGACGGTGCTCCCACCCATGCTTCTTATAGCTGTAATACTACAGAGGCGCTTGACATTGCATTTGTCAGTTCAAACATCCATCAATTATGTAATTGGACTGTAATGGATACAATTGGGAGTGATCACCTCCCTATCTTAATAGATATACAGAAAAAACAGCGCATTTACACCATCAGAGAATTCTATTGGAACTTTACTAAAGCTAATTGGGACTCTTTCCAGCAATTCATCGACTGCCGCTTCAATACTAATTGTTTTACCGATGTTATAAATGCAAACTGGATCAAATTCAAGGAAACTATACTAAATAGCGCAAAACTATTTATTCACAGGGGAAACATAAAACACCATGTGCCATTCTTCACCTCTAAAGATCCACTTCTGGAACCGCTTCTAATGGAGAGAAAGCAACTACTGCAAGGAACAGCCAACATTATTGATAGCACCTTTCAGGCCAAGCTAAATAAAATTAATGCTAAAATAAAGACTGCCTATGCAAACTTAAAGCAGAACAAATGGACTAATATATGCAATAAGCTTGATGCTAGAACGTCGGATAGTAAGCTCTGGAAAATCATGAAGGGAATAAATAAGGAACAATCACAATCTGAAACTTGCAACACAATTAGAGACTTTTCTGGCCAAATCACTCCCGATGATAAATCTACAGCCAATGTACTCGGCTCATTTTATCAAAAGGCCAGCAGACTAAGTTTCTCCCATGAAGACAGTCATGTTAAGAAAAAGGCAAAGAATATAATCAATGGTTGTCGCAGTACAGATGTTGGTACTTCCCAACTGTCACGGATGTACTCCTCTCAAGAACTACTTTCAGCCATGGCATTCATGGATATGACCAAGTCCCCTGGCCCAGATGGAATACACGGTCAAATGTTGGAAAACCTAGGGCTCATTGGCAAACAAAGATTATTGGACATTATCAACCTTTCCTGGTCCAGCGGAAAAGTACCTATTGACTGAAGAAGAGCCACTGTCATCCCCATCAGAAAACCAGGAAAAGAAGCAGGCTCCCCAGAAAGTTACAGACCGATTGCCCTTACCAGTATAACTTGTAAGCTAATGAAAAAATGTGCTTCTTACTAGACTTCTTTACTTTTTGGATATGAACCATTTAACAGCACCCGAACAATACGGATTTAGAAAAGGGCATAGCACCACGGACCAGGTCCTTTACTTCTGTCAAAAGATAAGAGACGCCCAAAACTTTAAGCCAACTAGACATACCGTGGCGGCCATGCTTGACTTATCCAGGGCCTTTGATACTGTGTGGAAAGACAAGCTTATCATTAAATTACATGATTCCTTCAATATTAGGGGATCTGCTTTGGTTTGGATTGCCGATTTCCTGCACCACAGATCTATCAGAGTCAAATTCAACAAGATCTTTTCAGATGCTTTTAGGCTGGGACAGGGCGTTCCTCAGGGATCAGTCTTGAGCCCTACTCTCTTCTCCCTTTTTTTGGCAGGAGCTGAGAAAAAGAAACCAACACTTGTTGACATAGCAATCTTCGCTGACGACATAGTACTCTGGAAGTCAGGCTCAAATGAGAAGAACACCGAAACGGAACTCAACTGCGCTTTATCTGCAATGTGTGAGTTTGCAACTGAACACAAACTAACTTTCAATCCAGCAAAATCAATAGCAACCTTTTTCACCACTGATAAACACTTATATTACTATAAACCAGCATTGTTTTTCAACTTCCAGCCTCTCACTTATGAAAAACATCCCAAATATCTCGGTTTTATTCTCGACCCTAAATTCAACTGTAACAAGCATATCGACCATCTAGTTTCAAAGGCTCGTAAGCGCCTTAACATTCTCAAATATCTGGCTGGCAGAGATTGGGGTGCTGATGCAAACACCCTCAGAACCACATATATTTCGTTCATAAGACCTATTTTTGAATATGGTTATCCGATTTACTCTTGCGCATCTGAAACGAATCTCTTGAAATTAGAACGAGTACAAATAAGTGCCGCTCGTATCATCTTAGGACTCAGAAATAGCTGCCCTTCAGCTATTGCTTTATACGAGGCTAACTTACAACCATTGCACATTAGAAGAAGTGTTAACTTAGTTAAATATTTTAACAAGATCTATAGCTACAGCCCACATCATCGTTCCTCCTTGTATTTACACAATTGGCACAATAATCAAAGATTAAAGAAATTCACCCCTTTTAGCCTGGCAGAATCTCAAAACCTATTTTCACGCAATGTCGAACCTCAATCTTTAAAACCTTGTTTTGATGTCTCAGAGGGAATGCCAAGAGTCATCTTTCACTTTAATCTTAATTCCACTGCAAACAAGCAAACTCACATCGGAGATCATCTTAGACACTTAGCACTAGAAATTATTAATTGCATTCCCTGCGATACAGTGCAAATGTATACCGATGGTAATCGTACAAAAGACCGTACTGGGAGCGGAGTCTATATTAGAACCCCTCAGTCTGAAATCACTCAAAAAGCAACGTAACCCTGACACGTGTTCAGTCTTCAGAAGTGAGTCAATAGTGATTAAAGTGGGACTTGCTGCTATCATTTCCAGCAACTGTGATTTTGGAGAACTTTGGATTTTGTCTGACAGCCGCAGTGCACTGCAACATCTCAGTGACTGGTCCTCTATAAAGGATGAAACAAGTCTATCTATTCTCCTGAAATTGAAAATGATCTCCCAAGAACATGTTGTACATCTCCAATGGATTCCATCCCATGTAAATATTAGAGGCAATGAGACCGCAGATCGACTGGCCAAAGAGGGCAGTGAGGAAGATACGCCCACTGATTCATCACTTACATATCAGGAACTTTACTCTAATGAAAAATCTAGACTTAATTCAATCTGGCAAATTCCACCAACACACCAATGGTACTCTGGAATATCTCCTGAAACTCTTCTGGATACAAAATGTAACCGAATATCACAGACTACCTTGGCCGGCCAGATTCTCAAGTGGACTTCTAAAATGTTTATCGTTTGAAAGTGGTACAAAAATGTATCCCATTTGTAAAAAATGCTGTGCACATCCAGCCTCACCTAAACATATTCTGGATTGCGTCAGACTTTCCCGGGAGGATTTATCCTCAAATCCCTTGTTAGTCATTGACTTTCTAACTGTCAACAATTTAATGGAGTTGATCTGACAAATGTCAGATCTTTAAAGAGGATAAGCGAACAGCAACAATAAGCTTTTGTTCAGCTTTATTTACATTTATTTTAGAAAGCAAGTTATTTTTAAATTGTAAATTTTTTAATATTCCTATATGTAATTCTATGTATTGTGAGCTTTCAAAGACCTTACGTATGTTGAGATTATTAGGTAACATGACTTGGCAACATATAGTTTTAATGCAGATTATTGATCTCAATATTTAAACAGAAAACTGGTAAACTTCGTACAATTGATGATAGAAACAACAATATTAAGATTACTAATATTTATATTTCTTAATTTTTTATATTTCTTACTTAAATATTTATATTTCTTAATATTTTATATTAACTTAAATATTTATATTTCTTATTGAAAACATTTGATTCACTGGAGAACAAAAATGCATGCTCATAAAAAATGTCTTGACGCATTTTAATAATTATGATGCTTTTTTTTAATATGATCTGAAGAAAATGGAAATGCGATGCTGTTCCATTTTTACATCTCACTGATTCAGAAAGAAAGATATTAGATAAAGTTTCAGTCTTGTATTTGACCTCATTTTCAAATAATGATATGATATTTAACAATTTTTAAAAGGAAATTGTTGGTATTGTGCAATATTTATCAGCTCAGTATTTTTTAAATATATATACATTAATACACATTTTCTGTACTTTTAGTAATATCTTATGTTAAATGCTGTTGGGATATCAATATCTTTTTGATTATAGGTAAGTTTAATGCTTAACATGTATATTCTTTAGATGTAAGTTCAAATATAAACGTTTCTACCCCTGTTTTTTCTTTAGTATTGATTATCTTACCACTCTAATTTTTATTAAAAACTTTATTTAAATATCCCTTTGTTTCTCTGTAAATAAACTATGGTTAAAGGAGAAATGTTTACTTGAAGTCGGTATTATTATTTTATTTATAATATGAAAAAAACTAATTATTCAACTTAAAGCGGATTATGAAAAGGATACTTTTAATATACTATCCACTTTTTAATATATATAGTTTATCATTGACCTTATTTTGAGGCTGTATTTATTTTTTAATTTTGCACATTTATTTTTTTTAAGTTTTGTATAGCTTCAACTATACAAATTTTTAGGAATTTTTTTATGTTAATACTTAAAGTAATTACTATTGTAGTCATTTGTTTGTCGAATCTATTTTGACATTTACATTTCAAAATAATAAATCTATTTATTATTTTGAAATATAACTTTATACATAGATAATTTTATAATTATATATATCATTTTATATATTGTGATTGTGTACACAATATACAAGATTAAAACGTTTTTCCAGTAAAAATAATGAGTGAAATACAAATCTGATTGAAAAATTGTTGAATGTTGAAATGAGTTTTGATGCCAAACTGCAAAAATTTGAAACAATGATTTATTTAACTTTAATTTACAATTTTTTACCATCAATCTCAATGATTACAATACAAGAATATAACAATAAAACAAAATGTTTAATTGGATCCTGCGAGCTATAACTCAAAGGAGAAACAGAATTTTCTTGGCATGATGGTCGGTAAAAACACTAATATTAAATTATATGAGTGAAAATGATTCAATAGTTGGAGTCTTATTAAGAAAAAAAATTAGACCTAGGCGAAATCAAACCATAGTTTTCATTTTAAGGTCTTATTGTTTCCAATTATACAAATAAGTTGGTCAAGAGTCTTACACAAATGCCAATATATTAAAGTTATTATGTTGCAGTTAATTTAAAAGTAATCAGATATTTGTTTTAACATTTATAAGAACCATGAACTCCGGTAAGCCCAGGTTGAGACAAATCGTCAGCGTAGAGGAGGTTTTAAAATTTTAAGAATTACTAAAAAACTGGGAAACAATTGCTAAATAGAAAAAAAATTAAAAAGTTAGAAAACTTTGGCCTTCCAAGGAACATAGATCTAACAGAAAAATAATTATATACATATAATTTAAATTGTATTTAGAGTAAAATTGGTAAAAAAATTCATGAACTATTAAATGATGGATTTATTAAAATTATAGATGAGTTTTGTTTAAATAAGAAAATGAACTCATTATTAAGATTCATTCAATGATTCCTTATACCATTGTTTATTCATCATCAATATTAATGTTTATCAAATAATATTATAAGTTAAATATCTTTATTATTTAAAAAATATAAAAAGAGTATTTCATACTTCCATTTGTAAACAATCTGTTTCAGATAGTGGATTATTTTTTTGCTCTGCTGTAATTTTCTCATATTGAGGCTTAATTTAATGGTAGCTAAATCAAATATTAACTGAAATTAAATATTATTATATATTATATAAATATTAACTGAAATTAAAATTAAACAATTAGTAACTGAAAACCTAATATAGTATATTGAATTGATAGAGATATGATAAGAGATACTTACCTGTCTTTACGCAAGCCCAACACTTTTGAGGATACGAGTAAAAAAAATGCTGAATTTCTTTTATACCATTTTTCTGTAGTGAATTTATACAACATCGTTTGTGTTTTTTGAACTATACATTTTTAAAAGTTATTTAAAAGTCTCGTTTGTAAAAGTGTTTTTTATGTTAACTAAAATATCCAATACAAAGAAAAAGTTTTTGAATATTTACTGAAAGAAATATATATTTCATCAAGTTTTTATGCGATAAATTAAAATGATTTTTTATTTTAAAGTAAAAAGACCTTCAAATTAACATAGATTATCTCATTAATTTAAGATTTAACTTAAGAATAATATAGAAACTTCTTGATCTACGAAATAAATTACTTTTCTCTCAATTATTGTAAGCGAAAACAAATTAAAACAGAAATCATTCAACGAGAACTGTAAATTACATTCACAATTACACTATTAAGCTTTTAAGGAAGAATAAATAAAACACTCGAGAAAAAGTTTATGTATAGAAGCTACATCTAGCAAGCCAGTAGCTTGTTTCAATGTCATGAAACACTGCGGCTAATTTCAGGCTGAATTTTTTTCTGATTTTTAACCCCGTGTTAGGTGCAAGTGCTTCCGTCTCATTAGAACATTCATTTAAAGAAAATATGTCCTCTTTTCGTACAATCCCGGTCACAATTTTAAGAGTAGTAGCTAAGCGGATTTCGTTTGTTTTGTTTTTCTACATAACAATTTCTTATTTTCGACTTAACTGCATTGCTACCACCATTTAGAAAATAAGAATTAACACGACTTTCTTAATAGTCGTGTTGTATTTATCAGATTTCGGTTCATTATGAAAGCTCTGTTTTTATGGAAAATATCATTAAAAGAGACAGATTAACATTAAATAACTTATACTTGCATCATATTTTATTTTTAATACAAAAATTTTATTATAATGTTATTAACTAAATATGATTGACACATATTTGTACATATCTGATTGTATTTCCATTTTATACTTCCAACACTTTATTACAGCCTTATACGGCTATTAATCACAACATATGGATATAATGTGGATAAGTATAACCTATAAAAATAACTTTAATGTAAATTTCATATATCAAGCAATTTTGTTTGCCAAACGCAGCAGTTAACACCAGCCAACTGCTTCGGAATTTTAAACTATGGATAAGTGATAAAATCAACATTTAAGTTATTATCTCCTTTTAAATGCCACTTCAAGTTAGCGTAGAGATATTGGATCACACACGTTTATAATTCTTTCTCAGCAAAACGGTCTTCCTTCGAGTCAGTTATTGGTTGTTGCCCTATCCCACTTGATCGGAAGAGACATCGATCAGGTCTATGAATCCTATGGGTCATGTGTGAGATGTAGCTTCAGCGGGTTCAAGACAAAGAGACACCAAAGATTAAAGTCTTATTTTTATTTCAAGCCTGCAAACTATTTAACTGAGCAAGCGGGAGAGTCTTCGTAATTTAAAAGCAGGGACTAAGCAGAAGACCTCCAGATTTGGTGTACCCTTCCCAGATGTGTCATTTCACTTGTAGGTCATTGCAACCATGACATATTTTGTGGGCTCCAGCTGCCATTAAGCGAACACGACGGATCTTTGGTTGGTTCGGGATTCGAACTCATTATCTACGGATAACGAAAGCGAATGCCCTAACTAACCAAGTGAAAGCGGCCGAGTCAAATATTGAACCGACTGATTCCAGCTATTAAAGTGATGCTTTTTCCCAACAAGTTACTGGAATTTCTAATAAGTTAACAGTATAAAATATTTAATACAATTTTCAGTTTCGTTCATGTCATTACAGTTAATTTCTTTTGCACTTATCTCTATGTAAGATTATTTGCACACTCTTTAAACTATTTTACAAACTATTCATATGCACATGTGAACAATGATGTTTGACGGATAATTTACTATTAGAATTTTGTTTTCTTAAATGTCATGCATACTTTGTAAACATTAATTTTTTAAAATGTTCATGTTGTTTTACATACTAATTATGAGTGTGAGTATCATCAATTAGATACTTTCACTTTGAGAAGAAGATGACAACTGAGGACTGATAACGTGGCGGTTGCTTATATGTTTTTATACGTTCCAACAGATATTTTGAGATGTAGGGAGATTGAATCCATAAATAGAAATGTTTTTTTCTCCCCAAGTCTATATTAATGTGCAATTCTAATTTATTTTTCTCACCATTTCAGTATGGAAACGATTAATACTAATTCATTAAGATTACTGTGTATACTTCACAAGATCAATCGTAACTCATGTTTACTTTCTTTCTAGAAAGTAAGCAGACAATTTCATCGGCGAGGATCTTATGACGTCATATGCAAGTATCCAATTAAATTTGTAATATTTTTTAAAAAAATGCTTCCTTTTTACTTTGATAATCGCTTATGTGAAGATCGTAATAAAATTTATGCTTCAAATACTTTTGAGCTTTGTGAATGAAGCGATGAGAATGTAATTGACTTACATCATTCTAGATAGTCTAAAAAACAAGATGATTTGTCGTGATTATTGTAATAAAAAAGGAAACATTCTGAATTGAAAACAATGAAGCATGAAAATTAAACTTTCTCACAAGAAATTCTCACTGGAAGAGAAATATTAGAACTTCTATGGATGAAATAATACTGTAGAGAGTAATATAAAACTGGAAAGATAAAGAAATCTTATTGCATAATGAAACTTTCCTATGTAATCTTGTACAAATGTGAAGTAAAAGTTACAATAGTTTTTCATTTAAATAAGTATGTCAATGTCAGTGATTTTAATGCGAAATAAATTTCAATCCGTTTTCAAAACTTTGAAAGTAATATATCGTGCAGAGCATTTTTTGGAGACACACAAATATGTCGTATTAAGTGAAATGCGATAAATGATCCAACACCAACACATCAAATGTTTCGTAATTTTGAAACATGATATGCTGTTCAGGATACCAAAAGAATTGGCACCTCCATATTACACTAGATGAGAAATATCGAAATGTAAGAATACTTAAAATCCATAAATCCTCTCAGTTCTGAGGTTAACGGTTCACGGAAAAAGCCTAAACGAGGTTAATCTCGTCGCCACGAGAAATTCAATAATGAAGTAAGTTGTCGCTAGTTAAACGTTTGTAATGGTGTTTGATTTTGATGTCTGATGATAATCAATCAAAAGCCACTGACCAATTTTGGTACAGTTTTTGTGGCAATAGACTGAAGTATCTATTGCCACAAAAATTGTACCAAAATTAAATTTTATACACAAGTTTAAAAGACTATCACTAGCTCAAATACGCAAAAAGACATAATAATGTGATAAAATGATTCAGAATGATGATAGAAAATAAAATATATAATTCATTAGTCTAAGCTTATTTCTTTCCTTCAACTACAGTGCATTTATACCAATTGTATTCAGATTTAGTGATCTGGAGGAGTTTTATGAGAATGACATTAAAGGAAGTTTTTCTCATAAAACTTTTCCAGAACACAGGATTAATTTTTTTATGATATCATTGTATTTAAAACAGTGACTATAAAGAAGCAAATTCAAACATAAAAATAATTATACAGGGTGTTCCAAAACGACCGCATAAGCTCTGCACAGCTAAATTCCTCGTTGGGAGTACATAAAAACTGCTCAAAGAAGCGTTCCTTTACGATCCATAGTTTACGAGAAAAATACGAAAAACAAAGTATGACGTCACAGCCTGTACAAGAAAAAACACTTTATTGAACATATCAACAGCAGTATATGCACAATTTAAAGCAGATGTTCAAAGCGTCCGCCATGAATGTCAATTCAGGCTTGAGCACGTTGTGGAATGGCTGTCATCACACGTTGCAGCATCGCGGAATCCACCGAAGTATAAGGAGCACACAGACAAGCAACTAAGTCCATTGGTGTGTTACTACGTGCGCATCCATGGCACGCTTACATGCATGACGTGATATGCGTGGCGAACGTTTTAAACATTATCGTTTGAAAAAATATGCAAATAATGTTGTTGATATGTACAATAAAGTGTTTTCTTCTTATACCGGCAGTGACGTCATACTTTGTTTTCCGTATTTTTCCCGTAAACAATGGATCGTACAGGAACGCTTCTTTGGGCAGTTTTTATGTACTCCCAACAAGGAATCTAGCTGTGCAGAGCTTATGCTGTCATTTTGGAACACCCTGTATATATTATGTGCATCTGAGCTTATGAAACTGTTTCTAATTCCTTAACGAAAATGTGCAAACCGTAATGATACTGTGAAAAGGTGCTTTATTGCAATGCAAAAACTGTGATTTTATTAAAGTTCAATTCTTTTCCAGCGAATATTGCTTTAGGCAAATCCTTCATACCAATCAAAGTATTTTTTAATCTCTGTTAAATTAATAGTAATTTATTATGCATAATTCATCAAAAATATAAGAGAATGATTAATAATACCTTGTTTTTTAGTGGTCTTAACGAGGTCTTTTCAATCCTTTTTTTACATTTAAAGTGTCTTCATTTGATAATTGATTTGCTCTACATCAGAAGCTTAGATCTAAACTTCACAACAAGTAATTATACCTTTTAAAAAGAATCCCTTCAAATAACAATTCCTGGGCCACTCAAATACGTACTTATTATTTTAACTAATTCAAAATCTTTGTGGAACAACTGAAAAAACAGTAATTGCAATATTGCAATCGTAAATGGTAGTTTCAAACTGTTTGACGTTATAGGAAGTAGTTTAAATTTTTTTTGCTATTAAAAAATGGTAGTGACTTCCAATTTTATGCGCTATTTATTTAATTGTATTGAAGGATTTATCAGGTATGTGTAATTAATTTTTATATGAAGGCGAGAGCATTTCTTACGATTTATAGAATTGTTTATCCTAAAAAGGATTTAAAGTAAAGGCACATAAGCACTTACTTCACTATTGAAAGAATTTAAACTTATTTTCTGAAATTATAAAATAAAATATATTATGTTTGTAGGGGTTAGGGTGTTTTAAATGTATCTATCACTTTTTGAAGTAAGTGTCTCTATAAATAATTTTTAAAACGACTTGCCTAAATCATGGAAAAGAAATATTTTGTAAATTTCTTGATTGTATAACTTCACTTGCGCATCATAAAAAAACTTCAGATATAAATAATTCTTAGAAATATAATTATGTTTTTATGTTCAAAAGAAAGATAACAAATTTATAAATTGGCCATGGACGAATACTATAAAATAAAATTAAAAATATATTTTAAATTCTGTGTGATGTCTGATTGGAATGACATTTTCTAAGCAATTTATCCTTTAAATGATTATAATCTCTTCATAAGTTTATACAATTTGCCAAAATACCTTATTGAATTCTGTGAAAATCGAAAACAATTTGATACAATCTCCTGCCGTTTTATAACCCACTTTTCTTGGTGGCTCAAGAAACGAGATACAGTAGGACATTGGGAAAGAGGGTGGTATGTGTGTGCGTAAAGAGAATATCTCTCATTAATGCAATTTCTGTTAAGGCACCGTAAGCCTTATTTTCAATATTTACAATGATATTGGAGATTTCAGTCTCATTATGAATAATAATTAAATATTTAAGTTTCTTAAGCGTTTTTTGATAAGCATTGTGATACTGGAGTTGTCAGTCTCGGAATTAATGAATAAATAATTATTTAAACTTAATCTATCTTATGAATGAGAATTCTGATATTGGAGTTATCGTCTCGAAAGTAATTATTCATTAATCGTTTAGGATTTTTAAACTAGATTTTCTTATAAAATTTAAATGTTAGAGGACACAGCCTTATGAAAATATTTATCTTCTTTTCAAGCCACTCTTTATTTGAATGTACATGTTTTGTAATGTTTAGAAAAATAAAATAAAATTATCCTCTTCACATTTGTTGTTGATAATTCTTCTATAAACATACACAAATTATTATACAAAACTGATTACTTTTTCGAAAAGAAGGAAAAAAAAATTACTAATTCTTATTCTTAAATGAATTTAATACTATTATTTAATAAATTTGCCATAAATTTGAAAACAATGCATAAATTATATACAAAAAATGTTAAGTTGAAATGTTATTTTTGTTTGCCTTATGTAACCATTATTGATATCCTTTAAATTTTTATAGTAAATAATTATGTATGTAATAATAAATCACAATAATAAATACCATGTTATAAATACAAATATGTTAAACAGAGTTTGCTTTTCAAATTGCTTTCCACACCTACACATTGCCAACATCGAGCAAGAACGGTACTAATGGGAATGGAAAAAACTTTACAATAAAATCACTTTCGGAATATTACAATCGTCATATTTTTTGTACATTAAATTACTAATCTGAATATATATACATATAATCCAAAAAATTGTTTTACCAAAAGCTCATTTATGTATTGAAACGTATATGCAAATTATCTCAAAATAGTAACACAAATTATTTAAAATAATATGATTGGCTCAAAAATAAATAAACATTTTCTTTGTGTTTATCATAAATTCTTTTTGGAATATGTTTAGTTTTTGGAAACTACCGTCGGAATTATTTTATTAGAACGGTCTCAACGTCTTATGGCCCTTTAATTGTTATTACTCATTAATTAATTTATTTAAGAAATAAATTCTACCTGAATCTTAAAAAATATTAATCTTTTAGATTTAAAAAAGATTTATTTTTCTTCATTAAAAATGTATCTAAATAAATCCATTTTTAATACATTAGTTATGAATAAATATTCACTGATACTATAAAGTGGAAAATGGATCTCATTGATTGCTTTATTCTGAGAACATGAAAGATTCTTTCATCTTTGATCTTAAATTATTTCTTAATAGTGTAAACTGATGAAATGATAACATCAGTTTAAATAAAAGTGAATCAAATTAGATAATATTATCCATTTTGAATTATTATGACTACTGGACAAGTAAACGCTTTTACATTTATTTCTAGAAAAAAATGCTAATTATAGAAGGAAAGATCAAAATTTCACTAAAGAAAACAAAAAAAATATATGATATCAATGAATATTTAGTAGTAATATTTTTATAAAGTAATAAAATTAGATACAATTTTTGAACACTTTTTGAAAAAAAGTAAATTTATAATCTAGATAAAAAAAGATTAATTAAAAAACTTTTGATGAATGAAAAATTATATGTTGAAAAATTTCACGTGTGAGAAACAAAAGCTCTATTTATTAATAATATAAAATATTAAGGCTGTGTGTTTAAAATAAAATAATTTAATTACCTTCTACGAATTTCTAGAACAGGAAATTATTTTGGTGTTAAATAACTCACCTGTTCCTTAAAAACATATATAACATTTTTGAAAAAGTATTGACTAAAGTAAAAATATGTTAATGATTTTATAAATATAATCTTTTGTTTTCAGGGAGTCTTATTATTGTACTAGTAGTTGAATTATTATACCAATCACTTATATAACAAATAAAGTTAGTGAAAAAAATCTAGCAACTTAAATACATGATATTTCTCATGAAGGATTTCCTAACTTTGATAAAGCAGAGCTTCTAAATTGATGAACAAGAAAAAGTAGCGAGCAGTAAATTTATCTAATAGAAAACAATTTAACACAGAAGCCTCTTAATTTACTTTAAATGTGTAGCAGTAAAATACTAGTTGTAGTTCCAATTAAAATCTCTGTTAAAATTTGTTATAGCTAGACTTGTGTGGAAAAATACGCAAAAGAATTTCTTCTTCAAAAAAATTATCAGGAATAATTTTTACTTTTATTAGATGACAAGAGTGTCTTGCTGACTTTTATGAATTTTATTGGTATGATTTAAAAACTTTTTTAAAAAATTATAAAATAACTAAAGATTAAAAATTTTTATATATACGAGTGAAATAATATTTAATTATAATGTGAGTTTTACAATTTAAATTCATTGAAATATTTATATAAATTCAAAATTTAATTTCCTTAAATGTGAATATCAAGATATGTGAGGAGAGATAAAAAAAATAAAAGGAAATATTTTTACTAACATCTTGAATTTGTAAAATGAAAGACTAATAATGGAAGTAGGTGAGATTTTTATATTGTCATTAAAAGAAAAACAGGTATCTATTTTCTTGACTTATTCATAACATATAAGTATGCAAATTGCTTTATTTATAATACCAATTTAGAATTAAAACTAATTATGTTTATTAGTGGAAACCTACAATGTAAAACTGTTTTTTGAAAGCAGTAGATGCACAGTATTATGAAAATAGATTTAAAGTAATTATTTTAAGTTGTAATAGTCACCTTAAGATTAAATCGTCTTCCAAATTCTTTGTGCGTAAAAAGTTTTTTATTAAATTTAAAATTGTTCATTAAGTTTAAAATTTCTATATCTAGAATTTACAATGTAATTTTTATATTTATAATTATTTGATATTTATCATCTTATAATTAAAGTATGCATTTATATTGGTTAAAATAGTAATACTTGTATTTTATGAATATTTAGGTTCAAAAACAAAATTTGAAACATTTAAAGATGTCAATTTATTTTTTTGTTTCATTAGAAAAATTGTTTTTAGTAAAACATACTTCACGGATTTCTTTGATAATAAATAGTTATTGTAAAATGCTTTGAAAAAAAGATTTCAAAAAGAGTAAGATTCTCCCTAATAAACACGATTAATTTTAATTCTAAATTGGGATTATAAGTAAGCAATTTGCATGCTTAATTTGAAGAATTCGATGTATATTCAAGGCTAGAATCAGTAATCAACAGAAAATGACTATTTTTATTCTTCAACTTTCAGGGATATTTATTATTATAATTTAGTGGATGAGGAAATATTAACTGTCAATAAAGTTTTATGTGATAACATATACAAACCATAATTTTTTTAAATGCGTTGAAATATCATAACAGGTGTTGGTTGATGTGAGACAATGGAATACCCACCATTTAATGCCATCCATCATATAGAGCAATTTAAGTGACATTTGCTTTTAATAAGTACAAAAACCAAATTCTATAAAATATTTTTTTATTCTATTCTTCTTTGACTGTCAGAACTAGACCCTTATAAAAGATAATTAAAATAGCTGCTTACTTTTGAAAGGAATACATTAAAAAGAATCTTCAAGTCAATTCAAGATCGTGAGGCTTGGAGAATTCTTTAGAATTTTGAAATGCATATAAGAGAGGTGCTTGAGTCTCCTAACATTGTTCAAGTAATTAAGGTATTTAGAATTCAATAGTTGGGTCACATCTTAAAATATAATGAATCTAACCCGATTAAAAAGAAATAACCTTCTGTAAAACTTATTGAAAAGATCTAGAGGAAGACATTATATCTGGTGGTTTTCCTATAGATGGAGACTTTAAGGTGAAAATGGTGAAGAACTGGCAAGGTTGGCGGAAGATAAGTATTGATGGTTTGAGATAGTTTTGAGCAGCAAACGCCTATAGCAGGTTGCAATAACGGTAAAGAAAAACACATGTTCTTAAACCACAACATAATAATTTGCATAACACAATTATTCAATAAAAACATAAAAGAGTTGGCAGGAATTATATATTAATATTTACGCGTACAAAAAATTAATAAAAGCAAATTATACATTTAAAAAAGTTACTTACAAAGCGGATTTTATAATTTATATTTAAAACAAATCGAAAAAAATTCAATATCAGTAAAGTATATTCAATTCAATAAAGACATGAATCCTTATACTGATGTTTTATTAATTTTGTTTTTATGTTAATGATTTTAACATAAAACAAAATAATACCATTTCATTCAGACCTGAAAATTCTTTTTAAATTTTAACCGAATATAACCCCTCTTTCCTTAAAATTCAAGAGCTAGTTCAAATCATAAAAGAACTCACAAGAACTTTGAAATTTTTGTCAATAATAATAAAAGATAAAGATTTTAAATAAAATGTTTTTGGTAATTGAATAAAATAATTCACCATTTAGTAATTCAAAAAGATATACAGAAGAATACTTACAATTAAAAAGAAAAGTTAAAATAAAATTATTAAACTTATTGCACCATTTTTGAGTATAATAAGAAAAAAACATTTTGAATTCAATTCCAGATTTTATATATTTAAATATATTTAAATCTAGATCCAGTCACAAAGCTTTTTACTTACATCTCGAGTATTCTCTATTACTTTTACCTGACACTTTAATCTTTCAGCTTCCAGTTTCTATTGCTATAGGTGAAAAATTGTAAATCTCCTAATCAGAAGCACAAAAGCATCTTATTAAATATTGAAAACAAAGGTAGTTTCCTAAGAATTTTTACTTAATTTTTTTTCTTAATTTTAATTAACATTGATATAAATGACTGTGAATAATTTAGTTTTTAAGTCAAATCTAAATTGACATAATTTTTATATAACATTTAAGAAAGTTTCTAGGTACATTATTTTTATTACAAAAAATGTATTTATTTTTTTATAAAAAAGGAAAATCATTTTATCTCGCATCATCCATCCTCAGTTATTGATAGCACCTAATTCAAGACATATTTATTTCATACATTTAAAAATTAGTTTGATAAAAAATAATGACTTCTCTTTTCTATTTTTTTCATCCCTTAGTCTCACAATTAGTGTTTTTGAATATTATTTCTTTGTCAATAAAACTGCTTAATGCTTAAATTGTTATTTGGACTGAATTAAAACATCATAAAACATTACTGTTTTCTAAGAAAAAATAATAAAGTTATTTACATTACATGTTTATCGATGGGACAAATAAAAAATTCTAGCTTTTGATTTCGGGAAAAAACAGAAACTGTGATAATTTTCATTTATGAAAGTTATTGTAATACCTTACATGAATGAATAAAGCGGTGTCACTTAACTGAAAATAAGGAAATGTTTAATGAAAAAGTGTCCCAACAAAGAAGTAAATAGGTATAAAATTCTTCTTCAAAATATCCGCTTTATTTGGAGCTAATCCAAATCATAGGAAAAAAATTCTATAGTTTAATAGTTTAGATTGAATATTTCATTGAAGCTGGTAAACACAAATTGCCTTGTGATTTTAAGCGACATTCAAATGGTGAAGCCACTCATGAGCTGGCTGGCACTCACCTCTCCCTTTCGTTCCATACTAGTAGAAAGACATTGGTCTTTATGAAAATTTTTTTGACATTTAAAATATTTGTGAACACGTCTATCTTAAGCTTGCTCAGGTATAGAATCTCTTGCTTTTTTTGTTTGTCGCTCAAAGGTTATTTTTTTGCACACTAGGGTTAATTATATCGGGACCTACGGCTTAAAGTGGATTCCGAACCACTACAAACATTAATGCCCAAGGTGGGATTCAAACCCACGAACTGTTGAACCGAAGGCAAGAGCGCTAACCATTCGGCTGCCAGCTCGGCATTATCTTATTAAGTAAAATGCATAGAATCTCTTGCATTTTACTTAGCTTTAAATGGTCACGATGATATAATATCCATAAATTCAATTGAACTGTATATCTTATCGTATTTAAGTAACTATGAATTTATTACAACGATTTTAAGAAAATGCTATTTATATTTTTACGTAGATCCCTTAAGAACAATTATTTCATTTGATTTTTAAAGTTATATATTTTATATGAATTTTATTATCAAATCAAATAGGATATGGTTATGAGCTTTTGTGTCACTTTATCACTTAAATAATATGTGACGTATATCTTAAATTGTTTTAACTTTTTATCATGCTTATAAAAACGTACCCTTATTTTCTTAATAATGATCAAAATCTCTTTTGATTTATAATTTAGATTGGGAAAAATATTATCAGCTGTATTTTGTTGATGTTTAGAAAAGTGGAAATTGAGTACTGATTTTTAAGAAAACTATTTCACGTAATCTTCTCTTCAACTATTTGAAAAATATAATTTGAAAATAAAATCCAAATGCTGTTAATAAATTGAAAAGAGTACGTTTTGTAACTATAATTTATTTAACATTGCAATTTTTCTCTTTTCTATTTATTCATGTCGATCTAATTTAAAGATATATTTATTAGTCTTCTACCCTAAATAGATAAAAATAGTCCTTTTAAAAAGTACAACTAGAATTTTAGCATTAATGTGCATAGAAAAATAAATTTTTTTTACCTTTTTAGAATATTTCTAAAGGTTACTTTTCCTTGAGGAAATTGATTTGTCATGATTATTTTGTAAAGTTATGAATGCAGCAACTTAAAAACAAAATTACTAATTTAATTCATGTTGCTGATTATTTTTTAACCACAATGCAATATATTAAACAAGATAATTTCTATTTTTTATTTTTTAATGACAAGAATTTTACTGTGATTTTCTTTTTAACAACCGAATTTATTCAAATCAAAACAAATTTGATTTGAATGTTGAGACTTACTAGTATTTCCTTTTTAACTCGCCGGTTCGTTACAATCTGTGACACTTCAGAATAAGCAGTATCAAACAGCGGTTGCAGTTACGCCACTGCGGGGTCACAGAGGATGTGGACTATTCGAACGGCTCTCAGAACCAGGTTGAGAGAGCGAGTTGCGAAAAAAATAAGAAAAAAAAAACCTTCCACTTTTACTATCCAGTGTTATATTTGTGTTAATTGCTAACCGCTCAAGCGACAAGCGAGAAGGTATAACATACAAAACGCCGACAGAGTGACAAGAAAATTTATTTTTGCAACTCTTTTTCACGTATCTTAATTGCTAATTGTTTTTAGATGATGCATTCCACAGAAGAATGAATACAATAGAATTTAATGTCAGTAACGGGGATATTTATGTCATTGACTGTGAAAGCGCGTTCGATTTTAGAGTTACTGGATGAAGCTCGTAATCAGAATTATTCAACCGAAGAACATAGGTACTGTTTTATTTATTTATTTATTTTTGATATCTTAAATATGATTATTGAAATTTGCTTCATTAAAATCAAGGTTTTGATTTTACGTAAAGAAGTGTTTCAGTGTAGATGAAGAATTCATATAAGCAAGTAAGATAATTTTTTTTAAAATAGAGTTAATCATGTTATAATCTGCTAAACATGATTTCTTATTGTTATTATTGTTTTTAAGCTTATAATTAGCGTACTTCAAATTATTATGTTTTAAAATTTAATTATAATTAATACAGTAAACAGCTTATAATTAATACAGTAAAATTATTAACTAAAAGTTTTTGAAATCATCGTTTTCTCAAATAATTTTTATTGAAGAATAATACTGTTGTTAGTCTTTAAATATAAAATATACATTTGCAAAATATGGGAAAGATAAAGATTATGAAATCATGCAAATAAAAATATAAATTTACTAAGATTGAAACGGAAGAGATTTGAATTGATAAAACAGAAATTTATTTCAGAATTTAAATTGTAGAAAATTGTAATTTAACATGCATGATAATATTTTCACAAAATTATTAATCATATATATGAAAATTGTATAATATACCTCAAATGTAGAAATATAAAATTTTAAATGACACAAAAATATATCAAAACAATTTTAATAAATTTTGTGAAACTTATTAAATTTAAAATGAAATTATTCATTTTGAAAATTTTTTGTTTAGTTTAATATTGTAATTTTTTTATTTAATAACTTGTTTCAGTTTTCTAGAAATAAAGTAAAATATGCAAAGGTTTTTTGTACATTTTATTCCATTTAAACTTTATTAAAGATGATAAAATTATTCAGGCCTTCAGATTTAATGTATAAAGAATATAAGAGAATATTATTGTTTTTTTATCATAATATGTAATACAAAGTATGAAAAAACATTCAAACTGTTCCTGTAATAAAAAAATATGAAATAAAATTTGATTAAAAGAATATCAATCGAAAGCAATTTTCATGATCTTTAACTATTTTTACTTTATAAAATTTTTATAAGATTTTGTATATTATTTATGAAATCATACAAATGTATACTCGTAAATATGGTTTATAAAACTGAAGTTTCCTCCATAAAATATTTAATATTTCTAGAAATATTTTCTTGATATTTGTTTAAATATTTTTATACGTAAATTTATTTATGAAAAAATTATACTTGACATTTTATATACATATATTTGAATTGGTATTTTTATAGATATTTATAAATTAGTGTTTTATATACATTTATTTAAATTAATATTTAATATGATAAAATTATTATTTTTTCTTTTACATCCAAGCATATTTTTGCAAAATTATTCATAATTTTTCCTGATAATTAATTTGTGCTTAATAATACGTAGGTAGGTGGCTTAAATATTTAAATTATTTTAAAATATTTATTAATTATTCTAACTACATTATAATTACACAAATTAAAATTCGAATATATATTAATCATACCCAATGAATAATTCATTATTATGAAGTTATTTTCATGAAAAATTAAAAAAATATATATTCTATTTCTTTCATACATCAAGTAACAATTTGATTACTATAATTTTGAACTTCTTTTTTTTAAATAATTGAGAAATCCTTTTTTACTCAGTTACTATTTACTTAAATTACAATGAATTTTAAATATTTTAGAAAGACATAATTTGCTAAACTTAAATTTATAATTACATTAAATATAAATTGATTCAAAATAAATTTATTGTATAGAAAACGTAAAAAATAGACTCAAGTCAAAAAAGAACCTTTTACCTGTAAAACATAAAGGATTCTCAGCACCTGTATCAATACATGCAACTGAACAAGTGTCACTTGCTCAGAAAAATAAGATCTTCCTATTGTTTAATAGGAGAAGTGACACTGATGCCATATACTTGCCAATAAAAGATGTTAAAAAATAACACTCTTTTCAAATGGGAAAGAAATTAATCGAGATTTTTATTTCATTAATAGTTCAACTCTAATTATTTTTGATACAGACATAAATATATGCTTATGATAAGTTCTACAGTAAAATTGCTTATTATAAGAGATTAACTGCTTGAGAATTTTTACTAAGATATTAGATCAGATAACTTCACTACCATATTTTCTTTAAATATTGGTGCATCATTTTTTGTTAAAATTTTCAGTTAAATTTAGGTATGTATCTATCATTTTAATTGTATATGCAAGCATTTTTATCTGTAAAAATGTTTCCAGGATTTATAAAAAAAATTCGAAATTTGACCTTTATTGGAAATTATGCTTTATATAATTCTTATAATTTTGTCATATAAAAATTTAAGCAAGCAGTGGTTATTATTGAACATAAATGACGTTTATGCATACTAGAAATGATATTTCAATGCATTTGTTGCATCTCTGCGTGTTAAGGAAACAATGTTTTGTCCTTAACGCGAGTAATAAATTCCCCTAGCAGTAGTGCATGAGCATTATAGTTATGCTAAGTTTTGGCATCAAGGCTCAGTTATTTCATAGAGCACATGTTATTGTTGACTTAATATGTAATTTTAAAAACATATTTTATAAAAATGAGGAAAAGACTAAATTATTCCTTTTGGGAAATTTTATAAACGAGCAGATACATGAATAGACCAACATATAGATAAATGTAAAATATTTTGATACCTCTCTTCTGTATTTGATATACATTTTTGATGGAAGATTTAATGAAATGGGATTATGAAATACAGCAAATGAAAAAATTTATAAGTATTTTTCTCCCTCACAACCGGCTTTGTAAGCAATTAACAAGGTAGAAAGTTAAAATGGTTTAAACAAGATTGTTATCTGCCTAAGCTTTGTAAATTTTTAATACTTTATCGTCAAAACAATACGAAGATGAAAACATACAATTAATATAAAATAATATATTAATTAATTTATGATAGATACTAATAAATTTGTATAAAATATATTTTATATTAAAAGCTCTTTTATTTACATAAAAATAAAATTGATTTCAAGTATATAGCAAACACAAAAATTTTTTCTCAATATAAGATTTTTTTTCCTTGTTTTGATCTATAAAATGTTTTAATTTTCAAAGAATCAGTTTTGAAAATATAAGTATTTTCATGATAATAATGATGAAATTTTCTAATTAGACAATTAACTACGCAAAAGGCATTCTCATTTTAGCAATTTACGCGTAGAAAAAGCATTTAAAGCGGAAAAACATAAAAAAATTTTCACTTCTAAACTCTGGATTGAAATCAACTTTTAAGAAAGATGAGATAGATAATCTATTTTAGTGCTGATTCTTTCAAATAGCTTTAAGTGTTAAAGTTCTTAATGCTTTAAGCTTTCAAATATTCGGCATAATTCATATATATATATATATATATATATATATATATATATATATATATATATATATATATATATATATATATATATATATATATATATATATATATATATATATATATATGTATATATATATATATATATATATATATATATATATATATGTATATATATATATATATATATATATATATATATATATATATATATATATATATATATATATATATATATATATATATATATATATATATATATATATATATATATATATATATATATATATATATATATATATATATATATATATAATTCATGATTTTTAAGACTTGCTTGAAAGTATTACTCAGTTTTCCTCTTATTAAATTACATCATTTTTCTGATTACTTGTATTAAATATCACCTTTCCAAGCCATCTAAGGAGAGTTTTTCTTACAAAAAATAATCATAAAAGTAAAAAAAAATTAATTAGAGTTTTGTTTATATTATTTATTGTACTTCTTCTGTAATTCAAAGTTACAGTTTGATTCTGAAAAAAAAAAAAAAAAAAAAAAAAAAAAAAAAAAAAAAAAAGAACTATAATACTTTTGAATATTCAAAAGGCTTAGAATACAAAATGTATGCTGTCTGATTTATATGTAAATGAAATTTCAAAACATTTTGTGAAACATTATTTTTCAATCAATGATTTATTTAAAAAATATAATTTATTTCAATTGCTTTAAAATTCTTTGTTTTATGTAATACTTATATCTCAAACATAATACTTAAATGTTTGATAGATCCAAGTATATCTTTATAACAAATTTAAAATAAATTTTGTGGCTTTTTCTAATGTATTCTTATTTAATATTAATATTCTAAGATAATGAATTCATTTTGTTATTGAGAAATTACTCAAACGATTCATTTTAATTCTGTAAATAATACAATATTTGAATGTGTTATTATACTATATAAAATTTAAAAAATGTCACATAATCAAGAATATTTTCATTATACAACAAAATATCAAGATACTGAATAATCTAAATTCCTTACGTGGTGCGTTTTCATGGTCCTTTTTGATAAGCATATTTCTTGCTTTATCCTCAATTCTAATTATCGTACAGCATGCAGATGAAGTAAGGGAATGAAAATATATTTCAAAACAAGAATATAAAGGATGAAAATATAAATACTTTAAAATGGTTAGTAATATGTGCTACAATCATATTTGTTAAGTAAAGTTTAGACTTACGATAATCTTTAATAAAGCAATATCTGGTATGCAATATAATTTTTAATACTAAATAATGTATTTTTGAAAAGAAAGAGGAAAAAATCGTTTTTGCTTTACGAGTATTATACTCGTAAACAAAACTCGTAAACAATACTCGTAAACAAGGATATATCAAATAAAATCCAATAGTATATTTAAAAATAATTCAAATAGCATACATTGTTCTTTCAAATTTAAATTCTGTAAACGATATTCGACTGTACTCTTTCAAAATTGTGAATTTTAAAGTTATTATGGAATCATTTAATAGTTATACAAATGAGAATAATTACTACATTGAATAAATACGACGATTATTTTATAAAGGAAGTCCATATTTCAAGTTACTTACACGTATCATTAAAAATATATTGATAAAAATCGGATAAATAAAATTAATTTTATTTAAATAAATGTGAGGCAAATAATATGTTCACACAATAATCAATTAAATGAATAATTGATTTAAGAGATGGTGTATTCTTATAAAAATATGTAAAATAAATTAAAATAATATTTTGCTGTTATGACTGCTCACCTGTTCACAACATATTCTATTAGTATATATATATATATATATATATATATATATATATATATATATATATATATATATATATATATATATATATATATATTTATATATATATATATATATATATATATATATATATATATATATATATATATATATATATGTATATATATATATATATATATATATAAGTGACTAGAATTGGAAGTTGAGTCACCATGTGTATGATTTCTTAAAAATAATAGGTTCGATCCTACCCATTGTTTGCGTAATATAAGATAGATAATGTGTTCTGCTGCTAACATTCATGCCTATTAGGTTTCTAGAAATATTTATTCAGGGTATTATTACTGCATCATTAATTCAGATTCCAGGATAATTAATATTAAATTGATTACTTTGATTGAAATCTTTATTGCTTTATCCTCTTTATTATAAATCATATAAGCTGCACATGTGTTTAATTATTATTTACATTTATTAAATGTTACTCAGCGTAAAAATAATTTTTTTAAATTTAATCGCAGTATTCTTTCTTTTATGTCCCGTTTCTTAAAATTTTATTTTACACCGATAATAACCTTGAATGAATTTCTACAAGAGATTTACCAAATTTAACACAAACAATAAATGAATCACTCCAAAAATAGTAATTTAACGAAAACTACTGTCTGAATATTTATCCATTCTCAAGGTGAAAGTATTTGAATCAATGAATAAGATAGTTGATGTTAAATAATATTTATTTTTATTGCTATTTATATAGTTATTACAATGTTTATAAAACATAATGTGTGAAAAACAAGGAAACGTCAATCTAAATCTTCCTTATGCAGTAAGTAACCTTAAGCTTTTCCAAATCCTGAATGTTAAATTCTTACCATAAAAGTTAAAATCCACTTAGGAAAAGAATATAAGCATCGTAAAAAATAAAAGTGCACCTTGAATATATTTGCTTTATAAATACCTCTTACTCATCCAAGAAACTCACACATTCATCGCGCTGAAAAAAATTAAGTAATAAATTAAGCCTTTCACCCGGTTTTAAACCTCAATCAACACGCAAAGTACTGTTTAAAAGAGGTGTTCACTAAAGATAACTGTCACTGTAACGTTCATGCTGAATAATGCGGAAGTGAGAAGCTTTTGTGAACAGCTGCAAAACGTTTCGTGACTTGAGGACGGAAAACAATGATTGCATGTCAAATAATTCAGTATCAGAGAAAAATGGAATTGTTTTGATACATCACGCAGAGAAGATAACATATTACAAAAATTTATGCCTCAAATGTAGTAAATATTATTTATATTGCTCTGTGTTTCGTTACAACTGGGAAAAATGGATTAAATATTATTTTTAGAGTTATTTTATCTTTATTTTTCATTGAAATTATATACGTTCTGAATAGAATCCTAAAAATTCTCGTGCATCAACAAAAATAGCTCAGGAGCTCTTATTTTTTAAAATTTATCATTTGTTCTGAAGTTATTTTTATTAATTAACTTTTAATTTCCTCTTTCCATGAGTTGAATCTGTAGGAATCAACAAAATGACTTATCATTTTCTTCATTACAGAATTATTAATAAACATTAAAAGAAAATCTTTTGAATAAATTTGAAGTGAAAGCTTCGTGGTTATTGTCGATGATTCTTGAGGTTGACAGTGCTTCGGACAAAATATTTTTTTATTAAAGCATGGCTCTATTTAAGTGGTTACGTATACAGACTATTATTTATATAATTTGACGATGATGCATTACTTTTCTAATTTGAAAAATTGCTGTCATTCTCAAGAACTGCTAAGCATCTGTTGCATATTAATTTCTCTGATAGTGTTTTAGAAATCTCTGAGTTATGAGAAATCTGTAACTTATTTTTAGTAAAGGCTACTGATATGAACCTCAAACAATAAAGGATTTAAAATGAGAAATTAATAAGTGGATCCAAGGTTTTTCAACATCTTGAAAAATATTATTCTAACTGCGTGTAAAAAGTTCAGCTTTCAAAAATTTCTGTGGACATCTCAAGTATTAATTATAAATTATAGCTTCATATTTTTCCTATGGTATTCAATATGTATTTTCCCTGATTATATTAAATTAATTAAATTTTATAGGTTTTAAATAAAACGCTTATAAGATAACAGTATGGATACTCTTACTATGATTTCTATATCTTATATGAATTACATAATTTAATTTTAAGGAAAGCTCTTGGTAATACACTGCTGCAGTTAAATGCAACAACCTGAAGGAAACAAGCTACTAACATGAAATTTACAACAAACATTAGCGGAGGTGAGATATGCAAATGATTAGAATTTCAGCGCAGATGCACATCGCTCGCGACTGTGGTGCGATTTCAAAACGCTATTTAAGGCTTGAAGATTTTGACGATTCTAAGTTCGGCAAATGTGTTTTCCTTGTGGTTTTTTTTAAAAATGATCAATTTTAGATCAAGTATCTGAGTTTGACAGAGGAAAGACAGTGGACTTCCGAGATTTCGGATTATCTTTCAGCGAAATCGGTAGTCGAGTTGGACAAAACCAAACAACTGTAATTCGAAAATATGATAGTTGGATGGAGGAGGGTACAGCGGACCGACATGCTCGATCGCATCCACTTCAGTGCACAATTTCACGTGATGACAGGCAAATTGTGCGCATGGCAGTGACGGACCGCTCAGCTACATCATGAACCATAGCACAGCCCATTCAATCTGTAAAGGCATCATCCAGTGTCTGCACATACCATTCGACGCCGTTTACAGCAGAGTGGTCTGTCCGCAAGACGCCCATTGTTTCATCTATCGCAGACCATCAGAACCACAGACGTCTCCGCCGCCAATGGTGTGAAGAAAAAAGGATGTTGACGGCAGAAAGGAATGAATTTGTTGTTATTGATGAATCACATTCCTGTCTGCAACATCACGATGGTCGCATTCCAGTGTGGAGACACCGTGAAGAGAGGATGTTGAGCAGCTGCGTTATGCATCGCCACACTGGTCCTGCATCGGATATTATGGTATAGGGCGATATTGGATATCACTCTCGCACTCCTCTAGTAATCATTACCGGTACTTTGAGCAGCTAGTGTTACATCTCCAAGTTGTTACAGGCAGTTATTCTTTCTTACCCTCAGAGTTTGCCTACAGCCATATTTCAACAGGATAATGCGCAACCACACATGATACGCATTGTCTAAGGGTTCTTCATCAATCGCCAGATTAAATTGCTTCCCTGCCCAGCTCGTAGTCAGGATCTTTCGCCGATAGAAAACATGTGATCCATGGTTGCTCAACGATTAAACCAGATTTCATCCCCAGCGGCCACATCAGATTCACTTTGGCTATGAGTCTTAGCTGCTTGGTCTGCTGTACCACAAGAACACATCCAAAGTCTCTTTTTTATCAATGGCGAGGCGTGTGGCAGAGGTGATCTCAAACAATGGCGACTACTCTGGCTTTTGATTTTGGCAGGGACCACACTTCCCAGAAGTCTTTAAATTTAATCATTTGATATTTGGTCAACATGTTATTAACAAAATATTGTTTTGATATCTCTTGTCTCTCTTGGAGTTGCAATTTGGCTGCCAGTAGTGAACACTCTTTTTGTGATAATAACATAATTATATGCATTTAATATTTGTAATTTAATCAATATTACAATGTTTAAAAATTTAATGTAGAAATTAGTATAATTTTGTAAGATATTTTATTTAAATAAATTTGCATGTTAACTGAAAGTGACTACTCGTGCAACGTTCTGAAAGTTATTTTATTGAATTTATCATTTACAAGTGTAAAACAGTAATTAAATTGGCATTTATGATACTAGTTCAAAATGATGAATATTATGCTTAATAGATTTGATTTTTAAATGTCTTCTCTGGAATACGAGTGTGTAATTCTACAGACAAAGTTATATTACAATTAACATGTTATGCGCAAATCATTATTTAAAATATAAATTTTATGTCGAAATATCTTAAAAGTTATTTTTTTCCTTCTTTAAAAGAAAAATGAATAATGAGAAAATTGTTCATTATATTTAAAATAAAAAAATAAACAATTGAAATAACGTATGTAGTTAAATTTTTACAACAAAAATAATTAAAATAAAGAAATAACATAAATAAATTAACAATCCTCACTCTATATTTTGAAAATAAATAAGCAAATTATCGATTGCGTATGGCAAAATCAGGGCTTAATTCTAGAAGAAAAATATGTAATTGCTTTGGAAGCAAAAATAATAGATAAAAGTCAATTTGTCAAGTCAAAAATATTTATTACATACTATCATTATAACGTGGAAATATATTATTATTTAAGATGAGCATTAAATTAATTTTTAAGTGAGTAATTTTTTTAAAACAGCAATAAAAAGCAAATTATTCTACTTTAATGTAAAATGTTAAAGATACAAGTTCCTGCACTGCATTGACAAAACATTTAATTAAAGTAAACTTGATATACTTTTTAGACTTCTTATAAGAATTTGAATTTTATCATTGATCTTCTTGCGCAGCAATATGTTGTCCTTTCAAATAAGACCTAAAAATAAATGAAGCCTCATTTTATTTATTATATATTAATCACATATTTGAATAACTAATAATATTTCATTAGTTATTCAAATAAAATTTAAATTCCTAATCAAAATTAAAATTTTCGTGAAAAAATTTTTTTAACACTTTCTTTAGGAAATCAAACGAGCATTACGCAACACTTGTAATAATTATAAAATTAAATTTGTTATTAATAGTGTCAAAGAACTATTCAGCAATTTTTGCTGAATTGATTTTGTAACTAATGTGAGTTTGCAGTTGTTAACGAATTCAATATTAATTAAAAAACAATTTAAAATACGCAAAGTAATTACAGAAAAATGTTGAAGAAAATATTAATAATAGAATTAGAATTGAACATATTTGTTAACAGAAACTATTATTTTCTGTTAACAGTGCAAATGAATGTTCTTAATTAATCCCTTTTCCCAAAAATAAATCTCCTTAATTACTTTATCACATCAAAATGAATTTAAAATGACTAAAAATTAAAATTGATTTGGATAAAGTAAGGATATGTGTGATATAAAACAATAAGACTTAGAAATTAAATTTTTAAAAATTCAGACTGTAAAATTTTCAATAATTACAGAGTTATATATTTATCCCATAACAAGTTTCTTAAGGATTTTAAAAGCTTAAATGAATACTGCATCGGGCATGTTCAATAAAATATTTAAATAATAAATTAAAATATTTCATCTTTCAATTTTTTGCAAAACATTTGAAACTGAAAGTTTGCTTCTATCTTTTTTTTATGCAAAACTCTGTTAATTTAATTAAAATTGAAGCATGCATTTCTAATCTACTTCAGGATAATTTGCTAAACTTGTAATATTTAATTAATATGGCTTTATAAGTTAATCATAAAAATTAATTTTTTTATAATTATAATGATAAGAACATAATTGCAAAAATAAAACCTAGAGCTTTCACAACAGCTTTTGAAATAGATAGATGTAGAAAAACATGACAAGGACTTAATTTAAATTACTCAATGAAGCTATTAAATAAATGATAAAGGCTATTCTTCTCTAGGTAATGGTTTATTACGACTGTTGACCTATGAAATTAGGAATTTGCATTTTCTAATCATTTCAGAATGTTATTAATAAACTGTTTAAATTAGCTAAAAAATTCTAATTTATTTTATAACTTAGATTTTAAATGCTTATTTTAGACTTTTTTTAAATTTAATAATGAGATATTTTATTTTGTGTTTTCTGTAATAATTAATTGAATTTGTGGTAAAACATAATCTGGCTTTCTTTTATGTTGCATATTTTTTAAGTATGCCATTTTTTCAAGGGAAATGTGATTAGGAAAATACACTTTTCCTTGTTAATATTATTATAGATTCCTTTCCATCTTTCACTTTATTTGAACTCCGGGGAAAAAGTTTGAATTTCTCTTTCTGAATTGACCAGCTGGAAGCTATAAAAAGTTATAAACAAATTAATAATTTAGACTTTCACATTTAACAGATTAACCCAAAAATTATTATAAATAAATGTTTCAGTTTTATATGTTTGTCTATAAATTTACAGTAATCATTATGTCTTTTCTATCATTTAATTATGTCTTCATATGTATTCATTGCGTAAAATCTAAAATATATGGATAGTTGCGTATAGTGATCACGAGACAGATCGGGAATCACTTGTAAAGGTATTTTAGTACACATAAAGTATTTTCATCTAAAAAGAATTTTTCGTGGATAATACTGCTTATTCATATGTTTCAAAAAAGAAAACCTGAGAATATGCAAGTAACAAACTATAAAAATAAAAGATTTAATTGGAATGTGATCACAACAATCTCAGTTATTAAAGTTTTATAACAAGGGCTGTAGAGATGGCTGATGCTTCTGAACGAAAAGTTTCGTAATGGTCATACATTCCACATTTAAAAATAGCATGAACGATGTAATAGTCCTAGACTTTGTACTCAGTTTGATTCTGATTATATTCAAATTAAAATATAGGTCTTATGAACTGTTTGAAGCAAATAAAATATATAAGTATTATTAATCATTTCATATTAATAAGATTGATATACTATTAATGGAAGAGAATAAATCTTCTACTGATGTCGAACAGACTTTTGAAAATGAATTTGTCACTTTAGGATTCTCAGGGAAGAGACGTGAAGTTATTGAGATACTAGGACTCATTTCAGTTACAAATTTTTTTTTTACCCTAAATACTATTAAAAAGAAATCTATAAAATAATGTAAGTAGTCATATAAATGATGAAGATGAATTATCATTAAAAGTAACACATTTTGGTTTTAATTTCGAATTAAAATTGTGTAATAAAAAAGTAATAAATATTAGAAGAAAGAATAAAAAATTATGGGAAGCAAAACTAAAGAAAAGTTACGAAGTTAAATAACTGGGTTTTTTATTAAAACATTTTTGAGAAACATTATACTATAGAATTGCCGACCGATAGGCTGAGTGGTTACGTTCCTGACTCCTGAGCTGTTGGACCCGGGTTCGAATCCCGGTTCGGGCATGGATGTTTCTTTCCTTCTCTGTTCTCTCTGTCCTTTCTTCTGTGATGTTGTATGAAAGTGGCCCGCCCTCTAAATGGGTTTGTGGTGGTATGGCGCGGGTAACGCTACTCGCCTCCGTGACTTGGTTCACAGGTGCTCGCTGGGTAACGATAAATGAGTAGCAATTTCTGGCCTTGTTGTGGCATAGGGTTCAGTCACCCTTGTGTGCCCGCCATTTGAAAAAAAATACTATAGAATTAATTGAATCTTTATTCATTTTGAATATCATATTCTTGTTTAATAATGATATTGAACAAGATTTGGGACAATTCTGTGCTTCATATTTCATAATGCTGGCTTAAAATAGTTTTCAGTTTTAAAAATTATTTTGTCTGTGAAATCTCTTGAAAATTCTGATAGCTTTCCTGATATAAACTGCTGTAAAAATGTATGAGGTATTTAAAAATAAAGAATTCTGTTCTATAGTAACTGCAGCCTACAACAGGTAAAAAATATGTCTACAAGTTTTCATTAATGGATTTGATCTGTTGCTATGGTTTTCAACGACTGATATTTAAAAAATTGAGAGCTATCTTAACCAGTCAATCCATCTGTGTGTGATAACTTTCTCTTTTCCTGATAACTGCTTCAACTGCAAATGTTTTTTTTATGAGGTTTAAGTTATTATAGGTAAAAATATTTTCAAACAACCTGGTATGACTCGGACTATTTCGGAATATAAATCTATAAAAATAAAAAACAATTTGGATTAAGTTGCTTGTTTTTTTATGTATTATAGTTGAATAAAATTCTTCTTTTATTATTTTCTCTTTTTTAAAGTATTTTTTTTCTTTAAAAGTTAGAAGTCTTTTTTCATTTCTTTTTGTCAATATCATTTATATTATTTAATGTCTGGTCATTAGCAAATACAATACGAAAGTTAGAATAAAAATGTGCAGAAAAATTATTTTCGAACTAAATTTAATTACTTAAACATTAGTAAATTGTTTAAGTCATGACAATACTTATTATATTTATATTCTCTATTGTCAAATTTATTAATATTTTGTTATCATTAGTGATTTTAAAACAAATTGTTCTAACTAAGGAAAACTTTCAAAAATGTAATTTTATTTGCAGGGGGAGGGTATTTTGTGCTCTATACAATACGTTATAAATATTGTTTTATTTATTAGTTTTATAATTATCCGATATCACTGGTGCAGAGTTTTAAGAGATATATGTCTCCTCAACAACTTGCTTTCTTCTACGAATGATGTCAATGTTTTTAGCATTTACTGGCAACAGTATGAGACTAAAAAACTTTCACTTTAATTATAATTTTATATCTCTAATAGCCTTTTCAAGTGTTATAATAATTCAAAACATACATACAAAGCCACTGCTTTGTCAGTGAAGAATGCCTCTGATATCTATCTGCTGGGTATTGATATATCTAACGTGATCCTCTTTCGCTTTCAGTCTAAATTGTTTTTTTTTAAAATGAGACATTTATGAAACCCTTTTCTCTTTTAATAGGCATCTACTTAATGGTCTAAATTTTAAGTTTAACCCTATGAATAATATCAATTAATTCAGATAAGTCAATGTTAACACGTTCTGGCTTAATGTTATCTGATCTTACATACTTAACTTGCTTTAAATTATCATTAGTTTTCTTCATATTGTGCAAGAATGATGCATCAATTTCTAAAGTTTGGTCATTCTCAATCAGGATATTAATTATATCAGCCTATCTCTTTTGAAGATCAGTTTTGGATAAAGCATTTTTAAGGAGACCTTTTCATCTTTACAGCTGTTCAATATATATACCTAGGTTCACACATCATTATAGAAGGCACGATGGATCAATACAAGTACTCATCTGCCCTGACGGACCATGTTTACTCCTATGCGAGCATTGTTTTTTCTCATGTTAATGGGGAAAACAATTCTACCAGCTGGGTATTGCGATGTGTCATACAGCTGGTAGTAAACGTGAGCGGTGCTAAGAGTTTCAAGATGAGTTTACTTTTCTTCTCATGCCAGTAAACGTACCTAATATAAACCAAATCCAGAATCTGTAGAATTATCTCGATCGGATTTTTTAGCAGCACCGATTCTCACCCGCGTATTTAGCACAGCTGGCAATGGCACTGGAGTAGAAATAGTTCAACGTCCCATAGAACAGCTTTCATTTATTCGTTCTTGTTGTTTCTGAAACCATTGGTATTGGATCCAAGAGCCTTTTAATTCCAACAAAATCAAGAAACAGCACAAGATTTGCAAGGAATTCCTTAGTAAATCCCAGATACAAAATAAGGTGTTGAGGTCTGGTTGATACCGCATTTACAACAGGTAGGATAGAGCTTATGTTTGAAATAAAATTTAAGGACGCGAAGATCGTCACTAACAAACCTATCATATGTAGTCTTGTTACCTCTAAATCTCTTAAAAGAAATGAAACCATTAGGACTACCACCAAAGTACCAATCATGAGCAGGTGTAATGTTCCAGATAGCCTAGACATCACTTTTTTGAATAGAATACACCTCAGTATTGGTGAGGGCTGTATTTACTGGCGAAGGACTAGCAGCGACTTTTTTAGACAAGGCATCCGCCCTCTCATTTACACAGATATTGATATTAGAGGGGATCCATTGCAAATGTATGCAATAGGTGTGAGAAAGTTGCACGAGAAGACGAAGTATGGAGATCCCAACCATATCACCAACATGCGACCAGGCACCTAAATACTGGATAGCGCGACTGTCTGTGACAATTCAGACAACACCAAAAGAGGTATCATTCCGGATGGTAATCTGTCTCAATTGCAAACAGCTCAGAGTGAAAAACTGAGCCGCGGTCTGAGTTTCTAAGCGAAATTTCCTTCTACAAATTCCCAGGATAAGAAATGAGGATACCTCTACCCAAACGATGATGCACATCTTTACTGCCATCATTATAAATAATTAAAGCTTCATCAGAGATGCTGCCAATAGTTTTTAGTGCCCAATTGTCTTAAGTAATGCTTGATGAGAGTATATTTGCTTACGTAGAACATGAGTACAGGGAGAAAAAATCCACGAGAAAGGCTACAAGAGGGGTTGAGAGAGGACCTAGTAGAGTGAGGTTCAACAGTGTTGGCCAAAAGACCCATAGACAGAGCATGCGAAAAAGGCTATCTTTTTTCAATATTTGATAATTTTGCCAGGATTCAAGGTAATTTGCAGTCTTGTAAAGTGTTTCATAACGCATAAGAGCTTATTGAAATACTTTCCTAAAAACATTTCTTTACGTATATACAGCAGCTGAAGGTCAGAGTCAAAAAGAAATATTTCATCTGGGCAACTATTGCGCAGGCTCGTAATAATCCTGCCAGCACTCAGTTGAGCTCTTTCCAACCGCTCAAGATTCATAGCAGAATCACAGGAAAAGATCTGACATTCATATTCTAAGATCGGTCTGACCGAAGAGATAAAAGTAGTTTATTCGTCATTTCTACAAGCGAAGTATGCCGTAATTTTATGGAAAAAGTAAAATGGGACGGGCAGTTGATATACATAACTTGATTAAGTTTTCAAAGATTTCAAGAAGTGAACAAGAAATATTGAAATTCTGGCAAAATCTTTGTAAATTAATGTTATTCCAAAATCGCTTACTATATGCAAAATTTCGTTACATTTATCTTAGTGAAAGTAGTAAAAACTTTATTAAGAACATTTTTATATTATAACATTTTCAAATAATTATTACATAATTAACCGGATATTTCAGTCTTTATTATATTAGAAATGTTAAGGGATTGTGGAACAATTCTATAAAAATAAGACGGATTACTGTATGTGTGTTTTTATATATTCATTTTATACAAATCACACTAAACAATAATATATTAACTTAGTAATTTTAATAAATTATGGTAGATGTCATTTTAATAGATTTAGCCACCTCTTTGCTGCTGTGCATAGAAATATATCTCTTGCTGTTCGATTATATTATGCAAAAATATAGATCATGCGTATGCGTCAAAACTGAAAGGAATATTAAAAAATTTGAAATAAAGCTAAAAAGTAAGGAATAAAGTATTAACTATCAATTGCGTTTTTAAGAAAAGAAAAATATTTCAAGGTATAAAATTTCAGATAATATGTTGTAATTCGAAATAAAGAAAGATTTCACACATTTTTTGATATATGAAGTGATAGTAAAATTAAAAGTAATTATAGAAAAACCTGAAATTACATGATTAGTTGAATACTTTTGCTTTAAATTTTGTACTAGTTACTAACAGCTTGACATCATTTCTATAGAAAATTGTTACATTAATATTTTATATAATGACCTAGCATAAGATTTTCATTTTTAGAAAGTTAAATTTCTCTTAAGCAGAATAACAAAAAGAGCAATTTTTTCATCGATGAATTCAACAATGGTTAAAATTTGGCGATGTTTAAGATTTTTTACTTCAATATATTATTGATTCTTTGTTTGAAAATTAAATGTAGCAAAAACATAAAAGTGATAGAAGTATCAGAGAAAAATAGTTGTGCAAAAGTCATAGTAAACGGAAATATTTTAAAAAATAAATATATTTATAAGATTATCATCTACTCACTTCTACTGTTTTGATACTTCTGTAACATTAAATAAATCTTTTGATTTTAAGTAATTTATTAATTTCATGTATTGTATTTATTTAAAAGAATGCTCTTTAACTCGGAAGAAATAATTTAACACTCGAAAATTAATTATTTAAATCAAATTAGAAATATTGATAAATTAGTAAATTTATCAAACTCTGCAATAAAATACGTGATAAAATCCTTTAGAGAAAATTCCTTCGAAAACAAGGGTAATTCAGCGCATGACCGAGATTTAAAATTATTAAACATGAAAAAAAATTCCACTTTTGAATGCTGTAAGAATCTCACAAGATTTAATTTCATTGCTTTCAAAATAGAAAGATTAGACTTTGTTTTACAAAGTCAAAATTAAATTTCAGAATCTTATTAATGTTTTTTTGTTGATTAAATTAAATTCAACATTTTTGTACAACGGACAAATAATTCTTATGTAAGAAGAAAGAAAAAAAGAAAGGGAGAAGAAAAAATAAGGATATTAGAAAGAAATTAATTGTAATTATAAAACGTAGTGGTGATATCATTGTGTAGAGGTGCATATCTGAATCAGATCTAAGTAATTTTATGTTTAGGGAAATTATTTTAATTATGTTCCTTATTTAAATATTCCGAAGAACAATTTCAATGTATCAGCTCAAGATTTCAATATGAGGAATAACATTACAAGATAGTGGTCTTGAATATAAGATTCGAAAATCACATTTCTGGTATTTTTATAAATGTCGCATTGTTTTGAAAAGATCCGCTTACTTGCTGAATTTAATTTTGATTTGCATTACAGTACTACACATATATAATACAGCACATTTTAAGGAGAATTCGAGATTAGAATTGAAAAATAAGAAAACAAAATAAAATCTGGCATAAAAAATATATTGTTGAAAAATTAAAGATACATTGATTCTGAAATAAGAAAAAATCTAGTGAATCCTCAGATACTAACAAAAGCTATGATAAATGATAGAGAATATTTTGTCACGTAGCTCTAGCAATTTAGTGAGGGAGAATTTGGTCTCCTTCTCAATCACTGCTTGCAGCAAATATGATGCTTTGCTGATTTTAACGGGAAGTTACAAAGCCTCTGGAACACTGTTTATTAATTTATAAATAATCATCAGACTTTTTAACAAACATCCTCATAGTTGAATTTTTTATTTAATTATGATAAAAAGTTAGGCCATACCATAGAGAACTTACAAGGCTTAAGTATTCTCTTTCAATAATTCTTATGAAAACTAAGTTTACATTTGATCTTAAAATATCTAATATAGTTTTGTTAAAAACAATGAATGGTTTTTAATAATTATTATATGTATCAGTATTAGTTGCAATTTTAAATATCAAGTTATGCATATTGATTTCATATGAATGTATATCGTAATCATATATCGTAATTACGATGCACATTCACATGAATTAGAAAACAATGAAATAAACTTTTATAAGGATTTAGCTGAAATATGTAAATTATTTTTACAGGTATAAAATTATATTTATGGCTCAAACTTGATCTATTTTTTTATAAATATTATTTAGTTTAAGATTAAAGTTTCTCCAGTTCTGTTGCATCTGATGTAGTTTAAGTATACAGTCTATGAAATTTATGAATTTTTCTTATCTAAGACAAATAAAGCAAATTGAAAAGATGTTTGAAAGAAAGAAATGTCATTTTTATTATTGATTTTAGGAGTGAGCATACAGATAAATTTCAGCTAAAGTTTCCCTTGCTTTAAGAAATGAAGGAAAAGACTTTTTAAAATTGAATATAACATGCTTAAAATGTTTTTATTAAGCTGAAAATTTAAATTATCATAATTTTCAGAAAAAATACAGTATCAATATAAATACCACGTTTGTGGAAAATGTAACTATATTGGAATTGTATTTCTAAAATAGAACTATATGCTGAAATTCTATTACCTGAACTATATTGGAATTTAAACAGTACCAAATGTCAGACAGGCCGTCATATCTTCTTATTGTTCAACGTATTTATTGGGGTTTAATTTAGGCAGTTTTGAATACTGATATTATTGATGATGTTTTCATCGATTACCACACTTTTCTCATCCATACTGCAAACTATAATAGAATGTATTTTATTTTTATATAAAATGCAAGCGCGTGCGTAAGTACTGAATATATAAACATGCTACGTTAATAAAATTGCTTTTAAACTCGTAAACACCTCATATATAAGCATACATAAAACGTGTACTTATAGAGTATACCTACTAGAAATATGAAGTGATTCTGATAAATGACAGAAAATAATGTACAGATCACATATTTTTCTGCCAATAACATTTATTTTTAGACATTTTGGTAGGCAAATTTTCGCAGAAAAAGTATATTGATTTCCAAAGGTAAAGGAACAACCAGTTTTTTGAGCCTAATTTGCAAAAAAGTAGAATTTTGAATCATAAAATTTGGGTGACAAGTGTACAGAACAGGTATATATTGATTGAAACATAGAAGATTTTATAAGAAAAACGTATAAATGTTATACAATAAAAAAGAATCTCGCAAAGTCCATTTTTAGAAAAAAGAATAATCCCAGTCTTATAGCGTAAAATGTCATGGAAACATAACAAAAAGGAGTTTTAATAAAGGATGTGCCCACCCCTAGCTTGAATTCAATTAGAAGTATTCACATTCCATGCTGTCTTAACCGTCAACTTAATTAAGTTGACGGTTAAAAAATGGGATGCGAAGACTAGACACGTGCGAATAAGTTGTTTCCTAGCTATCGTACATGCCTTGGAGGAGGGCTTAAATTAGCAGCTTGTCTACCAAGATATTTCAACAGATGCTCTATGAGATACAGGTTTGGAGATGAGCTGACCATTTCATTCACTCCAAACCAAGACCAGAAGTATTCATCAAAATTCACCAAAGTTTATTTTAGGTATTCCTCAACAACTAACGATCGATGAATTCGTGCGTTATGATCCATGCGAAAGAAACCATTGCCAAATGCACCTCCGTATGGGTGGATATATAGATCAAGGATCTCATCCCAATACCTTACACCTGTCACAGTTCCTCCCTGGAACACAGGTATGGTAATGTGACGACCGAGTGAGATCTCTGCCTAAGGCTAATTACGAAAGACTGATGTATTGCATAATTTTTTTCTAAATTATATATACCATTTCATTTCTATAGCGTTTTTCATAAATTTACATTGATTTATATATATATATATATATATATATGTATATATATATATATATATATATATATATATTTGTATTTTAAGTTGGGGAGTAAGTTTGAACGTAGTGTTTTCACCAAAGTTTACTTAAACAAAAAATAATAATTATATCAATAAGTTAATCAATTATATATTCGCCGTTGCTGTTTACAACTTCTTCGCACTTCTCAACCTCTTTGTTATCGAAAGGTTACGCCCTTCATATGGTTTGACAACAGGGAGCGGAAAAGATGGTAATCGGTTGGTGCGAGGTTCAGAGTAAACGGCGGATGCTGAAAGACATCCTATTCGAGCTCTTGGAGAACAGCTTTGACGACTTGTGCAACATGAAGCCTGGTGTTGTCGTAAAGGTGTATGCTTTGACCACACATGTCGATCAGGTCTTTTCAATCGAATAGCCTCATTCACGCGGTGTAGCTGGGCAATGTAGAGCTCCTTGTTGACTGTGGCATTCTTTTCGAGCATTTCCAAGTGCACCAAGAATCCATAAAACTCGCTCAACAACTTCTTTGATACCAGACCAGGAGAAGTTTGGCTGAACGGCATCAACAAACTGGTCGATAGGTGGGAAGAAGCATTATCATTGATATATAATTGATATCGGATATATAATTGACAACGGATATATAATTGACAACGGATATATAATTGATTAACGTATTGATATAATTATTGTTTTTTTTTTGAATAAAAGTCATTGGTAAAAACACTACGAACTTATCCCAACCTAATATATATATATATATATATACATATACATATATATATATATATATATATATATATATATATATATATATATATATATATATATATATATATATATATATATATATATATATATAAGAAAAATTTTTCGTTAAATTTAAGTTCATAAGAGGTATGGGAACTATAACAATTTCGTATCATTTATGCATAGTTATTTTTTGCCCAATGGTATATTTAAATTTTTTCTGATTTAAACACAATTTATGAGCAATTATTTTTAACAATGCAAAAGTATTCTAGAATTGGGTTTTTTTTGTAATGAAAATTATTAATTTACAAAAGCTTACTTTAATATTTAAATATTTTTGTATTTAAAAACATATTCTGAAGAAAAATAGGAAATTAAAACAAAAAAGTTAAATAACTAACTTGATGATATTATTTAAGTTTAATTTGAAATATGATGAACTTAATATTTATCACGAGATCTGTACCCGCTCTTAGATCTTGAAGTTTTGTCATGAAAAGTGATGAGATATAATAAAAACATAATAAAACTGAGAAATAAATTTTTGTTTTAGGGTTGCTATGCATCACTAAATCAAATTTTTTTATTTTGAATTAATTCTTTGATTTTACAATCGTTACGGAACCTATTTGTTATATATATCATAATTTGGGTCAATATTTTCTTGTCATGACAATGTTTTGATTCATTGCCCCTTTAAGAGGCTCAATTATATATTAAGAATTAAATAACAAAAGAAGTTTTGAGTGACAAATAAAAATCATAAGAAAAATGTTATATAAGATCTATGTCATTTTTAAATTTTCTTATTTTGATTCAATAAAATCCTACTTCATTCACAAACGATGACCTTTAGTAAAAACTGATATTTTTTTCAATCAACTGATATGGTTGATTGCAATTTAAAAATTTTATTTTTGCAAGATCAGAAGCATAATAAAAAAATTGGTTGCTTATCATGTTATTTTTCGCGTCTTATTTTAGGTAAAAGTTGCCAATTCTACAGTTCAAGGTTACTTGAAAGAACTGATTGATGTTCTTGTGAATTAACTGGATTTTATCATAGTTGTTATGTAAGATATTATAAAATTTCTACCAGTGAAGAGGATTCTTAACAAAATGTTGGAAAAAAATAAGAAGAAATGAAAAATAGGGTATATATACATGTGGAAAATATATTTGAATGAACAAAACAGGAAAATTATATTTATAAAATAGCAAAAATAATTTTATTATAATGCTTAAGAAAAAGCTATGATAAAAAATGATGATAGAAACCCAAATAAAAAAATGAAATAAATGCCTACTTAAGACTGTTGCATTCACATTTAAAATAATTTTGAAATAGTTTAGTCATAGGTGAGAGAGGAAGGAAGGATATATATATATATATATATATATATATATATATATATATATATATATATATATATATATATATATATATATATATATATATAATATATATATAATATATATATATATATATATATATATATATATATATATATATATATATATATATATATATATATATATATATATATATATATATATATATATATATATACATCCACTCGTGACAGTTTAAATTTTAAGTTAACTTCGTACAATTTATTTCTGTGTCATATGTAACATGTAACCATTGACATAAAATTATCTGTACACATAGAACACTTTAGTAAACAGATATTTCTGATGATTTTTATAATTTTTCTATTTATATGATATTTATGTAACAGCTTAAGCAAAATTACTTTTGAATAAAGAAAAACGAATGACATTTGTTTGCTTCCTCTGTAGGTATTTGCATAAAATTTGTATATCGTGTTTGTAAAAGATTATAATGTGATTATAATTTAGTATATTTTGGGAATGTTTGGTGTTACCTCCTTTGTGACTCATGAATAAATTCCATTATTTATAAAATTATTTGTAAAAAATTTTTCAAACAGCAATGTTCTAAATATGTTGAAAAGTAAAATACTTTTTAACTATAAATTATTCACTATTTAATTTTAAATGTTCAAATCAAAGTTTTAAACAGGTCTATTGAAATGTTTCACATCAATTTTAAATAGTTCTTCTGCTTTTGAATGCTTCTTAAATTTGCTTTGTAATGTGATTACAAGCATTGTTTTCTTGAAATAGTAATCGCTTTCCAAGAAATTGCCAATCATTTTAATTTTAATTTGGCTCTTATTTATACGACCTAATTCAATATAGATTAAAACGTGTGACATGAAAGTAGGTTGGGTCAAAAAGATATTAATAAATTCATAAAAAATGGACATATTCAATATTTAGTAATGTTAATTCAATAAAAGTTACTCTGTTCTTCATTAAGTCCATTCAATCTATCTTGATGATGTTTCCATTCATTTTTTAGGATTTTTGATTTATATCGAACTTATGTATAGAGCAAAATTTGTAAGAAAATTGATAAATAACTATTCTTTTTGTTAGGATGGGTTTCATTAAGTTTTAATGAATCGAAAATTACCTGTCTTCCATGAATCTTAATGGTTTCTTTGTTAAAAAATATTTTGCATTGATTTTTTAGAAAAGATTGATTTATATTTGATTTATGAATAGGGTAACATCCTTCGTGTATATGAAGTCGTAGTTTAGAAACCAAATATCATAGGTAGAAAGTTAGTTTTTAAATAAATATGTTTGCACTAATGCTGCTTTAATACGTATTTAGTAAGTAAGCTGTAAAAAATTTGAATTAAAGTTTTCTGTAAGCAATTACTTTATGTTTATGCAATGAAACGTAAATTTATTACTGACATTCTTTTGAAACATTATAATTACTTCCCTCCTTCAAATTACAATAATCTATTCCGAATAAAAAACATGAGTAAACTGTTAAAATAACTTTCAAGTATGTGAAATTCATATAAAAATTTTTATGAAATAAATTGCAAATGAGTTCGTAGTTTATGTTCTTAGCCCAGTAATTAAAGAAAATTCAATTTTATTTTAATTTAACTTCATTTTTACTCAAAATTACTTCTTTTTAGTCAAATTTTCTGCAGGCTAAGTATCTCCTTTGGCATACAGCTAGTATAATATTAATTTAAAGATGTAAAAATTTGCAACGAATTGAAAATATTTATAAAAAAACACTTTAAGTGTTGTGTTAGATTCTATGGTAAATGCTCATATTGAAGTTTTTATTTGGATAATGTTTATGTGTTTAATGTATATAAATGCAAAAATTATTCAAAATACAATTTCCGAGATAGTGAAATCTACGAGGAAATCCTATTAGTGTCAAAGAAAATTATTTATGAAGAAATTATTCTGCTTGTTTTATATTATAATGAATCAATCTGTATTGATAGATTCAGTAAATCTTCTAATAGAAGAAAACTAGAGTCCACACAAATGATTTTACACATAATTATAAGCTCTTGACTAATTTGAAACACAAGAAATTTTTAATGTGTCTAATGTTTAAAAAAAGCAGTTCTCACAAAGGTTTAAACATTCCATATCCTTCTGGCTTGTACCCTATTTGTCCTTATTTTGATTAATTTGAAACACAAGAAATTTTTAATGTGTCTAATGTTTAAAAAAAGCAGTTCTCACAAAGGTTTGAACATTCCATATCCTTCTGGATTGTACCCTATTTGTCCTTATTTAGATTAATTTGAAACACACGAAATTTTTAAAGTGTCTAATGTTTAAAAAAAGCAGTTCTCACAAAGGTTTAAACATTCCATATCCTTCTGGCTTGTACCCTATTTGTCCTTATTTTGATTAATTTGAAACACACGAAATTTTTAAAGTGTCTAATGTTAAAAAAAAACAGTCTCACAAAGGTTTTAACATGCCATATCCTTCTGGCAACATAAAGCTGAATGTAATTGGTCGATTTCGAAACAGACATGACATCATCTGTATAAAAAGTATCAGAATTAGTAATGAGACTTTATAAATATATGTTGCATAATTTAATATTTTATTCAAAACTGGAAAATTCTTAAAATGTTTTCGCACTATTCCAATAATTAAGCTGAAATGTTGTTATTTTGATAACTGTTAAATTGACAGTTAAAGAAAGTAATCTGAGGAACTTAAAAGTTATTTTATTTATGGATAGGTAAAATTACAATTAAACACAAACATTCATATGTTTTTACAATTTTTTATTCATTCTAGAATAAAATGTTTATATTCAAAAAAGCTTAAGAGCAATCTGGCACATAGAAAAATAACATACTGCTCGGAAAGCCAAGGAAAGCGATTTTTTTTATATGAATCCCATCACTTTATTGTTATCTTTATTAAAAGAACACAAAAATCTAAAATGATACAAAATCAGCAGAAGCATTGGTAATTAAACACTAAAAGTTGAATCATAAAAATTTTTTTCAAGGAAACAAGAATGTCTAAATATAAAAGTTTATTTTGGAAATAAAGGAATTCAAATCTATCTTACATAGGATCCTGCCAGAACAAAAGAATATCTTGTGTTAAATAAAATGATCATAAAACTCTCAACAACTCACCTCGATTTAAATGCAAACGAAGAGTAGAAATGCTGCTGTTAATTTCCATTCTGAACAGTGTGTATGATCAAACCTGTAATTCTTCACTCTGAAGTGGCTGAACTACGATGAGCACTTAAATCCCAGATTACATTGTTATATAATATCATTGCCATAAACTATAATCATTTTGGACAAATAATAACTCAGCTTCCCACAACCGTCCTCGTGCAATTTCCAGATAAAAAATAAAAAAAAAGTTTTTTCATATTATTATATTATTTTCTACTCATAAATAATTTTATTTTCAAACATTCATAGTTACGTTTTACTTGTATTTATATAATTAAACGTCGCATCATTATAAATCCAATTTAGCCCTTATTTTGTGAAAAATATTGCCTAATAATAATTGTACCGCAATGTTATGTAAAAATCACATTGTGCGCATTTGGGACTATGAATTACTTAAAACTATGAACTTCATGGGACTATGAATTACATGGGACTATGGACTACATGGAACTATAGACTACATGGGCTTATGAATTACAGTTATATTGGATATAGAGCACAAGTAATATGGGAAATACTGTGAAATATTGATACATAGTTTTTGAAATATTGGTACATAATTGTAAAATATTGATAAAGAATTGGGAAACATTGATAAATAAATGTGAAATTTTGATTATTTAAATTGTTATTTTTTGATAACGAACAAGGAAGAAACAATAATTTATTATACATCATTTTATTTTGTTAAAATGAATATCACGTTTGTTTCTTTATTTTTGTAGAGAACAAAAATTTTATACTGACTTTCATCTTTTATGTATACAGATTACCAATTAAAATATCATGAAACTGAAAAAAAATCATTGACCATTTGATTAAATTTTAATCATGAAAGCAATTCCTCTCTTTTCAAAACTGTTTTATTTTGTCATCACTTTTTAAGCTTATCACAAGCTCTTTTATATAGTGCATTAACCTTAATCTCCTCACAGTACAAATGATTAACAATACACAAGAGAGTGATTTTCTCAGACAATAAATCTAATATCTTTCATTGATGGTTTACTTATACGTATTATAGAAGTGTCGTTGTGGATAAGAAAGTGCTATGAAAAAATAAACTTATAAATTAAGTTTTTGTCTTAAGTTTTAATTTATTACCAAAAATGTGTGTGTAACATTTTATGTGTTTAAATAATTTATTTCATTCATCAGTTTAAATATTCATTCTAGAAAATATATTAAACTAGAAAATAATAATTAAATATTAAACTAGAAAATATAGTATGTATGTAATATGTGCAAGAACACCGATTAAAAACTTTACTATATCATTTTAGATATAAAATAAACGTCATAATTTGTTCTAATGAGTCATAATCTCTTCTTACGTATGTGTGAGTTGAATTTCACTAGTAATATAATTTTTAAACTTGTTTTTATAAATTTCAAATATATTCGAAATTTTAGGAATAAAAATCATTATTAAATTTTTTTATTCCTAGTTTATTCATAAAAATGTGTGTTAAATTAATAATGACTCTTAAAATTAAATAAATATCGTTGTCAAATAATTTTTAATAATTATTGTTCTTTTTTTTGGAAATAGGCCATAATATGGAATTTTATTTATTTATGTATACCAAAAATATACTTTAACATAAGATTATTAAAATATATTTAGATTCATCTTTCATTTTTAAACTATTAAAATGCCATTCATTAAAAATTCTACGAAAACAATCTATTTTGAAATAACATGCACTCTATTTCTCAGAAGTATTTCGTAACCCAAATTAAATCTAATTTTGCGAGTCACTTGTTTGAAAAACTTACAAAGCTGGGAATGTCGAGAACTTCGGAAAATTACATATTTGAATTTAATTTAGTACAAAAAATTATTTCGAAGAATCTCTAATAAATGATGTGCGAAATATTTATAAAAGAAAAATAAAGAATTATTGAATTAATAATGATTACTTTTTTGTAATACTTTTTTCGATATACTAAAAGAACTTTACCCAACTATCTGATATAATGTTTTGTAATAATTAAGTAACGACATCTCGATATTTGAGCTCAGGTACTCTTTTCTTTAAGTTTTAAAACGTCATTTTCACAAAAGGAACTCAACTCTACACAGTTATTAACACGTTGGCTTTTACTGTATTGAAATTCATGTCTAAGTTATGTAAAAATTTCAACTACTTTTTGTGGACTAGTTAATCACTGTGTTTTCCACAAAGCTATAGTATTTCTTTTCCTCTCTCTTTAAAATGTGTTTATGTTGCTCAATTTGATAATTATAAACAAAATAATGTAAAATTCACGTTCAATAGTTTCAAATATGTTTGTTTTTTATATTTAATTACACTATTGTATGTATAAGGTATACTAGGTTCTTTATAAGATTTGAAATAATGTACTGGGATCCACGCGAATAAACTAAGCAATTAAAATACATTTTTGAAGTTTATTTAGTTTTGCTAAGCTTCTTTTGTTGGTTTTCTGAGAATACTTTCTGTAAAGTTTTTGATATAGGGTGCTAATAAATATCAATTTTGTTTCTAGCACAAATCTTGCAATTCTTGCAAAAATTGATGTACATAATACAAGTTATCTATAATTAATATATTAAGTAATAAAATTTCGACACAGAAAATAATTTTTTTCTTATAATTCAATTTTTGTTTGATTTATTGATTTTTAAAATCTTTTTAGAAATGATTGAGAATAGATGAAAATGGATGAATATATTATTTTTCCTAAGAAATTAAAGAAAAATTACTTAAAAAAACAACGACACTAAGTATAGTTCACATTTAATTCTGACAATGTAATTTTTTAAGCAACAACTAATTAAATATGATTAAATCTTAATTGGCGAACAATCAATTAAAGCTTTGATTCATGTTATTGACAGTTGTATAGCATAATAACACAGAAATGAATGCTGAGCTCATGTCTTTTATCTTCAAATAAATCTTTGAATTACTGAAAAGCTTAAAATAATTGATAGAAAGAGGAATTTACATAAATTCACAGCAAAGCTAAATGATGAATAAAAATTAAATATTAAAATCAAGTATTTTTCATTAAGAATCAAAAAATAAAACCCAAATTATACATTCAGTTTTCTGATGATTTCAAAGCATAAATATCATCAAATAGTACTTTGTAAAGCAAATATTTCTAGAAGACAATTTTAAAACAAATTCTTTATTTGAGTATACATACAAAAATAATTAAAGTATTTTGTATTTTTATCACACATCAAAGAAACAACTTTTTTCTGCCTTAAAGTAATAATTCAACACAATATAAAGGAATTTGATATAGGCATTAACTAGAAATTTGAAAGAGATGCGTGCCAGGATTACAAATATTTGCAAATTTTTTTAACTGTCGAAAAGCTATTGTCATGATAAAACCATTAAATGAAAACTACACCATGGCCATTGATCATATTATTATAAGTTTTCCATAGACATAATGCTTCTATAAACTCATACATTATTTTGCTGCTGTTAGTATATTCACTTTATTGTCTTACATTATTCACTAAAAGAGAGTTAAACAAAATCTGTTGTAAAAAATGAAATATTGTTGAACAATATTTGTTGTATAAGTGTTACATAAAGTAAATATATTTTTGAAAACAATTACTGAAAGAATGCATTAGATATGGGATTACAAACCTTCTGTAAAAGCATTATTTGATGATGACTTCGAAAGGTGTTCACTTTGTAAATTCCTATTTTTCAACGTAAATTCTAATTTTTAACGTTTTGAGAAAAAGGATTTTAAAATTGCGTAGAAATCTTATATATATTTTGATACATAAGCTAAAAGTAAATTATATCAAAACATATAAATGTTAATAAATTTTGATATAGAGTTTGATAAAAAAAACATTTTAAATAGAAAAAGAAAACTAGTAACCTTTTGGCGTTTAAAGTAATCTTACAAACTAAAATTTTAATCGAAATTCATCTGAAAAATAAATTTAGAAAAGTTAATAATTTTTTTGGAATAAATGAAGAATAATTTTTCATTTTTGTGCAGGAGTTAAATTATTTAAGCAAACATAAGTTTATTTTTAAAATGGCTTTTAAATATTCTTTTAGTTGATTTATAATGACTAAACCGCTAACTTGAATCTTGATTAGAAACAAACAGAAAACAATGACATTCATTTCACTGTAACCAGAACAGATCTAGTCAGGAAGTTTTTAAATAATGAAATTATTGACAAAATTAGTAAAATGTTCTTAATTTGAAGAAAAAACCCACACATCCGTTCTATTTGCTATCACTTTCATTCATTGAAGTGAAATAAAAACAGCGATTTTACTCAGCATTTGGCTTACAATACTGCACTCAAAAACCGCAGTGTCAATATTAAACTTGTGTCCCCGTTAGAATTGTGTCAATATGGTCATGTTAATTCAAGATAAAGAGAAGTTATAAAAAATTGACCTAAACTCGTTTTGTTTTTTACCCTACAGAATAACAGATAAGTTTTATATTTGATATGCAATTAATTCTTTAATGTTATATTATAATTTATAACTTATAATTTGGATATAAAGAATAGAATTGAAGATTGAATTTCACATGTGGAAGATACCTACTGCAAGGATGGTTCTATGGATGAAAATGTAGTATTCTTATCCGTATTTTTCTCTGAATGCGTTTCCATGTAAGTATGATCTATATTTATTTTATCGTATTTATTGTGAGTTTTCAATCATAATAATCATAAATCTTGTATAATTATATTTATCTAAAAAGTAAAAAAATAATTTATTGAGGTTTCTTATCGCATCTGAATTTATACCATTTTTTTTTATCTTTTAAGCCCTTTTTCTTTTTTTTTGAACCTTATCTTTTAAGGAAGTAAATTCTCGAATTGAGTTTGAATATGTTGAAAACATATTGTTTGATATGATATATTTATTCATAGGAATGTACATAAATATTATGTATGCATACGTATACATTTATATATTAAACACATATACTACATTTATTCGTATACAAACAATTAGTATTATTTTAATGCATAGAAATAAAAAAAAAGTATTGAAAATGTTTGATGTCGAGATGCTTAAAATTATCAAAATAACAAAAATATCTCCCTGTACACCAAGGAATACTACACAGGGCCCGAAGGTACAACAAATGTACTACATAACAAATCAAAAATAATTCATGAGATGAAAAAAATAGTAATAAAAATAAAAAAAGAAAGCAGATAGAAAAAAATTAGATATAAAAAAAGAAATATCTTATTTTGAAATTTATATTTCTAACAGTATGGAAAAAGCAAAAATTAAAAAAAAACTATCAAAACGCAACAAATAAGATAAATGTGACCATCAAATAGACTGGTTTAAATTTAAGAACAACTAGCCATCATTTTTTTATTTAAAATTTTTTTCCTTCTAAATTTTAATTTGTCACTTTTGAATTTATTTTAAATTCAAAAATAGTTTTTGCTTTCATTTTAAATTCAAAAATTAATTAGAGGTTATATTAATTTATTTTTCACAATATCAATACTGTAACTCTTAGGTTTGCATACTTGTTATTAATCTCATGGATGATCACCATTTTAAAATCGAATAATGTAACTCTTCATTAGGTATATGATAACTTCATGAAAAGTAATTAATGAATGAATTTTTGTTATCATTATCGTACGTATCCATATTTCGAAGCACTGAAAATTTAATCAGTGTGTATTCGTATCAATTCATCACAAAATTTTCAGTCAAATCATTACTCAATTTTCAAGGCTATTTATAATAACCAGGTAATTGTGTGATGATTTGACTTAGTATTCAGTACCACATGAATTTCTAAAATTTAAAAAAAGTTACTGCTTAGTTTTTACATATTCTCCGAAACTTATTGTAAATAATTTGAAATATTATAGTTAGCATTTTGAAGTATGATTCTTTTATTAAATAAAAATTTAACTAAGCACCACTTTTCGATATTCATTATAAAACTATAACGAAAAATATACCAAACAAAATTTATATAAATAAAAGTAGAATTAAATATTGTTTCAGAAAGAAAGAAAAAGAACGTCAGTACGAGAACATTTGAATATGAAGGATATTTTATCCTTTGGGAGGATTGCTTCACCAGCAAAGTTTGAATTTGGATTACAGAATAATTTTGGGCGTTACTCGAAGGAAAAAAAAGCTAATGATGATTGATGAAAACCAATCCTAATTATTTTATCGATTTGAATAAATAACGCATGCAACATAATCGAGATTCAATCCCGAAAGGATTAATTCCATCAAATAATCCCACTGGTGTTGGTAAACATGATGTGCATTATCTTTATAAGAGATTCTCATCGCAAGATAAATTTGTTATCTTTCTAAAATTAACTTAAATTTGATTATAAACTTTGTTTCCTCATAAAAGTTCAGCAAATTATTACGAATGTTTCGCAGAAATGCTTCCTCACAAAATATCAAATTCTAACATCATTTTCATGATCTTGTAAAAATTGTTCCGGTTTACAAAAGCATGATTAAAATTGGCAAAATTGAAGCTTCAAATCATCACTTTTTTCAGAACTACAAAAAATTAATTATTTTTTTTAATTTAAAAATTCTTGTAATAATAAATACTTATCAGTTTTGAAAAAAGCTTTTTTCCTATTACAATGTGATTTAATATAAGATCTTCCAGATAATTAAGTTGTAAAACTTTCACTAAAAAGTAATCTACCTTAAATATGTACGCAATTTTCTTAAGACAATTATTTTTAGTACTTTGCATAAAATATTAATGTTGAAAATATTCTAAAAAATAAAAACTTGCTATCTGACAATTTTTTCAAACGTAGTTCCATTCAGAGCTTTTGATTGTTTAATTAGTCACTCGACAATTTTTTTGCACATGAAGTCGTATTAAACCGGGACTCCCAATGTGTTTGATATCCGAGATACCGAGTACGGTTACGCCAATAATTCAATTAACTCTATTAAGTGTTGAACCAAAGTAAAGAATTCTCTGAAGCTTTTTTTGAGATTTTGGAGACTAACACTGATAAGAAACTATTCAGTTTGTTTCTAGAAATAGTACAATGACACTTATTTTAATTACCACAATAAAATATAGTAGTTCTTACTGAGATAAAATTATATCCAATATTACCAAACATATTTGGTAAATAATGGATAAAGTGAGGACATCTTCTTTCTTCTAAATATTAATTAATTTTTGATAATCGTAGGATTATTAAGTTAAAAATATTTTAGATTTTGAGTTCAAAACTCAGTTTTCAGCTTATTTTTGAGAAAAAGTATTGATTTATTTTTTTCTAACACTAAGCAATGAATTTAAATATAGTTCACATAATTTTAAGTATTTTTCTTTTAGAAAGGAAAAAATTGTGAATTCGTACAATAAATGCCTTTGATACTTAATACTATTATATTTAATAGGTAAATATGTATGGTACATAATTTTACACATTTGAAATTGTTTTTAAGCATTTAAGGTAAGCACAATTAGTTTTATTTTGCTGTGGTTTTTAAAAACATTTTTCAAAGAAACGGAAGTTTTTCTTTTTTATATTAATTTGCAATGTGTGTCCTGTAAAATATTTCTCAGAATTTCTAAAACAATCGAAAATCATTATGAAATATTGTTTAACAAATTTCTACTAAAAGCAAAAAATATAGTTATTATGAAAGATCACCTTATACGAAATTTCTATTGTGATATATCAGTTCTAATTGTGAGAAGAGGATGGCAACGCATAGACGAAGCACAACGAAACAATTAAAAACTTACCTATTTAAAAGAAATACCTCGCTTGAGCGCTCAAGTTATGCATTATGAAACTCATGCTGAATTTTTTATTTTGCTTAACTAAAAATCAACTATTTTCTGAAGACAAAGGTAGTGGACAGGAAATTTATTATCTTTTTGTTTATGTGTGACATAATGCAAACTATGAAACCATTTCAGGAGAAGTGATAACTGCGAAATTGTTTCATAAAAGTTTCGCAGATCATGCAAGGTGGGCAATATGAGCTGTCGTATTTGCTCTTCATGGTGTAATTTATGTCTTCAATGACCTTGGCTTGCATTGTCTTTGCATCTTTTCAGTTGAGGGTGGTCTCTAATGAGTTGACCACAAACCATAATAAATGGTTCTCTTATTCTTTCTGATGACAGACCTTTTTTTGGTTTACATAAATAATTTATTCTCATTTAGCAACCACTGGTTTGAAATAATTTCGCATTCTATTATGATGCGTGTAAATTCCAAGGGAAAGTCATATATTTTTTCCCGGCTTTTGAATTATATATATAATAGTAAATTTTTATAAAATAGATCAAAAACCAAATGGAAATAAAAAAATTATAAAATTAGTCAAAATTTAAATGGATAATAATAATCAAATACTTAATGGAGAATAATACATTGAAAATACGAAATATAGTAAACAGATGGAAAAATGTTCAATAGATAGTTTACATTTTAAAGAAAATATTAATAAAAAAATGGAACGAAGTACCAACGCGGCCAGCATAACTAAAAATCCTGTTTTAAAATTAACTATGTGGTTAACACACCCTGAAGAAGCTGACCATGTTGGTACTTCGCGTTCCATTTTTCCTTTATTTTATTTTTTTTGAAATTTTAAACTATCTATTGAGAAAACTTTCCCATTGTTTACTATAGTTCATATTTTCAATGCATTATTCTCCATTTGGTTTTTGAATAATTTTATAAATTTATTATTATTTTCCATTTGGTTTTTGATTAATTTAATAAAAATAAACAATTAATTATATTTTAGTAATTCTATTTAAGCTGCTTTTGTGCTGAATGTATTGCAAAACATAAGAGTTATATTTATTCTTGTATTTTTCAATTTTATATCTATTCTTGTATTTTTAAATTTTTATCTGTTCTTGTATTTTTTAATTTTATATCTATTCTTGTATCTTTAAATTTTTGCCTATGATGCTTCTAATCATGCTATATATATATATATATATATATATATATATATATATATATATATATATATATATATATATATATATATATATATATATATATATATTTGCAATGATAATGCTTATATTAAATCAAAAAATAACCTCGCAAAATTTTAATAACGCATAATGGAAATTTATTCAGATTATTTTCTAGAAGTGTCCACATATACAAGAGTAAATTTAGAGTAAATTCCAAGCAATAATTTGATTTGGAAATATGGAAATCTAATCAGTTGTTAACAACCTTACTGCAATTTACTTTAAAATATTAAATCATTCATGTTGATATTTAACGAAATTAGAAAAATATAATTCTTACAAAGAAATTGTATATTTTTTAAGTCTTTCTTAAAAGTTTAAAAGTCTTAGAAGTATGTGTTTCAGTATTTTAAATATAAAATTTCTTTTAATTTAGTGTTTTCATCTATTTAATGACTAGTTCAAGTATCTATTATCAGGTATTTTATCAATTATTTAGCTAAGGAGTTTTTGAGGTACTGTTTGATAATATTATATTATTTTTCTGTTTATTATAAAATCATATATACTAGAACAAGTTGAATAAGAATTTACGTAAATCAATGAAATAGCGTTATGTTATTTTGTTTAAGTTTTTTTGAAAGTTATTTTTTGCAAAGGAGAAATAATTTTCTCTTTTATACTAATCTGCTGTGTTTTAATAAAATATTTCTCCGAAATTAAAAAAAAAATTGAAAATCATTATGAAATATTACGTTTGGAAACTTATTATAAGCAAAAAATTGTCATCATGCCTTTTACGAAATTTCTATTAATATACATGCTAAGTTTTTACTCTTTCTATTATTTGATTGACTAAAAATAATATTTTTTCTTAAACAAACTCCTTTTCCTTTTTTTATATTAATTTTTCGTATTTCTTGTATTTTTTGAAAATTCTATTTATGTTATGAAAGATGATCTCATATTGTTCTCATATTTTCCATATTGTATTTATTTCTCCATTCCAAATGATTTGAACAAGTTGGAATAAATTATAAGCTAATGCAGTTAAACGCTTATAATAATCAAATAACATGAAGAGAGAGCGAGACACACACACACACACACACTCCTATACTTGACCATATATCGCAGTTTATCAAAATGTATTATTGTTTTATAACGTGATTAAATTAATGAAAAGATTAATTAAATGATTAAATTGATGTAAATAATTTTGTCCGATTAAATGATTAAAACTATAATTGCATGATTAATTACATTACGTTGTTACATTATTACATTACATTAAGAGCTATAAGAAGTTTTGGCTCAACCATAATTAAAAGAGAACAGGTTTCTTGATCTGTATCTACTAAAGAAACTCGTCTTCTAAAGTCTTGTTTCTAAGGAATCTACTTTGAAACTGATTTTGGGGCGATCAACCCAATCGAGATAATCTTCCAGATCCTCGATTGGGTTTAAGTCAGGTGAATTTGCTGGTTAGGGAAGAACGGTAAACTGATCCTTGCGATTTTTGAACCACGCACGTTCACTGCCACCTGTGTGACACTTCACATTGTCTTGCTGGTAGATGATGTTATGATGTCTTCACACATTTATTCTAAAAAGTATTTGTATTCAAAAAATCGTCTAAGCAGCTGTGATATATTTTTGAATTTTAGACATTGGACCATCAATATTTCTAATCTTTTGAGTTTGTAAAGATACATCTTCACAAGCACCAAATAATTTAAAGATTGCATTTTCTAACCGGATTTAAATTCTTTTCTGTATTCTAAAAAGCGTTTCTCGAGAAACATGCACACAAGAATTTATCCTTTATCTCCAAGAAAATAAGTGACAGTTCAAATATTTATTTAAAATTTTTATTTTATTTATTCATGTTGGGCTCAATGCATAACACAAAAGTAACAAATAACGGGCAGTAATTACCATAAAAGTAATTATTTTAAGCGTTATTGGTTTTTTATAAAATCCTTCATAAACAATCCTTATGGTTCGTCTCAGGGCATCTTGCATCAAGATTAAATAAACGAGGCATTTCAAGTTTATTTCACCAATATACAAACCTCACCACCATTTTACAATGGCTTAGCAAGAAAAATTCTTATACAAGAAAGTATTCTTTATTAAATGAAATCCTTTTGCTTTAGTTTTCACTCACTTATATGACTTATAAAATAATTGCGTATGAATTAGATGAAAAGCATGTTAAAAATATTAAAAGTTGTCCTTCATTTATATATATATTTTATACGGATGTATGACATAGATACATTTGAATGGAGTAGTTTACAGCTTGGCTACTCGCCAACTCTGATAAAAAGAAATTGAGGCTGGAAAGTTTGATCGTGTTAGAGCGGATTATCTATAAATTTATGTGAAATTAAATAAGTCCTTAAGTGTATTAAATGGATATATTGGTTACTAAAGTATTCATTTGTTACATTTTTAAACTGAAATGTCCTTTGTGTAAGATCTATTTGACCTTGAATTTTTCTTTTATCATATAGATGTCATACCTATTGTAATAAGCATGATAATTTTCGATTATAACAATTCAGCGCTCTTAAATATCATAAATTTCTATTTTAAATAATATACGATTTCTTATATGTAAATATATAGGTCGCGTATTTTATGTGTAGGATAAATTTTCTCTGATAGTTGTTTTATTTTCGCCAATAATGATGCTAAAATCATGAGGATATTTTCCTTCCAAACATGAAAAGTATTATAAATTCAGCATAATAAATTATCTCTACTGTATTAAGTTTTGGATTTCATAATAATATTAAAATATTGGCGCATAGCTTTTTTGAGGAAAAGATAATAATTTAAATATAAATTAAAAGTGTTCAAGAATTAAGTTGATGAGGCTAGTAGAGAGACTAGGGTATTCTGACCCACTTCTCCAGAAGAGCTCTTTTTACTTCTTGGAGAGTTTATGGGGGTTGTTGGCGTTAGTCCAGCAACTTATCTTCCTAGAATGTCCCAAACATGTTCTATTAGGATTATTTCTGGAGAACACTCTGGATAGTCTATTCACAGGATTCATTCCTATAAAAGGAAATCATTCATAAGTTAACACAATGTTTTTTGCAATTGTCACCCATTAACATAAAGTCATCTGCAATTGCTGCTGCATAAGGGACTACAATAGGTCTGAGAATCTCACTCCTATATCGACGACCAACCAGAGTTCCATTTCGAATGATATGCAGATCAGCCCACCGATGGAGAGGCCGCATATGTCATCATTTCCCCTTCGCCTAATCTGACACTTTTCTGTACGAATGCAGGACTGTTTCTAGTGCCACGTTCCTCCAGATGAAAATATGCCTATTATCAGGATGAAGAGAAAAACAAGACTCATCAAACAAAAGAATATTCCGCCATTCATTTCACCCTAGTTGACATGCTCTGTTGTCTACTCTTTGCAGGCACTACGCTGTCTTGCTTTCGAATTGCAGGAATTTTTCGAACATTATGAGCCCACTTTTGAACTTTAAAAACTTTTTGAATCCTGTACACTTTTAGAATCTTAGAAACCTTTTAAAATTTTTGAACCTAAAATGCTTTTAAAAGCTAAGGTGTTTATTAAACTTGTATAAACTCCTCACCTGTATATAGGTATCATCTTTCTTCTCATGCCAATTTTTTCCTTTTCATAATTAAGTGTTCATACTATCTATAAAACTGCCTTCAATGTATATGATGCATTTAATGTCATAACTTCTCTACAAATTGTTAACTGTCTTTTCATTGATTGTAAATTGTTTCTTCATTGATTGTTATATGTGTCATCATGTCAAATTTTGTTTCTATCTCAGAGAAAATATCTAATGCTATTACTTGATGTTTAATAGGATTTAAAGCCCCTTTAAATGTATTGTAACTTCTTACTACCATTTTGTAAACATAATTTGATTGCCTTTATAAAAGCCACAATGGTGGTGCCCTCAGGGAACTCATTGAGGTGTAGAGCACACTAGGTGTTCGGGAGACGGCACCCGTTAATTTTAAGGTACAGTCCGGGGTCTCCCCACACAGTTATGTATGTATGTTATCATGACAGAGCTTCAGTTTCTCAGTAGCTTTAAGCCACTCCCCGTTATGATCAGCAAAGTGAAGGATCATTTACTGCTGGTGGTAATTAGAAGGGCGACCACGAATTCTCCCTCACTCGGTTGCTGGAGCTCCGTGGGTTGAGGACGTGTCCACATTAATATTTAACATCCAAAGTCCTTCCGCTAATGTGGAAGGATGTGGTGTGGCTAATGTGGAAATTCATGGAAGGGGAGAGTGTGCTGCTAGCTCAAGTGATGATCTAGTTCCCTGACAATGGATCAAAATTAAGACACTTGCTGATGGGCGAGTATTCCAAACCCATTAACCTAAAGGTACAGTCCGGGGCTCACCTGCACAGCTATGTATGTATGTTAACCTGACCCACACTATAGGTCTGGGAGCATACAACTCTACAGCGTGATGGTGAATTAGGACAGTTTGTATTGAATTTGTGATGAGAAAATGTTGATGAAGAAGAATGATGTTCATATTTCGGAGTCTCCTAGCTGTTAGTGTTAAATAATGGCATTCAATTGGTTCTGTTGCACGTCTACGACCTTGCTCTGATCTTTAGCATGCATTTCTAATCTCCAAAAATGACTCCAGATCCTGGAAATCACATTTTGAGGAACTCCAACGTTTTTTCTGCATAGATACACTACATGTTTAGCCCCCTCTAACCAACAATCATCAAAGCTTCCGATTTGGTTAAATGACTTAATTGAGATATCGACTTTTCAAACAATGTGTTTCTTGAATGTCAGTCATTCTTTTCCGCTTTGTCTTACATTAAGTTGAAATTCAAGTCCTATTCACTGCCGCTTAAGCGTGGTCTTCAACGTTACATTCATATTTTCATATTGAAAATTTTGAAAATGATAAAAATTAACATTTGCTACTCTCTTCTGTTCATTTTATTAAAAGAAATTCTTTATGCCGCTGTCTTATAAAAGACTTACAATATCCTTTCATTGTTGTTAGCAGTGTTTATTAACACATGAAACTAAATAAAAATTTTACTCAAAAATTGTTTAATTAGAATGATATATATAAATGGTGACAAAACTGATTCTTAAATAGACGAAATGCTACATAATATTTTATTAATCGAAATCTAAAAAAATACAAAAAATAGCTTGAATTTAAATTTCTAATAAATCTCAATTTTTTATAGAGAATGTTTTACTGAGAGAAAACAATATCTAAATAAATTTTTGGAGTAAATTTTAGCACTTTTTAATTAAAATAATTCCAAGCAAATTGCTGTATTGGAACCGTCAAAGATATGTATACTTACCGATATAGAGATACTTAATGTCTTATAGCTACAGGAATTGTTAGTGATTAAATAATCGAGCTTCAGTAAATTATTAGAAATCATGATGCCCATGAAACGCTATGAGAATTTAATTTTTCATTCAGTAAGTTTCGAAAATATTTGCAAAAGTAAATTATAATTTTTTATTTTTAAGATTAAATTTGTTTTCTATTATGCAAAGAATGGCTTCTTTTATTATTATTTTTTTTCTAATATTGGGAATTCACTTGGGGAAATTTCACACAGCTCAAATTTCGAGGACCATTAACGTTGTTGATATAGTTCATCAAGATTCTTAATATAATCCATCACAATTTTTATTTCCCTCAAAAATTTACTAATTTTCAATTTTTCCTTTTTTGAATTTTGTTTTATTGTTAGTCTTAAACCCGAGCTGGCAGCCGATTGGTTAGGGTTCTTGCCTTTAGTTCAACAATTCGTGGGTTTCAATCCCACCTTGGGAATAGATGTTTGTAGTGGTTCGGAATGCACTTTAAACCGTAGGTCCCGGTCTAATTAGCCCTCGTGTGCAAAAAATGACCGTTGAGCGACAAGCAAACCAAAGCTAGTCTTAAAATACACAACTAAAAAATCTTCTTTTTCAAATTATTTTATGCCGAGTGACTAGAGTAAGTGCTCTAAAGAAAAATGAAAAGACAAAAAATGCTAAAAATATGTTAGAAGTACCGGAAAAAGATATATATTATAAATTTATGAAATTTCATGTTCAATATGCTTGACATCACATACATTGGCCATGAAACCTGTACAACTCAAAATAAACATTATAAACTATTGTTTCCTAGATTTGCCTTTGAGTTGCGCTTAAAAACCCTTTTGAGAGAGATCATTGAATATATTTTGTCTTTAAGATTTTCATAAGAAACCAGTCCAATGGATTGAAATCAAGTGAATAAGATAGCCAGTTAAGGCCAATTTCTATGTATCCGAAGCAATCATTTGTTTCTGAAAATGCTCTTCCAGCAGTGTAAGCACACAGAAGGTGCAACGCTGTCTAACATAAGCCACATCAAATTGAAACTGAGTAGCTTTGATTGGCGAAAATGAAACTATTAACCAAACATTTTCCGTATACTCGAATTTCCCAATTAATCATACAGTTACTATTCGTCAAAGGTGGTATATACCTCAAATTCTTTTGCAAATGCTCTCATGATAGTAAAGGGATTTTTGTAGCTTTCCTAAAAAGTTTTAGCACTAAAAGTTCTTATAAAACAAAACCGGGAATGATATATCTTGATTACAGCATACAGAAAGCAAATTTGTTTGTCAGTATTGTCCATTCCCAGAGGATTAAAGGAGTTATGTATACAGGTTTTCGAGATTTAACAATTAATTATTGGGTGCTTATTTCTCACCACCCTGAATCTGAAACATAAATTCCTTAACAAAGTTTATAAATTCCATAAATTTCTTAATAATTTCTGTATTTGCAACACAAATTTTAAATAGATACATTTTAAAATACTGAGTTTTACTTAATATTTTAAAATAAATAATTTTTTAATTTAAGAAACGATACGAAATACATTTTTCAGTAGTTGTTATTCAGTTATCGAAATCATATTTTTAGAAATGAAACTATGAACCACCTTTATATTGTGAGTAAAATAAGTTCGAATTCTTCTGTTTTTGAATGTTCTGATACTTTGAGAAATAAATTAAGTCGCAAGATTTTCCTTTTTCTAGAAGTATGAGTTTTACTTGTTAGACACATTTTGAAACCATATTTTAACTAATTTTATAAAAACAACTATCATTCATAATCTGGGCGTTCCTACAGCATTCTAGAATATTATTATTATTTTTTAACTTTACGCATCCATAAGACTATTTTTTACAATTATTCTCTTTGTAAGAACGTGCATCCTTTTAACAGCTGTTTACATTTAAAGAACCGGATTCTTAGAAATTTCTAATATCTCTTTTTAATCTTCTTTTCTTCAAAGCATGGGTTCTATTGCTGTTCTTAACATTCAATTGATCTGATTAAAGTGCTAAATTGCGTAACTAGATTTTTTGAACTGTGAAGTACATGTACACTTTTATTCCACAAATATTGAGAATGAAAACATAAACATTGCAAGCATTGCACAGAAAATTTTTGAAGAGTGCCTGCTTAAGACATTATTGACTTTAAAAGGAGATAAAAATAATGTAAGCAATAAATATAAAAGAAATTAAGGAGCTGTGAGTCATTTAATTTAAATTTATGAAAATATTTCTGAATATGCGGAAATAAATCTGACTTATAATTTGAAATAATATAACAGCAAATAGTTTTGTTTAACATAAGTAGGCATGCAATCAGAACTAATATAAAAATAGTTTTTGAATTTATTTTAAATTTAAAAATGAAATCAAAAATACCATTTTTTGATAAATTCTAAAATAAAGGTAATTTAAGTGAAAATGAATATCTTTTGAAATGAATAGGATTATTCTTTCACATTAGACAAAACATAACTTGTATTTTAAAGTAATTTTATGTGAATAATTTAAATAGATGATCTTAATTTATTGTTTTTAATTTAGTTTTATAATTAAATAGATCTCAATTTAATTAGTAAATAGTTAATTAGTTAATTAGTAAATAATTAAATAGATCTCAATTTATTGTTTTTGTTTGAAAATTATAAACTTATAATTATAAGTTTATAAAGATATATTTTTTACAATTCGCATTTTCTAAATTATAATCTAGCTCATTTTTAAGTAAATGTCAATTGTAAGAATGTATAATCATGTGATAATAAAAATGAATAATATTATTTTCAATGTGATAAAAAATAAACCTTATTTTTGGTCACATTGGAAATAATATTATGCATATTTAGGTAAGCAAATAATTCACATAAACTTTTTAACCTTTCGTGATTATTTATAAAGTAATTTAAGATGTCAAACATTCTCTATATGGAAGCACAAATTATTTTTAAATAAATGCACATTATATATTAATCCAAAGTTTTATTTTGAAGAAACTTTTTATTTGCAACAATAAAAGTAAAATGCTATTCATTTTAAATCATTAAATGTGCTTAAAAATTAAAAAAAATTAAATATTAATATTTTTTTTCTGTAAAAACTCAGTTTAAATTTTTATTTAAGATAAGCAATTACTAAATTTAAAAGAAATTTTAATTTTTGTTGATTTTAACATTTTTATTAAAAATTTTTTTTATTAATGCACTTTATTTATTTTGTTTTCATTTTATATAATTTCATCTAATCCATTGTTAACACATATTCATGTTTCAGATATGTAAATGGTTATGAAACATAAAAGCTGCATATTGTGTTATTGATGACTGCGGTACAAAATATTTCGTAAAGAACTATCTATTTCAAAATTTTATACGACATGATTCTGATAAATTTCTAAAAAATGTTTTTGTTTATCTTTAAAATATTTATATGATTTTTTATATAAATCCAAACCTTTTTCATATACCTACAACTTTTTTTTAAAAAAGAAAAATATTTCCTTTTCCAGATCCAATTAATTGTGGATTCTAGTTAACACAATAAAGTAGTTATTACTTTAGTTCCAAGTAAGATCAGGATTACGCTACTGTATTACAATTTGTATTGGTTTAAAACATTCATGATATCAGATAGCGTTTCATCTACATCATACCGTATTGAGACGGGATATCACAAATATGGCTGGTTGATAAATTTTCTGCCTGCTTCAAATCGCATTCTTCTAGAGGCAGCAAATAAGGCGAAGTTCACTATTGGATGTCTGAGTGTCATCGGCGATGAGAAAAGTTATATTCATGATTTTTACCAATAAAATATTTTGTAATTATAGCTCTTTCCGCTTGTAAAAGTTTTCAAAATCACATGAAAATCACCTGTTGTTTTAAAGAATTAGTTTTCAAAATTTCAAATCTTTATCGATATTACTTCCAAAATTGAACACGTTGAAAATAAAACAAAAAGCAAAATGAAAAAAACAAGACAAAATATCCAAGACAAAACACCCAAGACAGTATATAGTTAGTTTAAATCAGCAAGAATGATTTAAATTTTTAATTTTTTAAATTTAATTTGGTAGTAATAAAATTTTTTCCTTTACTTTTTAATTTTTTTATTCCAAGTAATTTTTTTTACTAAATTTATTACTAGTTTTTTAAAACTATTAAACTGCAAGAGATTTTTAAAAGTGATTATAAATTTTAATTTATTGCTGAAACTAAAATAATTATCCTTGGAATAATAAACCATCAATAAATTCACTTATTAAAAATTATGTTTTTTGCTTAGAAACAAGTAAGCCATAAAATCAAAGTTTTTGTTAATAATAATAAAAAAAAATCAAGATGACATTGGAAGCACAATGAGGTAGTTTTATGATTTTTTAAAGAGATATTTGATAAATTTAGTAATTAACAAATAAATGACTGATTCTGGTAGGTTTTATAAATTACTTTAAAAATGCGTAACTTCTCACACATAGACTGTTGTATGAATATATGCAAATGTGTAGTTGAAATATTTAATAAATAATCTAAAGTTTGAGAGATTCAAGGGGTAATGATGCTAAAATACACAATTTCTGTTAAATGAAATTTAAATTTGAATCAATTTAATAATTTTAGCACTTATTAATAATTTTGATGGGCTTGAACATCTTATCACTCACATTTGCTCTAAAGTTTGATGTTCAAGTATTTGAATGCGTGTCTATAACTGTAATCAAACGCCTTTTTCAGTTGTAATCCAACACGGAAATAGTTATTTATTCGAATTTTATAAAGCTTCGTTCAAAATTTTTTAACAGATGATCATTTTTTCAACTGTGAGCAAGTCATGAAAAGATTGCATCAATCATGGTGTTCTATAATTTTTCATGGTGTTCTATAATATCAAATAAGTCATACTTCCGTCTTTTGATTTTTTAAAAATTTTATTGTAAATTTATGTTTAATAAAATAATTAGCTTATTCAATTTAAAATTTAATGATAATTAATTTGAAATTTGATTTTTTTAATGAAAAAATATTGATTTTTATAAGAACACATTCAAAAATGATTTTTAAGGGATTTTTATACTAAGTCTAAATTAAATATATATATATCATTTGGGATAAAAATAAATGAATATATAAATCTAGATTAAAAGGTAAGTCAAGTAGTAATAAACTAAATCAAAATAAAATTTAAAGTGCACATTTTATTAAATTATTATTTTAAAAGTGCTTTAATTAAGTCTATGTTAAAACTCGTTTACCTGCAAAGCACACTTGGAAAAAATTTAATTTTTACAGATTTTTGAAACCCATTTGCAGCACTTAAAGCAAACTTGAAGAAATGCTCCACGAAAAAGATTCATGAGAAAATTCTCTCAAGTATTCATGGCTAAAATAGAGCGTGAAATATTGCGGAAAATATGTATTAACTATTAATTTGGGTAGAAGAACCATCTCATTTACAATTCTTAATGGATAACAGAGATGAGAAATTAATTTTATTTTTCTGAAATATCAAGGTTCTTAAAGAAAACTTTTCGGAATAGTTGTTAACTTATCTTTCAAAGTACTCGTACGAGAAATAAAATTAAATACATCTAACACATATATTTAACTCAGAATTTTTATTTTACATCATTTTAAGCTGTAAAATATTTTAAAATATAAAGATAAGCTTTTAAAATATTAATAGATTTTTCAGTGATATTTACAGAAACAGACGCTTAATAAATTGTACAAAAAATTTTCACATTGATAAAATTATTCGCCATAGTAACAATACTAAATTTTTTACTGTGCACAAAAGTTTTCAAAAAAAGTTTCCATCTTATCTTTATATTCTTCTTTATTTACTGATGAATGTTTATTTCAAATTATTTTAAGGATGTTTTTCATATTTCTATTGATAAATTAAAATAATATCTAAAAATAAACTATTTTTATATTGTGTAAACTGATTTCAAATTTCAACTGTTAATCTATTTAGCATTTATATTGTCCTTATATAGCATTTATATTTTATAGATTTTTGAATAAAAAATAGTTTCTCTTTCTACGAGTTTTATGCTATTAATTTTGTACTTATGCTAGAATAATTATTAGAGCAAAATTTATCTAAAAAGAACATTCAGTTTTGATTGCATAAAAATATAAAAACACATTTAATCTTTTGTTGATATCGAAAAACCATATTTGTAATGAAGTATGTTGTATTAGCGTGAAAAAACTGGTTTGATAATTAATTAAAAATTTTCTTTTCACAAAAGACGTAATTAAGATTTGCATCCGAAATAATATTTCTCACCAATTTTACGTACAAGTGGCATGTTAGCTAATACTATAAAGAAACAAAAAAAATCACTTTCAACTTCTCTATAACAACAAAGCAAATTACAATTTTTTCACTGTTAATTTATTCAGGAATGCACGTGACAAAAGAACGCTGGTTAAATAAAGAAAAGAATTACTTCATTCTCTCACTTTTTCTCTATATTTATGTATATTACGTGAGAATAATTCTACTTTCCCATCCTTTATATTCTCCCTTCTTTATATCACGTATAGGATGTTTAATAAATCCCTTCACCAAATGTCCTTTTCTTTCGGTATTATTCCTTTTTCTTTCGTATAGATATATTTAAAAAAAAACAAGGAAATGTAAGCGATGATTGGTCGAGATAATGACCATTCGTTGTTCATCACATCACAGCAGATTTTGTAATCTTTCTTTATATTATGCATCGGCGTAAATACGGTTGACTTTTATTTTGTTTAACCGCTTTTTCCTTCATAAATCCCGCCCCAGATACTGATATTTTTACAAGGTCACGCACTTTGGCTTATCCAAATGTTTGGTGTATGGTTATTCAAGCTTGCAAACATTCTGCAAGATCCTGTCGGATAAAGTGGTCTAGATCCGGGGAAGATAGTGGGATACCGTGGGATGTAACACTGAGTGAGAATTCAGAAATATAAGAACTTCTACTTAATTTTATATTGACTTTTGAATATTAATAAAATAAATAAAATTTAATAATTTTTATTTTTAGAACATAGTAGTGAGCTTAATGGCAGTGCTGTTGGTGTAAGAAAGTTAACTCTACGGAATTGAGACCAAAGTAAACGAACTTCTTAAGGAACTGGCCAACCCAGATCTGAAAAGAATATGGATTTCGAAGATATATTGCTTGATGTGGGTGACTACGGTCGTTACCAGAAAAACTTAATTCGTTACTTCCTCGTACCCGCAGCATCTCTGCTACCATGGTTTACCATGAATGTATTTTTCATGGTGTCCGTCCCCGATCATTGGTGCAACGTACCAGAGTTAACTTCTCCCAGCTTAAATCTGACTCTTGAACAACAACGGTATCTCACTGGCCCACCAGGAGAAAAGTGCTATATGTACAGCCTGAATTATACAGAATTTATCAGTAATAGTAGCCTTGGGTATACAATACCAGAGAACACTACAACAAGACCTTGCAATCAGGGATGGCAATTTGATCAAACCTATTATGATTCTACAGCTTCCACAGTGGTAAGTATTCATTTCCCTAACAGTAAAATATTTTTTTCTACATAGGAATAATTAAAAAAGCAGATATTTAAAGGTACATATTAATAATTTTAATATTACATTAAATTATAATTTTTAAATATTTTATGCACTGTTTATTAAAATATAATATTGGGAATGTACATAATACTGGAGATGTGACATCATTTTTAAAATATGTAGTATTTTCAATATTTTAAGATGCGTAATAATTTTAATTTACGTAATATTTAAAATATGTAATACTAATATGCTAAAATGTTGCAGTCTAGCTAATACGGATTTAATTAAATTCTATCCGAATCATCAGGTACGGATAAAATTAAATCAACTTTAAAACACTGTAAACTAGTTTTAGATGGGTAAAATTATTGAAATAAATATTTTCATCATAAAAAAATAACTTTTTAAATTTTTTCTAAAATTTAATTTAACTTTTATTAATTAATATAGGGATTTTGGATGTGAATATTATTTTTATAAATTAACACATTATATAGATTAAAATTTAATGTTTATTAGAATATGGATTAATATACTTTGGTTTGTGAATTAGAAGGACTTTATTGTTTGTGTCAATATATGCTTAAATATTTAATTTATTTATTTATAAATCATTATTTATTAATATTAATTAATTCTATCTATAAGTAACGAATTTTCCTTAAAATTGAATCTGATTTAATAAAATCATTAGAATATTCATATGCCAATCATCCTTAATACAATTTATAATATCTATCGTTAATTTGTGTTCTTTTAAAAGTTAACAATAATTTTACATAAAACAAAGATTTTTCATTGATCTAAATAGAACAAAGAACCATTCATTAATTTTTAAATTTGTTTTAAAAATCAACGAATAGTTTGCTTTAATTTGTAACTAGTGTGATTCAACTTACATGTCATATGCTAAGGAGTTTCGCATAACAGAAATGTAATTTTTTAAATTAAGTAACTTAATATAAGTTCATAATCTGAAAATTTTCTTTAGCTTTATATTAATGCTTTTATAAGTAAAATAGAGACAGAACAGAAAAATTTTCAATATTTTCTTAAATTTGATTAATATTTATATAAATTTTATCAGCAGAGAACATAATAATTTTTTGAATTTATCATAAGTTTTAATTTTAATCTCTGAACTACTTCATTTGGAATGATTTTAATTTGTAAATGAGAGAAATTTAAAATGTTGCACTATCATGGGGTTGAAAATTTTAACTAAATTTTTAATCATTACTGAGCAAATTTTAAATTATGTCATGCGTTAGTATTTGATTTTAAAAATATTTAAAGTAAGAATTAAGTTTAATGTAAATAAATATATTAGAATTAAGTAATTGCAAACCAAAAGGAAAGTGTTATCCGAAAGATTTCTGTATTACTAGTTTTGCTTAGAGTATGTTTAATCTTATTAGAACATTAAATATTTATCCAGCTGCTTTTAAAATATTGAAAACTGTGTGCTCTAATTGCCGAAAAATATTTAACTGTCATATTTGCCTCTCTCTCTTTCACTTAAACTTACTCATCCTATTTTCTTAATTTATATAATATTTATGATTATAAATTATTTAAAAGTTCATATTAAAAGTTTACTTGTTTATTTTTGTAATAAATTTGAAAAAAAATTGTTTGAAAGTTATAAAGGATTTTGTTTTTTAATATTTCTTTATGCTATAAAGATATCTTAAGAAAATTTTGAATTTTTTCTGTGTGGTGTAAAAATATAAATCAATCAATCGAATATATTTTAACATTAAAAAATATAAAACTTAAATACAATTACCGAAAATAAATATTATAACAACATATTTTTGTTAAAAAATAATAAGTAAATGAAATTCAGTAGCTACAGTCAAGACTTGTAAAATATAATGTTTTTAAAAGAACAAAAAATAGAAATATATAATAAGAATAAAATTTATTATAAATGCTAAAAAATAGATTTAACAATTTTTGAAGCTGACAAAATATTTTTTAATATTTAAGAAATAGTTTGCTGAAATAGGAAAATTATGAAATCAAAATAAATTACTTTTCCCTTTCATTATTTTTACAAATACATAAGTACCTTTCCAGTACTGACTGAAACGGGGAAATAACCAAACAATATGTAATAGAAAAAATACTCGTTACAACATTTGCCTTAATAATTGAATATAAAATATGATAAATGTAAACGTAACTGTACCGTTTCCATACCCTACCGTTTTAATTGACCCCCTCATTTCAATTTCCTAATTTTTTTTACTTCCTTATATTAAATGCAAATTTAGTATATAGTATACTGGTTTTTAATAGGAATAAATTTCCCACAGTTATAGGTATTCACATAATCTCTGAATAAAATTTAATTTTCTTAAATATTTTTGTATGCTCAATATAAAATTAAACCATGCAAATTTTATACATGATTTTTATTAAATATAATATTTGAGGTAAATACTTTAAATTATATTTAACAATTTTGATTAAAATGAATGATTCATAATTAAATAATTGAAAATATATTTGAAATAAAAAATATTTAAACGAGCAAAAATTATTTATAAAGAAATTTTTACAAAAATTTTGAAGGTGAAAAATAAGAGAGAGAGAGAGAGAGAGAGAGAGAAAAGAATTCAGTCTTAAAAACTCTGTATAAATATCTCATACTTATAAATCTCATATGTTAAATTAAATTTTAATCGAACCATCCACTTCTCTCTTTATATTAATTGAGAGAAATATAGCAAAAATATTTTAACTGATTTAGTACTATATTTACAATTATTATATACAGTAGTAAATTTGATTTTTTAAATGAAATATAATTTTTTATAATATAAAGTCGAGTAAAGTATATTATACTGTTTTAATGTATATTGGAAAAGTTCGATCTGCCTGACGCAATGTTTTACTATAAGTTTAATTAATTAAAACTGATTAATAAATTATAGATTTACCAACGAACTAATTTAGAAATGATTGCCCAGTAAAAATAATAAAAATATGCTTACGCGTTTAAAAACTACCTTATTGTTGGTAAGTTTCCATTTTTCGCAGAGCACTGTGAAGATTGAGAATTGTCTAATTTAAAAATGTTTATTTAATGGAATTAATCAATTAAGTAAAGTTAATTAGTTTTCCTTAGTTAATTCAATTTATCAATAATATGCTCGACTTATTTATAAAATGTAAGAACATTTTATAGATATTACAAATAAATATTTATTAGGTTAATATATGCTGTCTTCTTCAAGCTGAAATTAACGCGATTCTAAATCTAATATCTAATCTGTATTTAGACAATTATTCAAAAAGTAAAATATTTATACATCACACACACATTTTGACGATAAGAAACATGAATCACGAGTTATCTGGGAAAACTTTGAATCATTATCCGACTTTAGAATACTTTTTCCTAGTTTCACAAACTTAAATAAATTGAGGCTAGAAAGATAATGGTTGAAGTCGGTATCCTAAATCTGCAAATCTTTGAAATTCAGAATTATTTGAATGATCCACGAATCATTAAAATTGGAATCTTTGAAATCCATAAATCATTAGATTGTTTTTCTTTAATTCTCGTATAACAAAGAATAAATGCCTTCATAACAAGTAAAAGTGTTCTATAAAAACGTGTGTTTATTTAAGGCTCATTAACTATAATTTCATAAACCTTTGGCATAAGTTATTTATCGATAACAAAAAAGAGACATCTTGTATGTCTTAATGTTTGTGTGTGAGGCTATTGAAATTACTTAAAAATTAAATCTAAATATTTTCAGAAACTCTTAAAATAAACTCATAAAATATTCTAATTGTTTTAACAAAAGAAAAACATCGTAGAAAAGATCATTACCATTTTGCACTATTAACACAATGGAACTATTTCCATTGATATTTTTAACGAAAGCAAAAAAGTAATTTAGTCAGTGTAAAGTTGTTTATATTTCTTTTGAAAATTTGTTTTGTTTACATTATTCTTACAGATTTTTATTCAGTTAAAATTGTTTTCATACATTTACTTAATTATGACGTAATTTTAAAACTATAGCTCAAATTAAAGTGTTTGATTAATTAATAATATTTTATATTTAATATTGTTTTTTTATACATTTTTCTAAAAATAAGGAATTATTCATGAAATTAAAATAAATTTTGCTTCATATAAGGTAATCTCTATCCATCATTAATTGCAAAACAATGAAATAAAGGCCAACTTCACAAAATTTATTCAGGTATCGTTAATAAACATGAAAATTCAAAAGAATAGAAAGTTATTACAGTTTTCATCTTATTTTCGCTTTATTTATTTTTGAGTGTTCCACTGTAGTTAATTTTTATGTCATTACAGAAAGCAAATTATACACTGGTAAAGAGTGTATAATAAATTTCGATCTAATGCCCAAGTAGATGACAAAAAATAAAGCAATAACAAAAAAATGGCCGGTTAAATAGAGGTTTTTCCTTGATACGTTGTAGTAATTTTAAGCTTCAAACACAAATCTTATAACGAATAAATAATTATTTTTCGGAAAAAATCTAAAATGTTTTGAAGTTTAGTCATCATAGAACAATATAAATGCAAATCTTTATAAAAATGAGTTTTATTAAGCTATTGGTTATAATTTACAGATATTTTTGTCATAAGAAACATAATAATTTGTTGAAATAAAAGATGGACAGAGTTTAATTGGACAAGGTGAGTAAAACGACATGCAAAACTTGCTGAGACATTAAGAATAAAATATACAAAGAGTAATAAATACAATTTTTTTGTATTTCTATTAAGAGCTCATCTTTAAGAATATAAGGAGATTTAAAATAATTTTGTGAAAAGCAAATATTATAAATTTTTGAAGTAAAAAATAAATTGAAAATTGGATTAAATTAGAAAATTACACAAATATATTTAATTAAATACATTTTATATAAAAATAACATTCATGACATTGGAATTCCTTTTATTCAAATTATTTTAACTTCTTGATATTACAAAAAATTTAAAGATTTCTTACAGTTAATTTCCAAGCATATTTTTAAAAAATTTAGACAAAGATTATATTAGTGATTTTAAAAACTTTTCTAGTGAATATTAGAATTGCATAATGTGTTCAATTTGGATGTTATTAGTAATTATAAACATTTGTTATAGCTTTTGTTATTATTTATGTATTTGCAAATATGTAGAAAAAATATGATGAATAAATATGTGCTTTGGAAACATATTTTTTAATATAGAATTATTAAAATTATTTTTAAAATGAAAACTTTGTTTTGATTCTCGATATACATGCTGATATTTTGATTATATCATTGATATAATCTTGTAGAAAGATCTATTGTATTTTTGTTTCTTGTTGTCTAAGTAATATATGGATATATCAAAAAAACAAGGTTTGATTGAAAAATCTAAAAGATGACAAAATATTTCACAAAACTTCACAGTCAAATCAACATAATAAGAACAAATGCTAACAAAACAAGTATTTTATCATTTATAGTAAATTAATTTATGTCTGATATTTTCAATAGAATGAAGTATTACGTGAAACGATTTGCATAAATAATTAAGCAAAAATTTAAAATTAAAACTTAAAATGTAACCATGTTTAGGATTATGAGAAATGATAGATAAGCTATTGTTTCTTAAAGTGAGAAGAAAGGAACTGGAAATACAAGAAAAGCCTGAGTTAATTATTCATTATTTATACTATGTGACTTCATAAGTATAATGTTTTGAAAGGAAGTAAAGAATTAAGTGTTATATTTGTACTCGAAAGACCTTAAACTCAGAAATATTAAGTCATTTATTAATAGGATTTATTTGGAGCAGAAAATCTTAGGGAGAGATATTTGTAACAAATGAAATATGGGAAGAGGCTTCATACATTTTGAAGGACCTTACTGAAATATAATTCATGTTTTTCGTTAGCATTGTTGGAAAGCAAATTTTTGAATTGTTCTTTGTAATTGCAATTAAAAACATTATTTTTAACACACGAAAGAGATTAAGGATTATGAAGGACTATATTCATTTTCGGTTTGCTTCTGGAAGATACATATTTAACATTGAATACCTGATAACCAAATTATTAAAGGCTGTTTTGACGACATAGTAACATCCATCGCCTTTATCTTTCACAAAGTGTTTCATAGAAAGTGGGTGGTATTTATGGATCACGAGTCAGGAAATCCTGGAATCCTCTAGAGCCCAAACTATTAACTCAGATATGCTGAAATTGGATCCGCACTACCTACTTATAGTAGTATAACAGTGAATGGCAACATAAATGGCATATTTCATATTTCGAAGAACACTACCTTACCACTAGTTTCTCATGAGTTCTAGTAAATGCACATTTTTCATTAAAATATTTTATCTATTAAAATATAAGTATCTAGATGATTATCATTTTAAAATAATTCATTTTAAAATATATTAATATATCTTCTTTTGTAAATTTTATATTTCCAGTGTTTCATATATATATATATATATATATACATATATATATATATATATATATATATATATATAACTGGATATTAATTTCATTTGCCTTAGCATATGACCCTAATGTTATATTTATTATCGATACAGTTAAGCGAAGATTCTTTTATCGGATCAAAATAGAGACAAATTGTAGGCGTCATTTAGATTCATCATCAGCATTGGCACGACAGCCCCTTGTGGGCCTTGGCCTTCTTCAGAAGTCTCTGCCATTCCACCCCTTCTCTAGAAATCAACCTCCAGTTCTTGACTTGTATGTTGAAGTCTTCTTCCAGGCAGTCCTTCCATCTCTTTTTGGGCCTTCCTCTAGAACAAGGAGTGGTTTTTCTTCTCCAAAACCGCACTACCAGTCCATCTTATTTCCTGGATAGCTAATAAGTCCAGTGCATATGAATCCATCTGCTCTATCACCATTTGCATATTTTTGCTCTGATATAGAATACGTATATTCCAGAATCCAAGTTTCATGTCCTGTTTTCTTTTCTCCTGGTCGAATTCCGTATTACTTCTATTAGATTTCGAAACAAGTCATTTAGATTGCATCCCTTATTAAAATGCTTGTCATGTTTATGGCTGTTCAGAAGGGATTATCCATGGTAATTTCAGGAGAATAATTGCTTATGAATTGTTATTTACATTTTGAAATTGGTAATAATTATTTACGGTACTGCAAGAATTGTTCAAAGGTATCCTTGTCTCTTAATTGGATCTGTCTTATTTCATATCTTCAAATGTTTAACCATATAGGAGTAATAAAAATATAAGCTTATACAACATTAGTCTTGTTGATTCTAACAGTGCAAAAGTTATTAACTTTCGAAAAATTTGTAATTTAAATACTTCTGTGCTTCTTTGACATCATTAAATCAAAATAATTTACAACTCATTTGCATTTTATTTACATATGCCTTTTATTGTTAAAGTTTACAGTTATAAATTAGGAACTTCTTAATTTCTTCTAAATTGAAAACTGGTGAAGATATAAGTAAGTAGCGATATTTTTAAATTTGATTTTCCAATTACATATAATGATATTTAAAAATTATTCATGAAAGATTATATTATATAATTTATGGACAAAAATTTAAAAACGGAATGAAAAAACCTAAAGTTTTGAAAGAGGTCACACTATTTGTAGAGGAAAAAATATTTTATTTTAATGATAATTAATATATATTATTGCTTAAAATATAATAAATAAAAGTGTAAACTTTTATTTTGTAAATATAATAACGTATAAGCATTTATTTTTATGAGTTGCACATAATGAATTTCTTACGAATGTCAAATACTATAAACGGGGCAAAACATTTTAAGGAAATGATGTAATTTACATTTGCATTTCATTCGATGATATCGAGGTAGAGAAAACATTCTAATCTACTAGTTGTCGTAACAGAGTTTACTCAACATGTGGTGGTTAAATGAAACGATTCTTTTAATAAAGATAAAACTTACTGCGATTCAAGTAGAAAGCTGTAGCAGGGTGTGATGTATGTCGAGTTTAACTTATGAGCGATTGCCCTTGAAATTAACCTGTTTGCTAGAGGCCAGTAGCCTTTGATCTTCCAGACCAGCACCTTGTCAAGAAACCAGGTCAAGAAGGGGTTGGGTAAAAAGCAAAAGGAAGAGGAGAATTTAAATTAGTTACGTAATGTACATAATTAGTCTGGTTCGAATATCACTACATTTACTGAGTTCAGATGATTGTTGAGTTTTGACTACCTTGTGTATTTGTGGGAAATTCTTTTTTTAATAATTTAATAATTTGTTTTTAAGGATTTGTGATAAATTTCACTGATCTTCGTAAGGAAGTTTTCCTGAAAGAACAAGGATTATAATCGATGAAGAGTTTCTTTCCTCACAAAAACCTTTTTTCAAGCTTTACATTTTTAAGAGAATTTTCTTATTAATTTACGTTTTACGCAACGAATCAATTCATTTGTGATTAGGGTTTGTAGAAACAATATTTCCAATTAATTCTTTCATTTGCCGCCCAACTTGTCTAGTGGTCAGTGTGTCTGACAGCGGGTAGGAAGGTCCTGGGTTTGAATCCTGGTTCGGGCCTGGATTTACTTTCGCTCTCTATCTATCCTGTCTTTGTCCATTCCTTGTATGAATGGGTAGTGAATGGTTGCCTACCCTTTAAACGGGTACCTATAGCATGTGTGTACTGAGGAAGTCAGACTCCACATCTAAATATGGTTCAGTTGGAAAAGTGGAGCACAGCGCAGCCCATAATGTCAGTCTCGCTGGCACCCGACAACAACATCATTCATTAATTTCCAAAACAATATAATACATCAGATATTTTTTATTTCATAATTTCTAAATATTTTATTTTGGAACTGTAACACTTATTCCTTTAAACATATGGAAATATTAGTATGGCTCAATAAAATTTGTTAAATTGATATTTTGTTAAACTTTTCAAGATAACGTTTGCTTACGTCATGTATCAAAGTGTCAAAATTCATTATTATTGAAGTGAGTTTTTAAATTTATAATCATTTCCGACTAGTTTAATTCTTTATCTATTATCACTTTTATAAACACTTTTTGACATGAATTATTTTACAACTCTAACCTTCATTATATTATACTTCTGACACAAAAATGATCAATATGACTATCAAAAAATATAATGACTCGTATGTTTAAATGTCAATAAATTCCAGCTTGTATAGATAGTTTTCATAATCAAAGTGGTTTAACCACCTAATTAAAAAGAGGAGCTTTTTAGATCAATTGTTAAATAATAATTGCTACCAAGAATTTTTATTCTTGTTATTTTACTTTATTTTTTTATAAAAAATTGCTTTTTTACGTAGAAATATTTCAGAATATTTATTAGTTGCTTTAATTTCGAGAATCTTTGAAATAAATGTTTCACTTTTTTCAACAAAATTTTTAATCTATTTTATTTTTGTTTTTAAATTTCTTCCATTCTTTTACTAAAATTTCTAATTTTTGATTAGTTGCCAACCATTTTGCCGAGTTTCTTGAATAATTTAAAAAAAAACTTTATAAAAAGTGGAAATTTTTCGTCATAAAGATTTCTTGGTACACTTCAGAGAGCACAAAAATTTTTCCTACAGATAAAATTTAATAACTCAGAAATATCGAAATAATCATTTCATGTCAAAGTTTAAAGTGATGTGTATGTAGAATAAATTACATTCTTTTCTTACTTTTCGTAATATTACAAGCTCTATAAGATTTTTATGTGCTAAAATAGATGACACACATTTAACAGTCTTAAGGTATTTTGATTTAGATATTCCTATTTTCCCTTAATTTCATATCATTATTGATCTACAACTGTAAGGAAATGCTAATAAAGCATGTCTAATATGACCATGGTTTGAAATGCAGTTAAGCATGAATTGTCTTAATCACAGAATCCTTTAAGAAAAATATTTAAGAATACAAAATAATTAGATGATTAATTAAGAATGTTCAAATAATTTTTGAATTGATTGATTGTGAAGAATATACACTACTGGCCATTAAAATTGCTACACCAAGAAGGAATGCAAATAACAGAACGATATTTATTGGACACATACATTATAGTGGAAAGAACAAGTGATTAGATTTACAGGAAATTAGGATGTATAGATCTTGAGAAATCAGTACCCAGAGCAGCCACCTCTGGCTGCAATAACAGCATTTATCCGCCTAAGCATGGAGTCAAACAGAGATTGTATGGCATCTCAGTCCATGCAGCTTCAACACTATGTCACAGTTCATCGACAGTAGTGGATGGTGAGTGATGGCGTGCCAATCGCTCGGCAACCATTGACCACACGTTCTCAATTGGTGACAGATCAGGAGAACGTGCTGGCCAGGGTAACAGTCGAACCTGTTCTGTATCAAGAAAATTTAGAACAGTACGGTCAACATGCGGTCGTGCATTATCCTGTTGAAACAAAGCATTAGGGAAGCCTCGAAGATAGGGCAGAGCCATGGGCCTTAACTCATCGGAAATGTAACGGTTGCTGTTCAAAGTGCCGGTAATGCGAACAAGAAGTGATCGAGACGTGTATCCAATGGCACCCCATACCATCACTCCAGCAGACGGGCCAGTATGGCGATGTCCAATGCAAGCTGGCAATGCGCGTTCTCCACGATGCCTCCAAACACGGATGCGGCCATCATAGTCCTGTATACAGAACCGAGATTCATCTGTAAAGATGACGTGATGCCATTCCCGCGTACAGGTTCGTCGCTGATCACACCATTGAAGGCGCTCCTGTCTGTGATGCAGCGTCAATGGTAGCCGAAGCCATGGTCGCCGTGCAGACAATCCATGCTGCTGCAAACGTCGTCGAACTGTTCGAGCAGAAACTTGTTGCCTTGCAAATGACTCCATTTCTCGACTCAGGGTTCGTGATGTGGCTGTACGATCCCTTGTGACCATGCGGATAAGATGTCTATCTTCTCTGCTGTTAGTGATGGAAGGTCGCTGAGATCCTGCATGACGTTCCGTATGATTGTCCTGAACCCATCGATTCCATATTCTGCTAACAGTCATGGGGTCTCGACCGACGCGAGCAGCAATATTGCGGTACGATAAACCGCAATCCTGGTAGACTATAATCCTTCTTCGATCAAAGTTAGACACGTGCTGATAGGCATTTCTTCTTCTTACACGAGGCATTACAACAACTTTCTTTGCCGAAAACAACGTTGAAACGGAAATTGAGTATGAGAAAACTGCTGTCAAATCTCTGGTTTTATACACATTGTAGATGTCGCCTGCTTTGTATGAATGCGCTGAAAATCTAATCATTTGCATATCACAGCAAGTTCTACCTGTCATGCAAATTCCATGTGTGTGGTGTGCCGCTTTCCTGGTGTATCAATTTTAATGGCCAGTAGTGCACATAGAAGTACAAACTATTTAAATTCTAGAATAAATGAAGATTTATGGAGGTTGATTTTACAAAGAAAAGATGTCAAGGAACCAATAAGACTAGGTATAACCTGTCACTTAGTTGAATCTGAATTGAAAAAGTGCTCGAATATTATTTGGCAGAATTATTCACCAAACAATTTCCAATTGTTTGTTAAAATCATCAATATTCCGGGATGCTTAAAATTCTCTTCTTATAAGAACCATATAAAAGAGATTTTTGGATATCTATTTGGTTGTTCGGAAAGTCATTTCGTTTCTCATGAAAATGAAAAACGTGCAACAAATAAATATTGTATGACATTGCACATTGTTCATTCTAGACCAATAGCTTTTACCATCTTTCTGGTAGTAGCACGATTCTACAGTCATAAAGTGGTTGGTTTTTACTAGCCAAAAGGTGATCCATGTAGAAAAACGAAATTACTTTCCGAACAACCCAATAGTTAGTCAATGAAATATTGAGAATGTATGAAAACTATTCCAAGCAATATTGCTTATTGTAGTTGTGAATTAACTTATTGAAAAGCCCGAATTGTTACGGAAAGAATGTATCGTAACTGTTCCTGGAAATTCATTTATATATCACTGAACTTAAAAGACGACGATAGAGCTACTCAAGGTGATTATATATCAAAGTACATGATACCTCAGAACATTGCACTTTGTTGTGAGCAAGTATAGCATAAGATAGTAAAAAAAAGCTTCTCATATGAACATAGACATCTGCAAACTTGATTGACACGATATACGACTAAAGATTAAGAGTGCACTTTCAAATAAATGGAGGCTGATATTTTTTTGACTGAGTGGCATGTAAACGTGTAGGCTAACTGGTTCAATTATTGGTAATTTCATTCTCTCAGTTATTTCTAGATAGTAATTCAACATTATTCCTTGCTACTATGAAGATGTAATTTGATACTAGTTACAGATTCCATGATACGTATCTGTAATTAAAATATAATTGATTTTTTCATATCTAGAACTTTGGTTATGACAAATAATTTCAAATAATATGACAAATAATATGAATGATTTTGCTGTTGTAGATGTTATCTTTTCCGTTGAGCTATACGTATATATAGTTATATGTCAATATGTATTTTGCCTTATTTATTTTATAGAAAGGTGTACATTTATTTAGATGGCCTGGATAAATGAAAAACAATGAAAAAATATAAACTTAGACAAAGTATTTTGTCAAAATCAGCATCAAAACAATTATTAAATATCTTGTATCTAGTAATAAATGCGACAAATTCTTGTATTTTTAAAATACTTTCTGTCGTAATCATTATTTTAATTTGCAAAGGTATGATGCTTAATTTGTAAAATTAATTTAATATGTGATTTAATTTCAATAGATATTTTGCTCTCTATTATTGATTTAGTTATAATAAAAACGGAGAAAATATTTTGATATAATATATTACTGATTTTGAAATATGCATATTAAATATTCATATTAAATAAAATTAACTTCTATTTTTAGAAATCATCATAAATTGTTTGAAATTAAAGATGTTTTTTTTCCATGATATTATTATTTTTATATTTATAGTGGAATATGGTTTGTGATGATCATCACTATAACAGTTTAGTTTTAACTTTATACAATGTTGGCAGCATCATCGGAACACCAATATATGGCTTATTATCTGATAAGTAAGAATTATGACTTTTGTACTATTTTTTTAAAATTTTTTTCTTAATGCGCGTTTAAAAAATAAGACAATCATTTGATTATATGATTTCATCAACAAAAATAATTAATTTAAATTTGTGACTTTTTGATATTATTTAATTATTAGCTAGTAGAATACTAAAATGGATCTTTTATTTGAAACGAGTATTCTTTAATAAGTTATTTTTAAAATTGTTTTCAGAATTGGAAGGAAATTAACCTTTTTCATCACCATAGTTGTCACAGCGGCTACCGCTGTATCATCGGTACTCATGACTAACTTCACCGCATTTGTTGTCCTTAAAACGCTCAATGGCACCCTCATGCCGTCTGTATTTCAACTTCCATACATTATAAGTAAGTGGAATCAATCGTCATTCTATCATTCGTAATGACGAGGATCAAAAATGATGCGAAATGCATAAATTAGTTTTTGCATACATTTTTATATTTTGAAATTTACAAATGTATAATCTTATTAATTGATTTTCCCTAGATTATTTCTACTGTAATGATAGTTGAAACGATGTAATACACTGTTTAGCTTTCAGATTATGCTTTTTAGAGTTGATATCTTAGAAGCATTCAATATTTATCTGTTGACTGAATAAGAAAAATACTCTTTACGCATCTTTTTTGGGAAATAGCAAGCTTTATAAATTAAAAAAATCAATAATTAGAAGCTAATTTAAATGTAAAAATTACGTAATTAAATTAAAAAATTAAGAAAACATGATTGTTAATAAAAACCTTTGTATTACACATATAATAAAAAAGTTATTTATTTCAATCTCAATCATTTTTACTTAAAAATTGAATTATCCTTTACACCATTATGCACGTAAAGTTTGAAGTGTTTAGGCACAAATATATGGAAGTGCATATACATGCCATACAGATTCTGAGACTGAAATCACAAAACCTTATTGAAACGTTATGTTAAATTAGGAAAGGAAATTGTTATGCTATCAAAAAATATATATAAGGTGGCATGGAAATTAATTTTTAAAACAACAAAAGATTCATAGGAAAAAGCAGTGAATAAGAATGTTATATAATAAAAAAATATGAATGAAACAATAAGAAAGTTGCCGAGAACTTTTATAAACTTAAATGTGTATGACCTTTTAAAAAATGAAGGATATTTGTCAACAAGTATGAAAAGGATAATTAAGTAAGAAAATATAACATCATGTATGTATTCATAATCTTAAAATTTTATTTTACTGTTATTACTAAAGCAAATATTTCTTAATATAAAGTTATTTCAAAGTAAAATATACATAATTTTATATATGTTTTTACAACTGGCATATGTATAACTAAAATAAGTAGTTGAAAAATATGCAGGGTGAAAATATTAATATTCTATGCTTGAAGTAACTCTAAAGACAAAACATCTATTTTCTTATAAAATTTTGAAATGTAAAATCCGTTAATCAAATTTCCGGATGAGTAATGATTGTAATCTGGAATGGGAGAAATAAAACAAGAATCAAATTCATCATTTTTGGGAGAAACAGTATTAATATTGAACGTATATATCCTGCGATTTTGAATGAGATGTATCTTTCGAAGATCGTCTGAAAAGCAGCTGATTCAATATTGATCGTGATGAAGAATAATTGATACAAGTCTGCTAATGTCAAAATATTCCGTCAAGTCCAATACACACATGTAATTTAGATAAAGAGTGTCACAGCTGAATTACCGATATTATCACGTCATCTTGATACAAAATTACAAGATTACGTTTAGATATTTAAATCAGCCGAAATAAAAGTATTAATATGTACACTTGAAAATAGGTACATTAAATTGTGTTGTAAACCTATTTCTTTTGTTAAAATAAATAAGTGCAAAAACTTTAAGAACATTTACGTGTATACTTATTGGTTAATCACGACGTTGTATCAGAAACTAAAGACTACATAATCACATCACTTCATTTAAATGAAAGTTTGGGGACCATTACCTTAATGTATCTTTTACAAAATAGATATTTTTAATTTTAAATAGGAAATAGGCATCTAGTTTTTTAAAATTTTAGAAGGGATTATTATTTCAGTGCACACATAAATTCGTCATCAAAAATATAAATTCTAAATACAAATTTGTATTTATAATATTGATTCACAATAATTAAATAACATTAAATTTTAATTTATAGTAGTTTACATTATTTTAATGTACATTAAAATCTATTTTGATTTAATTTACTATAAGGATATCATAATAATTTAAAGAAATAGCATCATCTTATGCGGATTCTATATTTTATGTTATTTACGCATAGATAAATAATTTCTATATCAACTATCTAAGACCTTTTTGGAATTTTCATAATTCGATACTTGCAAAGGAAAATAATTCCATATGAAATAGAATTGCCTTTTGAATGCTTGAAATGTTTTAGCTCATCAGTTAAATGGCTGCTCTTAAATATATCTGTCAAAAGTTTAGCAGTATTCTTTATAAAAGAGCTTGAGCAAGTGAGAGGTGTTGTAAAAAGTGAAACACAAATTCATTATTCCATATAAGCGTTTTCATTATATATTCAAATTTCGATTAAGTTAGTACATAAATTATCTCTCATTAAAAACACGATTCTTAAACTATTATTAGCATGATACTTATCGAAAGTTAAGCCATGGTGGTCTGGTTGGTTAGGGTGATAGTTTTCCTTATAGGAAGGTAGTGAGTTTGAATGTCGACCCAATCATCGTGTTTGTTTGTGGAGGCTGAAACACGTTAAATATGTGATGGTCGCAATGTCTTCCGTGTAAAATGATACCTCTTGAAATGGCAGGCTAAACTTGGTCTTTCCTTCTTGGTCTCTGCTTCTAAATTACATAGACCCACTTTGGAGGCCCCAATAGCACAGCCACTGTGTGCCTCACTATACAGGGTGCAATCACTTTCACCTGTTGAAGATTTGGAAAGTGGAAATCGTAGTAACCGGCCATTACATAACAACAAAAATATCGATAGTTAATAAATATCATAAATATTTATTTTCAATGTAAAAAACATATATATAAGTGGGTAAGAAATAAAAAAGAAAGAAGTAAAAGATGGAAGTCATGTCCTCAAAATCTTTTTAGCACGCAGTACAGTGGCACTTCTAAATCATCATAAATACAATGTTAGAGACTGTCTCTATTGATTTGATCAACTGAATTGCAAAGAGGATGATAGTATTTGCAAAGATTTCAATTCGAGGATGATTACCTGCTAAGCAGTCGTGACTGGTGAATAGATAGAACTGAGAAAACACTTGATGGTGATTATAAAGAGATCGCGTCTGGTGGTAATTATTAAGAGATCTTCATTTTTTTCAAACGCTTTACCTTAATCTTGTCTTAAGCAACTAATTTATTAAATTTTCCTTTTACTTGCATGATATATAACCTAATAGAATGCAATAAAATTGCAAAAGATCTTGTTTGAAATCTAAGAAACAACAATTGTTAAATAAATTATGCTCAAAACCTCACGAGACATTTCCTTCAACAACTTGGCTAAGTAGAAGTACATTAACCAACTCTCAAAAATTTAGAAAAAAAGTTCCTTTATTTTATTAAAATTTAAATTGATTGAATGAAATTGATACACGTTAAGTAAAATAGGATTAAAATATTTTTGCAATATATAATTTTGTAGATAATTTCAACTTTTTAATATTTCTCTTTAGCCACACGCCTGCAAGTTATGTTTGATCTTTTATTTCTTTTACATTCTTTCAAAATACAGTTCATTTATAACAATGTTCTAATATTTTTTTCAATAATTTAAATAATTTCAAAGACTAATTAAACTTGTCATTCTTTTTCCTCTGTTTGTTTTTAATTTACTTAAAAACCTTAGATTTACAGGATGAGAATTTTTTTTTATGATGAGTGAGTGCATGCACAGATTGAAGGAAATTTGAAATTCGGTCCATTTTTAAGAGTTATATTAAGCATACAGGATTCACTTGGGAATTGGGAACTCATAATTTCTCGATAAGTTTAATGATATTCCTTTCTTGTGCAATTTTTACTTTCTTCTTTGTCTAAATTTCTTTTCATTCCATCTTCCAACAATCATAGAGAATTATTTATGAAATATATCTTAAAATAAACAAACAAAATTCTTAAAAGTGTGCTAATTTCAGTTATAAATTTGTTTGAGTAAAATGATAGAAGAAATGAAAGCCACACAACAATTGATTTTAATTTATTTCTCTTGTTTTACAACCATAATCTGTTTTCTAAAAGAACTATATTAATCTTTTGTTGATAGCATAAGTTGAATCAATTTTACTATAGTGTTTATATTTTAATGTAATTATAATTATTAATGAGATCAATTTTTAATTTCTAAAAATAAAAATAATTAGTTTTTATTTGGACTTGTTTCATTTTAGATTCTTTTTTCCTATAGTTCTTGAAATAGTTGCTCCTGAAATGCGGACAAGGATGAACGGCATTGTGAATTGCTCGTGGACCGTAGGGCTAAGCATCCTTCCTCTGGTAGCTTACCTTTCGAGAAGTTGGGTTACGTTGGGATTGGTCACTTCTTCTGTAACCTTCATTTTCTTCTTGTACTGGACGTAAGTCCTTGATGGCTTCATATATTTTTAATATGAACATAATTTCGATGCAGAGTTCTTAAGTTTATCTCTTAAAATTGTCAAAACTCGGCTGCGAGACATATTTTTTAAAAATTAGATGGTAGTGGGTTCTATCTTTATATATTCAAGGATTTTCCAATGTTGACAGAACACATTTGGATTAATCATGTTGTTGTTAATTATGACACTTGGACAAGTCAAGCTCGCCATGGCTTGGCAATGCGAATTTACGTTAATAGGGAGCGTCTTTCGTTTTAATCAGAGCACCACGAAGGAAGTACGTCTTTGGTCTTTTTTAAATCGTCTGATAGATGGCACCACCAGAGGACCCACTCCCTCAATTTTGACATTGATCTGAAGGGAGAGGCAATTTTCTTCAGACCATTGTACCCATGATAACTGCTCAACGACAGACCACAGGACTTTCGATTCCACAGATTTAACGAGCACGTATATTGCATGTACTCGGTGGGTCTTTGGTGGCATTGGGAATCGAATCCCACCCTTCCGGATGGAAGGCCAATACCCTAACCACTAGGTTACCATGGCCCTGGTTAAATCATTGGCTACATAACGTAATGTTGCTGATATGAGATATTGGAGATAAAGGTTTTAATTAAAGCACGGAAATGGTTTAAAATTACAAGAAACACTCGCTAGGTACAACCTAAAATAAATTCTCGCTTAGCATCGTTTGTAAATTTTTAATATAATAAATGTCAGTAATCATGTAATTTATGCAAAATTTCATTAAAACCTCTAAATTAAACTTTATTTTATCTACTTATAGCTTGTTTTTGATAGTATATAAGTGTTCTTATTAAAGACACTACGCACAGTTATCGGTAAGATAATATTTGTTTACTTTTCTTTCGATTACTGCTCTTCTCGATTATATTCTCTTCATATAACAATCATGTGATTCACATTTTACCTTCGACAGCTCTACAGTAATTTGATATCGGTAAATTTTTATGTCAAAATTTTTTGTTTTCATTAGAATCAAATATTTATTTATTTTCTTTTAATTATTAAAAAATATTAAGAAATCATATAATTGTACGTTGTGGCTTGGGCTTTTATTCATGTAACAGCAGATTCAATTTTTGAATTTTTAGTAAAAATGTATGATTTTTTTATTAAGTACTAAATTTAGAATTTTTATGTGATTAACATTATGAACAATAATGTTTTCTTTTATATTCTTTTAATTATATCCATTTTATTTTGTGTTCCGAATTTTAAAACCATGTTTTACAATAGAAAAATTTTTTTTGACTGTTAAATACGAGTATTTGTCTTTTGAATTTGATGATATAACGTTTTCGAGCATAGTATATATTCGAAGGCTATTTTGTTTTTGATATCTCATTTTTATAATCTTTTGAATAATCTTGCAACAAAAAGGGGTGCTTTATGACACACACACACACACACACACACACACACACACACACACACACACACACACACACACACACACACACACACACACACACACACACACACACACACACACACACACACACACACACACACACACACACACACACACACACACACACACACACACACACACACACACACACACACACACACACACACACACACACACACATATATATATCAAAATTAATATACAATGTCAAAAGTTAATATTCATGTACTTTCGATATAATTTATTTTTGTGTTAAATATCTGGTGAAAATTTTAAACATTTTTAATGAAAATTTTAAACATTATGATAAATATTTAGGAAAAATAGGGATACATATTTTTGATTTTAGATTTGGATAAAATCTTAGCTATCATTTAAATTTTAAAAATACATTTCAGATTTCTGCCTGAATCCCCTCGATGGCTTGTATCGCAAGAGAGATATGATGAAGCGACAGATATTATGGTTGACATAGCCGTAAAAAATGGAAAATCACATGATAAACAAGTTCTATTCCAAAAATTGCAGGTATTCACTTTTGATAACTGTAATCTAGTTTTAACTTTGCGTTCATTAATTCATTTATTCTGTACTTTAAATATCATTACTCTCTCTTTCATGTATAATAAATTATATTGCTTACTTAAAATCAGAGAAGTAAGCAAAAAATTGACGAAACCGATTAAGCAAAATATCCATGGATAATAAGAAAACGCAGCATAATGAAAGGGCAAGAAAATTCTGTTAGAATTTTCTCAGTTCTTTCGATCCATAAAAAGAACATAAAATATATCTTTATATCTAGTATAGACTAAAATTTGTAAACTTATAAATAACAAAAAGCGAATCATAGGTACATGATGTCCGATTTTTAAAATGGCGTATGGTCCCTTCAAGTAGCCAAAGCCTCATCATATTGATTTTGTTAAGATTTGATTAAATTATTGAAAAATACTTGAATATATATGTTCAACTTCAATAACCAATTATTTTGGTCCTAATCTTCTTTCGAAATTAATGGAATACACATTATTGGTCTGCATGTATCGAAACAAAGCTTATGAAGCTTGTTTCGGATAGCTTGAAAACCTTCATACTTTTGTAAAAATTAGGTGTCTGATGATATGTAAAGACATTTTTTATACATTTAAGAGTTAATAACAATGTGTCTGCCTCCATTTGCTAAAACTGTAATTAGGTAATCTGATTAATGTTGAACATTCAATATTTCAGTGTTCAATGTTCGTAAAATCTATTTCATATAGACTTCATATAATATTCCTTGTCACTCTACCACATCCATTACATTTGTGTTTGCCTTGATTCGACTCCTCTGACAATATAATAAGCAATGAACACTGTTAAATCACATCATAATACTTTTCAAAAAATATATCAACTAAATATTTGAATTTTATGATTAATAGGAAATTAGTTCCCTGTGATTTCTAGTGGTAAGACAGAGTTTTTTGAGCAAAATTTTCGGAGTTCAATCCCATCTGCTATTGAACAATGAAAGACTCAGATCGTGCTTCTGCATGCGTGTCTGTTAAAACAGCTATTTGGGAATTTCCTTTATTTATTCCATCGCGATACATAAGTTCTGCACCTTGGAAGGCAATTTATTCCTGAATATTTATTTCTAATTACTCCTGAATATGATATGAATTTATTCTTGCTTAGGAATGTTGAAATACCTTACAAACATCTGTAAGCAGTTAAGTTCTGCGATGTTACCCTGAGGTTATGTGATGTTAAAACTGATACAAAAAATAAAAAACTTCAGTGACATCGTCATTCTCATATTTACTTTGGTGTCTTATGATACTATGAATAATACTTTGTATTTGAAAGTTTCTTTTACTTTTTGCATTGCTTTAAATTATAGATCTTTCATACAATGTTATGGATATTTAATCCGATATTATCTTTAGACATTTTTTCTCCAATTTTTTAAAGCAGAATGTTTATTGTAATTAAATGGTGAATTTTGAAATATATTTCAAATCAATTAAATTTTTTAGTTCGAATTGTTTTTAAATTTTTTTATTTTTAATAAAATAAAATAATAAAACTGAGATTCGTATAAAAATTACGAAATTAGCTTTTAAATAGTCCTAAGTTCTTAGAGTGGAGCTTATACATGCTTTTATATTAAAACTAATTACGGCACTTTACAGTCTAAACTTTTCAAAATTTTAGCTGGCACATAAATTATTTGCAATATTTTCTTAAAATTTTCACCAAGTTATCGTATTTTGAATATTAATAAGATCATTTCATATAATTACGCATTTGTATCAATGATTAAGGAAAAAAGGGACTGAAAAAAGATATTTACGACATATTTCTTTAAAATCTCTTTCTTTGTATCAATGATACATAATCAACCTTTCTAGAAATTAACCTTTCATAAAAGAGATATTTATAATAAATATAGATAATTTTTATTTTGGATTTCATAATTGTGTCTTAATGCAAAAATTTATTTGTGACACGATTAGCATAATATATTTTGTCACATCGTGTTTTATTAGAAGTTGAAAATCAAGTTAATATTATATTTTAGCATATATGAGTTAAAAATTGATTTGAAGTAGATGGAAATATTCTGTTCACTTCCTGAATTGCTCTTATATGAATTACTCAGCAGTTTTCAAAATATTTTGAAGCGTAAAATATACACAAGAAATTTAAATCGATATCTTTAATATTTCATTATTCGGCCTCTTAAATAGTGACTTTCAAAGTTTACTCACGCAAATGTAAAAAAGTGGTTTATGCTTCAAAGTGTAGTTCCGAATACTGTATAACCTTTTTTTAAAATACAAAAAAATATCCAAGCTTAAAAGAAGCAAAAGTATTTTTAAATATAAATTCTGGAAAGTTGGAAAACATAAAAATTTAGATTTTTTATTTCTTGTAAAAATATGCCTTTTGTTTAGAATTAAAATCATATGCGAATATTTATAATACTGTAAACATTTTATTAGAAATATAAATCAATTAAGGATAGTTGCTTATTTTCTTATGTGATTTCTTATGTAAGCATATTTTCTTTGTGATTTGAACTTTTTTGGAAAATACATGAACGCATTATGTTAATAATGTTCACACATATATCGTATAATACTTATAAATATATAAATTTCAAGTTGTTATATTAAAATAAACCATTGTTTCAATAACAATTACCTTAACTATTGAGTATTAGAAAACGAAAGCAATAGGTGCATTTTTAGGTAAGATGTATTAAGACGCAGAGCTAATCAGTCCATTTTGCTGCATTTTTAAGGAAAAACAAGTGTAAATTTTATAATAAAGAATTTTTCCAATCCCTTCTTTATATAAACAGCAATATATTAATGAGCACATTAGATTAAAGTGTCTTCCAAATTAACATTAAAAGAATATATTAAATATTCTACAAATTAACATTAAGAGAATATGACATAAAAGAATATATCAATACTAAAAAATTGTTTGATGAATTAACGAAAGCAACATGGCTTATCTTAAATAAATTAAACTGTATTAATGTAAATTTCAAGGTAAATATCCCTTATTTATGTTCTGTTTTTTTAAATTCAGAAACTGGGTGAGAAGATGAAGAAGGAGAAACTTGTGGACGGTGTCAATAACTCTTCAATGGATCTTTTACGATATCCCCAACTGAGGAAAAAATTCATAATTATAACTACTTGCTGGTATGAGAGCAAATTTTATGCTACAATTAATTATCTATTAATAATTGATTGTGTCTATAAAGAATATATATATATATATATATATATATATATATATATATATATATATATATATATATATATATATATATATATATATATATATATATATATATATATATATATATATATATATATATATATATATGTATATATATGTATATGTATATATATATGTATATATATATGTATATATATGTATATGTATATATATATGTATATGTATATCTATCTATCTATCTATCTATATATATATATATATTTTTTTTTTCAGGGGCTTATTGTAAATATGTAAAAGATAATTTAAATGCCTTAGAAAATTTATTTTAAGCAATTAATGCTTTTTTTATGTCTATAATTGAATTCGATATCAAATTAGATACAATTTCTTTCAATGATATATTGAGATGCAATTTGTTACCTGAATGAAGAACAATTTTTTTATCAAAAATTAATGGAATAAATAAAAGCATTGTTCTAATAAAAAGTGCTAGATTTAGGGATTGTGTGTTTATGTATATATATGAGCGTGTGTGAATTTACAGTTTTAGTCATAATGAAATAAACATTCGAAAATAAATTGCCCTATTTTAAATGATTACTGTGATATAAAAATGTTGTTGTACGGTTCTTTAATGTATTTTTTGATGAAAATTTTTTACAATTTTATTATTTATTAATTGCAGCGGAATCAACAGATCTTAAGTGTTATAAATACGAAAGTTAAAACAAAAATAATGCTGAATAAGCTTTCATTTTTCAAATAATATCATATATAAGTAGAAAAGTAAGTATGTCAATTGGTAAACATGAAGTTTTTTCAAATAAAAGCAAATGATAGAGTTCAATGTAAATTAAGGATTTCTGTTAAAAATGAATTGCAAATTATCATTTAATGGTGACATAATATAAATCAGAAGAGAAAAGGACTGCATTTCTGTTCACAGAATTAAAGAATATTTTTAATTGAATGAAGCAGAGAGTTATATGAGATTACTATAGCACTTGAAATGATTAATATTAATTTGAATAGACACCAAATATAATAAAAATGAAGGAATTAAAACTGTTTAAAGGAATCAAAATTGTTTTTTTGAAACTATGGATGTAACTTTGATTTAATTTTGTGATTACAAAAAGAAAGTAAGTATGTCAATTGTATTTCAGTAAAATGTGGTATGTATGGTATTATTTGAAAGTTATATTACATTGAGACACTTACTAAAAGGATTAAAAATATTTGCAATTATATTACAAATCAAAATAAACCCCAAGTTATTGTGGAAAAGACGATTTTTTATACAATCACAGTTCCATATTTTGAGCTGGTTTCTATTTTTAAGAGATTATGACAATCTTAGCTTACATAATGGGCATTGTGATTATAAATGATAGCCACTAGTTTTCATCCTAGTTTTTTTCAGATACTATTAGAAGTCTTTTGGGCATACTTTTGGTATAAAAGTTTTTATGTTAGCTATACAATGTGCCTACATAAGTTTTGAGCGTAAATGCTATGTTGAATGATGAAGTATAATAACTGTTATTTATTATTCGTTGGAATTTAGCTACAGACCGGAGGTAGGAGTTACTTGACCGGGAAATATCGAACATCATAAAAATGGAAAACAAATTTCCAAGATTACTATTTGACTCACATATTTATTATTCTAATTTCAAACTATAACAGCTTCAAAGAGGTTTAAAGATAATTTTGATGCTGAAAACTTCTTCTACAAGATAAACATACAAAGTTCTTAACATTCAACAAAAGAACAACATTTACTAATTACAGCCAAAGTATATAAAACCCTTTTACTTGAATTTGGATCATATGATTCATTATCCTAATTTATTTTTAATAATTTTCATATAATTTTAGTCTCAGATATTGCAATTTGTAAATAAATTGGCCAAGAACTCTTTTTTGGTGTGTTAATATTACGTCACGGAATATGAATACATGAAATTATCTGTACAATTTAATTCCCTCATATCCAGTCTGTTTATTTCAGGATGGCAAATATAATGGCATATTATGGACTCCAACTCAATATCGCTAACCTTGCAGGGAATGAATTCATTAATTTCTTTTTGCTTTCTTTGGTCGAAATACCTGGATATTTAACTTCCTGGGCAGTTATGGAAAAATTCGGCAGAAGATGGTGCTCAGTTATTGGATTCTTGCTTACTGGTTTAGTATGCATGACAACTACATTAAGTAAGACTTTAAAATTACTTGTCAAATATTATATTTATAATTAAAATAATTTTATAGATATATAAATATAAAGTATATATATATATGCCTTTTTCTCGTCTCTAAACGTTCTCTCTGAGATGCTGAAAACTAATGGTGAATCGCCCTTTGGTGCCGCTTTCGATCCGATTTATATACATGCATTTATAAAAGAAAATATTTTAGCCGAAATGTAAACTCGTTTTGAAATGCCACTTTGACATAAAAATATTACCTTACAATCATAATTACATTTTTAAGCATTTAGTATGAGTTTAGGGCTTAGCAGAGCTGCTTCTTATTTCGTCTAATAAGATTTGAAAGTATTTTGCAATTTTTATTTTGGTTGCAACAAAAAATTTACAAGATATTTGTGATCTTGCATTCTAAAGATACATAGATCATATATTAAAATTTTGAGTACACAGCTTGATATTAACGACATTAATTATTGAATAAAAATAATAGTCAAAGCATCTATATAATTTTAATAATTTGCTCATTGAAAAATTGCATGCTAATATATGTTCTATAGGAGTATGTTGAAAATTGATCAAACTGTGGCAGCTAAGGGTTTCCTTTATAGATAAAATTCATCAGATTTATTGTTTAGAGTGCATAGCATACAACCTATTCGAGTGAAACAGTTTGTGTTAATTTATTTATGCATAATATTAGATGCATATGAATTTATCGACGTGCAGTTGTAAAATTTTATATGATTTAACTTTCTGAATTAACATGACAGTTTGAATTGATTTCGAAGAGTAAAAATCAAAATAATTAATTGTTTCAAAGTAAGTAACATATGTTTATGTATTGAGACCCACAATCATTTTTTACTTCAAACAAAATTCTTGTACTTTTAAGAGTAAAAGCCCCAAGAATATTTCATAAATCCTTAATTGATTTTAAAATTTCATAACAATATATTATATTGAAACAAGTGATTTTTCATAATTTAAAAATTTGTTTACATGTATTTAAATAGACATATTTCCTCCTATTAGACTTTATTCCATATATTGATGTGATTTCTTCCATGATTGGCAAATATTGCGCCGCGGGAACGTTCATGGCTACATATCAGCAAAGTTCTGAACTCTTTCCTACAGTGGTACGCTCTTTGGGAATGGGGATGGCAAGTACTATAGCCATGATTGCTACACTTATTGTTCCCTACTTAGTCTACTTGGTAAGAATTTATTTGTTATAAATTATTCTATAGTAACTCTAAAATTATTTGATAATTGTTAAAATAATTAACGAACTCATTATATAAGAGAAATATACATATCATTTATGATTTATATTTCATTCTGAAATATTACTTGACAAATGTTTTTAATTTTATTAAGAGTTTACATTTATATTAAACTAAGAAAATCTAAAAAAATAAATTCCAAATGTGTTACATATTACCATCGATGAGGACCAGATGGGACTGTTTCAGCAAGACCCTATCTGCTGGAAATGTCATACGCAAGAGGAAACGGCAGAGCATATCATTTATGAATGCGAGGCTCTTGCCCTCCTTAGATTAACCTCTTTAGGCATCATCCATACTAGAGAGTTACACCTAGACTCCATTAAAGTGTTATCGGACTTTATTAATAAAGTGGGTGACCCGAGCAACTGGAACTAGGAAACATTGGGTTTGGAGTTGAAAGCAGAGGTGCCCAATGACATACAAACCCAATTCTAAAAAGAAGAAGAAAGAAGATCATCAATGATATAAAACATGAAGACATCAATTTGAAATTGAAATGGAATTAACATTTCCCAGAAAAACATTATATAAGGTGACAGTTCAAATAAATCGATACAAAAATTTGTATAGAATATATAACTAAATTTAATATACCTTTTGAGCAGCTATGATTAAAGAGACGAACACATTAAAAAAAATTAGTGCAACTGAATTGTAAGCCAAATTTAACAAACAATAGGGCCTTGTAATTCTTCTTTTTACCACTTTCGAATCATTGTTCTTCATCAAGAAATAGAGATTCACTTTGCTTTATTCATAATTCTTTATTATATAAACTTATATTTAAAATCTTCATATAAGATTTTTAGTTACATTAAAATTTGGATTTAATGAGTACAGTTTTCATTCGTTATATCATGATAGCCATATTCGGAATGGAGTCTAAAGCAGGAAAGATAAACTTCCGAAATCAAAATGGAATGAACCTAAAAATGGGTGAAAACCGGAACTAATTACTTAAGCTGTGAACGTATCATTATGGACGATCTTAGCTGATGTGAATTATGGGTAATGTCAGAAACAATAAATACTTAAGGAAATTGCCTGAACTCGAAATAATTCCTTTCCTTCAAATCATTCTTAGTGGTATTCTTCAACATGAGAGAGTCTCTTCACATACTGCAAATAATAAACTAAACTAAACTCCATGGCACGACAGCCCATGTGGGCCATGGCCTACAGTGCCCATAACTGTTTTCATGACCGAGGGCTCTCGGGTGCGAAGCATATGTCCCGATTAGGTGATCAGCCTAACGCGAAACCCCCAGTGTTTAGTTCCCAAGCATGCTTGGTACTCAGTTAATCGACCCACTGAAGGGATGAAAGGCTGAGTCAACCTTGCCCAGCCCGAGGATCGAACCTTGGACCTGTGTTATGGGAGCGTGAAACGCTGCCACTAAGCCACCGGGCTTCACTGCAAATAATATTCAATCCTTTTATTCAGAAGAGCCCTTACAACTTCTTTTTTTATCTGCTTATTCACCAGATCCTTTGCTTATTAAACATATGAAGGATTTCATTAATTGGCATCTTACTCCTGTTCCCAGTTTTAAGCATTTATATACAAATTTTGGGCACGTATATAAGAAATATACAAAGATTTTTCCTTAGGTAGAAAGTCGAAAACAATTTTAAAAGGGTGTTATGAGTTAACTTGATAAAACCTATTCAAATGCTAACTTCATAAACCACATTTAATAATTTCATAAGCTAATTTGAAAGAAATAATTTACTCAATCAACATAAAACTCACAAGAGTTTTTTTACAGTTTTTATATGACTCGAAATACAATAATAATTGATACTGTTCTTTAAAACAAATAAATGATAATTTTTTTAGTGGAAAAATGTAAGTTAATAAATCCAATGAGCCATTTAATGAGAGTTAAATGTAACTAAATTAATTCTCATCTGAACTAATTTTAATCCCGCAAGGCTTAAGAAGCGAATATAAAGCATATCTAAAACTTACATGAAGCGAAATATCTTTCTTAGTAGCAACATCACGGTAAGATTTTTCGATAGATGCCATTTTCTAAATCACTGTTTGAAATGCTACAAATGAACCCATTATAGGACAAATAGAACTTTATTTTTGATTTAAATTTTTAGTAATTCTTCTAACCAAAATTAATTAAAATTATAATACTAAACAATGTCTCTAATATTTTGTATTTGAATCTAAAAATGATTTTGAGTTTTATTTGTTTTTTCAGAGTATTTATGGAAAAAGCATACCTTTTGTTATCATTGGACTATCCTGTATCTTGGCTGGAATTCTAGCAGCTTGGCTGCCTGAGACATTGAACGAAAACTTGCCACAAAGTATTTTTGAAGCTGAAGATTTTGGAATAAATCAAAAATTCTTCTCTTGTAACAGGTATATTGCAGTAAATATTAGTAAACACATTTAAACTCAGTTTTTTTATGTTTCGTCCCGCAGAAGATCTTTTTTCTTAAAGTTAAATGATTTCTTTCGTTTATAAAATAAGATAACCTCAGAGGAATTATAATATAAATTAAAAAGTGTAATATAATTTGATGAAAAAATGTTTGCCAAGAATAGATAATATGCTTAAAATGTCTTTTCCCGTCTATAATGGTAAATGTGGTTATTTAGCGCTAATTGCTAATTTTAATAATTTAATTTTTAGCTGATAATTTAAACTCATTGTCTAAATACGTAAATTTTTGTTTCCACTGAAATTATTCAAATAATCAAGTATTCAACAATTTCATAAAACAATTTGTATTATTAATGTCTTATACGAAATACATTTTTGCTTCTATTTATGTTTTGTTGCAATTCACTGATTTTACTGTACATACATGTAATTATGGAGATGGTAAACTAATAGAGTTTATTATTCAATGATGTAGTTTTAAGACAGAATGTCAGCGTTTCGTTTCATATAAATATCATTGTTAATATTTACGATCTATTCATCAAAATTTATTTCATTTTCAGTTTAAATTATCCATAAAGGCATTTTAAAAGTATTTGTACAGATTAATCAAAATACTTTTATCAATATTTATGAAATAATTTAGTAGCTAAAATAAATGAAATATTTTAAAAGTTTTAAAATTCAGTGAATATCGCTAATTTTGTTTTTATTGATGAAAAATATGTTCTATTTTTAGGCGAAGACGCTCTGTAAGTAGAGAAAGAGCAGCTTCTATTGGCTGTAAGGGCAAAATTCCTGATGAAGAAAAAGACAGAAATACACAACCTCAAATTGTACAGAACATTGAAATGGTACCGGGAGTGGAAAATACATTCAAGATGACGGACTCATTTAAGAAATCGAACGCAACCAAAAAAAGATTATCGTTTGAAGGTGACAGAGAGAACCATATATCTTTAAATCCAAATCACGATGAAAATCATGACGCTACAGCTGTGTACCCTGGAAACGATGTCAAATATGAAGAAATTATTGCAAAAAAGCCATCTGTAGACTTGGAAGGTGAAACCGATGCCAATCGGAAAAAGGAAACTTCTGACCCTGTCCCAGAAAACGATAGTGAAAAATTTTCATATGTAAATGTGGTCTGTCAAGAAGCAGTTGGACCAGAAATGCAAAATGACTCTCACTTGTTTGAGAACGCCCGAAATAATTTGAAAACAGATGATATTGAAAGTAAAAGTCATAACGAAATTAATTCAAAACACGTAGAAAGTTGAAGTTTGAGAGAGAAGAGGTCATGAAAAAAATTATATATTCTCATTAACTGTTAAGTGAAATCTGCAAAGAATTTAAAAACAAGTTTTCTTCTGCCCTATTAATGTACCAAAGTTTCGCAATGAGAGCTTTAAGACGAAAACTTGTTTTTTTTATCAAATGAAAACTAGTTCTAAATAAACGCCAACTTCTGATGAAAGAAAAATTGAAGATGATAAAATACTATTCATAGTTGTTGGAAATTATTCATAAATATTGTGTAAATGTAAGGAATCAAATTAGCTGAATTCTTCTTTTTTACGGGTCGTGTCTTTTTTACAATGTTGCACGTTCACAGATAAACATGTTGTAAAAACACTTCTTTGAGGCTTTATAATAAATGTTTTGAGAGCAAAATATTTTTAAATATAATAATATAACTGAGGAAGGCTTTACCAGAATAAAAAAATATATTTTAAGACGTTGTGAGGAAAATTGTTTTTAATTTCTGAAATTTATTCTCCTGTTGTGTGTGTTGTAAAATCTGTCAACAAAATTGTTTTTTTCTTAATTTTTATATAATTAAATTTTTTATTATAAAAAGTTAAGAAATAATGTGTTATTAATTTTGCATTTTGATTAATGACACTCATTAATGCAAAAGATTAATCAATCCAACAGATGTAAAACATTACATTTTGATTTCTGGAAAAACACAAGATTTTGTGATTGATTTGTATAAGATCAATCTTTGATTAATATAATTTGAAATATAATTCCTCAATATTGAAATAATATAGTTTCAGATTCTTGAATTTATTTAATTTTTTTCTATCATATCTTTTGAAATAAATTTACATTTCAAAAAAGATGATAAAAATAATGCAAACAACTGTTAAGTTTTTTAAAACATTATTTTAAATTTTGTGTTTTAAAATTCGATAATTTCATTTTAATGTAAGGAGAGAATTTATAAATATTTATGTACATTTTTAAATGTGTTGTGTTTTAGAGTGAACTCATTTCTTTATTCCTGAAACAAATATTGCACAATTGATACATTTAATTGTTAGCATTGATGATAATATACTTCCGAATACTACTATATTTATATAGAATAAAAGACATTTTAAATATTTTAATAATTCAATGCTTTTAATATTGTTTATAAAATATACCTAAATCCAGATATATAATCTTGTTAAAACAATATTAAAAATTTGATTAAATGCAACAAAAATTTCTTTTCACTGAAATAAAATTGTAACATATTTTTGTTTTGTTAAGTAAATAAAGTTACTCATAAAGGTTTTTAATCTTTGAATGATTTCTACTTTACTATTACAGATGTGTGTGTGTTTCAATTTTATTTTTTAATAAATTTTATGATACACTGATTTCACTGATGTGCAATTGAAATATACTGACATCCTAATGTATTTCAATTAAAGAAAGGCAAGTTATTATATTATTAATATAGATACATTTATCTCAAATAGCCGTACAAGTAATGATAAAAGTTTTAGTATAGCAGTAGTAATGAATCGAATTATTTGTTTTTTCTAGAAGTTTAATTTTTAAATATTAAATTTAATAATAATAAACAAAAATGGCAACAATAAAATCAATAATGGTTAAAACATTTAAGAATTTTTCTAAAAATTCTGAATTTTTTGAAGATTTTTTCTGATGTCAGAAATATTTGTGAAGGAAAGAAAAAATTGAAAACTATAATAGATATTCTGATTATTATAGGAATCTTTAGTTTTTCTACCTAGTTTTAGAATGACTATCTAGTTTTTCCTTCAAATTAATTAATCTAAAAAATAAATGATTGATTTTGAGATTTTGAGTAATTACACACAAGTTTTAGATTAGTAGTTATTTAAATGTGTTAATGAGAAATCATTTGAAAGACGTGAAATTAAAAAATTAGTGAACGATGACGAATACTGAACAAAAATGAATACATCAGTCAAAAATGTGTTTTTGTATTTTGTACTTCTCTTGGATAGGTAATCATTATGCATGATTATCTAAGAGAAAGAGCAACAAACAGTTGTTCCTTAGTGTGGGATATATGCCTTCCCGTTATTGGAATATAGTTTCTTCGCATTATCTCTCCATACTCAGCACCAGGTTGTCCAACAGTTCTTGAGGTAAGAGTGACCATTTCTCAATCGGCTTAACCCTGCAAGTATCTGTTTTCTTGGGCATTCATCAGAGGATACCATATTTCTCACATGTTTTATGGGTCACCACATGGCCACAAAGCATCTTCCACATGTTTTATGGGATTTAAATCAGGGAAGAATATTAACCAATCTATTTGAGTAATATCTTCTCTTCACCGTAGCTGCTTAACAGTAGGATTCTAATGTGTTTGCGGATTTTCATTCATAATGACGAAGTCCTCTCCAATGGCACCTCGAGGTAGACGTTTATGGGTAAATATCTTCTTACAATTGTGATCTCCGGGTATAGAACCTCTGTCGGAATCATGGAGTTCAACCCACATGCTAAGATGATAATTCTAAAGCCATCTTAACGATATCTTTCCGTGATGTTACTATGATGAAAGCAGACCCAACCCTCTCTAAATCTACTTTGTTGAGAATCACTTGCGGCTCTGAGACGACTCTCATTCTTATAAAGTACTCGAATCCAATAATGAGATATACCAGTTTTGTGTCTCTTGCGCTACTGTTGATGGGGCAGCAGACGGCCAACTTTCAAAGGGAGGCAAAATTCAGAATGATTGGTGAATAGTCCTCCGTTGTGAAAGCGTCTGGGCATAGTAAACAGTGTCACACTTGCCCCCTCTTTTCTGTACCCAGTTGCACAGCAATGGTGCTTGTTGACTGGTTTCGGGATCTTTTTCACTGCAAGAATATGTCGGTCATCTACAACAGTTATTTTTCTGGTGCGGACATTACCAAACTTTCTGACAACTGTACCTGTGATTTGGCGGGTTCCACAAACACGAACCGACACTTTTGTTGATTCAGCTGCATTAGCCTCATTAAGTTTCTTCAGCTTTATGATCATTCTTTCATTTGATTACTTCCTTCTTCTTTAATCCTGGTTATTTCTTCTAGTCATATTTCATGAAAGAATTAACATACTGTTGCAATGAATGACTTTAATGTTTTCTCTGCCCTTCCTTTTAATGACTCACGCATGCCAACCAACACATTTTATGTACGTTTACATCACCTGTAGCCTTTCGTGTCTCATATTTGCACACGGATTTCTACAAATTTGGGTGTCCATTATACTGATCGCAAAAATCCTTTTTCTACATTTTTATGACTATCTATTTGAAACTTACATTATTGTATAAATTTTGCGCGCTCTTGTGAAAGAGCAGGATTATTTTTGAAAATATTGACTGAATCTAAATTGAAAGATTTTATTTTCTAGCCCTCGTTTTTGAATTTAAGAACTTTTAATTTGCCAAACAGAAATTTAAATTATAGTTTCATAATTAAAAAGCAAAATGCATTGTGCCATTAAGTTTTGTTATTGTGAATAATACACAGAATGTGAAAAAGAGATTTTCGAAACATTAATGAACGTCAATATCTCGCAATCATGATTTTTAAAGATTTTTTCCTACAAGAATGCCAAAACCGTATTAACATATCAGTCATTAACAACAGTTTTTAGTTGGTTAGGTTTAAGAGTAGTTCTACTTTCTTAGTCTTACATACAAGTTTGTTAGTTAGTTTCTTAGTTTTAGAGAGAGAGAGAGAAATAGAGAGAGAGAGAAAGAGAGAGAGAGAAAGAGAGAGAGAAAGAGAGAGAGAGAGAGAAAGAGAGAGAGAGAGAAAGAGAGAGAGAGAAAGAGAGAGAGAGAGAAAGAGAGAGAGAAAGAGAGAGAGAGATTCACAAACTTTCTTGAAATCATAACGCTATCCAAAAATGTAGACGTATTAAAAAGTTTCCCATCGAAGTTTCTTTTATTAATTTAATAATTTAGAAAGTTTATGCTCTTTTCACCAAAAAAATAAAAAAAATTATTTCATTAATTTTCATGAAAGGCCTTTATATATAATGACTTGATTGGTAATTGGGCAATTGATTGATTAGCTTGAAAATATTGTAACTTATCTATTCAATAGCATAATTAACTTCAATTGATAACATAAAGTTCAGAATTTTTGGGATAAAAAGTTATGGAATTCAAAGTATTATCGGAAACAATAAAGGAATATAAAATAATTAAACTTTTTCATATTTAAGTGCATATATTTTTAGCATTAATAAATAATTTTTGAAACATTTGTACTAATTTACCTATTACGAATTAATCCTTCTTCCAGGGATAAATTCGAAACAATCAAAATTCAATCTAGTTAATATAAAATTCAATGAACCATGTTGAGTCGTTAGATGAATACTTAATTTTTAATTTTCAATTTTGTTCTTGAATTCGATTCCTTCTTCTACTGTTAATCAAAAATCTATGGATTTTCCTTAAAGTAAGGAGGCCTGTAGAATCAAATCTTGTCTGTAAAAGTTTACCTGAAAGTGACAAAAATCTCTATGTTCATTTGGTGGTTGTTTGGCGTCGTGTCGATTTGAAGTCAAGTCAAATTACTCCAAGTGCCGAAATCACGGGCATCCATATGTTCATTTGAATTCAATAATAATTAAAGTTTCTAAATTGGCAAATTCCTTGATACCTTATACTGAGTTTTAAAATTAACAAGACTTAAACATAATTTTCTTATTTGATAGGGCCACTTAAAAATAATTTGTTTGTTTATTTAAAAGCAAATCATTAGACGAGATCTTTTCGAAAATGTCAGTGGTGATCAAAGGCAATTAAAACTTTAACAATCTGATGTGGATAATTTTTAATATTATAATGATTTCATAAGAAAAATTAGTCTATATTTTTATTAGTTTTGAGTTTTATAATTAAGTAGGTAACATTTAAAATGCAACAGGTATAAAAATAGTTCTGAACTGATTCTGTTACTGCAATATTAAATTAGTTACCACGCGATTCATTCTAAGAGCAAAAGTTTCGTAATTTTTTTGAATGTAATTGAGCTGATTTGCAAAATTCTTTGTAATAAAATTAATTTTACAATTTGTTTATTATTTATTAGATTAAAGTTATGAAAAACGCTGACATTTTTAAAGGAGAAATAGTTATTTTCTTTTACAACATCATTTTCCTAATGATAAATAGTTGTTGACTTTATTAGCAGATCATTAATTCTACTCTTTTCTTAAAATTAGGTTCATAATTCCCCAGTTTTGTAAGCATTTATGGATATGATTTTTGGTTAAAGAAATAGATTAACTAATAAATTTAGATTCTCATGTTCAATATGGAATATAAGGAATTTAAAAGAAACATTAGCCCGACTACCATATTAAAAAACTAAAAAATTATGTGTTGGAGAAAATGAATAAAAAAAGGAATTGCTTACAACAATAACATCATAATATATAAGCAACCAATTTGATAACATATAACAATTATAAGCATTTTATAAATTATTCCAGATATTAGGGAAATGTATCTGTAATAACTGCATATACGGGAAAAAATACAAACTGTATAACTACAAAAACTGTTGTTGCCAATATCTAAATGTTAATAGTGAATTAGCTACTTGAATTTAATTCAAAAGTCTTAAGAAAGCAAATCATTTGAGGAATAAAATACTTATATTTGTACTTATTCTGCAATATATATTACTTTGGTACGTACATCATGTAATTACATATTTTTTTCAGTTGTGCAGCGAGATCATTTGTACATGATTTTGCAGATTGCTTTATTCTTGTTTTTAATATTTGCAGTGTAAAAAAAAAGACTTGGAACTTTCTCAGATTTGAAGAATGAATGAAAAAATAAGACCATTATAATATTAAGGATGACAAAGTAAAAATTCCAGTTTTGTTTGTTACAATACATAACACAAACTTAGGAAAGGGTTTAAATACATCATCATTGATTGGGAGTAGCTGGTAACTCTTGGGATTTTGTGCAAAAACAACTTACTACATAGATATGTTATGGTAAGGATATTTTCTTATGGAATAGCAATTTAGTGTATTTTAGAAACGATGGAAAGTTACTAAAATTGATATTAAAATAAGGTTAAAATACCACAGAGCTGGATAACGACCATCAACGACAATACTGAATTCTTGTCGGAAATGTCTTTCAAAAATAAACAAAATGAAAATTATTATTCTTTCATAACAAGCAAAACAAACATTTTTAACAAGCATAACAAATATTACATTTTAATAATTTCTTTCATTAGCAAGTTCAGAAGGTGTAAAATATTACTGTAAAATGATTACTATTAATATTTTAGATATTTATTAAGAAAACAATAGAAAATTCTTTTACTATGCAGAATTAGCATTTTCCAGCTTGGATTTCAGATTAAGGCTAATGAGCAATATAATACTTGGGAGAATATTCTAATATGGAAAAAAGCTTAAATTGAAATAGTTAAGGACGAAGAAAAATGCTGAAAATCAGTGTATAATATGAAATGCAGAAAAATAATTTTAAGTCAGTAAAAAAATTCTGGTATGAAAATTAAAGTGTCGAGAAAAATGAATGATTGTTAAAAAGTAAGTACGTCCTACATTATTGTATCAAAGTGCACAAGCCCAAGACTATAAAATCATCTCACTGTTAAATAAGAGTTTTTTCATTTAAATTATCATTTATTATATCAGTAAAAAAATAATGTAGTGGGAAGAAAGGATAAAGTACAGAATATAAATTGAATGTTGATATATATACAGGTAGAGTTTACGATTTGTAACATATTTTAAATTATGTTTACAATTTAAGTCTTAAGAATTGGTTAAGAGAATATGTGTACAAGCAGAATTTATGAAGGCAAATATGTCTTGTAATGATAAATGTGCAATGTTAAGGAGTAAGGAGTCATTCCATCTTCTCTTGCTACTTATCAATTCTCAAAGGTAACATGATTCCACATTCGTCATGTTGTCTTATGCTAATTGAAACATTTTTTTCCAACGGTGGACTCTTGGGGGATGAACCTAATGCCACAACAAGGTCAGAAACTGCTACTCATTTGTCGTTACCCAACGGACAAGTCACCTGTTTACCTGTGAACCAAGACACGGAGGTGAGTAGCGTTGCCCGAGCCATAACACCACAATACCGTTTATAGGGTGTACCACATTCATACATCATGACAGAAGAAGGAACAGAGAGAACAGAGAAAAAAAGTAACATCTACGCCCGAATCGGGATTCGAACCCGGGACCCACAGCTCAGTACTCAGGAAGCTAATTGAAACATTTGAGAAAACAAATCGTGGTCGAAATAGTAGTTATTTTTTATATTAAAACACATTGCTTTCTTTATGTTTCGTGTTTTTTCTCTAAAATAATATTAATCTGTCGTATTTTAATATTTGCAACTCCAATATATAAATATATATATATATATATATAAATATATACTATTTTTAAAAAGAAATACTTTTGCGTTGTTATTCCTTTTAATATTGGCAATGTTACTGATTGAGGCATAATAATAAATTGCAATATTCATGTTTGTTAAAACAAGTTGGTGTTTAGAAAAATATTTTTCAATAAATACACTATTTTAAAAACTTGCATAATATTAAAATAACGATAATAATATTACAGTTGAAAATGGGGGTAAATAGTTTTATTATTTTAACTATTAAACATCAGAATCGAAGTACACATGAATACAATTTTAATAATAATGATTAAAAATCAAAAGATGTAATGAAATAAAATGCAATATTTTATATATAATTCATTCTTCAAAGAAACGTCATTATGACATTTTGCTTATCTTGATTGTAAGTGTTACAGTTCGCAGTCAAAAAAATTAAATAAATAAAATTTTAAATCTCGTAGATATAACAAATAATACTCAACAATTCTAAATACTCGCTTAGCAGTAATGCTTTTTTATATTTATTTATTTGTTAGTTTATTTTTACATTTTCATGTTTACATGATAAAATAAATTTTAAGACTCAATACATGATGTACAGTGGCGTCATCTATGGTTCATAATAACAAACAGTATGTTGTCACAAAAATATTGGGGATATTTCTATAATATTAACGGACTTAATTTTATTTTAATACAATATAATATACGGATATAGAAACATTTTTATGACATGCAACTTTAAATAAAACTTTAGTATAATTCTATCATTCCCTAATTAATACTCAACTATATAAATCTGTGCTATTCGATTTGCAACTTTTTTTAATGGGATCAAAATAAAATTTGCTCGAGCCTCTAAATGCTTAATTCATATTTGAACTTCTAAGTCATACTTATTTTAGATTTTGAATTTGTATTATTCAAAATTATACGAAATAAATTTTTGAAATACTTAAAAATTAAGAGAATATTTCACTTTCATCAATAACTCGTATTTGCTAAACAAATTTGACATTTTATTCACGGGCTTAAATACAATAAATTGAAGATAGCTGGAAAAAAGATTAATTTAAACATACAGAAAAATTTTAAAAATTGATAAAAATAACGAAATTAAAAATGATATCAGTAAAATATATTTACTGAATCAAATTTTTCATTCAAAATTTTTTATTCTTATATTTATAATAATAATAATAATAATAATAATAATAATAATAATAATAATAATAATAATAATATATATATATATATATATATATATATATATATTATAAATAAAAGCTAGACATCTTTTCTTCAAAATAACAACTTAACAGTACTTCTAGCTGCAGGATAATAAAACATATACTATTGTCTTACAAAAGTTATTTTACAGCTCGTGTTAGCAAATATTATTTCCTCAAATAAAAATGCAATTAATTGCAATAAAGATGGATCCTAGTTATTTGTCTTCGTTAAGTATGTAATAATTATATTGCCTAAAGTAAACTATTCTTCCGAGGAATGTCTTAAAGGAATTTCTTTTCAAGTGAATTACTTTAAAATACTTTACCGTACTAACCACGTTCAACCTGAAGTAATCAATCGTCTTGTTAAGCGCTTTGTAAATGCCTTAAAGAATTAAATGAAACAATCCTCTTTCAAGGCTTCTGGAATTTATTACTGCAGCCATTGTTTATATCGATTCGAAGAGGTCTGAAATCGATTGCAATATAAGAATGGAAAGTGTTTATCGATACTTTTTCTTAGTTGGTAAACTTGTTTCTCGAATAAGTTTGTTTAATTTTTTTCTTTCAAGAATCGATCGTTTCTGTTGAGTTTGTTTCATATTTATTTTATTGTACTTTTGTTATTTTGATTCCTTCAAGTTTTCAATCTTTGCAAAGTAAGAAAAAATGTAAGGATTTTTTTTAGAGGAAATGAATAAATTACTTTGCTTTTATGAAAGTTTCACATTTATTTAGTCACAGAAAAATAAGAAAATTAAGAAAAATAACTGTATTAAACATAATTTTACATATTTTCATATTTTTTCAAAATAAATAAAATGTTATTTTTACATGAAAGCGTTTTTCAAATATATATGCTGGTCGGCTAATAAAAAAATCTATAAGGATTTTATAAATAAAAACATTTACGTATTTGAAGTAGGAATGCTTGAAGTAGTATATGCTTTCATTAGTAAAATTATATAGTTATTCATAAAATCTTATTATTATCCAAATAAAATGATTCAAATAATTTACCTTTATTGGAATGTGCTGATGCTAAAAATATTCTAACGTGTTTATTTAAGAAGAAAAGCCTAAATCAAGTAAGCCTCTATTTACTTAAATTTTTTCCGAAAATATGATTATGAATATTAAAAAAAATAATTAAAATATTGTTCAAAGTCAAGCAATTTTAATTATTTTTAATTTAATAACGTCAAAATTATTATCAAAAAACTGTTAAATCTAACGAAAACTCCTAATATTAAACAAATGATATTACATTTAAAGGATTATATTAACACCTATATTACCGTATGACCTTACAATTTTTTCCATTTCAAACTGGACATTGAACCGAAAATAAATCATTATAGGTGAGTTATTTATTTCAGAAAAATTTCTCGATTTAAATTCAAATATATATTTCTACGTATTATACTTTTTCAAAAATGGAGGAACTGCAATGATTACTCGATTAAAAGTTAATTTCTGGTTAAAGATTTTATATTAACAAGTTTATGAACTTACTCCAATATTTCACATTTATAAGGTTTAATTAAAGGAAAAAATAAGTAAAGAATTTTAGAAAATTGTAATTTTTTTATAAACACTGATAAAAAGATTTAATGCATATATATAATATATATGCATTATAACAAACATATATGTTATAACAAATTTTGTTAAATTATTTTTTAAGTGATTTCTCAGTTTTAATATAAATAGTATGATTGATCATGCCGGATGGAAATGTTCTGAATGAATGTAAAAAATTCCCTTTTCCAGACTGAAATATCTAAAAAAGTGAAAGAAGGATTTCTCAAAGGAAAAATGAACAGCATTAATAGTACCCTAGAGAAAAAGAAAATGAAACTTTTAAAAATTTTATATTTCATATTTTGAAAGCAAATTTTTTAAATTTAATTCAATATACTTCTTTTTTGATAAATAAAGTTAAACAAAATTCTTCGTGTATCATAAAGCAGGCTCATAGGATTACAAAAAAAGTACATCCAACTACAAAAACATTTATAAGACAAAAATAACAACAGAAGAAATGTATGTTTAAATAACAGATAAATTTTTGTAAGTCGTTTCAATTCTCTTCAAAAGATAAGAAAAAAAACTTTTGGCAACAAATGGGGAAAATCAGCTTTGAAGTAATTCCACATTTAATTCAACATATAAATGGAAAATTTTTTCAAAAAGTGCTTTCTCAAAATTTATTTTTTATAACAATTAATATTTGTTACTGTCTCTGTGAAAATTCTGTAAAAAAATGTTTCCCATTTTATTTAATCAGTTTATTTTTGTGTTCAAAATGAAATTTGCATATTTTCCTCTGTTTATATTGTTTTTTTATTAGAAATATTTGCTTTATCTTGATGAAGCAGAAATATGTTATAGCATGTTATTTTAAGATGCGCACATTTCGAAGTAATTTTAGAGTGTAATTTTTGTGTATAACATGAATAAGAGATTCTGAAAGTAATTTTTGCTCCACTTTTTTTCCTCGTTATTTTTATTTATTTCATATTTTTAGCAGGTTTCCAACAACTTGCATAGTATTTTGTTTTCCTATTTCAAAAAATAATAGCATATTTAGAATATCAGGTATTAGCTCTATTCTGAATGTCTTTTACATGTGATCCTTTAGCTGTGAATAAAGCATTAAAATATATACTTTATTCTATTTTGGCTAAAAATAATTATTTTATATTTGTATACTCTTTGCTTAAAGTTGTTACTGTTATGGCGCAAACAATTTTATCCAAAGGTATTTACGATAGAAATTAATAATTTTCATCCAATAACTCATGCATACATTTCATCACATTTAAATTAAAATTTCGATCATTTTGCATATTCTCAGTATTCTCATTGATTGATGGCAGTTTTCTGGTTATGTGTCCATAGTACCACTCTGACAGGTATTTGTGCTAATTTAGTTGTTTTATTAAGGGAGATAAACAAGTGAAACTACATTCACGACTTTTAAATATAACCACATAAATTGATAAAAGGAAAAATCCATTCCATCCAAACTGAAAATCAATGTTGGTTTTGTTTCACACTCTAAAGCAAGTGACTCTCTTCTTTTACATTAAAGAGGTGATTATAGCTGCGACATTCCTGCATCTAGCTTTGAATTTGACTTTACTAAATAACTGGAAGTAGCCGATTGTAGCTTTCATAATTTAAAAGAAAGCACTAAGCAAAAGATACCCAATAGTTGACATATCAACTCCAGAGATATCATTTCACTTGGAAGACATTGCGACTACGGTGTATTTAACGTGCCGCAGACACCTTTAGCAAACACAACGGATCTTCAGTAAAGTTATTCACACTATCCTTCAACACCCTAATCAACCAGGCCAACGTATATAAATTAAAGATGTAGGGGAGACATTAATAATTATTTATCATATTTCCTTGCTTCAGTCAAGATAAATACATTCTAAAAATTATCAAAGAGGTGAACATTCCTCTAAATTTTGCAATAATATAATTGGATTATAAGCCAGTTAATATCTGTTTTTGCATACTAAAGAAACTTTCTGATTTATCTTTCACATCAATCAGATATATGATCTTGAATATAGTTAAAATTTTATATAAACAATACACTCTAAATCCTATATGTAATTATCTGTTTGGTTATGTATTTTTTTTGCCTCAAGTGGGCTCTTATTAGGATAATGTGATTTGTACATTCATTTGCATATAGGATAATTTGAAAAATCTTGAAAAAATTTAGCGGAGGTTAGTAATATATATATATATACATATATATATATATATATATATATATATATATATATATATATATATATATATATATATATATATATATATATATATATATATATATATATATATATATATATATATATATATATATATATATATATATATATATATATATATATATATATATACTATAGCAACGAAAGAATATAATTTAAATTTCCTTTTTCAATGATTATTTTTGAATAATTATGTACATTACAGTAAGTGAAATATATAGGAAAAGTATTGCGATGCGTTTAAGGTATGTATGTGATGCACAGATTCGTGGTATTTTGCATGTGGCTATTGCCATTGCTGTTTCTTAAACGATAATTAAGTACAGATGACTTGACATTAATCAGGTCCGCAGCTATCCTCATTCGAATGGGTGTTCAGATACAATATAATGTAATTGAATAGAATTTGTAATTTTGATATAGAATTATCAAATATAATTTGGTTGCGATTGCAAACAAACTGAAATTTAAATGAATTTTATATGCAAATGAATTATTATTTGTATATTAAAAATATTATTATGGAATTTTTATATAATATTTTAAATAAAGATTAACGCTTATATAAATGGTATGAGTCCTTATTTCATTTTACTCTTATTTATTTTATGTTGCAAGATTAAATTCTTTTTACAATTGATATATCTCATTATCAAGTATGTTTTCAGTTTAATGACTACTTCAAGTTCGGAATTTAGTTAACTAATACTGTGGAATCATTTGTTTCCAAACAACTGAACTAATTCGATTGTGACATGCAATTTAAAATAGACTCTGAATCAAGAGAAACATCCCCGTTCGAAAGGAGAAATCGAAGCTAAGAAAAATTACGTGGAATGTCAGAGCAATACGAATTCAACTGCCAATTGGCCTGAAGTTGGAAGATTTGCTGTGTGTAATAGGAATTCTTATATTGTTTTCTTTCAAAATAATTTTGAAATGAAACAATACCTTTAAGCTCAACCAAATAAATCAAGTCTGTTAATTTTTTGAATCTAGGGTTATATTTTTTATGAAAGTTGAAAAAAACAATGATAAAAGTATAACTCAAGTCTTAAGTTGTTGCAGAAATTTTAATCAATTAGTGATGATGTTATAAAATTTGGTGAATAAATCTATTTAAAACTGATTTTGAAGTCTTCAAGAAAAATATGTGCTCCAAGAAGTTATATCTATAAGCTGATTTTAATACATAGTTATAATTTTGACTTAATATCTAATCTACTAATTGTTTTTGCTTCAGATAGTATATTTTGCTATCTGAAGTGGATTTAGATACGTATGTATCTAAATCCACTTCAGATAGCAAAATATACTATCTGAAGCAAAAACAATTTGTCTTATTTTAAATGCTGTGACGTTTTCCTTTATATCATTTCAAAGATTTTTGTATTTCCAATTTCTCACGGATGCTTTTTTAGAATTTAAAATATTCAAAGTGTTTGTTTCTTAAGCCAAACTAGAAATTTAATTATTGCATCTCAAATAATGCCTTAAAAATTACCAAAACATATATCGTAAATAGTTTGCTCATTTACTCTTTTAAATGATTATATTGTATTGTACCAAATTATCATAAATTATGATTACTTTTTGAAAACGGAGAAAAAGTATTTAAAATTAAATTCAAACAATAAGAAAAGAATTTGGTTCTTTGATTATATTAAATAAATATTAACTATATTAATGTAATTAGTTTATAATTTAACTATTTAAGTTAATTTGTTAATAAATACATATTTTAGAATAAAATTAACTTAGTCAAAATAAAGTCATTAATGTTATTTCCGTTGTAATAATTTTATCATGAAAATATTTAAGTCAAAATATATTGTTTTTATCAAGTCTGGGCTATTGAAAAAACTAAATTTTTCCTGTTATGAATAACATCATTTAAAAAAAAATTAAAAATTTACCTCTATCACCTATGTTTTATATAAAATATTTCCTGGTGAAAGTTTTTCAAATTTTTGAAAAATTTTTATTTTTTAATTTTGTTGATTTGTATCGAATGGTCCGCAGCGACGGTTTTGAAAAAATTAACCGTCTATTGAAAAAATTAAATTTTTCCTGTTATGAATAACATTATTTTTTAAAAACAAATTTAAAAATTTACCTCTATCACCTATGCTTTATATAAAATATTTCCTGGTGAAAGATTTTCAAATTTTTGAAAAATTTTTATTTTTTAATTATGTTGATTTGTATGAAATGGTCTGTAGTGACCGTTTTGCCTGTTGGCTGCAATTCATAATGAACCACCTGAAGATTTGATGACCAGACACCAATTTCATAAAAAAGGGACAAATTCTCCTATCCTGAACTTGTGAATTCAATGCCTTGCCTTACAATACTATCCACAAACGTTAGACATATTCGGCGACTTGAGCAGCTGATGAGCCCATTTTGAAGTCGTAAAGCAAACACAACACCTATAATGAGTTATTTCAATATTTCTCTTCACTACTGTACAAGCAACGATTGATGAATGTGAGTGGTGGACCTGCTTTTATAATGACTGATATTCTTACTTTTGATTGACTAGAATCTCATCCACGCTGTTCACAAATTTGTATACTTAATACCACTTCCTTCAATGGCAAGGTGAAAACGACAAGAACTTTCATGTAAATTTATGTATTAATAAAAACTCTTTTGAAGTATAATAATAAAAAGTTTATATATGCTTACACATACAAACATAAAAGAGTCTTTTGAAAATACGAACACAACACTGAAAAAAAGTGCATTTGTAGAAACGCTTATTCCACTTAGGAAAGGTAATTTTTGATAATTCAGTGGCATTAAAAATGTGATGCTTGAAATGAAAAATTAACTTTATTAGAGTACATACACCAGATATATTTTATCGTAAACAATATTCTAAAAAACAGGTAAGCTTAGTATGCAGCTCAAAGACAGAACTTTTTAAGGTATTCTATTGACAAGTAAAGTTCTTTGAGAAAAAATATTTTTAAACTAGATTAAGCCATACAAAAGAAATTTAAGCTCCTGTTATTTAACATCTGGGGTATATGAACTATCTAAAGTGCATTACTACTCAAAAACCAAAAAGAAAAAATAATGAAAGAATGTTGCTTTTCATTTACTGGACGGTAAAAAATATGGTGTGAACAAAATTATTTTCAAGAACCGTTATGATTAATGACCCTAGAAAATTTCTTGAAAGTCAAGGAGTTTTCTTTAAAAGTTGCTTTTATATGGATGCAGTGTGTTTTAAAATTTCACTATGAAGACTCCCTTGGATATTTTGTATAAACGAAAAGTCGAGAGTGATATTTTAATATCTTATCCAGATAGTTTTACTAGACGGAACTGTTATTTCATGAATTAAAAAAATATATACATACATATATTTTGGGTTTACAAATCAAAAAATTAAGTTCTAACTTGAGAATTTACTTTAAAGACACTTTTTATTATTAAAATTTGTTTTTATTTTTAGTAAATTTTGTTTTGGAAGGAATAATTAGAGAAATGATTTTTTTAAGTAATTGCTCAATTTTATATCTATCATATAATTAAAAGCACATTCCTTTTTATAAGAAATAAAGAAATGGTCTGTTTTAGTCGTAAAGTGATAAATCGATTATCTTTATCTCTATTTAGTAAATCAGAGGTGTTGCAGAAGTGATAAAGCGATGCTTAAATAATATCTATATGTATATTTTATATGTTTTATACCGTGGTGTTTGTATATCTAGCCTTAGCAACAATACGTATTGCTGCACAATTTCTGTTTTTTTCAAATGATAGCTTGATATTTTTGACTGTAATGTCTTTTTAATATTTTGCCTTTTTAACATGATTGATGTTGATTACAGTAAAGTGGGCAAATTATAATATTCATGATTTACTATTTATTATGAACGAAAAATAGAACTGAATGATAAACATTTTCGTGGTATTATTTTTGATAACCCTTTACATGGATTACAAGACAAAGTACTTCGACTAATTTAATTATTCATATAGCAATAAAACATTACTCTATAACATTTTAGAAAACTAGCATAAAGAATTCAATCGTAAGTGATGTTTGCTCACTGAGCAAGATCTTGAATTAAGCAAGATAATTTAAGTTTTAAAAATCTTAAAATCGTGAGGTAACACACATCCTCTTTAAATATTTGTAAGGCAAGAATCGCTAAATAAATGTTTGGTTATAAAAAAATTGTTCGTGTTTGATTCAACATAATTCGATAAAAATGGCTCTTGCTGATTGGTGGAAAGAAATATTGAAAAAATATATTCAGAGGCATCAAAAGCTGTGTATACACAGGTGATAAATCTATCTATGAACCTTATTACGAAACAAAGCAGCATTCACCTGTAAAAGTCTTCCAAGTTGAGCCAAACCTAACAAAAGATGTTAGCAGAAAAACATTCAAGTGAATGGTTGTCTGTTTTTCGGCATTATCGGCCATGTGACAATAATCGCATTAGAACAACGCCGGGCGATTAATTATAGATGGTATACAACCATTCCGAACTGACCATCTTGAGACTGAATTTCAAATGTGACCAGAAATCATAAGGAAAATTAAAAAAAGCAGAAAAATTTCAATTACAAATATTTGAGCATTATACTCGTGATTCATATTTAATTTTATTTCAGATTCCTTAGATGAAATTTCGAACAAAGTAACTTAATTATAAGTAAAGAATATGCAAAAAATTTTTTTCTCATACATCATCAAAACAAATTCTAAAACGGTTCATAAAAAATTGACTTTTTCCATTGCTTTCTTTGTTGATAACTTCAATAATGCACGTTTAATGTAACCAATTTTGAAAATTTATGCCACGATAAAAATAGGAGAAAGAAACTTTATTAACATGACAGAGTAAAACTAATTTTTATGTAAAAATAATAAACTTTTCTGATTTATCTTATGTATCTTATCTATTAACTTTTTCTCTACTTATTATCCTTAAAATTAGAAGTCTTATATTAATTTCTGGTTTCCCAAATTTTACTTAAAACTAATTTTTAAATAACGTTTGTATGAACTTATATGAAAATTCTTAAAAAAGAATATTTTTAAAATGTTTAATATTTTGTGCATGTAAATATTTATATTGTTGTTGCTTATGACACTTGGACAAGCCAAGCTCGCTATTTGGCAGTACGAAGTAAGTCAATAGAGAGCGTATTTCGTTTGGACCAGGGCACCACGAAGGTGAAAGTGCGGCTTTTCTCTTTTTAAGGTGCCTCGCGTAATTTTGAACCACGGTCAGGCGACGAGGCCACAAATTATATTTTCAGTTTATCTATTAAAATGGAATATTAACTATTGAATAAAACAGAAGGTAATGTGAGTTAAAACTATTTAATGCTGTTAAACACTCAAATATTTCTAATTCAATAAAAATTTTATCCTGTTTTCTGTCAAAAATACTCTTTAACTTAATATTTTAACCTAATGTTCCTATTAAGAGGAGCTTATATATTCTATTAATAGGAGCAATTCTATAGTGTTAAGTCATTGGACATAATAGAAGCATAACAGGAGCATTTAGTTTATGAAACATTTTGCTTATAAATAATGATTTTTATGTTAAATTCTGAAGATCTTAGAAACTTATATTATTATTTCATAACTTCTTTGTGAATTGAGTTAAACTGTAGTTTGTCCCAAGAAATACATTTTATTTTATAATTCACTTATATACACTGCTGGCCACCGAAATTGCAACACCAAGAAAGGCAGGATACATAAAAAAATTTATTTATTAGATAACATGCTGACCAAGTATCAAATGATTAAATTTATATACTTCTGTGAAATGTGGTTCCTGCCAAAATCAGTAGCCAGAGTAGCCACCATTGTTGGAGATCACCTCTGCCATTCGCCTCGGTATTGATTCAAAGAGACTTTGGATGTATTATTGGGATACAGAAGACCAAGCAGCTTCGACACGTTGCCAAAGTTGATCTGGCGTGGTCGCTGGAAATGTAATCTGGATCAATAGTTGTGCAAACATGGGTCGCATGTTTTCTATTGGTGAAAGATCTGGAGAAAGAACTTGCATGTCAGGGAAGAGCAATTCAATCTGGTGATTGATGAAGAACCCTTAGACAATGCGTGTCATGTGTGGTTGCGCATTGTCTTTTTGAAATATGGCTGTGGACAAGCTCTGAGGGTAAGGAAATACAACTGGCTCCAACACCTTGGAGATGTAGTTAATGTACCAGCAATGCGTACTAGAGGGGTGCGAGAGTGATATCCAATACCACCCCATACTATAATACCCGGTGCAGGACCAGTGTGGTGGTGTATAATGCAGCTGTTCAGCATCCTCTCTCCACGGTATCTCCAGACTCGAATGCGATCATCGTGGTGCTGCATACAGAAGCGTGACTCGTCAGTAAAGACAATTTCATTCTATTTTGCCGTCCACATCCATATTTCATCGAAACATAGGCGGCTTAGACGTCTGAGATACTGCGTCAAGGGTAGACGAAGAAATGGAAGTCTTGAGAACAGACCATTCTGATGTAAACGGCATCGAATGGTACTCGCAAACACTGGACGATGCGTTACAGACTGAATGTACTGTGCTATGGTTCGTGATGTGGGTGAAGGATCCATCGCTGCCACGCGCACAATATGCCTATCATCAAGTAAAGTGTTGCACTGAGGTGGATGCGATCGAACACGTTGGTCCATCGTACCCTGCTGCATCCAACGATCACATATCCGCTTTACATTTATTTGATTTTGTCCAACACGACAACCGATTTCTCTGAAAAATAATCCACAATCTGGATAGGCCACTATCCTTCCTCTGTCGAACTCGGATATTTGATCAAATGTGATCGTTGTTTTCTACGATTAATAATTGATCGTTTGTTTTGAAAAAAAACAACAACTAGAAAACACAATTGCTTAACTTGATATCGTCAAAATTTCCAAGCCTTAAATAGCTCTTTGAAGTAGCGCCAGAGGCGCGTGTGCTGTGCGACTGTGCTGAAATTCTAATCCTTTGCGTATCTCACCTGCGCTAATGCATGTACTAAATTTCATTTTATTTGCATGCTTCCTTAGTGTGTTGCATCTACGGTGGCCATCAGTGTCATTCAGCAAAGATTAAAAGTAATTTTTATAAAGAATTAATTTGTTCAGTTTAAACCAGTTGTTAATAAAAAATTTGTACAGTGCTTTGTAAGAAACATTAATATGATTTTATTAAAAACTTGATTTTCATGCAGCTTAAAACTTGAAATTCCATAAAAGATTTTAAGATGTAGTTTAAAAGAAAATGGAGTAAAATATTTTTTATTTTAATTTCAAAGAACTAAAGATATTGGAGTTTTTGTTAATAAAAATTCTTGGAAAAAAAACTTTAAAAAAACATCAATTTAAACAAATAATATTTTAAATATCCATTTTGAAATTAGCATTTTACTTTCGAATGTTAATCCACAAATGTAATAAAAATGTTAATTTACTTTATTTTGAGCTCTTATAATTCTTAAAATATAAAAGCTAGGAATTTACTCGCAACTGTTCAGTGGATAAAACACAACATAGCTTTTTGACGCAGCTGTTGATATACCTTATTAACTCCAATGTTATAAATTGCAATATAAAAACAGAGAGAGAGAGAGAGATAGAGAGAGAGAGAGAGAGAGAGAGAAATATTAGAGAAGTCTATAAATGTACTCATGAAAAAGATTTTAAATTTGCAAGAAATAAATATAAAAATTTGTAATAAATGATTAAAAATAAAATAAATTTTTTTGAAAAAATATGAATTAATTTTAGTTTTAGTGTGACTATTATTTTGATAAATATATTGCAAAATAAAGTAATGAAAACAGAAAAACAATACATTAGTAAAAAAAATAAATAAATAAAATGTGCAAATCGATTTATTACGAAAATTCTTTTTTAAAAATTATGTATTATTATTTAAATTATATTTAAATTTTCTGCCAGAATAAAAATTAATTAGAATATGAATATTTTATAAAGTTATTCTAAAATAAAGTTACGTTTCCTACTTGAAATAAAATTTTTTTAATCAATGATAAAATGATTTGCATCACAATATCTTTTTATTGTTTATAATGCAAAAAATAATATAATTTATTGCGTAAAATCTTCTATGTGATGGTTTTGTCGTGCAAAAGTTTTAAATCACAAAATATCTCACGTGTCATTGCCAGTACATACATTACAATTTACAAACATTTATATTTGAAAACTATTCATGCAACGTTTTTTAAAATGGACATGAAAGAAGTCAGTTCTAAGAGGTAAAAGAACGGAAGTTAATAAAACTGTAGATATTCGTATAGTAATTTTTAAATTCTTAACTCTTCAATGTTCATAATATTCTGATAATAAGATTACTCCCTGGAGGTTGAAAATTTAGTGTATTAATTTTAACTATCATTGAATTCCAAAAGAAATCCATCCTCATTTGTTTACCAATATAAAGTCCACGCTATGTTTATGCTTTCGGACATCATTTGAGTAACTTGAAAGCTTCAAAAGTTTCTCTGTTATGTCATATTATCTTTGCAGAACTATCATATAAAATATAAGACACCCATTATATATTTTTGAAAGTTTAAAGGTTTCCACGTGAAATTTAAAAATTTTCATCTTTATTCTTTTATTCCTTATTTTTAAAGGAGTAAAAGATATATATGGCTGAATAACAAAATAAAAATACTGAATGAACCAAAAATTCGGGAAAACTTTTAAAATGTGAAAATAAGAAAAGATAATGATGGAGATGAACAGTTTGCATGAAAGAGGTACAAAAAAGCTTGAAGACAAAAAGGTAGTCCAAAAGACATTAAGTTCTTAAGGCTTTGAAAAGGCTCTGACGATTTGAAATAGAATGAATAAGATAAAAGTACATCTCATTGGCTAATTTGTGTAAATAACAAGTTTTCAATGGGACCTTCAACAAGCTCTACATTAATAAGGTGATTCACAATATTCGTTACAGCAATATGCAACATGTCGGAATAAATTGCCGACACTTCACGACAATTTGTCAATCGATATTAAAAGAGATGAACGGTATACAAGTACTTCCAAATCCCAAAAGCCATAAATCGTCTGGATTAAGGTCAGGTGATGCTAGAGGATAACAGAATTGAAGGATCACTTTATCTCGAACAATATTTCGCAACAGGGGTCATAGCTCTATATTGGCATAGTGTAATAGCACGCTATTCTGTATAAAGCAAATTACAAATAATGATTTCGTTAGATTTTGTGTAGACACAACTTTGTCATTTAAAATTGTTAGATAACACCTATGAGACTCTATAAGCATTTTTTATCCAGACTTTGGCCAAGATTCTTCATAGAAGAATAATAAAAACGATAAAAGACGAGGTAAAACGATACTACCCTGCCAACTTAGACGACTTCGTCATGCATATGTCGATGTCAATCTTATCTAAATAATTTCAGTGTTAACATCATCGTCAGTAAGATATTCCCGTGATACAATTTTACAAGACATTAAACAAATTTTGAGGGTTTCTTTCGATTTTTTGCAAAAGCTTCCCTGACAAAAGAATTTCTCATTACTGTTTCCATGTAACTATTGTAATGACTGCTATGTACGATGGAAGTCCCATCAAATTGATGAATTAGACATATCCAATTCACGAGAAGTTTTGTGGTAAATTTTATACAACGCGAACGATCATTCTCACGTCATTCATAAGTTTCTCCAGTAGTAAGGGAGAATTTTGGCTGTGAGAGTTTTCAACTTTATGGCTAATATTTTGATATCATGTTGCTGGCAGCTTAACGTTTAAAGTCATTTATAAGATATTTTAATCTTATCCTCCGCGTTATTTGCATTGTTGAAAAGAAAGAAAATCGGAGAACTTCCAAGCACCTAACACAAAAAACGTTTATGCAGAAAGAGAGAAGCGCAAACTACTTTTCCCATTATTTAATAATAATTGGGACTGAACGTGAAACCTTTTGTTTTGAAGAATGCTTTGCTACCACTAGGCAATGGAAAGAAATGTCCTTGGTAAAATTTAAACTAATTGATGATATTTAATCTAATTCTAACACAATGAATATCATTTCTTGATCATACCAAATCGCTTAACGAACTTTACTGTTTAAAGTCAAATTATGATATTTAATTGAATTTAATTGATATTAATGGTGTTAATTGATATTAATGAATTCAAATATGATATTTAATGTTATTCTAAATATAATTATGGTATTTAACTGTAAATAATGAAATTTAATTGTAAAAAATATTAGTTAATTATTGATTTAATTGATTTAACATATTTAATTGATTTTAATTGATATTAATGAATTCAAAATATGATATTTAATCTAATTCTAACCTAATGATGACCATTTATACAACATACCAAAGTTCTTGCTGAACTTTACTGTGTAAAGTCAAATTGTTTGACAAGTAAAAATATGGAATAATCGAAAAAAGGTTGGTAATTAATTTGGCAACTCTGCAGAATCTTCTATACAGTTACAAACGTTTTTATGTCAGCCAAGTTTATTTAATGGTATATCAAAAAAGATGATAATTACTTTGATTATTAACCTTTTCGTTTTAATTGGGAAGAAAAGTGTCTAAAATAAGAAATGTTTTTCAATACTTTAGTTCTTAATATAATATGAATATAATTTAAAAGTAAAAGCATGTTTTTTAAAATTTATTTCCTTCTTGAGCTGTTATATATTTCACATTAATAAGTAATGAACATTTGATTCATTCTGCTTTACATTTCTTTGAAATTGTTGTAACTTTTGTATTTTTAATACACTCATGTTCATTAATTATGGATAATTCAGAATCATATAGAAATTGAACTCTAAAATAAAAATTTCACATTTAGAATTTTCAAACACATCTTGAAATGCAAATTACAAGAAACCACCAGATGGCGCCGATAGTACGTCACAATGACGAGAGTGGAAGACAAAGGTATGTAAAGAATGGTTGCAAAGAAGTAAAATTTTTCAGAAGCGCCTTAAAAGCATTTCAGTGCAATAACCGCATAGTTATGGCACAAAGAAAGCATTTAGATGATGTTTTACGTGGTAGAATTATCGGCCGCCTGGAATGTGGACGCACCCAGCTGGAAGTGTCCGAGGAACTTGGAATCGCGCAGATTGCCATCTCCAGGCTTTGGCAATGGTTCCAAGATGATGGTAATGTGAGAAGACGTTATAGCACAGGTCGCCCCCGAGTTACAACGCCGAATGAGGACCAGTATTTCACAGTTACTGTCAAAAGAAACAAATGGAGCACAGCATCAAACCTGTCTCGTCATCTCTCTTCAGCTAACGGTACGACAGTTTCAAAACAGACCGTGTACAGATGCTTAGGTGGTCTATATGCTCGTAGACCTGTCAGATGTGTTCCACTTACCGCAACTCACTGTCGCCTGCGGTTAGCTTGGAGTAGAGCGCATGCATTCCGGACACCGTAACATTGGCTTGTATGATGTTTTCCGACGAATCCAGGTTTAGCTTTCAGTCTGATTCTCACGGACTTTCATATGGAGAAAGCCAGGTATCCGTTACCACCAAGAGAACACTATTGAACGACACCGTTATGGTGGTGCAGTGTTGCTCGTTTGGGGAGGAATTATTCTGGGTTCTAGATCTAACCTTCTTGTTCAGAATGTAGTCATGGCAGGTCAGATCTATCGGGATGTCATTCTGGAATAACATGTATGTTTGTTTTGGGGCGCCATGGGTGCAGAATTTCTGTTTATGGATGACAATGATAATCCTCACCATGCAAACATTGTAGATGAATACCTTCAATCTGAGGACATCACTCATATTGACTGACCAGCATACTCATCAGACATGAATCCAATAGAGCATCTGTGGGACATGATTTGCCAAAGAATTGTAGCCCGTTAACCCCCTCCTACGTGTCTACCTGAACTTTGGAGAGCATTGCTTGATGAGTGGTATAATATTCCCAAGATCAGATCGATAGTTTGATATTCAGCCAGCATAGCTACGCGTTGTATTCCATCATCTGGAGGGCATACTATGAATTATCCATCATACCATCATAATTTCATTTTTTATGAGTAAGTCTGAAGATGTGAAGTTAAATCGGATGATTTTACTTTTTATTATTTATTGCAAAAAATTATTGGATATGATTGGACTTAGTGAATATTGATCAATTTCTGTATTTCTCTAGTGAATTGATTGAATAATTAGTAATATTTTCTCTATCTGATCCATATCTAAGTTAGACTTACAGAATTTTGAGTTCTTACTGTAAAGTTCTCCCTACTGCCAAAACTTTATCTTCATACGTTGAATTTGAATTTAATTAAAAACATTGATATAATTCCTTTAAAAATCCGAAATGCATATTGTCGATTGAGAAATATTGGAAATTTATTCATAGGCAAGCACAAATATAAATTTTAGAGCTCCTAAAATTACCAAAATCTAATTGATAATCATAGAAACAAACTAATTTTATCCTTTCTAGAAGAAAAAAAGACAGATAAAATAAAAACTACATTACTTAGTTCCTCAGTCAAATATAAAATTAATACATTAAATGGTCAGTCTTCCATGAGCTAATTCATTTTACATTTTACTAAATTCATTTAATTGATTTATTCAAATATTTATTCTTATCGAAGCAAACTACCGAAACTTTTGCTACTGAATTTACCAATTTCAGTTGCAAAACTTTTTCTTCGATAAGAATAAATATTCCAATAAAACAATTAAATGAATTTAGTAAAATGTTTTAAATGTAAAATTACAACATAAAATATACGCAAGTGAAAACATTTAAAATCACAATGACTAAATGATAGGATTTTCCCTTTTTAGTGAAAAAAGTCCCGGCTTAGATCCTAATTTTTGTTGCATAATATGATATGAATGTTGCGCTGCTATCTTATGCATGTATGCCTGTTGAGGTGAATACTTATTTTTATGATTTCCTAGCATTCAAAATATTTTCTTGTTGGTGCAATAAAATTTGTCATGTAAGAAGTTTTCCCTAAAGATGCCAAATACAGACCTCGATACCCCCAGATTAAAAAAAATTGGGCATGTTTCTGTCTATGTAGACTTTAAACCTATACTACCTGCTAAGTTCTTATGTTGGGTTAGTTTTTGGTAATTTTCAGTTTTATGATATCAATGTAGACTATCACGTTGCGAGGGACACCATAGCTTGGTATGCAGCTCAGAACATTGGCTAGTTTGCCAGACCTTAAACCATTTAAATACCTTTGAAGCACAGCGAAGCATATCAATGACTGTAGCACAACGGCATATATTTAATGAGTCAGATTAGTGTACCAACTATTATTGTCAATCGTGAAAGTCTCGTCTAATTGATGGTAAAAAACGTCATTTCTTTTTCTAATCCTACGTATACAGAGTGATTATAAATTGTTTTTACAAATTAAAATGGTTAATAGTACCCACCCATACAAGCAATAATTACATAAGAAAATAGGGTCGCATTCCACTCTGAAAGGCAGAAAAGGAGAAAGTAGAAACGCATCTAGAATCTATCATGAATTTACCATACGCAAATTTCCACAGAGAAGAAGCATTTTACTCTTATTTGTTACCAGAGAAAACAAATCAGAGTAGACGTTGCCCCTTAAAAATGCAATCAAGCCGTTTGGTTTGACAACAATGCCTACTATAATCCCCTCGTAGACACCAGAAGAAATTTTCCGTGAACGTCTGGGCAGGTATCCTTCGTGATCACCTCGTAGGCCCTTACATCATGTCAGACCATGTTTGACAGGGGTAAAATACCGTATATTCTTAGAACAAGCGCTTCCCAGTTTATTGCGGGCTGTTCCCCTCCCCATCCTGAGAGACATGTGGTTTATGCACCATGGAAGCCCAGCACATTTTTCCATTACGGTCTGTAACTTTTTGAATGCCACATATCCCGCTGAATGGATTGGACGTAGCATACCCGTGGCTTGGCCTTCTCTCTCCCCGATCGTCAACCCACTGGATTTTTTCTTCTGAGGGGACAGGAAATCTTTAGTGTACGAGACGCATGTGAACTCAACTGAACATCTCGTTGTTAGAATCGTTATTGCCGGAGAAAAAGTAATATGGCACCAGGAATCTTCGAGAGGGTGTACCAGTCGTTCTTTCACCGGTGTCAACTGTGCAACGACACACATGGGCGGCTTTTGAGAATTTGTTGTGAGGTTTTTACTGAACAATAAATATTATTGTGAAGCTTTTGATGTTATTCATTCGCTTACGCAACATTGTTATAAGTTTTGGGCAAGCATTGACAGGGGGAAATTCCTCTTTTCTGCCCCTCAGAGTGGAATGCGACCCTATGTTCCTGTGTAATTATTGCTTGTCTGGATGGATACTATCACCCCTATTAACTTGTAAAAACAATTTAGAATCACCCTCTATATATATCTTCACCTACTTATTTGTATGTATTAGAGTATAGCTTCTTTGAAACAGTTGAGTTGTTTGAGGCAATAGAAAACTATTTTAATAATATACGATTACAGAAAGGGTAAAGTAAAAAATGTATTTCAAGAAATATTCAAAATATTGTTATTGTTTTGTTAAATTTCAAATCTATTATGTTTGATTATTATTTATCAAAATTATTCATTTTGTGATAGTAAAATATTTAATTGTCTGCATCAGGAAGAAAATTTGTATCGTTAAAAATAACCCTTATTAATAATGATTTACGTATTTGGTTAAATATATACTGCAATATATATAAAAAAATACTACTATTGCTTGAAAAGTGCTATTTGACATTGTGCAATGTAAGGAATGAATCTTTTCAGGAATATTTTTTTATATACTGAATATATTTTAAGAACATTTAACCACTACTCATCAAGTAATAAATCAATTTTTAAAGAGTTTCAAAAATATTATAAAAACATGTTTTGGCATTTCCTTTCTAAAAAGTTTAGGAAGTATCTTGAAAGAGTTAAAAAAATTATTGATTTGAAGGCATCTGAACTCAACTACATGATAAATATCGGAAGCGTTTATCAATATTTGACGAATTTGCTACTTGAATAAATTCAGTTATATTTTTCAATCAGAAAACAGAATGTTGTATTTGTTTCCTTCTATACATTTGGAACTATATTTTTCTGAATTTTTCATTTTCGTAAAATAATAAAATAGATAGAAAATGCGAGGATTTTTCCAAGCAAATGTTCAAATCTTTTTCTAAAAAGTCATCATAGTTTGTTTCAAAAAGGAAAAGAGAAAATCGTTTCACAGTGTTTTTTTCCTAAATGTAAACATGTATTTATTTTCCTAGAAATTTATGTTAAAACAATCTACCCGCTTAACGAAATTACTAATTTTGTTATTTATATATAAATAGTTTAGAAAATATACATTTAAAATATTAGAAAATAAAACAATCTAGACATAAATAATCGCGGAAAATATATATTTAAAAAATACATTTAACTCTTTTATATATGTTAATTTATTACACTATTTCACACACATGAAACTTTTAAAAATCTTACAAGTGATTCATGAATAATTTATACTGGAAGAATTAATTATTTTAATATGTAGAAAACACGTTAATTTCTTTCTGAAAAGTCTCAGGTTAATTTTTGATAATCTATATTGAAAAAAACATTGGAGTAAAATTGTATTCATAATAATGAAAATAACTTAACTAAAATCAATTTTATTAACTAATATTTTTATTCTGTAAATATAATTACTTATTTAGATATATAGTTCTTTAATTATTGGAAGGTTTCATTAAATATTTTGTTAAAGCTTGTAGCTAGAAATTAAATAGTTATAAAAAATATCTCTATCGTACAATATTACTTTTTTATAAAAACATTAATTATCGAAATATATAACTAAGTCATTTCAATATTTAAAACACTTTGTCAAAACATATTGCTTTAATAAACTGTATTAAATTTGTAATTTTCTATTACTTTAAAAATAATGATGAATTGTAAAAGTTTGAATTGAATTTTCTGCAGAACTGATACTTTTTAAGAAGAATATATTCTTTAGTGACAAAAGCTGACTAAGACTATTATTCAAAATATGCAAAACTTGCAGAATTTATTGGAAAGTTTTAAAAATCTATACTTATAAAAGATGTTTTGTATACAAATGTTGAAAAACAAAATGCTCAAAAGTATCTCGAAACAAGTCATTTCTTTTCAATTTATTGGAAAGCGTAATCCTTGTAAAGAACTTAATAACTAGTAAGGCAATATCTTTTGTATAAGGAGCAATGACTTCCTTCAAAGATATTTTAGTAAAATATAAATCGATAAAAGGATTTCGATGCATACATGCTCAGATATGAAAAATATCTATAAAGACTTCTTTGCTAGTTTCTACATTAAGTAAGTTGTAAGGATGTAAAACGTAATTTTTAATTGTAATTGTAACTTTTATTTAAAATAAAAATATTAGAGTTCATTTATTTGCATAGATTAAAGTGTTGTAGTATGAAATTTCTGCAAGTATATTACAATTGATGAATGTGAGTGGTCGACCTGTTTTTATAACGACTAATATACTTACTCTTGACTGACCGTTGAGTCAACCACGTCTTACATTAATTTGCATTCTTCTTTACACTTCCTTCAATGACAATCCGAAAACTATAAGGATTAACTTGTTTACCGCATAAAAGATAAAATCCATAATATAAATAAGATAATAATATTAAAAAATCTTTGATATTAATAAAAATATTAAACTATGTTCCTTAAAAGAAGTTTTAATGTTCAATAAAATCATAATATTTAGATGTGGATGGAATAATTAGTAGGAATATCATGGTTTAAATGGTCAACAAAACATTAAGATAATTTTGGAGATATATTCTATTAAAAAATTCATTATGTTTAGTAAGCACAATGCATAAAGTAAATGTCAGTTTGAAAGAAAATTCAGAAAGAAATTTCGTATAGTTAATTTTTAAATCACTAGGCATGAAAATACATAAGAAAACGTAATACATGTAAAAATTCGTAATGTGTGCAAATACTACAATTTTTCAGTGATAAATAAATAAGCATTTTTTTTGCGAGAGTCATTTTTAAATGTTTGGGTTTTCCTGCATTTTAGAATTTAATTATTATAAGTTATGCTTTTATAAAATTGGAGCAATATTTCAAAGTCAAGGAAAAAATGAATTTGTTTACAAATTTTTGGAAAGTTGTGCATCTTAACTATTCATCTTCAACTATAGATGATATTTCGGAATGAAATTTAAAATGGATTTAGTTACTTTTTATATCTTGTTAATTGAGTTAGTTGCCTCTGATCTTGTGATCTTTTTAGAGCAAAGGAAAATTACATTCTTGCTGTACAAGACTTGGGGTTACTTGTTGAACTCTCCCCTCCCCATGTGCCTTCCACGCTCCATTTTCACAGCCAATTTCAGAATTTTGACTGGACATGACTTTCTCCAAGGACACTTAAGCCGTATCGGCGTAGTCAACACGCCATACTGTACCTTATGTTCTTCAGAAGTTTTTATGGACTTTATTCATTTGTCAAGCTGTAATGCGCTTTCTCTTTTGAACTATTTACCCGACAACTTCCACAATAAGGCTAATTTTTATTGGGCTGCCAGAGGACTCACGGCCGATAAGGCCGATGTCCCGACCAGGAAAAAAAAACATTCTTGCTGTTCCGAATTCGTATTACTTCAAATTGGCATATCTTCTTCTAATACTTTTTGCCTTGTTTATTTCAAAGAACCTTCATGACAAATCATAGTTTAGGTTACATATTTTTTAAGCAACAGAGCAGTGATATAATATGGAGGAAATAGGTTCAAATTTTCATACAGTGATGGAATTTTCGTAGCCTAATGATAAGAAAATTTAGTAATAAGACTGCCGAAAACAATAAATAGCTTTTACTTGATATGAGTAAGTATATACAGATATTTTTGTTTTAATAGTCTACACATATCATTAACTATTCGAAAAAAATTTAAAAATACTAAAAATTAAGAAAATATTAGAAACAAAGAAAATACTAAAAATTAGCAAAATTTTGAATGATGAAAAATAAAGCTAAATTAAGAAAATATGAAAAACATTTATTTTCGCTGCACCAAAAGCATTTATTTTCGCTATGTAAACTGTTGGAATATCCTGAACGTGATTTTCAGTAAAATAGGGCTTGTATTCGAAAGCTTATTTCCATGCATTTTTTTAAAAATACGGTTATGTTTGCGAATACCCGATTATATACATAAGTTAGAACATAACTAGATTAAATATGTTTGGATAGCTATAAGGCAAAATAATTTCTTTATACTTTTTATGTAAAAACTAGAAATCTTAAATTTTTTTTACATTTTAAATTTGGCTTTCTATTTAAATGTTATATATTTATTTTTAAATGTATATTAACTCGTGAATATAGTTTTAAGGAAATTACTTGCACCTCTCTCATTTTTACACACGCACATAAACACTTGCAAAGGTAGTCAATTCTTAAATCTATGTTGTCGATCGAACATCAAAGGCGTTTCACTAATGACGCATTATAAAAGGCAGCCGAAGCCTTGATACCTTGCTGACACTTCATACTTTTGCAAACATATGGTACTATTTTTATTTATTTTTGTCTTGAAAGAATTTTAATTTCTTGATTGGATTTCATGATTATACAATTATTTAATAATATGAAGATAAGAGGTTTATTTTTTCTATTTAAGATCATTTGCATTTAGATCTTAATAATTTTTTGGTTGAACACTTGGATTCCATTTTTTAAAGATAATCATAATATCCCAACCAACATGTCTACATGAATTTCAGAGATTTTGTTTTCTAAAGAGATAGACAGAAGTATCCAATATATTACTAAAACGTCAAGCATCATTTCTTGTTGACAAATATATAGTAAAGATAATGACATTTGTCTTGTCACAGATACAGGTATATAAGAAAGACAACATAATGAATGATTAAAAAGGTGTATATATTGCAAGTAGACTTAAAAATTTTGATGCAATTTATTTTCAAAATAAATGTGCTCTGATGTTCATTTTGAGTAATAAATTTCTGAATGCTGTTGAACCCAATGAAGATAACACTGAACTGCAGCTGCTGTTTGAAATTCATTACTTCAATATTTCCTAATTCGAAACCTGAAATTTGATTGCAAACCAATGATAAACATTTAATAATCACACATACTCTGATAATTCCTTGCAATTTTTTAGTTTTTCTTATTAATTCAAAAATTATCTATTTCGTAATAACATTAACTGGTTTCGAAAAAATTAAGGAGCGACATACATTTCGGAGCTCACCATAAAAATGACACTAACATTAAAATTTATTAACTTGTAAAATTTATGCTGCCATTTTTTGATGGAAAAGACTAGGTATATATGACTGTGAGAAAATTATGCAAACATATAAGGATTTTGAAATTATATGCATGCAACTTTAACTTATTTTCAATTATTTCTTAGCAGATTCATTGTCAGTAGTTTGTGGGGCCCGCAATGTCTGACAGAAACTATATGCCAGATTCTTCCAGGTGGCGGGTCGTAAGATGGATGGAAATGGGCAGGCTGATGTTATTAGGCACATTGATGTCTCTAGCACTGTTGTCCACCGTCTCTAGAATCAATATCAAACCGAAGCTTCTGTGATCAAAGACAAGTTCCAAGCTTAAGACGAGCTACAACAACTGCAGAAAACCGCTTTATAAATAGCAAAGCTACCACAATATGACCAGTTGTGTGCGCCTCCCTCACCGAACGACGGAGAAATGCACACTTATCTTGGGAAAGAGAACACGTTTTCTAAACCAGATACAGATTGGCTTCTGTACCTTTTACAGGCGAATCCAGATTTACTCAGATGAGTAATTCAGAACATGTGCTGATCTGGAGGGAAAAAAAGAACCAGATACCCTCAATCCAACACTGAGAAAAGACATAGTTACCTCTGTGGTATAATGATGGCTTAGGCAGTGATATCATTCGGTGGTCAAACTGAACTGCACGTGTTCCAGGAAGGACCTGTCACTAGTTTAAGATATGGGGTAAAATTCTTTATTAGTATGTCAGCACATATGCCAGTGTAATTAGCAATGATTTCATGCTGGTGAACGGTAACCCAAGACCTCATCGAACTGTAGTTTTTGAGGATATCTTGAAGTGAACCGAGTGAATAAAATAGCCAGCTTGATCTTCAGACCTGATTGTCATAAAAATATGTGGGAATATCTTCGTAGACATGTTACTACTTTAAGTCCTCCTCCAAGGTATATGGGAGAGTTGGAAAACCGCTTATATATTCAGTGTCTGGTCTTCGAATTTAATTTTGTGACAACATGGAAAATTGATAACGCTAATACCTTATGTATTATAACTAGGAATGAACATATCTTTTGTTAAAATTCTTTTTTGTTATTTTTCTTGGAAATTTCACCACATAAAACTTTTTACACTTGATCATTCTTTTTTCCTAGAATGGAATTTTTTCAGATAGATTATCTTTTACAGTAAATCATTTGTGCGCTTTTCTTACATAAGTTTTTAAGTTACAATAAAAAATATCTTCTTTATGCTTATGTCATCCAAATTTGGTATTTCTACATTCATTCATTTGTAAAGTAAGTTCAAAAACGATGGAAAACCGATTTTCCTTAACTTTGGAGGCCATGGTATAAAATAACAAAATGTTTTCACATTTCATGTATAATTTCTTGTTTAAAAAATTAAAATTGCTGTTTTCTTGCATCATTTTAAGTTAAAATAAGCAGTATTTAACAATTCTCATTACGTGTTTCACAAAACATGATCTTTTTCATAATATTAGGAATTAATTTAGTCAACTTTGTGCTGCAGATATCCATAAGTTTATTTAATGTAAACTCTTTTAGGAAGATGGCTTTTTATGGGCTCAAAGCCACATTACTTTATAGACCTTTCCACATCAGAATAGAATTCTAAATTACTATTTGTAGTCTGGCATCGAACCAGAAATTCCTAATTTTTGTTATTTAAAAATAGAGTGACAAAATTAATCTTAATATTAGTAGTCCCTATATTATCAACTTAAAATTCATGCAAATTAGAGAACAAACTTAATGAAATCTATATGTTTTTGAGCGATGAAAATGTATTTCCTTCTTTTCTTTAAAATCAACAGGAAACGAAACACTTTTAAGAACATAGTATGTAATAAATATCAATGTGTCCAATGCTCAGATACTCTTCATCTTTAGATCAGAGAATTCCATTTGGGAGGAGTTGTCTTTCAATGAAATGTGTCGTGCCCATTATTCTTCCTTTTTTATCTATCCAGGAAACTTAACATTACAATGTTATCATGTACAAAGTGGAGACAGCAAATACAAAGATTTAGATACGCTTTGTGAATGGGAAAATCGAAGAATGGAATTGTAACTCACTGAACTGTATTTGTATTTCAGATTGACTATTATTTCCCATGTCAAAGGCCAATTGATTTAGCTTTGCAGGTTATAGTGAGTTGCTTCATCGATTTGATGTATTCAGTCGCTAGATAAAAGGAAGATGTATCTGTATTCATTTTTTACAACGTAAAACTGTGAAAATAATAAGAAAATGAAAACTAATTGATTTTTTTCAGGTATAATTTAAGATTTTGACATTATTTTTCATTTTGAAAGTAAATTTGTATTTCTTATTTATTGTAATTCATTACTAATATAAAATTTATACAATGTTTAAAAACAAAGAATAAATTCTGCTTTCAAAAAGGGTCTAAAAAGTATGTATAAATGGACAAATAAACTAACTACAAAGGAAAAATTTATTTATTATATTTAATATAAGAGTATTTATTTGATATATTTCGTATATAAAATTCTTCAAAATTTTTCCAAACAAATCAGACTTGCGAAATGACACTAGAACTTTAGCTCATCCAGTGAATATTTAACTCATTTGTGATTATGAGCAAGAAAGCCTTTGATTGTATCAAAGAAAGTTCAACTATATCTATAAATTTTGTTTTTTGATTAATTGTGTAACTATTTAATTATATGTTTGATATAGCTAACGTTTATAAAATGAAGGAAATAACCTTGAAAATTATACATATTTTTGAATTACAGGGTCGATATCTGGGATGGCACAAAATTTCCTCTTTATTTCTTTATCATAATAAAAGTGATATATTTGCTGAACTTTGAATGATTCTTCATCGCTAGTCAAATATGTATCATTTAGTGCAAACAATAATTCAATAATTTAAATAATAATAAAAATATAATTTATTTCAAATCAAACTATAGAAATCAATTTAATATAATGACTCTCGATAAAGAAACATTTACTGTAAACAAAAAAAGGCAACAAAGGAAAAACTGTTCGTACTTTATGTATTAACGTGCATTTAAACTGCACAATAAGCCTTATTGGACTTGTCGAAGAATGATATTGAGGTAGCATGCTGAAACAATTTTTTAGCATTATCAGAATGAGTGAAATGTATATACATCAATACGCATTCTAATTAATGGGATTTGAATTTACAAACACCACATGTAAAAATGAAGTAACTATTTTACTTAAAAATGCCTACTAATTGTTTACTCTAAAAGCTGAAATAAACTAGTTTATTAATCTCAATAAATGACAACATTAAAATTATTGTGTAGTGGGAATGCTACAAGGAGTTAAGTTTAAAATTCAAAGAAGTGTAATATATATATATATATATATATATATATATATATATATATATATATATATATATATATATATATATATATATATATATTATATATATATATATATATATATATTATTTATCCATATACTGATGAAGTTTCTTATCAAAGATCAATAAATTAAATCATAAGATTTTGCTTGAGATCGCGTCAGTTAAATGAAGTGGTTTCAATAAAAGCTGTAACACACAACGATATCTATCAAAGATTTGGGAAGAAAAGCAAAATATTTTTGTTAACTTTCATCATTTAAATTTACAAATAAAGCCACAAAATTTAGTTTTTGAATGGATAAAAAGCTTACGCATATTTACTAGAAACGGTTTATACAAAGAAACAAATTATAAAATCATATCATTTTCCTTTTCTTGTGGTTTATTCAGTTACGTAATACAGATCATTAATTGATTAACAAATTCATGAGTTTTTCGAAATCACAGGAAATTCAGTGGAATAGAAAATGATGAATTTGTAATTGCTGAATGGTTGCATCATTTATATTAAGGAATTTATACAAAGGTTCATTATATTTTATGGAATGAAAAGTTAACATATATTGTCAATTAAGAATCCTTATCCTAGGTTCCTAACCTTACAGTCAGAATAAATTTGCACCCTTGTTCTTAAACGTATGTTTTTATTTTTACTTAATGTATTCTGGTTTCATTGCAACAAGCTTGCATATTTACTAAGACTCTTGTAATATTGATTTAATTCCTTTTTAAAGTCAAACTTAATTAAATTTATGGAATCCTTTCTAAATAATTCATTACTTTTTTGTCAAGTAGAGAGTATAATATATAATCCTCATACAGACCTGATTATTTGAGATAGTACGTGACGATTGAAACGCCAGTAATTTTCATAACGCAGTCATATTCAGTTGCTTTTATAAATACACCTAACTCAAACAACAAATTTCCAAACTCAAGTTATAAATATATTAGAAATTTCCAAATTTCTGATGCATTTATAATTTGAGTTTGGAAGTCTTAAGTTACTGCTTCGTAAATAATTTATTGTTAGTATTATTGTTTTTTGAAATACTATATACAAACTTCTGTCATTTTTGTTTTGATATTATTTCTATAATATAAGAATATACTAAGGTCTAATCACATATTCTAGAAAATTACTTTTATTGTTATATTCTAAGTTCAAATATGTGATTATAATTTTTTTTTACAAAATATTTTATTGCTTGTAAATATTTGCACTGTTCTTATTATTCCAATTTATTTAAATATTGTTGTCGAAGGTGAATTAATATATTTACATAGAATAAAAGTACTGGTTAACAATTTTCTAAAAATTTATAGCATGTCATTTAAATCTGGTCCCACCATTTTCTTAGAAATATGAGAAATGATATCTAGAAATTTCAGTTTGGAAAACAAAATGAATGGTTGTTATTTCCCAAATGAAATGTCACTTTAATATGAGCGACATTAATTTAACGAATGTAATCGAGCAAATCATATGCTTAAGCTAACGTAAACATGAGGAATCATTTGATTGTTCATTAAAGCGAATGTCGGAAACTTCTCAAATCTTAAAAAAAAAGGGCAAAACTATTTACTTCTTAAATGGCCTTGCACCATTTAAGAAGTTTTATGTCTTATGAATTTAAATCCCTGAGGCGTATTTAAATGTGGAAACTTGCTCAAAATCATTTCCCTTATAACAGAAGAAAAATCCATCTGTAATTATTTTTTATAATATATTTAATAAAGACATCGACAGAAGAGTGACATGTTGGCGAAATATAGGAAATGGAAAGGAAGAAAGTTATAAATTGATAAAAGAAAAGAGTTTTTTCTTAGAATCTTTTAGTAAAATTTTATCCTTTGCCTTATAATATTTTTATGACTATGAAAAATTTTCATAAGCACGCACGCATACCTCTATATTTTGCAAATCCATAAACATTAACGCATTAGTTTATATATTTATTATATATATATACATATATATCTATATCTATCTATATATCTATATCTATCTATCTATCTATCTATCTATCTATCTATCTATCTATCTATCTATCTATCTATCTATCTATCTATCTATCTATCTATCTATCTATCTATCTATCTATCTATCTATCTATCTATCTATCTATCATATATATATATATATATATATATATATATATATATATATATATATATATATATATATATATATATATATATATATATATATATATATATATATATATATATATATATATATATATATATATATATATATATATATATATATATATATATATATATATATATATATATATATATATATATATATATATATATATGAATGAATAAATATATATAGATATGAATGAATTATAATTTTTCAGCATGTTATAGTCACTCAAAAACGAACATACGAGTTTGAATGAAAACAATTATAAAACTATTATTTAGTGTGTCAAAGGCAGCTTTAAACTGATGGATTAACATAAAATCATCAAAACTTTTCCTTCCTTCTTAAACAAAGAGATTTAGATGATGGCCATTCATTCGACATTCCACGACTAAGAAAAAGCAAAATGTATAGCGAATATGTTATAATTGTATTAAGTATGAGTGGAAATTGATGAATAATTTATTTAAGGACTGAATTATTTTATAATTTAAAACGTGTTGATATAAAAATTCTTCCTTACTTAACTTTGAAACACATTTATATACCATATATATATTCAAATTTATATGCTTTTATATATATATATATATATATATATATATATATATATATATATATATATATATATATATATATATATATATATATATATATATATATATATATATATATATATATATATATATGTATGCATTAAAGCATGTAAATTTGAATGTAAAAAGAATTTTGAAAAATAGAAGCATCACAATGAAGTAATTAAACAATCATTTACAAAAATTGTTGAAAAACTCTGAATACATCTCAACTGTTGGCGAATTTAATTGTAAAAGTAATTTATGTATAAAATTAAAAATTCAAGGTAAAATTGAAAAATTTCAAATAAAATATTTGATAACTTTGATTAGAATTATTTAGTATCTGGAAAAAGAGCACAGAAATCCTTAGAGTACCTGGGAAGTATTTAAAATCTTTCTGTATGTGTTTGGTTTAACGCTCAAAGGTAATTTTTTGCACACGAAGGCTAATTAGAATTCTGTGCAGGATAAGTGCTAATTATAAATACTTTCCTATGAGTTAAATAATTTCTTAAAAATTTCACTTTAAGAAATAAACTTCGATTAATATTTTATGGGGGAGAAATAGAATATCGTATTAAATATTCTTTTCTTCATGATGAAGAAAATAAGAATGGTTTCAAGAATAGAAATAATTTGGCAAAAACGCAACAAAAAACAAAGTCAATTTTAAATAAAAATATTCAACATTATTTTCAATGAAAGGAATTTTAATTTCAGTAGTGTTTTAATGTGTTTCTAAGAAATATCTTCGAGATTTTATAGAAATTATCTCGAGAGATTAATTAGTGTTAATAAACAAAAATATAATATTTTCTAGTATAAGAAATTTTTCTAAGAAAAATAAAATTTAATATCTGTATATTCTTTACAATTTAATGGTTAATAAGGAAAAAATTGCATCATTATTTTAAGGTGAAGGAAATGATATGGAAGAAAAAAAATATTAAATTAATCCTTTTTCTTAAATAAAGTTTAGGCAATGAGACAAATTATAAAAATTCTGAAACATTTGTTTAACTTTTATCGTACAAATATTTGCTGTATAAAAATATTTATGTTTTAGTAGGGATTAACAAAAATTGTAATGCTTCATTAAAGCTCGTTAGAGTAGATTAATTATAAGTGTAACATAAACCAGTCTTAGAAATATTCTTTTAAACATTTCTTGTACTGCTTGCTTAAAAATAGGGTTATATTATTAATTAAGAAAAAAAGCAAATTTTATTTATATTTTTGGATGTTATGTTGTATTCTGATTATAATGCCTTAAACTACTGTTTATATTATACTCATGTGGTTAATTTGATTTATTTAACTTTTAAATTTCCAAAAACATATTGTTAGAAAGCATTAGAAATGTTTAGATGTTTACGCATTTTTAATTTAATATTGTGTAATCACTAAATTATAAAAGTTTACAGGAAATTTAGTTATAAAAGTTTCCCTTAATTTTAAAGATTTCATTTCTGCTTTTGATATAATCTTGTTTGAACAGAACTTTTATTTTGTTACATGTAGCCAATGCATTTTTATCAACCTATTCTAAAAATTAATTAATCTTTGTTCTAACCCAACTAGTATTTATAATGAATTAGTTTATAAGAAATTGAAGTACAACTCTAGAAATTACATTATAATATTGTTATATTATTACATAGTTCATTTTAATGTTTAACAGTATTATAGTTTTATAATTTGAGAAAAACAAATTGCATTGGCCCAATATCATAGATGACAAATACCTCGAATCTTAATCTAGTAAAATACATAAGTCGTCATTTATGAAAAGAAATTTGGAATGCTTGTAATTGTGATTATAAATTATCACATTGGCATTGATAAGAAGTTCAAATGAATAAAATAAGAGTGGTAATGTTCAGAAATTTTTCATGACTACCACGAAGATTATTGAGAATGTAGAAAAATCAATTAGAATATTACCCATTTTCTATTAGATACTATACATGCATTAATACTGTAAATGGAGAAAGCTTATGCTAGTTAAAAATGCATTTTTCAATAATAAATGAAAAATTTCCTATTTTCTGTTTATGCTTAAAATACGTGAACAATAGAAAGAAAATAAGGCAATGGAAATAAGACTGGAACCCTTTCGAATGTTTCCAATGAATTCTTCTAGATTTTATTGAACGACAGGATGTAGGTGATACAATTTGACTTCAGCAGGTTATTTTCAGATCAAATACTTGAACATGAAAATTCATATTTTTTAGGTCATCTTTTGTTCATTCTTTGATATAAGGTAACATAACTGTTATGACTGAAAAGTTCATTTAGCATGCAAATTACATCCGAACACTTAGAACTGGCTGTTTACTGTCAAATCAAAGATAATAAAAATAAAATGTATTTGTTTTTATTACCTCTATTTGTAATATGGCATTGAATTACTGTATTTTCAAAGAAAAAACAACATGTATGGACAGTTTAAAATAAAAATAAAATTTATGAATTCTTTGGATTTGAATTCTGAGCAGAAACATACAATTTTCAATATTTTGCCATGAAATTCGAATGCATACCCTGGTTACTAAAACTTTAGTTTAGGAAATAAATTTTCTCGTTATAAATTTTTTAATTATTTTTCTATATTCCCTGCGTTATTGCTTTACGTTGCAAAATAAGAATAAAAGAATTTGAAGAAAATCTTTTCAAATGATATTTGCACATTTTGATTTGCCATTTCTTATACGTGAAAAATAACTTCATGTTAAATCATTAAGCTAAGAATTTTTGTATTCACTTTCCATCATTTTTTATATATATAGTTTTCATAATTAAGTATTTAGTTAAATATTTTATCTCCCAGAGAACGGCTTGTTGTTCTTCATTGAGCATTGAATTTCCTGTAATACTTTTACCACCTAATCATTATCCTTCTATCCATTTGCAAATAAAATGTTCTATAAATTTTCACCTTGTTTGCGTATTATAACAATTATATTACAAATGTATTTCCCCAAGAGTTTTATTATTTGGTGGATAAATTTCTTTATTTAGTTTTAAATTTATGATCAAATAAAATTTTATTTTATTGTAGTTATTTAATAGAAGCGTTATCGAATGCAGTGACTGTTTATTATTTTTTGCTTTTATTATATGTATCAGAAATGTGCACATGACTCTATCGTTTGAAAGTAATAATACAAAATTGCTATTTTTTTATTATTAATGCAAATTTAGCAACACATATTTTTTATCTCTAAAAGTAAATAAAATCAAAAGAATAATAAAAATGAAAATTTATTCAATCACTAAAAATTAGACAAAGCTAAAAATTACATTTTATTTTGAATGAAAAATCTTGATAGAGAATAAACTTTCAAGTTTTTATTATAAGTTTTGTAAAAAATATCATAATTTTTATGAAAATTTTCCATATATATCTTTTTTTTATTTACATTAAGTCAGGGTAATTAAAAAAATACAAGATTGATTTTAAAAATAATTTCATATGAGAAAAATTTCTAAAATCGAACCCCAAAATTTCTCATAGCTTATAAACTTTTTTAGAATTTTACTATTAAATCACAAAGAACTTAAATATACTGGAAATAGTTTTCGAAAATTCGTATGTAACATATATCTAAAGCTGGCTTTGCTTAAATCGAATAAAATTTCTTTGTATTTGATAGTATTAAATATGGTACTCCAGTTAACTTTTAATATTTAAAAAAATATTATTTAATGTAGAATATTTTTTGTTCATAAAATATCTCTTTGAAATTTGTCTTCGTACTACAAGTCAAAAAAAGTTTATTCTTTAAAAAATAGCTTTCTTAAATTCAGTTGTATAAAAAATTTGTTGAAACAAGTAGCTTTAAAAAATAAAACTAATATTCTATGAAATATTCGCAAAACTCTTGCCAACATAATAAATCTAAAGATTATGAATAAAGAATAAGTATATATAGGAATAAGATAATTATCAAGGCAAAATCTAGTCTTATATTTAAATTATAGTTCTTTTGATTTTAGTAATTTATGTAATGATTTTAAAATTTATTTTTATAATTAAAAAATATTATTTATGGAATAATTTTAATGTATGTAATAATGAAATTTTTATATATGTAATAATTAATAATAATATGTATGTTTTTAATAACTAATAAAAATTTCGAAGGATATTTTTTTAAAAATTACAATATATATTTTTAATTATACTTAATAGCTTTTAAGAATTTGTAGAAATAAGCACAATTTCTCAAAATCCTTATTTTTCCAAGAAATGATTTATTTACAAAGGTTTCTCATAAACAATGAAGTATTTATAGTCATCAGATTTTATAAACGTTCTAATAAATATTATTTATTCTTCAAATAAATTTTAAAACAATTGTGAGAATAATTTCAAAAGAACCTTTTATTATTTAAATAATGTAAAATAGTAAATGTCATAATATTCAGTATAGAATCTTGATAAAATAATAGAGTTTATAAGTAAGAATAAAAACTGTTTGAAACAGTTGAACAGAGAAAATCAGCAATGTCCCCGAGGATGCTGTTCTATTTATTTGATAATGGCTGTTCTGGCAGTGACATCTATATTAGATTTCGGGATAAAGAAATAAAAATCCAGACTTCTGCTCAGTTTTTCGAAGTGAGCTTATTGCAATTCTAGAAGGTCTGGACTCCATGATTCTTCCGCAGTTAAAGGATATCTGTATCTTTTCTGTTTGTAGAAGTGCTATCCAGCATTTGGCCGATTGGCAACATGTATGCGATAGCACTAGTGCAGACATCCTCTGGAAACTAAAACATCTTTCCTATGTTCATCATGTCCACTTTCAGTGGATTCCGTCGCATGTGGATGTTGCTGGTAATGATATTGTGGACAGTTTGGCTAGAGCCGGTGCTAGCGATTTCACCACGCCTGCCGCTTCTCTTACTCATACGGAGCTTTTTTCTAAATTTAGGGCAACTACCATGGCTACCTGAATTGTCCCACCTGTGCATCCTTGGTAGCAGGTGAGGTGCCCTGGTGGCTTCTTGTCTCGATTTGGGAATATATAATCCATATCACAGAAGCCCACTGATTCAGGACATCCAGAATCGCCTCAGGACATTTAGCAATAGATGGCAAATTTGTCTTCACTGGATCAAGGCTCATGCTGGACATACTGGTAATGAAAGAGCTGACATACTGGCAAAGCAAGCTGCCAAAGCATGCTCAAACATGCCAAAAATTGAATTAAAATGGCCCAAATCATACTTGATTTCTAAATTACGTAACCATTTACTAATGGCCTGGCAACAAGAATGGAATGAGGCAGAACAAGGTAGATGGACATACAGCCTTAAACCCTCTGTCTCTCTTGATTTCCTTGTCAAGGACCACAAAGAAGCACAGTTTCTTTCTGGACATACTCCAACACCGGAGTATCTCAATAAAAGGGACATGGCTCCAAATAGTGCTTGTTCATGCGGTCAGGTTGGGACCATTGTTCATTACATGTTTGAATGTGATTTCACAAAACAATGGCACCTAAAAGCGCCTAAAAACTCGGAAGAACTTACTCCGTTTCTCCGCTATGCTAGCAAAACTCCTTCTCTTCTGCATAAGATAAAAAACATAATCTCCTTTATCTATGAAAAAGGATCCGAACTCTGTAAGGATAATGCCATAACTGAGCAACGGATTTCATCATAAGAACAATTTGGTAAAGGGTAAAAATTATTGTAAGGTATTTCTCCACTTTTTGTGATAAAATATTAATAAGTATTGTATTTGTTTAGCAATTAATTTTTATTATTTTGATAATAATAATTATTCAGATTAAGGTGTTGAAAAATATTGATTGACTCGGCACAATGTAATGTGCAATATTAAATATCCTAGCAAAGTTTATCAATTAGTAATTTTAATGTCTAATTTTGCATTATATTTCCTGAACATTGTAAACCATTATAAACTGTGAACAGACAATGCAGGTTTTTTATGTGATAAAATAATGCATTGTAATATTTCACAGTTAGTATTTGTTTTATTTATGTATATACTATCAATGTATTGTATATATTTGCGCATTTTCTATTACAATCTTTATATGGTACGTCTAGTCGTATATCATTTCCTCTATCTAACCACTATGCATAAAACTAGGGGTTAATATTCAAGTTTGCTTTGAGTCTTCAGAAATACCCTATTTAGCAATTTTAGTGCAATATATGTTCATTATTATTTCTAGTAGTGTTAGAATGTCTATAAAATATTTTGCTGTGAATTTCATTCACTTTTTAAGCCATTTTTATTATTCATTGTACTGTAATTATATTTTGCTCAATAATTTTCTTAATCGTACTAACTATAGTGCACAGACTGAGCTGCTGCAAAATATTAACTGAATCAGCAGATTGCAATCTGTAATACTTTAAATATTCTACTGTTTATCACTAACAGCAAATGTTAAATGTTGAACAGGATACCTTTCATGCATATTTAAACTTAACTATTAGTATATATTTGCTCTTTTTCTAATACAATCTTGTCATGTGATATAATACGTCATGTGATAATATGATACGTCATGTGATATAACACTTCCCTCTATCTAACCACTATATATAAAACTGGGGGTTTATATTGAAGCTTGCTTTGAGTCTTCAGAAATACTTTATTTAGCAATTTTAGTGCAATATATGTTCATTATTATTTCTAGTAATGTTTGAGTGTCTGTAAAATATTTTGCTATATTTTTTATTCATTTTTAAGCCTTTTTATTATTTATTGTATTGTAATTATATTTTGCTCAATAATTTTCTTAATCGTGGTAACTACAATGCACAGACTGAACAGCTGCAAAATATTAACTGAATCAGCAGACTGTAATCTGTTATACTTTAAATATTCTACAGTCATCACCTACAGCAAATGTTAAATGTTCAATAGGATACCATTCATGCATATGTAATCTTAACTATCTGCGTGTAGACAATGTAGTTCTTTGGTATTGCGAAAAATGCAATGTTACATTAAAGGACCCAGTTAAAGCATGAGAGAGTTACTAGTACTTATTGAAAATCTCTCTCTGTCCCAATTATTTGCTCTTTTTATACTCTTCTACTTAAACTTAATTATATTGCTTGCATATTTGTGTTATAAACTACTTATATCGTCTGCTATGACCATCATAAAGATAATTAATTTGTATCTTTACCAGAGTTACTTGGAGTGTTAGGATAATCTATCTTCACAATTTTATAGCAATATTTAACTCATGTCATCGCCCATAGTGAAAATTTTGTAAATGTTTTGTTGTTGATGTTATTTTTCTGTCAAATTATTAATTTCAAATATTAGAGACCTATTGAAATTCAATTTTGTTATCAAATTTCGTGACAATTCTGTCACACCAGATGTATTACGTGATGGAGCTATACCTGATAACCTAAGGTACAGACCAGGTGTTCCATTGCGTATGTCTATGTCTATGTCTACGTAGGCACGATCAAACATCACTTTCCCGTTTTTTTAGCGGCCATCTGCTTTCCATGACTTTCGTAGGTGGTAACAAACATTTCGAGACCTGCACTAAGTGTTCTTCGGCGCAGGCGTCTCCTGACCACATTTTATCTTGTTTGGGGCTTACCAAGCACGACCTGATTCGGGATCCCCTTCTGGTGCTTGACTTTTTTGGGTGAATGGACTCGTGGACCTGATCTAGCTTTGCTGATCACGAGGATTGGAAACAACTAACAACAGTAAAAATAATTGAATTTATTTTTAAGAATTATTCCAGAGTAAATGTTTTAAATTTATCTTAAAGTATTTTGTTTCTTAAAAATAAATAGTTTAAGAAAATGACGAATTTTACAAAGTAACTTTTATTAAGAATAAGCCTGGTATTGTGTATATTATTCTCAAAGTTCTCGTAATGAGGCTAAACTCCGTAATTCCAGTGAAAGCGGCTTATGAAAAAAAGTAATTTTCCTTCATAGTAAAATATTTTTTGAATGAAAAATATAATCTTTTCAGACCAGTCAGCAGGTATCGGATCAAGCATCTTTTTTACTTAATGCTTATGGTGCTAAGAATTTTAAAGTATATCAACAACCAACTGACGAGAAAAAAATTCCAAAATTATATTTATGAAAAAAATACAAAATTATTTTCTGCAATATGTAAAATTATTTCGTAGCGCTTTTCTAGCAAAAAAGTCAAAAAATATTTAAGAATTCTAGTTACGTCAAATGATTTTCAAAGGAAATAGAGCGAATGTGAAATTTTAAATATATGTATGTTTGTCTCATCCATTGTGAAATTAAAACATATTCTGAGTAATCAAAAGGTCGAATTCCATGATATTTCCTTCCATTCGCTTAGAATGTTTTCTGTTTATATTATTTTACATTCTTTTTTGTACTCAAAACAGAAATTTATATCGATTACATGCATTCAAATATAATCGAAAAAATCACTTCGATTAAAAATTTTTTTAATGATGGAACTTTTACGCTTTTGAAGAGGCTTCTGAATTTTTTACGTAAATAAATTTACCTCCAATAATTTGTTTGAATGGATTTTCAAAAATGTTATGATAAAAAATTATTTCATCGGAAATTGTCGGAAATCATTCATTTTATACATGAGTTGAATTCAAACAAACACTCCTGGTAAAAACGAATATCTTTTTTTTTTTTTACTTTAAAGGAAAATTTATTAGTTTTCCTCCAAAATCTTAAAGATAAATATTTATTTTACACATCAACGCATGTTCCTATTTCTATAGTAAAATCTTGCAACCCTTTTTGAATTGATGATAATGTCTCTCTTTCGATCATTGTGAAAATGCTGTTTTGAATTATTTTCTAACATCTCTGAAAGTATTCAATGTTACATTTTTTCTTTTATTTTAATCTTATCTTTTCATTTTAAAGTCTCATGTTTCGAAAAAGTGTAAAACATATAGAAAAGATATGCATTTATTGAGGGTTTTCAAATTTAAGGATAGAATTGTTTTACTATTTGTAATGGATAAGTTATAATCAAGATAATGGTTGCCTAAAATTTTTTTCATGCATTGAAATTAGATACTTTCTTATTTTCTTAAAATTTAAGTATCATTGAGATTTCAATATGAAGCTCATAAGGATATATTTATCAATATATATGCTATAACTATTAATTGAATACATGAAACTGATATCGGGGTGCTTGGATAACCAAACCAATACCAATATAGTTTGTACCCAGTTATTATTAACATACATCACACGAATATGAATATACACACATTAATGTACATCACACGATTATGAATATGAACATATTAATTTACATCACACGAATATGAATATGTACACATTAATGAAGATCACACGAATATGAATATACCCACATTAATGTACATCACACGAATATGAATATACACCCATTGATGAACATCACACGAATATGAATATACCCACATTAATGTACATCACACGAATATGAATATACCCACATTAATGTACATCACACGAATATGAATATATACACATTAATGCACATAACACGAATATGAATATACCCACATTAATTTACATCACACGAATATGAATATACATCCATTAATGTACATCACACGAATATGAATATACCCACATTAATGTACATCACACGAATATGAATATACAACCATTAATATACATCACACGAATATGAATATACACACATTAATGTACATCACACGAATATGAATATACCCACACTAATGTACATCACACGAATATGAATATACCCACATTAATGTACATCACACGAATATGAATATACCCACATTAATGTACATCACACGAATATGAATATACATCCATTAATGTACATCACACGAATATGAATATACCCACATTAATGTACATCACACGAATATGAATATACCCACATTAATGTACATCACACGAATATGAATATACATCCATTAATGTACATCACACGAATATGAATATACCCACATTAATGTACATCACACGAATATGAATATACCCACATTAATGTACATCACACGAATATGAATATACACACTTTTAAGATCCCGAAATATATTTTTTCGTAACTTCGACTCTGGTTTGGAATCAATATAAATTCGAAAATATTTAACTTTTATTATAGTCGAATCTAGTAATATTGCATCACTATCCTTTCATTATATTGTTTAAAAGAATAATATTTTTTACATTTATAAACAAAAAATATAAGTTATATGTTGTCAAATTGTTTCTTCACTTAATCAATAAAAACATCTGCTAGTTTATTAAATGTTCTCTCATAAGTAGTTTTACTTTAATAATAAAATAAACTTTTAAAATTACTTATAGTTTTGAAGTTCCTTACAGCACTACAGTTGAATTTAAAATTTAAGTTCAACATTTTACTTACCTTAGTTTTCTTATATTTCAGATCTTTTAATATTACCATTTATGAAAAAATACCTTTTTAGTTATCTTAATAAAACAAGAAACGATTCAAACTTTTCTTTCATGTACCAGTATTTATGTTTAGTAATGAAAAAGTTATGTCTAGACATTTTAATATTAAATGGTAGTCAGAAGGACTAAAAATATAAATTAATTGGATACGTAAACGTTTTTGCATAAATAGAATTTTAAATAAACTCAGATATTTCTCTACCATCTAAAATAAAAGAATATAGTATTAATATAGCAAATAACACGATTGCAAGTATAAATAAATTAAACTTGTAATTGCTTTTGAAAGTTATTATGAAGAAAAGTATAAATTCCTCAAATTTTATCTTCTATTAGAAATCTCAATATTTATCAAAATAATCAATTTTTATCCTTTTCTTCTCTGAGAGTTTCGTAAAATTTTACTTAGTGCGTATTTTTTCTACATAAATATAATGAAAGACAGCGTGATAAATTTATTGTTGTTTTTAAAGGTCTAAATATTTTATCGCATTATATATTGTAATAATTTTAACTTTTAACGAAGTGGAAATATTCCAAATATTTACTTTAAGTATTTATAATTTTAGTATTTTATTAAAAGAAAGAATAATAAAAAATTTTCCAAAGAAACTAGACTCAGTTTTATTAAATATTTTTCCAATTTAGTCAAATCTGTTGAGAATTTGTCAAATCCTATACTAAGCCTGCTTTCTTCGATTGTCATTTCAGTTCTATAGTTTTCATGTATTTAGACTACAGTTTTATGTACTATACAGTATAAGTTTCTTGTAAATAGGGTTTAAAGAATTCTAGTATGCTTAAAAGAAGTAAAATTGCTTTTATTTTGCTTGCAATAATAATTGTTTTGTATATTTTTCCTCTTTTTTTATTATCAACATAATAATTTTATGTTAATATTTATGCTTATTACAAAAAAATCAGCATATTTTCAAAAATTTTTTTGCCATATGTAAGCATTAACATTTTTCTAGTAAAATTATCTGCATTTCAAAGTTTTATTTTTTCAATCCAGGAAATCTTTTATATCATAATAAGTTAAGAATATTTTTTATGAATTGTTTGTTAAAATCACATCTTTGGGAATCATTATTTTTACATTCTATTTAATTTTATTTTCGCAAAATAATTTCTGTTTCAAATTAGGTAAAAACAAATGGAAGAAACTTTATATTGAATCAATAATGAAAATAATAAGATTATTATTGCATTACTTTTATGGTAAAATAAAAATCCCTGCAAAAAATACTAGTTTCATTTCTTCATAGTATATTTTTTATCAGCTAAACCTCTTTTATATTGTAAATAAATTGCTTTCCATGATACAGAACTTTATACTCGCATATGTTAAGCAATTGTCAGCAATCTGAAAGTGAAAACTTTATGAATGACATAATTTTGTAAAGATCAAAAACTACGCAATTTAAAAAAAATGTAAACTATTTAATTTTTTACATAAGATATCACCAAAGTATTGAAATATGGTTGACATTGTGATTTAGAGAAAGTAATGTTTTATTTTGACGTATTTTATGAAACTAAAAATAATTGTGAATGTTTGGCAATTGATATTTTTGTTCAGAAAATCTGTTTGCTTTTAGTAAATAAAAGAATGAAGAAGGAAAAATTTAGATAATAAAATATAATTAATTTATACTGCCACAGAAATATTTTCGCAATCATAAGGAGGCAATGTTTCATGTATACAAAGATAATGTATTATTATATTTAATTTAAAACGTGCTAACTAATATAATTCCTAATTGTTGTACAGATGAGTTTCTCTCAATACTGGAGCATTTTGATCAGATGTTAAGATTCCCACAAATTTAAAAGATTTTTGAAAAAGTTATTTAGTTTAAAAAATTACGAAATAAAAGAAATTACACTGTTAATACAATTATTAATAAATATTAAATAATAAAAAAATTATAATACTTATCAATATTAGTTTAAATTAATAGTTAAATATGAAACATTTTTCAGTTTCTTTGCACTTTTGAAAATTTTTTAGTTTATTTAAAATAAAAAATTATAAACACATTGATGTATAATTTATTTCATGTTCTTTTAAAATTAAATAAATTAAGATTTATATTTGTCTGTTAGCTAATGCAATTTCAGGGTAATATTTTATTCTGACAGAGAATACTTTTTACAATCAGAAAAAAATCATGTGTTTATTTTCATGAATATTAAAAAAATAACAAACCATGTACTATTAGAAGTGTACACAAAACACTTTCCTAATGGATGCAGATTTCTGTAAAAACTAACTATGCTTTATTTGTGTTTTCAGTGATTTTACTTATTCACATTGAGAAATGTTATGATAATTTTGAAAGTGACATTTTATATGACTCTAATATATGTTAGCTACTTACCTGTTACGTTTTGAAGATTATTTATACAAACTCTTAATTTTTAAACATCTCCATGTAAACAAAAAGTGGTGCATGAAGTTTTAATTAATATAAGTTAGGTTTAAAATATGTAAGATGCTGTATCGAACACATATTTTCAGTTTAATGAACCATGATATTATATCTTATTAGATTGCCTTAATTCTTGCATAATTTAAAATCGTAAATTTTCGTTCGTAATTTTAAATCATTTAGTTTCAAGTTATTTATTTCCAGAACTGATAAAATTACCATACATTGGCAACTTTCTTCACTTATACCATTTTCCTAAATTTAATTAATAGATTTTTATTTCTTCTGTGTATGTATCATTAAATATATCTAAATTTTACATTAAAGAGGTATTATTAAACTAAAAATTTGCTTTCAATCTATAAAGTCCTAATTCTGTGTTTCTACAATTTGTATATTTTTAATATTAAAATATTTGATCAACATCTTCTCTGCCTTTGACAAAAACCACGAAAGTATGACAAAACAAAAATTCACAATCTTATCAATGAACACATTTAAAATAGATAAATTTTACCAAATCTCAACTGACTTCCAACTTTTTTCAATATTCTATGATTTTCATTAATTTCATAACATAATCGTAGATTTCTGTGTACTGCAACATGATTTGTTCATTTTGAAACAAATCTATCAATATTGGAATTAATGATATGTTAAGATGAAATGAAATTACCAAGAGATAAATTTATGCTTTTTTTAATGTATGACATTGTGTCTTACATTAATGAGTTTTTAATGCATTTTTAATGTATTAATACATCAGAATTAAAAAAGTATTTGCTAAAATTTAAAAAAGTAAATTAACGAACAATTTCACAACATAAATTTATAATATTAGTAATATATATAAGAAATGAGCTGATTAAATAAGGACAAATTTTTCTTCATAAGATATATTTTGTTTTTTAATCCTTTCTTAAGTTATTAAATATTTTTATTTTCTTAACATTATTATTAAATTTGAATTATGTTCTTATACAAATGCACTTAAAATATTTTAAGCTTCACCATTTAAAAAAGCAAACTTAAATTTTTCTTTATAAAATATGTTTTGTTTTTTAATCCTTTCTTAACTGATTAAATATTTTTATTTTCTTAACATTATTATTACATCTGAATTATGTTCTTATATAAATTCACTTAAAATATTTTAAGCTTAACCATTTAAAAAAACAAGCTTTCTGAGAAAGACTGATAGACACAAGCACAGATATATATGGAGAAAGAGATGAAACTTCATATGATTAAGAAAAAGTAACGTTATTACAATAAGGTAATATTAATAAGTGCATTAGTTTTAATCCAAAATTCTGGATAAAATACAAAATAATAACATTGGAATTTCTTATAAATTTATATGTATGTAAATTTGTTTTTTTCTTTTCTAAAATTAAAAAAAAACATTTAGAAATGGAAACATAAGATTGTTATAGTTTTTCTCTTAGGTTTTTTGAGCATTTCCAGAATGATCCGAAGCATATTCAGGATTAGCAAAAAAATTAAAAAAAGAACGGGAAAGAAATTTGGTAATTATTGATATAGCATATGGATTAAATGATTAATTTTTGGTATGGATATTAGTAAAAGTCTATGAAATATTAGTAAAAAATAAAGGCATTTGAATATATGAGCCATTAAGCTTCATCCTTCATGAAAGGACCTTAATTTCTTTTTACGTTTTGCTATTTAAAGCTCTTTTCATATTTTACTAATTTTTATTGCCTGTTTAAATATATATTTAATGAGACATGGGAATATTATACTAATTATGCTAATGATCATACTAATCATCATGAGGATTATATCAATTAATAATTTATATGTAGTGTAGCTTTAGTAAAGATTTTATTTATTCTTAACCATTTTAAATGAAAACAATTCTCTTTATAATTTTTTAGACAATTATAAAGGTACTTTTTATTTTAAGAGTAGTTAAAAAAGTGAGTGAGTTTAATAAAACTAAATAGAAAGTATGCGATATCAATATTTTTGATTTTCTGCCCTTTTTCAGGGAAGATAAAGATGGGAAAAATACAACTGCTTAGTATTTTGATTAAAAATTCAGCTGCATTTAAATAATCGAGTTTAATGTTTCAAATTTGGCAAATACAAAAATATCTTATGTTAGCGTTTATTTTTCCTAAAAGCAAACATAAGATAAATTTTATAAATAAAAAAATATATAATTATAAAGATTTTTTAATTAAAAATATATAATTATAAAGATATAATAATTGCTGAATGAGATTAGCTTTCTCTCTCTCTTTTTCTCTCTTTATATACCGTATGCCCACTAAAGTTCCTTGCCACCCTCTTAACTTCGAAACGGCTGCTACTATATTTATAAAAGTGGTGTCTAGGTATAGCCATGCACTACCGAATGAAACAGACTACAGCACCACCTATGGAAAACTGCGGAGTTAGCATTCCTATCTCGAAAACGGAACGAGATAGAGAGAAAAAGTGATATACTAAGTTGTAGAGCATCCTTGATTTAGTACGATAAGATACCTTGTAGGCATTAATGTGAAGAATAAAAAGGTTAATACGTGCATTTGTTGTTTTGTGTTGTAATGTGACAAAATGATCTAAGAAAGGAAAAAAAATAGTTATAACAATATACTTTATTTAAGATGTTCAAATTTCTCACCATCATCTGCAATGCACATTTGGATCTTCGCTTGAAGATCACGTTGCTCACTTTGGAGCATACAGCATGACACGTTGCAACACACGACCGTAATGTGTCGTTTAAGGTCCTGCAATTTTTGTGGAAAGGTCGCATACACCTGCTATTTAAAGTATCCCCACAGGAAAAAGTCCAGTGGAGTCAGATCAGGAGATGAGGAGACACTCTTCGAAACCGCCCTACCATATTATTTGGTTGCCAAATTCCTTGACGAGGTACTGCTTCACTGGAGATGTCTTGGGAGCAGGCGCGCCGTCATGTTGAAACCATAGATTCTTAAGATTAAACAACGGCAGGGTCTCCACAAAATCGGGTGTTACCTTCTGTAGCAGTTGTAAATATCGTGTACCCATTAACGTGCCATTGTAAAATATTGGACCTATCAGCTTATTATTGTAAATTGAGCACCAAACGTTTTTGATGTCGAACGTCGGCGAAACATTTAGGATTTTCCAGCGCCCAGTAATGGATGCTTTGCTTAATGTATATTCCATTCCGTGAAAAGCATGCCTCATCCGTCCACATTATATCTGCCAATAATGGTGGCTGGACTAGACCTTATTCATGACGAAGTTGCACCATGCATAACGTCGCTCGGCATCCTCGTCCACTAAAACCTGTTCAGGAGTTGGTCGGTATGAATGAGCACCTGATTCAATTAGGATTTTCCAAACCTGACTTTTGGAAAGACCATAGTGTTGAATGATCTCTCTTACGCTGCATTTCGGATATGAAAGGGCATATGCTAATACCTTAGCCAACTTGCCATCCAACCTTAGCTGGTCTGCCAGATAGAGGTTGACTAGTAACGCAACCTGTCTCCCTTAAACATTTTACAATAGTGACGATGGTTTAATAAGAAGGATGCGAGCTGGCAGAGAAACGTTGGCAGTACAACCTTGTTGCTGATCGTGCCATGCGTCGACATTCTCCATACAGTAAAACCATCTCACAATAGCTTTGAAATCAGCTTTGGAATACTCAGCCATGAACATGAGCATCAACATACTACAGCCCCAAGAAGTCTCTTTTTATAACTGTCTCAGGTGACGTCTTTTTATAGATGTCAGTGCGTGACGTTTCTAACGTATTTGCATACTCCATACACATTGTTGTAATTATTTTTAATACTTCCGTTCTTCCCATTTTGAAATAAAAATGGAAAATGTAATCACAAAAACGATTTTATGTTTTTTCAAATATACAGACGTACGATGTGACACGTCACAGCACGAAACAACAAATGCGCGTTTTTTAACCGTTGTATTATTCATATTAATGCCTACAAGGTATCTTTTCGTACTAAACCAAGGATGCTCTACAACTTTGTAAATCACTTTTTTACCTATCTCGTTACGTTTTCGTGATATGAATGCTAACTCCACATTTATCCACCAGATGGCGCAGTAGGTGGTTTCATTCAGTAGCGCATGGCTACTTTACTATACCTAGACACCACTTTGATGAATATAGCAGCAGCAGCTGTTCCGAAGTTAAAAGGGTGGTAAGGAACTGTAGTGGACATACTGTATATATATATATATATATATATATATATATATATATATATATATATATATATATATATATATATATATATATATATATATATATATATAAAGTATAATTAGAAGTATCATGGGCAAAAATTGAAAGGTACAAGAATAGATATAAAAATTGAAAAATACAAAAATAGATATTAAATAATAGGTGTATTTTCAATGTATTATTCTCCATTTGGTTTTTGACTAATTTTATAAAAATTTATTATTAATTACTTACACGCACATATATATATGTATGTATATATATATACCTTATTAAATTTCTTGTAAAAATATTTAATAATATATTCATATCAGTATAAAATTTCTCTAATTATTCGTTCGAATAATGTTAGTAAATTTAAAATGCTCCATTGATTTAAATTATTTTTTACAGAAACAAATTAGCTATAATTTTTTATGTTTGGGAGTAACTTTTGTTGTTAACTTTTAATAAAATGACGTTTCGAAAACTTCTAATTACGAAAGTTGTGAAAACAAAAGTATTATGTAAGATGTTAGAATTAAAATATATAATAAAATATTAATTATTATATACTCTATCTAATAGTATTAAAACCAAAATTTATCATATCATTACTAATTAATCGTAAAATGTTTTTGAAATAAAATAATTAGACTATAGTAAAATAATTAGAAACTGTTCATATTTTATGAAGTATTTCTTAAACTTACATATAAGTGCATACAATTTTACAGCGTTTATGATTCAAGCTTATATTGATTACTGTTACAGTTTTGAAAAAATGTGCAGACAAAATAATGCAAAGTGTAAAATATGTGGCACATAGACTGTTATTATTAATATATCAAGAATTTTAAAAAAAAAATAAAGTATGTTTGCATCAAAAGTATGGTACAACGTGGTTTAATGGTATTTTTAGTATGGTTTAATGAGATTTTTAAAGAAAAAAATTTCAGCTCCTGTCTTAGTCATTGCTTAAAAAATAGGAGATATATGTTTCTCATTTCTCTTCTACATGTCTTCTTTCGAGATAAACGTCGGGGAATTTTCTGGGATTTCTCCCTCACCATATTTGAATATAATACACTTCGAATTAAAAGCCATACCAGAAGGTCATTTACTCAGGAGATATTAAAATGCATTAAAATAGCTTTATGCTGCTTAAGAGCTAATAAAATATGTGAAGAAACGATTTTGCACGAATTGTTAAATCTTAATTACGCAGTATTATTATATGCGTTACATGCATTATTTCTATACAATAATTTATTAAAATATCTTCTTCCAGAAAAGTAAAATTTTTAAGATTGCTTTTAATTTATGATCTATAAGATTTGCTTTTAATTTATGACTTATGAAATATTTTAATTTCTGGTTAAATTTCTTTAAAATCGTTAATAGTTATGTTAGACACATGTTGCAGTTTTTTTTAAATATTAGTTATCTTTTAAAAGTTTTTTTAAAAGATAACTAATATTTATACTAATATTAAAAGATAACTAATATTAACTAATAACCAAAACACGAATTATATTTATTCGGGCAATTTCAATTAAACTAACACATAAAATCTTTCGACAATTTTTGAGCGAAAAAAATTTGTGCATTCAGTTAATACAATAGTTTTGTAATTCCAGAACCTGAAAATATTTATATGGTCAAGTATTCTAACATCTGCAATAAGCTTCATGAGAAAAGTTTAAAACCAATAAATTTTTCAATTGGTAGAGGGAAAAGTCTATGATTTTCATTAACTCAAATATGGAGGAAGTTTCTTTTACCATTTTCTTATAATTAGTTAAAGAAAGATAAAAATTGACAAACATGTAAAATCATTGAACTGAACATATATTTGTCGGAGTTCTCTGTTTTAATAAATTTAATAGACTGTATTTTAAAAGAACATTATTAAATAAAAGTTTTTTTAAAAAATAATTTTTTTTCATAATACATGAAATAAATATGTTCCTTTAACTGAGAATTAAAAGTAATATTTGTATACTAAGCTTATATTTTTTTAAAAATAAAAATTCTCTTATAGATTATTTAGATTATTCAAAAGAAAAAGTGTGTGTGTTTAAGTAATTATTGGCTCCTTAAATAACTGGGAAGATTGTTATTATTTATTTTAAATGAAATTAAAAAACGAATGTTTGATGACCACATTTAAAAGAATGCTAAATTTTAGGATTTTTGTTTTGAATTTGTAATAATAATAAATTTTTTGTAATAATAAAATCTTTTGTGTCGGTTTTCCTTTATGTTGGTTAAAATAAATTTCAAATTTTCAGTTTTAAATGAAAAAAGCCAAAGCTATGTTTAAATTCCTATTTTTATGTCTTTTTAAATACATAACTTTAAGAAAAGTTCAATAAAGGAAGATTATTGTTTTCTTCTTTCAGAAATAGTGGTATAAATAATTAGGAATTTTCCAGGTCTTCTTCCTTGTACTCCTAAAATGTTGAATACAGCATTTTTATAATGAAAAATCTTTCCAGGAATTAATGTGATAAAATACATTGAAAAGCATTTCATTTATCTCTCTGATTCTTGATGCCGAACATATTACAAAGTATTTATAAGAATAGATTAAAATAAATTTAATATTTAAAATAATTCATATCTTGTGCTAAAAATAAAAACTAAACATACCTAAATAATTAACTGCATTCCTAAAAAAATAATTTTAAAACGCTTATACATTTACTTATTAATATTAGAGTTATTGTAAATAATCTTTATAAATATAACAGATATGAAGATTTAAAGAGGGTATTTGTTTGTTCACATCTGCTTTAGACATGAAATATTCAACATCTTGCTTAGATTAGTAATTATAAACGTTAATCAGTTTATAGAGAAAAAAAAGTGAAAAATAAAAAAATTGGAGAATAATGTAAGGTATTCAAATAAAAATATTCTACTAGAATAAGTTTTTTTAATAATTACAGAAATGTAATGCTTATTATACTATAGGCCATGAATTAATTTTCCAATCAGGAGAATATTTCCTTATAACAGTAAGAATAATTAAGTCTAGGTAAAATAAATCATTTAAAAAGGTATATAAAACACTTTTAAAATATTATGCAAAGTTATTCGCCCTGTATAGAAATGAAAAGTTATTTATAAACTAATGTGATGATTAATTACTTTCTATTTTAAAAGAGGAGTTGCAATTTTTCAATTTATAATAAAACCAGGTTTTCTATTTCACTTGAAAGTATTTTTTATAGCAAATTAGATAGTATTGTTTTTATAATCTTTTACAGACATCCTTTTATAAATCCCATTGATTTTTTATGATTTTGCTTTTCAACTATTGGATTTTTCATTTCAATAAGATTAGTTAAATCTCATACATTTTAACTATAACAGAATTACACAAGAGATTATTTATGGGAAAATAGGTAGGATTATAGCTTGAAGGCTTAAACTCAATTTATATTTAAATGTACCACCCCATAAAGAAAATAAATGCCAATATTTCAAAAGCGCATTTAATCAAAAAGAATAATAGTTTTTTTAGTGTTGAACATTATTCTAATCCTTTTATTATAAGATCGATGGTCCTGTTAATTTAACTTGATTATTTTTTGCAATAAATGATAATTTTATAGTTTGAGTTTAAAATGTTTACTTAGACCCATGAGATATTAATTAACTTTAAATGATAAGTATAAAATATATAATGTAATAAAATAAACTATTAAACCAATACAATTGTGAAAAAGTTCATTCCTTATAAATTTTCCTTTTGAATGCTTTATTTGGGAATAATAGTTAAAGATAAAATTTTGAATTATGTATACAAATTCCTAATTCATAAAGAATGTATACAAAAATTAATGCTAAAGTTTATAAAAATTTATTTAGTGAAATATTATTTAAAATAAGTATAACATAATATTAATTAGAATACGAATTCCAATATTATAGAATATTGTAATTTTAATACATTTTAGTATTTATTTTGATAAAAGGACTGGAGTAATCAAGATAACTAAATAAACCAAATTTTGTTCTAGATTAAAAATAAATATATTTTAGACTAATATATATAAAAGTGATACGAAATTATTTCCTAAGGTTTAAAAAATATTTTCAATATTCTTTATTAAAAACTTATATAAAATGATCCTAATAGGACAAGAGAAAAATCTGAGTCGTTAAAAATGTTTCACAAATTATTACAAGTACATTGATTTTCCATAAAGCTTATTTATCAATAAAGTTATTCATTCATTGAGATTTTGTATGATTTCTAGATATTTCAATTACCTGAAATTTATCAATTGTTGTTCTATAAATACGCATTAAAAATAACAATAAAAAACTTGTATTTTTACCAACATTTTGACATTTTTAAAATTTGAAAGATATTTAAAATAGGAATTTTGGAACACTTGATAGGGAAATGTAGGCTCACTTGAATTTTTTATTCAGTGAAATTATTTTGTAAATATTTAAAAAAATCAACAATTTCCAAATAAGTAAGCTCATACCGGCAGATTCAGCTCACATATTTGAAAAGTACATTGACTTTATACTTTTGTAAGCACATTGGTCTCACATTTCTGTAAGTATATTGGCTTCCAATTTTCACATTGTACATTAACTACATATTTTACTTGTTCATTGGCTTTTTATTTTGGGAATCCTCTGGAATTTTATTTTTGTAACAACATTTTCTTTTAATCAACAAATTAAAAGTTTTATTATCATCTTTAGCATGCATGTTTGCAATGGTTCTGAATTTAAGTTAAAATGGAAAATGTCAGTCAAAATCTTTATGAGTAAGAAAATGACATAAGGTTTTCAAAAAGGTTAAATTATTAGTAATGATTATTATCATTTGTGAAATAGAATGGTATGAAACTATTTGCGATATTTATAATTTTATTTACGCAGAATACAATGATTGTTATTAATAATTTCATAAAATATATCCTTCAAATTTTTTGTTGTATAACATTAAAAAGTTCCCAAGATAGAAATAACATAAGAAAGTAAAATTAATATATTGAGAGAATTATTTCTTATCTCATAGTTAAAGAATTTGTGGTTTTATTGTAAATGCCAAAAAATTGGAAATCGATGCATTGCTACCAAACACAGAACGAAATCTACATTTCGCAATTATTTTTTCTGATTGGAATTTAAATATTATAATCAATGAACTATTCACAGTTAACTTTTTAAAAATATTCTACCTTCCATATTATCGGCAACTGCGAAAAAGAATATTAAAAAATAATTTTATAAGTTATAGTTAATATTGTACAATTTTTTTCTAAAATACCATTTTTATATCATTTAAAATGAAAATTATGTATCAAATTTTATAAAAACTTTAAACAGAAAATGTTTTGCTTTTATACAAAAAATTTCTTTTAATTATATTTTAGGTATAAAGAATTTCTACATGTAAAATCTAAAAATAGTAAATACATTTGGAGTCACGCTTCTAAAATGCACTTGAATCAAATGGAAAGAGATTTTAAATCCCATTATTTTATCTTTTACTCCTATTTCTCTTAATACTGAGTAACCTACGATGAAAAGCTTTTGTAAAATTTGATTTATGAGTCAGTTCACATTATATATTATTTTATTAAAATTTCTCCATATTTTTGCCGAAATTTAGGTAATCTTTTTCATGTTTTTTTATTCTGTCAAATGAAAATTAAGTCAAAGAAAATATTTTAGGATGTTGAATAATGAACTATTTTGGAAGGCGTTGATTCAATTGTATGTTAATATTTTAACTGACGAATAAATTATCTAATTTTTCCATTATCAGTTTAGAAAATTTTTTTATAAGGGAATTCCTGTTTAATTCTGTTAAGGAAAGATTTAACTGTTTTTATCATTCTTATTTGCATTTAGTTGATACGCTTATTGTGCAAGATTCTTAAAGTCAATATCTTTATCATTCCTTAAACAGTGTCTAACAATGGATTACGATTGAATGTATGGATGTCAGTGTTGGTATTTGTGAAACTGATGATGCAGTTGTTTTCTTTTCTTCATGTATATGATCCTTTATTGCATAGAGTGTTTAAAGTTCTCTCTTTATTAAAGTTTCTTAAGTATTAAAGTATAACAAAGTTTCATTTTGGTAAAAATTGAGTTTAAATAATTTTATTAACATTTCAGTTATATACATAAATAATAACGGTTTATTTAGATAATGCCTTTTAAATGTTCTGTAAAATGTAAGCACATATGTAAAATGTCAATGTAACTTATCACGTTGAAATTGTTATGATGTGTTGTCTACTTATTTTATGTCATTCCGCCTAATAAGGGGAATCGTTCGTATATTCCTTTATCAAACATTTCTTCTATAAAACATTTCTATGACAAACTGTTATTGGGTGATAGAAACGTTTTAGAGATATCATCGATTGATAACGAATGATACATAATTCAAAGCACGAAGTTTCACTACATGTTAAGTAAACAGCCAAATATTTGTGATGCATTTGATACTTCACAGCGGAAAGGTAAAGGGTTTTATCCATGAGTTGTCATTTTAACATCCCTGGGAATTATTAGCTTCTTCAAGTAGTTTTCTAAAAATTTAAAGAATGCAAAATCATATTCACATGTTTTATGATCCTTTGAAGTTTGACAAGCCCGCGCATCATATCATGTGAAAATAAGCAAAAAGGTACCATTTGTCACCTCTATTTTTAATAATGAATGCATCATTCTAAATTACTAATGATTTTAATTATTTAAGAAATTAACTATTAATGATTTTAATATTAGATCATGGTGAGTTACAAGGAAATACATGACAGTTTTTTTATGATAAACTAAAGGAAAACGTAATTGAAAATCATATACTATATATATATATATATATATATATATATATATATATATATATATATATATATATATATATATATATATATATATATATATATATATATATATATATATATATATATATATATATATAATATATATATATATATATATATATATATATATATATATATATATATATATATATATATATATATATATATATATATATATATATATATATATATATATATATATATATAACTCACATGTTTTCCAGTTATATATAACTGGAAAAAATGAAATTTTTCAAGTTTTTCCAATTTCAGTTAAAAGCAAAAAAAAAAAAAATGATATTATGTATATGAAAATATGCTAAGGAATTTAATAAAACAAAACAAACATCAGCTGTGTTGAATTTTTATCTGTGATATTTTCGAATGTTAAAATTTTCTATTCGTTCAGTTTTTTACCAAATATTACAATAGTTCACCTTGAGACAACTGCTTGTCAGAATTTGTACTTCAAACACTCTTAGAAATTGCATGGAACAATTTTTACGAAGAAAAAGAAAACGTATTTGATGTGAAGATAATTGAAAATAATAAACACGATAACCGAAATAATAATAAACATGATAATTGAAAAAAATGAAAGCAATTAATAAAAGAATTTTTTGATTACTGATATTTTTTAGATTCGTAGTAGGTTATATTATAAGCCATTTTTCAACATAAAATTAATATTGAATACATATTTTAAATATCCCTAAATAAGTAGAATAATTTAAATATTTATATATATATTTAGACACATAATTTTCAAATGAAGATTTTTAATGTATATTTACATTAGTATAGCTAGCTATCCATTTTGCCAATTTAACGAAATGTGAATATATATTTTTTCTCATAATAAATAAAATTTAAAAACTGCTATTTGAAATGTATTAACTTAACTATGTTAATAATAAAGAAGTACAAATTTTTCAATAATAAGTTACAAAAGCAATGTATGAAATTTTATTTACTATATAAAGACTTTTAATAAGAAAAGAAAAGCAAGAAAAGCCTTTTAATAAGTTGTAAAAATACGTGTTTTAGTAAAGAAATACCAAAATAATAATATAAATAAACAAGAATAAATAAAATTTGTTTTTAATTTTGGTACTTGAAATAACCTATAATTATAAAATTGTTGAGATTATGCTTTTTAACTCATATGTCAAATTACTACTAGAATTTTCTTGTTGCATACATAATTTCTTGTGCATATTGATACGATTTGTTATCGTGGCAGCGAGTGTGTGATGATGATCCAGAAATAAAAAACACTAGTTTCTTTCGAAAGAAACACTATATTCACAGTTCTTTCTGTTGGATTGAGTATAAATGTTACTCCTTGAAGCTTTCACACAAAATAAAAAGTCCTATATAGTTACTATAATAGAGAAACTAAACAATATAACTTATTTGATGTCTCTGAAGCATTAGACACAATTAACTCACTGCGTCAGTAAGGCTGATATTTCTAAATGTTTTGTGCAAGAAGTGGAAATATCTTGAACATTCCTCTAGTATTCCGATAGTAATTTGGATATCATTGATCCTATAGACTGAAAGCTTCAAATGTGTTATTTTAATTAATGTTTTGTCACTAAACATATTCTCAAACGTAGCCAAAAGTATTGTCAAATGTCACATAATTATCTTAGATCTTACAAAATTGTTCATCAACTCTAAAAGTCACTATTTTTCAAGAATAAATGTTGTTTAGACAACAAATATTCATGATTTTGTTGCTCATATTCTCTCAAACCATTCTTTCTTGCTTTTTTCAGTATCTTATTTTTTCAATAAATCCAGCTTGAATCAAAATGACTTAGATGTTATTTTTTCTTGAACATCATTTTAAGCATCGATTACCGAGTTCAGTGCTTCAACAATGTTAGCTTTTTTCAAGATTTTTAATTAGACAAATGAAAAGATATTAAGACAGTGAGAAATTACTAAACATAAATGTAAGAGATTTATTCAAATATTTACACTGTTTACCTTTTTTTGGTAACCATAGGCCCCCCTTTAAAACTAAATATCCTGGGAAGAGCAATTTTCCCCAAAAAGGGCTCATATACTAGGTTAGGCCATTCTATCGCAGTGTACGAATTCAAACTTAGAGGAAGACAGTCAAAAATTACTAAACATAAATGTAAGAGATTTATTCAAATATTTACACTGTTTACCTTTTTTTGGTAACCATAGGCCCCCTTTAAAACTAAATATCCTGGGAAGAGCAATTTTCCCCAAAAAGGGCTCATATACTAGGTTAGGCCATTCTATCGCAGTGTACGAATTCAAACTTAAAGGAAGTTTTTCTCATTATTAATAGAATATTATAAAACAAGTTTCTTTATGTAACAATCAATAAAAATTTATAGTTGAATAGTTTTTGAGAAAATTAATCTTTATAGTTTATAAGTGAATTATTTTAACATGTTATTTTTATGAATTTCATATAATGAAATGACTTTTATTTATTGAAATCATTACATTTTATTTACATTATGAATTGCTTAAATATGTAGGAAAAATAAAAGAATGAAATTTGATAATTAAAATACTATTGTTAATAAGCATTTAATATTTTTAACATTAGAAACCACGTAGTTTTTATAGTTTATATTTTTTACATTCAAGTAAATAGTGGCTGTATAGTATTTTTTCTGGATAAATCTGATTAAGTATTTAAAAATCCTCAAGCAATCAGAAAATTCTTTATAAAAATGGTTTAATAATTTTATTTAAAACTTAAATTTTATAATTTCATGGAATATTGTAGATATATGTAATTTACTTTATGGGAGAAATATTTAAATACTCAAATAATAAAGTAGTGATGGTAATTTATAAAATGAAGAATACATAATTATATTAGTTTATTTCATAAATATTACGGAATTATACTTCAAATACGATATTTAATGTTTGGTGTTTACTTATAATTTCATGTCGAAGACAATAAATTATCATTTATTTCAACAGATTTACTGAGAAAGCTGTTAGATTTTAGCGTAAAAATTAATGTTTCGTAACAGGATAATCTCTGATTTGGAAAAGTTATTTTATGATGACATTATTTTAATTACAAGAAAAATCAAACTAAAACATTTTTCTATTTGTTATGTCTAGTTTCAGACTTCATTATAAAATAAATTGAATTATCCAAGAAAATTAATGATGCCCACCATTTATTGTCTATACCCCGGAGAATATTACTCGGAATAAAAAATATAACATTTTATTTACCAATTAATGTTGTAATCAAAATTAATCGCCTGCTTTCTGGAAATGAATTTTGTTGAAATGCCGCATTTTTTGTATCTAAAAAAATGGAACAATTGCGCAAAAGAATGGGAATTTATAGGATGTATGAAATGTGCTTATAGTCATAAAATCGAGATTGAATTAATAAAAGTGAGTGTAGTTAGAATAAATAAATGTTATTAAAAAATGAAGCATTTAAAGTCATGAAATTACTTATAAGTTAATTATTAGGCATTAATTATGATATATTAAGTAAAGATGCGGAAGATTTAAAACTATACATAAAAATATGCAACGCATTTCTGACAGATATAATTATTAAGGAGAAAAACTTCAATTAATTAGCTAACAATTTAGAATGAATTAAGCTATTAAAATAATTATTTAAAAATGTATTGTAATTTATTTATTTTTTAGACTGAAGTTTTTTACTGCTTACATTGAAAATTGAAAATATTTGTAATCTATTAAATTTTATTTAATAAAATGCGCAGTTTTATTTGTTTTTATTGATAAAAAAAGTAATTCTTGTTTTTAAGGAATTTAAAAATTTATATTTTAATATCAAATATTTTTGTCAAATTTTTTTATTTTAGTCTTTTTTGTATTATTTAGTTTTGTTTTAAGTTTATAGTTCAATTAATACTTTTATTTAAGTAGATTGCAACTAATTAATTTTATTCTTTAAAATATGGGTTTAAAATATGAAATTGTTACTTAATGAATATGAAATAATGCCTGTTTATTATTATAAAAGGAAAGCTTCAACTAGCAACCTTTTTTGAAATTTTATCTAATGTAATAGGATAAAATTCAAAAGGCTGTTAATGCTATGCTTTCAAAAATGTAGGTAACAACTAATAAATGCTTTGAATGCAAAAAAAATTTACAAATATTTTAAGACATTTACTTTTCTTTTCTTTTATAACATGAAATACACATAAATATGCAAAATTATACAAGTATAATTATTATAATAAAAAAAATATGTTTTGTTATATGCTTATGCACTGCAATAAGAATGTAGATGTTTGTTTTTAGTAATAAGATTTATTTATTTTAAAGTATGAATTTCATTGTTTTTAAGCATACGAGTAACAAAAGCTTAAGGACAATAAATTTGAAATATATTTTTTGATGCATTATAATTTAAAAATAAAAATATGTTTATTAAATTTTCACCCCCATATGGTCAACAAAATTTGAATTAAGTTATTTTTTATTTAAAAGGTTTATGAATATAAGTTACTTTATGAATATATTAAATATTTAAAAATATTAGTTTTTGAGAACATTCATTGAAATATTTTCACAAAATTCCGATTTCATCTTTCTTACTTTCTACAAAAATCCCATTCCTCATTTTCCAGAAAAATTTCTGTTTCTTTGTTTTCTTATAATGACAAAAGGAAACCAATAAGCTATAATCCTCTACAAGAGGGGTAAAACTTAATGGAAAATTTGCTCTTGCATTTCGTTTTCCACATTTCAACAAAATATAACGACTTACATTCAATAGTAGCTAGGGGGTGATAATTAGTAGTCCGTTTTCCACGTTGATTTTCTCTGTATTAAAACATGTAGTGAAAGATTATTCAGGAAGTCCTCAAAGAAGTATTATAAACATAAACAACTTTATATTTTGTTAACTCTACAAAATATTAAATGCTGCGAAAAATTAATTAGTTATATGACACCCTTTTACATAACTGCACGAGATCATTATTAATTTGATTTTATTCATTGTGGAATAAATAGAAAATAAAAGGTTGATTTTCTACTTAAAGATGCTACTCATCTAAATAAAATATTTTATATTACAATGCTCATTTTATATTTTAAATGATTACAGAGAAATTAAATTAAACTGAATTGGAATAAATAATTTATCACGTCTTCAAATACCAAATGAATAGAGATTTTTTTTCAACACTGTCTCATAGACTTAAACTACCGTTTTCATATAGACTTAAAAGTTTTGCTTGTACTTGGTGATTTGTAAACTGTTTATTTATTTTTTTGATCTAGCAGTAATTTGTTAAAATCCAATTAAAATTTTGGAATTTTTACGAATTTATTTCTTGACTATTGAAATTATTTTCATAAAAAGGAAATTAATAGTAATAAGTTAAAACAAATGTCCCTGCCATGATCTCGTATATTTCAGACAATATTAAAGCAACAATTATTTAATTTTCACTGAAAAATCAAGCATTTTAATTTAAAATTATTGAAGTAAATTAATGTTATTTAATTTATTTCAATAAGTTTGACTATATTACTTCAATATTACAATCAAGAAATTGTACTTAAAATTATTTAATTTTACTTAATTTATGAATGTATTTATTTTTGGAATAAATCATTTCCAAAAGAATTTTTAAAAACAGCTTTATAATTTATACTTAAGAAATTTCTATTATCATACCATTTCGAGCTTTATGTACATTTGGTTTTGTAGTCGGAGATATTTGGAATTTTTTTAAATAAAGTACTAACAACCTTTAATGCTTTAAACTTATTCAATAAATCAAAAGAATCTAAATTATGTCTGGATGCTGTCAAAACTTTATCCAAAATCTTTATAAGACACTCAGCTTTCAAATTTATGATCAATTTTATGATAAAAATAAATTAGAGTTTTTAACTATGTGAATTGCTTTATTTATCATATTTACTGCTTTTCTATAAGTCTGAATGATTAAGCTGCAAATGAATTCAGATTAATGAAAGAGAATAAACACAGTTCTTTTTAATCAAACTAACTATTAATAGGTAAATAATTTAAAATTAAGCTAGATATCAAGTGGCATTAAATTTGAAAAATAACTAAGTTAATACTTTTTTTAACAATATAAAGTTATCATCTAAACTTAGATAAATTAGTTTCTTTATTGGTTTTTTTTAAATATACAAAAGAGAATGCATGTTGACTTTATTGAGTCAAAGATATATTTGTGAAATTAAATGAAAAGTTAAAATAAATATAAAAATAATTTTGTAATAATGATAATTTATTTTAATTAAAAGTTTAGGAGTTATTTAATGCAAATTTATTTTAATTAGATGATCAGCAATATTATATTTCTAACAAATTTGTATGAATTCCTCAATAATGAATTTAAAATTTTCCTCAATAATAAAACAAGTAATATAAGTAAAAATAAACCTTAAGAAAAAAAAAACATTTTTTTTACAGAAATAGTAATTTTAGAACTTTGACCGAAATGCAACCATTAGGTAGATTCGTGTTTTTTTGTAAAAATTGACAAGGCTTACTATCTTCTAAATTTAAGTCTGTAAGTAATCTCTGTTGACGCTTATTTTCTCTCTGTAGAAGTGTTCAGGAGACTCTTTACCAATAGTATATTTTGTTAGGCTGTTGCTACATATTTTGTACCAAAAACTTTCAACAAATTTTGCTTCCAGTTGTAAAAAAAGTAATTTATGTACACTGCTCAAAACAATTAAAGGATATTGCTATTTTAGGAGGATCTTGTGGCTGGGAAAATTTTTAGCTGATTGATACGTGGTCGACAGACGTAGTATGTTATATGAGAATAAATTACACATGTTTGACAGAAAAAAATGCATTTTATTGAACATTTGCGTACAAAAGGAAAAAAACACAATTTGTGCATATGAGAAAAAAAGAATAAGAAAAGGTGTTGTCTTCAAAGGAAGTCATTTTTAGTAGGGGGTATGGTTTCCACGGACGGCCAGCAACGTTGAACACTTTTGAGGCATGGAGTCAATGAGGCTATTAATCACGAGTTGGGGTATTCTGTCCCACTTTTCCAGAAGAGCTCTTTCCAGTTCTTGGAGAGATTGTGGGGGTGGTTGGTGGCCAGCAACTCGTCTTCTTAGAGCGTCCCAAACGTGCTCTATTGGATTCATGTCTGGGGAAAACGCTGGCCATTCCATTCGTACGGTTCCTTCCTTGAAAAGGAAATCCTCCAGCAGGTTAGCACGATGTGGCCTGCGTTATCGTCCATTAAAATGAAGTCATCTCCGATTGCTGCAGCGTAAGGGACTACAATAGGTCTGAGGATCTCATCCCTATATCGGCGACCAGTCAAAGGTCCATCTCGAATGATATAGAGGTCTGTGCGCCCATCAATGGAGATGCCACCAAACACCAACACTCCCCCACCGCCAAATCTGACACTTTCGTGCACGAACGCTGGATTTTTCCTACTACCACGGTCCCTCCAGATGAAAATACGCCTATTATCAGGATGAACAGAAAACGGGACTCGTCAGAAAAAAGAACATTGCTCCATTCATTTCTCCGCCAGTTCACATGCTCTGTTGCCCACTCCCTGTAATTGCGACGAAGCCTTGATGTTAGTTTAACACATACCATCGGTCAGCGAGCATACAGACCTATACCATGAAGCCGGTTTCGGACAGTCTGAGTTGAAACCGTGGTGTCAGTAGCCGAGCGAAGGTGTTGTTGGAGAAGAGTAGCGTTCATATTTCGGTGTCTCCGAGCCGTTAACACTAAGTAACGATCTTCATTGGGCATTGTTGCCCGTCTACGACCTTGCCCTGGTCTTTGGCCTGCTTTTCCAGTCTCCAAAAACGGTTCCAGATCCTGGAAATCACACTTTGTGACACTCCAATGGCTTGCGCTACTCCGGCTTGAGTTTGGCCTCCTTCTAACCTACCAACAACTCTCCAAGCTTCTGAATCGGTTAAATGACTTCGCTGAGACATCGAACTCATCGAAACAAAGCAGTCACTGAATACCTATCATCCTTGTATTCATTGTCTTTTATTCAGTTGAAAGTCAAATTTCATTCACTGCCGCTGAAGTGACGTTTTTGACGTCGAGCTCAAAATTAGCATACTCCACAGTTTGAAAATCAGAAAATTTTTCATTTGTGATTCTCTTCTTCCATTTTCAGCAAAAAAATTTTGTTTATATCTTTATTTTACGTAAAACTTACAACACCTTTAATTGTTTTGAGCAGTGTACATAATACGAGTAAAGTATCAGATGAAGTTATTAGACTAAAAGAAAACTGAGCTTTCATTTGGTAAAACCATATTCCTGGTTTTTCAATCCTTTTTTTTCGAATTGTTAGGTGTACTCAAGTTATTTCATCTTCTGTCGCCGATTCTTCAGGTTCTGTTGTCTTTATTAATAATTACGGGTAACCAGGAATGTTGTTGCTTTTTATGAAATTTTAAGTATACAATTTAAACAACAAAAGCAAGAATCATTTTCTGTATAATTACCATCTCTATTTTATTTTATAGTTCCACGTTTTAGAATAAAGCACTTTGTTTCTTTACATAGGAAGGGAAAAGTATTCAGCTAATTTTGAAAGTGGAAGTAGTTATCAGAGCTTTTATTTTTAACCAATAGGTGTCATTACTAGAATGTTTTGGCAACCGGAGTATGACTATGTAGCCTACAATGTATCACACAAAAACTGTTGGCTCTCTGTAACTATGGGCATACATTCTATTTAAAGTAAATTGATCACTGGTTCATTTGATACAACACTTAAAAATCCATTAAGAGTCAGTATTTTAATATTAAAAATTGGCCTAACTATTGTTGTCTATTGTGAACTATTTAAAAATCAACAATATATTGCCTTGCCAAAAGGTATTTTAAAGAGAATTATGGATAGCAAGAATAGAAATCTAGAAGATTACCAAACACTCACTCCAATTTATGTGTATACATAAAAAGAAACGTAAAACCCATCTCTGGTGTTTATTATTGTCTGAAATCACTTATAAGACCTTCCATTTTATAGAAAGTGATCCTATTACTGGTTTAATAAGAGTTCTTTTGATGGTACTCGGCCATTGGAGAAAAGATTCTCAACCTGTGGGGCACGCCCACTTAGGGGCACACTAAAGGGGAGAGCAAGAGCATACTCAAGAGAATATATTGCTTAAAAATTGATTTACTAACTTAAAATAAAGCTCATACGCATGCAAAAAATATATTTTGACATAGTATTTAAAAATTAACTTATTGATTCTCACTAATGAAAACACACGAATCCGGTGGCTTTTTGAAACCGTCTATTGTCTTATTCTATAATCGAAATCTGTTGTATCAAAGTTCTTCAATTTGCTTACAAGGTGTGTAGAAAACCATTGATATAAAGCCCATGATGAGAATTAATGTGGTCCATCCAATAAGAAATATTTTACTAATTGATGATAAATATTTTTAGTAAGTTACAAATATTAAAATACTAAAAGCGAATTATAATTTTCTTTAGTGTGTGTGGCTATTATTAGTCTGTTATTCGAGTCAACTGACTAACTATAATAATCCTCAATAGAGACACTTACAAAGTATAGGAGAAATTTTGTAATTGGATGTACACAGACTTTAATCCCGATTAATTGTTTTTTGACTTTAATTGTTTTATCTAATTTTTTTCTTCTTGTTTATTTATTGCTTAGAAGGGCTTAGGAGCCCCTTGTTGTAATTATAAAATAATATCAAACAAATTCTCTTGCGATCTAAACTGGTAAAGCTCATTTCGAGCTTAGGACAGGGAAGTCTGCTGCCGCAAAACGTAAAACTTTGCTTATAATTGAAAAATGTCAAGCATTTAAATTTCTGCTTCTGCAATGTTTCCTCAGTATTTATTTGTGTCAAACAAGCAGGTGGTTTAGTAAATGACGGAGTGATATATCTTCCTAATGATCCCTTGTAATTTTTTGTGTCAAGTAGATAGAAATACTGTGAAAAATTAGCGAGCACAGTTTCTGACAGTTTTTCAGTCGATTAAAAGTTATCTTAGAAGTACAACTATGTAAAGACTTTTTCCAAAAAATTTACTCCAGCTCCTTATAGCTGAAAGTTGAATAATTTTGTAAAGAATGTATTCCTTCTTATATCATCAAATGTTATTTATGACTTCTAGGAAGAATTTTTACTATAATGTCTTAATAAGCCAAATTGTTTTTTTATTTTTAAATTGTTTTTCCAATGCCGGGCATTTTAGGTGACCAACCTTTTGCCTCAACAAGGCTAGATACTGCTACTCACTTGTCGTTAATCAGCGGACGCTTGTGAACCAAGTCACGGAGGCGAATACCATAACCCGTGCCATACCACCACAACCCCGTTTATAGGGTGGGCCACATTCATACATGATCACAGAAGAAAGAACAGAAGAACACAGAGAGAAAGTAACATTCATGTCTGAACCGGGATTCGAACCCGGGACCTACAGCTCAGGAGTAAGGAACGTTAACCACTCACACTATAGGTGAGCGCATGCGCGTGAGTAAAATACGACTAACTTTCAAGAGCTAACTCTGGCTGATACGAATTCCAAAGGAGACTGCTATAACTCTCCTGAACATCTTTTTATATTGTTTAACTGAAGATATTGTTATAACTGACTATAATGTTGAAATTATAATATAATTAAAATGAGTGTATTGCGAATGTTAGGGCCCTAATTATAATAAGTAAAAAATTTATTTTAAAAACTATACTATAATGTGTGTGTAATTAACGAGTCGTTAAATGCGTAATTAAATGAGTTATGTAAGCATTTGATTGAATTTTTAATTAAACTTTTCAATCTTTTACTTCAATGATTCAGTTTTATTTTAGAATGTTATATATTGAATGTAACTTTACTTTTATAAATACTATCTAAAAATTCAAAATTCATAATGTGATTCTGTTTATAGATTTTAAACTAATAATAAAGTAATGTACAAAAATAACTGTGATTCTCCTTCAATAAAGAGAATATTATATTTAAAACAAGTAATTAATTTTATTAATATATTATTTATATAAAATTTAAATATTTATAATTACTGAGTTCATCTCCATTTCATATCTTTCCATACATAAAAATGTTAAAATTATTAAGAATATATTATGTAAGAAAAACTATTAAAAAGATGCATATTTACTTCATTTTATGGGAAATAAATATTACTTTAACAATCATAGATTACAAATTTCTTGTTTTATTGACATCTCAACAGCAATGTTTAAAATATTTAATCTTTAAGGATAGTTATGGAACTGTTATTTTTTAAAAATATATTTATAGTTCATCGTATTATTATTCGATTAAAAGAACCAAGTTTAATGTCTTCAGATAAGAAAATACGTAACGATATATTTTTATAGATTGATATGGAATCTCATACATTTTTAACAGAACTATTATCTGAAATATTTTTTCCAGTTAAAATACTTTCGCTGAAACCATTTAATTTTATACGATGATGGAAGGAAAATGATATCATTTGAATAATTTTAGATAAAATTGCTTTTCAATAGCAAGGGAAAGAATTTATACTGATGAAATTGAAAGGTTGATGAAGTCGAGGATTCCATAATAAGGAATGGTAGGAAATAATTGGAATTCGATAAAATGCAAAATTTAACGCTACGCGTATATTGAAATGATAACTATATTTAATTATCTCAGGAAATATTTCTATTAAGAATTAACTTTCATATTTTGATAATTGCATTCTTTTGTAATCTTTTGCATTATATGGAAAAGAATAATTAAAAACATTATTATAGTGCATCCAATGCAATTAATGAGTTAAAATTGGATATACCATAATATTATTTTTTTATAAATACTGTACAGCTAAAATTAAATAGTATGCCCAATTTTTATAAAATTAAACAAATTTTTATTGATTTAATATATGTTAATGAATATGCAGGCTTTTAATTTTAAAATAAATATTAATATTGTGCAACAAATGAATGATTATACATCTCTAAAGCTTATATTATAATAAAATATAATTTAAAAATAACGTATATATTTCAGCCTTAAAATTTTCTCTGAAAGAACAGTTTTCCTAAGAGGCTAATTGTATGAATTTTTTGAAAATATTACGAATGTTCTGGACGAGATGCCAAAAGGGATTATTGATTTAGGATTGAAAGCTCCAAAATAGATCATAGTTGTTACACCATATTGAAGTTAAGGTATTGTATTGCTAGTTAAGGTAGATATTTCATTTCATTCTTGTGTTCTTGCACTAATGTAAATATTATCGAGCTGCAGGAAACAAAGTTTCAATCATAGAATGGTCTAGATTAGTTAAAATTTTTATCTACTCCCTAGTTATACTTCAATTCATGGTTACAATCAAACCGGTAGAAAACCTTTAAACTCTGCCCATACAATTTTAAGTTTACCGCCACTTCATAATTAAAACTAGACAGTTGGGATAATATCGGTTGGGAAACTGTATTCTAAGCGATCACACACACATTAGTTGTTTTATCAAAAAAAGTAAAACATGAGTTGTTTGATAGTATCTATCAGGTGCTTGGTTCTAGAAACATTGAAGACGGTGTCTTGTGATAACTCTGACAAACGGCTTAGAAATTGCGGTTTTGAGGTAAATATTATATGCTTGTGAATATGCTTTATAGAACTAATTTTTTAAAATTAAAATGGAGAATTCAAATATGTATTGAAATTAGTGTTTAATCAAGATATAGTTTTTAACATTAAGATCCTTCTGATTGCTTATTGGTTTTATTTATTCAATTTTTACTTCTAAAGATTATCGACTTGCATTGGCTCTCTCTGCATGCGCTTTTATAACTTTAGACACGGAATTTCTAAATATGCTAAAATGTTGGTATATTACTCTTACAGTTGTTAAATTATTCTAAAGTGGTAAATTATAGGAATATACTAGTCACGCTAATATAATTTTACCACTTAAGAAGCCTGTGAGATATGACATTTTAAGCTTTTGACATAAAGCCAGCCGTTATAGACTTCTTTAATTCAATGTCATACTACAGTATATTTTTTATAAAATTTATTTTGAATGAAAAAAGTAGTAACTATGATTGTATTTTATAATGTTATCAAAATGCATTGATTTATATTTGTTTTATTCCTTGTAATTTGAATTATTTTGATAAATACCTGCCTATAAATCTATGTTAATCATAGTATTTATTTAAAAAAGTTAAATATCACCTTGCTCTTTACTAATTAAAATACAATAACGTTCAGTAATTTTGTTGATGATTCATAGAGCATTTATAAATAAAATAAAAAATGAAACTGTACATAAGATTTAAAATGTTTATTGTAATTGAATGAATATTAACTATATGTAAACAATAACTTAATTAAAATTAATAAAAAAATAGAAAGGCAAATACTCTCAAAATAATGACTTTTATATTTATTATAAAGCAGTAAATAAAAATATGTCTTTCATTTAAATGATACAAAAATGAAATACTGGAATTTTAATTAGTTTTTAATCAACTATCAAATTAAAGTCGCACTTTACAATGTCTGAGTGCTACTCAATTTAATTAGAGATATTTCAATAGTTATAGATTTCATTTATTACTACAGGTAACGTAAAAATAACTTGTTAATTAATTTCTTTAAATTAATTATGTTTAGGATGTTTGTATTTTGTGACTAGGGTATCTTTACATAACTAGTTTGTATTGAATTGGTATAAGTATTATATTTAAAGAAAAAATACATTGTTCCATAATTATTTATGAAGGAATTAAAAACATTTGTTTTTCATAATTATTATTATTTATTGTAATTACAATTATTATTAGTAAATTTTAATTATTATTTTTTTCAATTTTCTAAAATGGTTTTTACACAATACTTATAAGTTCCTTTATATTCTTTGATAATTTCAATTTTTTATTTACATAAACCATAACAATTTTAATTATATTTGCTAACTTCCTTTTTTAATAGAAATTTCTTAAATATGTACAGCTAATTTATATATGCTTTTAGTGATTTATTTAAATGAAATGTGACTAAAGTGTTTAAAGAATTTGTGAGAATGATAATAGTGAAATGTTACACTTAAATATACGAGAATAATTACAGATAAATCTTATGCACTTAAAATAGTTGGTGAGTAACAGTTTCGAATTCGTATGAAATAAATAAAATATTTATTTACATGAACTGTATACAATTAAAATCATTTTGTATAAAACAAGCAGCTTCTTTTGTTATTTCTTAGAAAAAATAATTAAGATTACAATAATTTTGCTGTAACATAAAAAAAATAATTATGATAACAAAAATCCATTAGATAGATTAATAAAAAGAGTTAAGGGATTTTTGTTAATATAATAAAAATGATTATGATAACAAAAATCCATTAACTTTACATAGAAAAGCCAAATAAATATGTGACTTACATTATAGAAATAAATATATAAATCATATTTACATAATCGTTCTCACAAGTGTTTTTCATTCGACTAAAAATATCACACTTAAACTTTTAAAATGTGTACATCAATATGTAAATTATAATCAATGTAGGCAAAGTTTAAATCAATAAAGATAAAATGATTTTTTAGGTTTATTTTAGCATAGTTGCACCAGAAGAATTAATTTTTAACTTCTCAACTAAATAAATATTCACTAACTTCCTTTTTTAATAGAAATTTCTTAAATATGAACAGCTAATATATATATGCTTTTAGTGATTTATTTAAATGAAATGTGACTTAAGTGTTTAAAGAATTTGTGAGAATGATTATAGTGAAATGTTACACATAAATTTACGAGAATAATTATAATTAAATCTTAATCACTTAAAATAGTTGGTGAGTAACAGTTTCGAATTCGTATGAAATAAATAAAATATTTATTTACATGAACTGTATACAATTACACTCATTTTGTATAAAACAAGCATCTTCTTTTGTTATTTCTTAGAAAAAATAATTATGATAACAAAATTCTATTAACTCTACATAGAAAAGCCAAAAGAATATGACTTACATTATAGAAATAAATATAACAATCACATTTACATAATCGTTCTCTCAAGTGTTTTTCATTGGACTTAAAATATCACACTTAAACTTTTAAACTGTGTACATCATTATGTAAATTATAACCAATGTAGTCAAAGTTTAAATGAATAAAGATAAAATGATTTTTTAGGTTTATTTTAGCATAGTTGCACTAGAACAATTAATTTTCAACTTCTCAACTAAATAAATTGCATCCCAAATGTAATATTTGAGATTGAAAATTTAAATGTTACTGTTTAAAAATAATGTATTTACATATTATAGTCAATAAGATTTAAAAAATAATTATAGGTATACCGTAGGGAGTTAATACTTTGTCTCTTCTTGTTAATTCTTTGGCAAAATAATTGAAAAAATATAGCTTATTTCATATTTAAAAAAAATTTTCTATTAATCATTGGTTTAAAAGTATTTCATTTACTGAAAGGTTTTTTATTTTTTACTTTCTCTCTCTTTTGCAAATTATATTTAACAAACGCGCATTTGGAATCTCAAATGACTTACCTTAGTTGAGAAGATTCAGTGTTAGCAGAATAGTTAAAATTATCTTTTGTTTATTTTTAATACCTTTAATCATCACTGTGTCGAATGCTTTTTGCTTTCAGTTTTATTTTTGCTGTTCAATGATTATCATTTGCCATCTACCAGATTCTGCTTAAACTTTGATTAAGCAGTAAGACAAGGAAGAATCTAATAATTTTTTAATAAAAATCATTCGACTGGAATAATAATTTGCATCCTGTTTTCGTATTAGGGATTAAAAAGCTTTATTTTGCTCCTTGAAATTATTTCCTAACAGTTTAAATTACTTTAGTAATATCCTAGTTTTGGTGTGATTATATAATGTACATAAAATTAACACATTATGCACTTGTATAATATATAAAAGTACATAATGTGCATTTTCAATATGGAGCACTTAACATTTGTTTTTAGGAGTTTTAAAAATTTAAACAGCTCTTTTTATGTTTCAAATTATAGGCCGATTTTTACGTCATTGTTTATGCTTATTATTAATTTTGGCCATTATTCAGTTTAAATGCTATTTTTGTATTTGTTTATTGTATACCTTGCTAAAGAATGGATTGTAAAATTTTAATTTTGATTAATTTTTTATCAATTGGAATTAAACTTTTTTATAATAATTATAACCTATAATGTATAAAATGTTTAAATGAGGTAAAATAAATAATCTATTGCTCCATTGACGTTGCTGATGTTTTTACAAATTTATACCTCGAAAATTTCTTATACAATGTATATTAAATTACTTTCCATGCACATTAATTTTGATTCCATATGATTTTAATAGCACTTAAACCTATTTCAGTATTGATATAAGCTGCAAACCACACACAAATGATAACCAAAGAAATTTTGTATTTTCTTCAATGAGCCAGTTAATTTTACTTTAATTTTCATTCCAGTGTTTTTATATGATTTTTTGTGCTCGCGCTTATTTTACTAACAATAAAATTATATAATTAACAATATATATATATATATATATATATATATATATATATATATATATATATATATATATATATATATATATATATATATATATATATATATATATATATATATATATATATATATATATATATATATATATATATATATATATATATATATATATTGGTTACCTCTAAAACTTTATATAATATTATATTTTCTCCTTTAAAAAGAAATCACTAACCCTTGTTACTGAATTTAAAATTATATTTAAAGGACTTTTTTAGAAAAAAATCTTATCTTCAGGGTAACTTTGGAATCAAAAGTGATATATTTATTACCTGTTGGCAAAATGTAATTGTGATGCACAGGGTCAAAGCTTATTTCAAATATTTATTTTTAAAGGAATAATATCAAAACTGCTTACTTTGTGAAAATTCTTTCGTTGAAGCTTTTCAAATTCGATCAATATGGAGATAAATATGATTAAAATAACTTTGCGATAAAGTTATTTTTCATAAAAAGAAAAAATTGTGGAATCCGATAAATTATTAAATTTTTGGAGATGCTTGAATATAACGAATTCTGTAAGTGACAGGTTTATTTCATATTTTATGCAAAAATAGTTTTATTACTAAATACTTTTCAAAAATATATGTGAAGAAATTAATGAAGAATATTTTATTTGATAATAAGAACTACTTTTTATGCTTACATATCAGAGATATAACGTTAATCTATGTTTTGCACAGGGCAAATTTATTAACTTGTCAAACGGAATGCATTGATTTGTTAGTTATGATTTAATGCAATAGAGTTACTTTTATATTATTTATTTTCGTATTCTTCTTCTGACTTAAAATTTAATCTTTTTAATTAGAGGCATGAAATTCTTTATTTAATGAGATTAGCTCTTGAGATTTTTTTAGAGTAGTTATATTGTTCTTCCAATATTTCTACAATATTTTTTCAATATTCTTCCAATAAACTGTTCCAATATTTTCAAGTTTTCGGTAAAATTCTCTTTAAGAAGCGCTACTATATTGCTCAAGATTTCTTTTGAAAAAACTATAGAAATTAATATTAGATAAAAAAAATTAAATTTGCATATTAAAATTAGGTCAAATAAATGTAACTGCAATAATTAAAAAAACGTCTAAAATATATTAGCAAAGATTTTTATTTAAATATAAAGCATGTACATTAAAATTTTTATGCATTAATTTTAAAAAATTAACTCTGATTGGAAGTTTCTTTATAATTATATTTATATATTTCTCAATACTCAATTAAGTTAGCAATTTTATATTCCCCTCCTTATTAATTCCATGAATTGATAAGAGAGTTTTTTAAACTAAATAAGACAATTAGTGTCTTTGTTATATTATTGTGGTTTTGTTTTTAATTGGGAAAAGCAAAATTATTAATTCAAATGATTTTCCTAAATTTAGATATTAAATAATATGCGACCTCCATTTCTAAAAATAAAGTGATTTTGATTGTAATCACTTCCAGAGATATCTATTGAAAAGATACTTATGATTTCACACGAATATATTTACCATCGTTAAAAAGTGAAAAAGTTAACGGACAAAATATTTTGATCATTAATAAAGGAAATTGTTTTCTATTAATATATGTGTTACAAGATATTTGCATTACATCATAGTTATCAATATTTAATCACTTTATTAGTTTTTAGAAATAAGATTCTTCTCATATCAAATGTTTTAACTAAATCATTTTAGGGTCCATTAAAATAGAATTATGCTTTAATTAAACTATAAGTTTACATTTATTATATTTTTTATCAATAAAGTTAATATTTTCGATTTATGCATAAAAAACTAGAACCTTTACTAAGCATTTTTTATAGAATAAAATAGGTAATTTTTATAGACTAAAATATTTCGTTTTAGAAATCTCGCAACAAAACTTTCCTTAAATTAAAATACTTTTTGATTCTGAAAATGTTTCCACCAATAAGATCTAAAAATTTCTATTTGAAGATGTTAATTTATTATGACAAAAATTATTTTAAAACTTTCAATTTGAAATAAATAATGTTTAGATGTTTAAAATAATGGACATAAGGGTAAAATAATTTTGGCAACTATTTTGAATCAAATGGTAACAAATTCAATATTGAATGGTGAGAAACAATAATAATTATGTTAAATTTGTATCAAATTAAGAAAAAGCAATTTATCTTAAGTTAAATTTTGTTAAAGGATTATAAAAATCTGAGAAAATTATTATAACTGATGTTTGTATATTATTTATGTAAATAAGTTATTTTTCACCTTGAATTTTCACAAACAAATATTGAATACAGTAAAGCACTAATACTGACACAACAAAAAACACTTGTCTTATATTGTAGTTTTGTTTTAAACATCACTGGATATGAAACGATTTGTAAGCATTTAAAATTATAATTGATAACAAAAAATTAATAAAATTAATTAAAATTATTTTTTACTGAAAATTTCAAACGTTCCAAATCATTTAATAGTAATTCAAAGAAAGCGTTTATTAATGCTTGCAAAAAGTGATGAGCTTAACATCGGACAAATGACATCATTCAACTAACAAAGCTTTCTTGTACTAAATATTTTATGATATAATCTTCTTTAAATATTGTATGAGTTGGTGAAAAGGTCAATAAGCTGGTAACTTTTATCAGTTGATAAAAATTTTAAGTTTCTAGAGGGGATTAGCTTAGTTTCAGGAATTTATAATTATTACATATAAGTATACGGAAACATTTTACTCTAGGCCAATTTATAAATCATACTTTTACGTCTAGCTAAATAAAATAAAAATTTAATGAAATAAAGCTGTATTAAATGTTAGATTTAAGATAAAACCATTAAAACGTCTAGTTGTTTTTTGATGGAATATTTTACTCAATAATAAACTAAGAGTTTCACTATATATTATTCAGGTATTAACATGATATCAATCAATTTCAAACGGCTTGTAAATTTGTTTTTGCTGACAAGTATTTCGAAAAAAATTGGACGATTTATTCTCATAAACTTTGATGCTGCTTATGAATAATTTACCATTTACTATTTATGCTTATAAATTTCGTTTACCAAATAAATATAATATAATTGTTTTTGACACACTTCATCTATTTTCAGTAAAGATAAAATTTATCAAAAAATATATGCTAAAAACATTTTATCGATATTTTTAAAATTAAAGATATCCTTTTTATAAAGTTTTTTAAATAATTTCAGCACATATTTTCTTATTAAAATAGTACGAGTTACTTTATAGGCAACCATTTTTTAACTCCAATAATGAAGCTAGCTCATAATGATTTAAAGTATTTTTTTTGTCTACAGAAAATCTCAGCAAAGTTTGAATTGAATTAATTACCATAATTTATATGCTTGATTAAAAAAAGAAAACTTTCTGAGTAAAAATCATGACGACACTAAAGCAACTTTCGGGGCTCGATTTTTAATCATAATTTTCTCCCTTTCTCTCCCCCCTTCATACATCAAATTGTATCAATAATAATATATTTTGATTATTTTTTGCTAAGCCTACACTATGACCATAATTTTATACCTTATAAATGACCAATAATATTCAAATTTAATGAAATTTGACAACAGCCATCTTCAGCAATGATAAAACAAGAATTCGATGCTTTTTTATTGCTGTTTATAGTGGTTTCGCGAGAAGTTTCGATTTGGACAGGATGGAATCTCCAGAATTCGCAGATATGAGCAAATGTTTCTTCATAGGGAGAAGAAAGTTTGATAACGCTAGTTTTTATCTCCAGATTCATTCGAGTTCATCCTTTTACTGATTTCGAATCCATCATGAATATGTATGTGTTATATGGGTTTCCGTGTGTTCATTGAAGTTCAACGTATCAAATAAGCGAGCATAAGATAATAACAAAATGAGTATAACCAAGACAATTGTTAATGAAGAAACCTTTCTCAATATCCGGCAATTTGTTCAGATTCTTATGACTTTATCTTAACTTACATCTCATAAGCAAAATTACAAATTTTTTATAGTGTCCTAATTTTTAAGGCAAAGACAATGTAAAAATTTAAAAATTATGTTAAGTAAGCATTGTACAAGATAATTGAAGATAAAAAACTAATATACATATTTTTGATACAATATAACAATATTGAAGCTATTTTTATATGTATTTTGTAAAATAATGTTTGAATGATAACTAAAATAGAATCCAAAATATTTTTATATTAAATAAATTATTAGTTTAACAGTGAGTTCCAAGAAACTAAAGTTTTAAGACTATACTAATATTTCAAATTTGATTTTAATATTTTAAAGAAAATGTTAGGAAATGATTTAACTCTAATTGTGTATTTTAAGAGAATAATTTAATATTATGTGTATTTATAATATATTACATCATTTGGCGTACACAAGTATGGTTAAAGTCACACAAAAGTATTTTGACAAACAGCTTCTTATTTTTATTTAAATTCTATTTTGGTTAATTAATCACTGATAATAAAAATTATTATTAGTAAATATAGAGTTAACAACAAATAATTATAATTATATCATGATTTGAAATTAGCTGAAGTATAGAAGTTATATAAAAATTTTCTCACGAAAGATCTAGGTAATTATTTTATTTTATTTGAAATTCAAATAATTTTGTCGGTTTCACTCTCTGATTCATATTGAAAAGTATATCAGTGGCGGGAACAGAATTAATGATTATTATATATTCAAAATAAATAAATATGAATCCTTTTTTCTAACTGAAAAAAGTTTTCTGAACAGATTTTGATATTTAAATTAGGAAATATTCTAATTTGTTTTATTGTATTAATAGTGATGCATTTTTATGATGAATATTTAAAATGGTATGCAGAATTCAAAATAAACATGGTATAATTTGAATAAAAAAAATAAAAAAAATGACAAAAAGGAAAATGTTTTTGTAATGTGTTCCATGATTATTGTAAACATTTCAAGTTTTGAACACATAAAATATTGGCGCAATTTTCTTATTTAACTTTACAGAATACAAATCTCAAGATATGCGTAAAGAGATACCATCCACATTATTTAACACATCGTGGAAATGTCTAAAGTACTTTGTATGCTTTCGTGGTAGATTCAAATTCAATTTAGAGATTTCTGTTGACAACCACGAACACTTTTAAAAAGTTTCTAACTTTTCTTGCTCCTAAAGAAAAATACTTTCTTGTTTCGCTTTCAACATGTATGAAGGTATGATGATACAGTTTTAAAATTACATTCGATTTTTATATCACAATCTGATTTTTAGGAGAATTTTTGTTTTATAAAATATGTTTGTAATATTTCAAACAATTTTGATGTGGAAATAAATTTCCTAATGCTAATAACATTGAAATATGTAACTTTTATGATGCATTTTGGAAAAAAATTATTATGTATATAGTAAAAATTACAAAAGTAAATAATTAAAGTTAGAATTATTCCTTAACATGAACTTATTAAATAATGTATTATGATAAGAACAGGGGTAATTTATAAGAAGAAGTATATTTATCACATATCCTTTCAAATATAATTAATTATTTAACCATCTAAACACTCTCTCTATCTCCACTCGCTTTTAATAATAATATTAATAATATATAAACATGTATATATTTGTTGTGCTAATAAAAGTTTGCATTTATACAACCATTAAAGTAAAATAAAGATTCTTCTTTCCTTAAATTCAGAAATCTTGTTTTTCGTCATTAATATCTTCTAATCTAGAAGTTACGAATGTCTGGAGCAACTTAATGAAATTGAATCCTTCTTGGTGACGTGTTCAAAACTTGAAAATTGTTTATCGATGCCATCACTACCGCAAACTATAATGATAGCACAGACAATATAAGTTTAATGTGTGCAATGTCAATATTACAATATCAGTGTTCGATCGGAATAGAGCCAAATCTTCTGAAAAGACTGGAGGAGGTAAAAGCACAACATCCAATATTATTAAAATTTAGTCCCGACTTAAGTGATGTTGCTTAAAAGTGATATATTTATAATTTAATCTGCATTACAGTATTACCTATGATTTTTAACATAGAAATGCTGCCATAAGTGTTTCATTATCTTTCATTTTGCGGTTTTAAAACTGAAAAGGAATCTTTACTTAATGGTTATGTCTTTATAAAATAAAGAGGATTCGATAATAAATTATCTATGATAAAATTTTTTTATCACTTTTTGCTTATTAAAATTCATTAAAATCGCGCAGCATCTGTTTCATCTATTTGAGTCTTGATGATACAATGATGTTATTAATTTTTAATACTAACAATGCTTGGAAAAAGAAAACTGATATATATATATATATATATATATATATATATATATATATATATATATATATATATATATATATATATATATATATATATATATGTGTGTGTGTGTGTGTGTGTGTGTGTGTGTGTGTGTGTGTGTGTGCGTGTGTGTGTATCTGTGTACGTAAATGTATAAGTATGTCTTTATAATGGGTTGTTCCAAATAGTGTCTTTTGAATACAATAATCTCATATGTGGTTGTAGAGGACAAAATTAAATACGTAACTATCAGTTTTAATACCATATTATTACTGATATTCTAAAGATTGTGTAGGGTATATTGTTATTACTTTTTTGTTTCATTTTCCTTCTTATGAATCAAAAAGGAAATATCCTTTGGAATTTCATTGATTAAAGATAATGAGAGTTATCTCAGTGCATAAGTAAACACAGGGGCACAGATGTTGGAGTATCAAAAGATACTGTGACAAAGGTTATGACAATATACAACAATCATAATTAAATGAAATCTGTGCAAGAGAGTTGTAGAACGAAAACCAAGTTATCAGCTAGAAATTGGCAGACATTAAGAAAAATTGTGACCAGAAAAAGAAATACGGAGTGAAAAGGGCTTCTGAGCTGAATGAAAATGTAAAAAAATCAGTATAGACCCATACAGTTCCAAGAAAATTGCATAAATAAAATATTTGAGTCTGAGCTGTAATTGAAAAACCAACTATGGCAGATGTAAATAGGAGCTATGAGAATGTGGTGTAAGAATCATAAAGACTAGTCTAGGAACCAACGGAAAGGAGTCTTGTTTTTTAATGAGTCTAGTTTCATCTAATTACCCTACTCATGAAGAATTTACTGTAAAATCTCCCTCAAAAGCTTGCAATTCAGAATGTTTCTTTCATGATGTGAACCATAGGAAAGGGCCCCGAATAATTTGGTTGTTTACCTCGTGATTTTGTGTAAGTCTTTTTGTCAATTTACAAGGAAAAATTACTGACGCGGATTACGTCTTTCTTTTGCTCGATCAACTGCATCCTGTTGTGGAGATATTGTTTCCGTCTAGCGATTGAACCAATTAAGATTACAATTTATATTTTCCAGTAATTGAACTGTTTATCTAGATTTTGGGAACATGAATAATCAGCTGCATACTTTACTCTTCAAATCATTGGACATGAAATTATAGTTTCCCTTTCAGAGGAAATAGTAAAATTCTCTTAATATTCTGCTGAATGTATCTGTGTTCGAGCAGTTTCTGTGTAAGAAAGTGTTAAGTATCCCACTAACAGCCGTGTAGAAGTCATATGTTCATTTAAAGGTGGATTTAAGTAGTTTTAACTGTCAACGTTGATCCCACGGCACATTACATACAGAATACTTTTTTGTAATGAATTTCCATTATTCTGAACAGCTGTTTCATATATTATGACTATATATTTATTCATAATAATTTGAAATATTAATCGTTCATTACATCTAGTTTATTCTTTGTTTTTATCTGTCATTTTTTTGTTGGGATAAACCATTTACAACAAAAGAAACAAATATCAATATTGTGAAGCAGCATTTCCGAAAACCGAATATTTGAACTGCTTAATTGCTTTTTTTGTAATTTGTTCTTATATATGCTTATTTTCGATAAAATTATATTAACATTTTTATTAAGTACTTTTTTAAGTATTTAAGTTGTATACAGAAAGGCATACGGAGGGTTTAACTTTGGAATATTTCAAATAAGATTTATATACATTAGAAAGCGAAATTTTAAAAGGATAACCTTTAATGCTTAAATAATATTATAAAATGTCAAATTAAAAAAAAATTGAAGGATTTTCTCACCATACTACGGAAAATTAAAAAATGGAGACTAATTGAAATTATATATATATATATATATATATATATATATATATATATATATATATATATATATATATATATATATATATATATATATATATATATATATATATATATATATATATATATATATATATATATATATATATATATATATATATATATATATATATATATATATATATATATATATATATATATATGTATATATATATATATATATATATATATATATATATACTGCTCAAAACAATTAAAGGATATTGTAAGTTTTATATAAAATAAAGATATAAACGAAATTTCTTTTGCTGAAAATGGAAGAAGAGAATCACAAATGAAAATTTTTCTTATTTTCAAACTGTGGAGTATGCTAATTTTGAGCTCGACGTCAAAAACGTCACTTCAGTGGCAGTGAATAAAATTTGACTTTAAACTGAATAAAAGACAATGAATACAAGAATGATCGGTATTCAGTAACTGCTTTGTTTCGATGAGTACGATGTCTCAACGAAGTAGTTTGACCGATTCGGAAGCTTGGAGAGTTGTTGGTAGGTTAGAAGGGGTCCAAACTCAAGCCAGAGTAGCGCAAGCCATTGGAGTGTTACAAAGTGTGATTTCCAGGATCTGGAACCATTTTTTGAGACTGGAAGTGCAGGCCGAAGACCAGGGCAAGGTCGTAGACGGGAAAAAACGCCCAATGAAGATCATTATTTAGTGTTAACGGCTCGGAGACACCGAAATATGAACGCTACTCTTCTCCAACAACACCTTCCCTCGGCTACTGACACCACGGTTTCAACTCAGACTGTCTGAAACTGGCTCCATGGTGTAGTTCTGTATGCTCGCTGACCTATGGACCTATGGTAAACTAACATCAAAGCATCGTCGCGACCACAGGGAATGGGCAACAGAGCATGTGAAATGGAGGAGAAATGTGGAGCAATTTTCTTTTTTCTAACGAGTCCCGTTTTTTTGTTCATCTTGATAATAGGCGTATTTTCATCTGGAGGGACCGTGGCAGTAGGAATAATCCAGCGTTCGCGCACGAAAGTGTCAGATTTGGCGGTGGAGGAGTGTTGGTGTATGATGGCATCTCCATTGACGGGCGCGCAGACCTCTATATCATTCGAGATGGACCTCTGACTGGTCGCCGATATAAGGATTAGATCTTCAGACCTATTGTAGTCCCTTACGCTGCAGCAATCGTAGATGACTTCATTTAAATGGACGATAACTGCAGGCCACATCGTGCTAACCTGGTGGTGAATTTCCTTTTCAAGGAAGGAATCGTACAAATGGAATGGCCAGCTTGTTCTCCAGACATCAATCCAATAGAGCACGTTTGGGACGCTTTAGGAAGACGAGTTGCTGGCCACCAACCATCCCCACAGACTTTTCAAGAACTGGAAAGAGCTCTTCTGGAAGAGTGCGACAGAATACCACAACTCGTGGTTAATAGCCTCATTGACTCCATGCCTCAAAGGTGTTCAACGTTGCTGGCCGTCCTTGGAAACCATACCCCTACTGAAAAAGACTTTCTTTGAAGACAATACCTTTTCTTATTCTTTTTTTCGCATATGCAAAAATTGTGTTTTTTTCCTTTTGTACACAAATGCGCAATAAAATTAATTTTTTTCTGCCAAACATGAGTAATTTATTCTCATATAACCTACTACGTCTGTCGACCATGCATCAATCAGTTAAAAAGTTTCCCAGCCACAAGCCGCAATATCCTTTAATTGTTTTGAGCAGTGTATATATATATATATATATATATATATATATATATATATATATATATATATATATATATATATATATATATATATATATATATATATATATACATATATATATATACATATATTATATATATATATGTGGCTACAAAGCCAGCCACACAATTGTGGCGTTTAAAAAACTACTACGACTTTAACTTCTGCTGTTGTCGCGTGCGGTGAAAAATGTTGTTCTTAAAAAGACCGCTCGCGCCGGAGAAGTGAAGCTGTGATTATGTATTCGTTTTTGATACGTGTATTTCTGTAATTCCATTTATGTGTGTGTTGTGTGCGAATAAAAAATTATCAAAAATGCGAACTTTATAAGCTTTATTGCTTCAGTTAAATAGCGAACTTTTGTAAGCTTTATTATTTCAGTTAAAATGCGAACTTTGTAAGCTTTATTGCTTCATATATATATATATATATATATATATATATATATATATATATATATATATATATATATAAGGAAAAAGCCAATAAAGGGAAAGACATTTTGGAAAAAGCATGCCTTTCTTTTACATAAGTGTAAAAGGGTACATTTAACTTTTAACTATGTTTGATGATATTTCAACCATTTAGAAAAAAATCAATATTTCTAAAAGTTGTTTATTCTCCCTAATACTAAAAAAGATCATTCCAGATGGGAAAAATATGGAAAATTTTTACTGTTTGCCTTCTTGACTTTCAAATGATCACAGTGATTTCTCTCTTTTTGAAGAGCTACTAACATTTTTAACATAATTTAAACTTTTTATTCATTGATTTTATGATGCTTATTACATTTTTCTTGTATTTTTTATGCATAGAAAATATAATTTTTAACCCTTGTGATAAGTGCAAGTTGTAATTTGATATTAATAATTTTTGTTAAACTTTGTAAGTTTCTTTTGATTCTTACAAAACTATTTTATTATTAGTAGTATTTTACATGTTAGAGTTTTAACATTTAGATAATTTTGCGGCTCTAAATACTTTGGTATTTAAACTGCCGAAATTTCTCGATTTAAAAATCAATATAATTGATGCAAATTTATCCAACCAAATCTAACCATTCTCATTTATGAAATAATCTTGTATTCAATACATCTATAAATAATAATTAGAAATATCGATGAAGTTTTCAGCAATTAAATATAATATCGTAAACTCCCTTTTTCAATTCTGATTCACTAATAATTTGATCACAAGGATAAAAATTTAAACTATCTGCTTGTTGTTCTTTGTTAAACTTGCAAAATTTAATGCAATAAAGGTTTTGCAAGCCACAAATACAAATTATAACATTATAAAAATTTTAAGAATAAAAATAACAAAGTTAAATTAATAAAAATTTGAATTTATGATAATAAAAAGATAACATCATAAAATTAACAAAAATTAATGTAAATCTTTACTTTGGTAGGGAATAAGACTGAAATAAGTAGGATATTTTTTTGTTTTTCACAGCAATATAAGAAAACTTAAATATGGTTGTATCTCTATGTTTTTTTCAGTTTAATATTATAAAAGTAAAATAAAAAAATTTAATTTTTATAAAACCTTTGATGAAAATTCCTTAATTCAGCAACGAAATAAATCACTTTAATTTTTTCACCTTTATTTTTAAAAATCATTAAAATTGTACTGTGAAATTTGAAAATATATAATGTTTTTTCATAATTATAAAATAATAAGAATGTAAGAAATGATTTTTAAAATTTTGTAAAAGATTTTTTATTTTTTGAAACACAAAAATATTAAATTAATCCAGAGTTTTTATATTCAGATTCCCATCATTTTAAAATTTCCGTTGGCAGATGTATGTCAATTCGATATTGCATTCTTATCTCAGGTATGATACAGATTCAATGAGCACCTTTTTCTTATAAAGATGTCTTTCGGCTTCATATTTTTTTCCTAAAATGAAAAATATACTGTGATGTACAAATAGCAACATAATTTTTTGAAATGATCCAGTTTATAAATTATTTTTTTACTTATTAAATCAATCCATTAAGTATTACAGTGCATTAAAAAACTTCTGATAATTAAAAGCGTATTAATTTGCTAATAGAAACATTAGATTCAATTCCATGATTTTAATGTATTTGATCTAACAATTCGCAAAGTTTATGTACCTTAAAGTACCCTTTCCTTTTTTAGTTAATTGCATATAATTGAAAGAGTTTCTACGACTTTCATGTTATATTTGTAATTTTATAGAAAAAGCATAAAAATGTAAAATTACTTAAAAGTTAGTGAGTTTATAATAAGATCGAGATAAAAAAATCCAGATTGTTTAATAAAGTAAGCAAAAATATTCTAAGAAATCATTGTATAAAACTATCCTGAAAACTAATAAGTTGACAAAAATTCCTAAAAATGTCATGTGATGATAAACTATCGAAACCATATTTCGAGAATAATAAATAAATTGATTCGCTAAGTTTGCTTGTATTTCTACAGTCATATTTTGTTGATATGCAAACTAACATTTTAATAATTATTTTGAGGAGTTGTAACTTCAACAGTATTTTGTGTGTGTGTGTGTGAACCCATGTTAAATAATCATACCGTAATGTGTTTTAAACTTAGAGAGAATAAAAGAACAAATTAGAATTTATTTAAAAATTGATATATTATATATTCATCAATATCTTGTAAGATTTACAATTAACAGAGTTGAAGCTAAATGTGTCAACAGACACTAGTAAAGTTAAGAGGTAAGACATACCCATAGTATAATTACTACAATTAAATTACATGAAAACCGTTAGTTAATTCACTTTACTTTAGAGAAAAATAATTAAATTTTTACTGTAAAGGTCTTCCAAAATTTTAGAAAAGGGTATGATATGTTAATAAATTTGAAGTGGAACATTTTTTACTCCTACAGAAACACAAAAATGTAGCATAAAAATATAATAAATTATGATGTATCATGTTGAATGCGAACTGCAATAACGCTAGAAATAAACATTGATGTTTCCAATTTTTCTTTTGTATATTTCGGTACATCATTTTTTACTGATTTGTAAGCATTAAACCAAATTGAATAAAGTAGGGAATAAATTATTGAAAATGAGTTCAATTATATTGTTTATTTAATTTCATGTTTTGTTAAAGTTTATTCATAAATTTCTTTAAATTTATTTGATACTTATTTTACTTATAAATATCTATATTTATTTATATTAAGACAAATTTTTTATTATTTCTCAAAGAAATGCTTTAGTAGAATGATTTTTGAAAAAGTCAAGAATATTTGTTGACTGTTGTTTATCGTTTATCGCTGTATTTGGAGGAAGAATCTACATACGACACAAAGTATTATATATATATATATATGTATATATATATATATATATATATATATATATATAGATATATATATATATATATATATATATATATATATATATATATATATATATATATTTCATATAAAACATATTTTTTCATATAAAACATTATGCACAGTTTTTTTAAACAATTTATGGCATGACTTTAAATGAACGAGTTTAAAATGGTCATAAGTATAATTATAAAAATTTTTGCTCAACCTTTTCTTTAAAACTAATTTTGAGTTATTTTGAAACTGTAGTAATGTTAACCGTGTAATGGTAGAAAAATCAGTCATTATTAAAAGAAGACTTTCTCTAATAACACATGATAAAAAATGTGAAATTATAGGCATCATTCCGAAATCAAGCGTTTAAGAAAATTGTTGAAATGATTGGAATGTTTTGCATGTTGTTGAACAAAACTGCTAAACTCAATGAACCCCGATGGAGTTGAGGTTTACATTACCCATCTGTTTTTCTGGTGGAGAACTTAGGGAGCGAAGTACCTGTCCCGGTTAGGTGTTCCGGCTAATGTAAAAACTCTAGTGCTTAGTTACCAAGAATTCTTATTACTCAGTTTTATAGACTCAATAAAAAGATGAAAGGCAGAGTCAACTCTACCAAACTCGAGGATCGAATCTTGGACCCGTCTCGTAAGTGCGAAACATTATCACTGAACCCACCGGACTTCTTTATTGTGGAAACAAAATACTTTATCTACTATCATAATACAAGAACTAAAAAATCTTATTTATCGTATTGAAATTATATAATGTCTAATAACTATAACACAAAAATGGATTATAAGTTATAAATAATTTTGTGATTGAATACATTAGTTATATATTAGTGAATACTTTTTTCTTACTTAGTATGGATATCAAATTAAATTCTTATAAATAATTCATCATCCATGAGACTTTCAATTTATACAAGCTCCTGAAATCAGTTTTATGATTAGAGGTTTATTTCCTAAGCCATGAAGTTGTCTCATTAACAATATATATACAGCAAAAAATTAAAATTTCTGAGAATATGAGCTTAAAATACAATTATTTTATCCACAATGGGTTATTTCTCTAAAAAATAAATGAGTTTGTACAATTATAAAGTTGCTAGTATTAATATCGGCCAAATTTGCTCCAAGAGTAAGGGTTTCTTCATTCTTTTAATATGATCTCCACAAATTCGTTTCATCAATTCTTTTGATAGTTGGTGATTTAGGTAAATTTTGTGGAAAGATGACAATTTTTCTCAATTGATTTAAATTTTTGAAAAAGAGTCTGTAGCACCAAAATATATATATTCCCATGTTGCATGACCTTATAGAATAAATATATAGAGAAAAGTTTGCTTTGATTCTTTTCGTAAGTAGTTAGATGAATTAATAACGATGGAAGGTAACTCGTATCATAGTTGATAAATGTTTACTAAATAGAATGCAATATGTATCTTATAATAGTTAATTTGTTAAATATTAATACTTTTCATTATATAACTAATATATAAGAAATTGATTTATTTTGTTTGAAATGATATATCTAAAATTATGACAATTTTAGGATATCTAATTGCTTTTATTTTCCAATAATTCAGAGCCCTAAAATTTTTATTATTCTGAAGCAAATGAAATATTCTAACTGTTTCTTATGTTGATCTTTATAAAATTATAAAATTTCAAACCATGGGATATATATATATATATATATATATATATATATATATATATATATATATATATATATATATATATATATATATATATATATATATATATATATATATATATATAATAGATAGATAGATTATAGGAATACTGTTTTAACATAGTTTGTTCTTTTCAATTTTCCCTAATGTCAAGATTATTACAATTGTTAGAATTATTGCAATAGCTTCAAAATGCAATCATACATGTGGAACTATTAATGTTAAATGAATCCTTCTTTACAAAGAGACTTGACTTTGCTTATAACGTAGCAAAAATAATTAATGAATTATAGTGGAATCATTATTTGATCATGACTGAGCACCTTCTTTAATTTGGGTATTTACTTATACAACGAAGTTCTGTATTTAATATTTTTAGCATAGAAATAAGATCATTGCAGATCTCAATAAATAAAAATTGAATCTGAAATGTTTTTTAAAATTTTATACATCATACACAGTTTTAGTTTATACAATAACAAAATGTCATAGAAAGCATCAGTGTAAGAGAATTATAATTCTGTGTTATTCTATCAGTAAAACAGTGAATGGATATATCCCTGGTATACAGACAGTGATTAATCCAATTTTTCTTTTTTATAATTCAAAATATTTTTATTCAAATTCTGAAAAACATAAAGACTGATAATATTGTTCAAATAATGTCTTATTGTTATTAATGATCATTGAAGGCTATATTGAATACATGACTGAATACTATATTATGCAAATTTTACTAGATAAAATATTCAAACTTTATTACTTAGATACGATGCTCGACATTGAAAAATGCAACACCAAGATGGAGTGGCCAGATAATTATGCAAATTTTAAGGAAGGCGCATGTTACCGAGTCATGTAAATGATGTGAAATGCGCAGCTCTCCAGAATAAGGAAAAGATGAGGAACTGGCATAGTGGGTAATATTCGCGCCATTATTGCTGCTTGGAAAATGATCATTGAAAGTTTTTAAAGTTTTTTATTGTCTCAAAGGTTGCCTGTAACTGTAGAAAATTCCATACCATCTGCAACGGAGTTTGTTCCAGCAGACAGATGAGTTAATGAGGGGCATAGTGATCGGACTGAGAAGGGCAGTTTAGTTCTTATCGCAAATCTCAGTTGACAGACACCAGGACGCGCCCATAGTGTACTGACTGTAGTGAAGATGGTTGGAACAAAGAACTATGGAACATTTTCAGGGCACTGGGTCAGCTAGAATGACGTCAGCACCCGTGGATCAACGCTACTGACGGGAGGCGTTGGCGCCCCCGTAAAGCACGTCTTCCGAAATTCTGAAGCATGTTCAAGACACTCTAGATGTTCTCATATAAAGCAGAAATATTTAACGTTGATTTTTTATTAGTTACCTGCACATATGGTACCAGTTAAAAAAATTGCCATTGACCTCACAGCATTGACGCCAATGTCTGGAATGGTACCGGATTAGAGCTAAGTGGACGACGAAATGGCGCAGGATCGTCTTCTCAGATGTATCACTCTTCTGTTTCTTCAATGATAGTCGTCATGATAGAGTGTGGCATTGACTTGGAGATATTTTCAATCCTGCCTCACTATGCGACAACGTGGCATCATGGATTGGGATGCAATTGAATACAGTTTCGAATGATTCTAGTTCTGAATGATTCTGCATATCTATACACATCTTGCTTACCAAAATCAATACAAAAACTACCCATTCTGTTCCATAGTACACCATTATCGATAAAATGTGTTAACAGTAGTATTCTTAAATGTAACAAAAAGGAAATATTTTGTTGTATTTGAAATGTACACATGCGTTTGAACAACAGCATTTCCGAATTGTTGTTCTCCAATGAATATAAAATTATACTCTAGAAGATAGCATTTTTTCAATGATAATTAACTTTTTTACATGGTTTGATTACTCAAAAGACATTTTAAATATCCGAGTAAAAATACATAGTAACATGGTGCTCTATAATGCATATGTATAATGAATAATTCTCATGTTTTTATAAAATTTAAATTTTCCTTGAATAGAAATCAATGTTTGATCACATCAATAAATGGATTTTTCTCTTTCATAAGGCTGGGACATGCATTTGCACTTTAATATTCAGAAACATTAATAGCAATAATAACATATTTTAATGATTTATTTTTATATATTTATACTATAATTTCTCATGAATGATTATACTGTCGAAACGAAATTTAAGTTGCTATTGAAAGGAATTATTTTACATTAGAAAAAGTTTTGCTGAAAAAGATGTACTAATATTTGTTTGTTTGTCGCTTTGTGGTCATTTCTGTTCATGAGAGACAATTCAACTTTGAGATTTGCTTTAAAATAGAACATAAACCTTAAAAAAGCTCAAAACCTGAGGGAAGCTTTTGTAAAAATATAAAATGGAATTAAAAAATTCTTTAACTAAAAGTCAGAACGTACTGTTATTTATGGCGATGGATAAATGATAGGCAAATCTTTTGAATCATTTCAACATCATTTCATTCTTTGAGATATATACCTGTTTGTAATACATACATTTTTTTAATCTATGAAATTATATAACATTTCATTTTGATACTTCTTTTTTGATAATACAGCAAGTCTCAAATTATTTTCTTCTGTTAAAGCGTGTCTATAAGCATTTTCTACACTTTTTTTGGAAAAGTCTTTGGAACACATGTTATTTATCCTTACAATCTGCATGATTAATAATAAAAATTATAAACAATACTATTTTTTAGATATATTTATGACAACTATCATTAATTGAAATGAAAATCACTAACATGAATAAATAATTTATAATGGCCTCATTTCTTCAAGCTACACATACTTGAAATAATTATTTACTTTAAATTGTTAACTGTTTGTCCTTGTTTATGAAAATTACATTTTATTAAATGAAATGATATGTTTGTTCTTAAAGATAAATTTATATAAACGTATTTTACACGCGTACTTTATAGTAACAAAGAAACCTAACTCTTAAAATTTAAAACAATTTGTAATTTATTTTAAATTTTAAGAGTTGGTTTTTTTTTCGTTAAACTGTTAAACTATTAACAAGTAAAGTATCTTTTCTTTAAATGAAATATTTTTATAAATTAATATTGCTACTTTAATAATACCTCATATTTTAGCAGTTAATTTTTTATAGATCTATATAAGAAATCCCGAATCCAATGCAATCTTTATGTTTATATAATTTAAATATATCTATATAAAATACAAAATCCTAAAATTTGAATTGCATCTCATCTCTTAAAACTGGAATAAATTCATTTGAAGTTTGATACAATGTAATATAAATCTAAAGTATTTTGTATCAAAGAAAAAAATATATTTTCCATTAAAATTATTTACAAAGTTAATATTATTGTAAGGTTACTATGGAACTTATGGCCCTAATGAATGATTAAAGGTAAATTAAAATTTCTAATATATTTTACAACTTTAATAACTCTTTTTCGTAAAATATAAATAATCATTAATAACATACTATTTCTAATCACTCCATTTACTTAAGTTATATAAAATATATGCACAGAGCTTAAGTGCATTATGTTAGCATTTTAAAGTAAAAGTAATAAATTTAAAAAATTTAATAACATCTTACATTTTTGCACAATAATTTTTTATCAATCAAAGGTAATATAAGCATCAGTCCAAAAATGCCAATTATTATGAAGATCCATAATTCCCAGTCTTCACTTCCTTCTGAATAAAAAGAAAATATTCTTGAATATTGAATTAAGTATATTTGAATAATAAAAATTATTGAAAAATCAGAGTAAAAGAAATAATCAATATAAAGGCAAATATTTAAGAAATCACTTATATTTTATGGAAATAACTATTCAAACAGTTTCTAACTAAAAATCATCACATCAAAAGTAATTTTTATTCACATGGTCTTATAAATTATAACGTTTTTGAACTGGAGTGCAAAACTTTATGCAAGTTCCTCATTTATTTGCTTTCAAAGATCAATAATTTGCACGTGAAAATTGTTGACATAATTTGCATTCTATGGAACATTTTTATATAATCAGCATACTCAAATAGAAAAATCAAGAACATTTTAATAAAGTAATAGTTAATTATGGTCTGTTATACTCATTAGGTTTGCTATTAAAAGCTAATGTGAATATCATGTACCGGAGAATGAGTATCAATTAATTGAATTGTATTTGAAAAAATTTTAATCAAACTTTAGTATAGTAGGAAATTTAGCTGCTTTTGATAGTTGACAGGTGATAAGTTTACAAAGAGTTTTTTTTATTGTTACGATTTTATAATCACACGATGATTGCATCTGCTAACAAAAAATTGATACACAAATTCATAAATAAAAAAATGAATAATTGGATAAATTTATTTAAAACATGCTTTTTATAGATTTTTTACAGTATAATTTTCCTGTTTGTAACAGCCAAAAAATAATTCTACGCTATTTCTACTTTCATGTTTTCGTCACACTCCTTAAAAGTCTGAATCTTTATATCATGAAGTACATATACATCGGCAAATACAGAGTGTAAATGGCTGACATAGAGAATAATAATAAAATACAATCTTATTTATTTGAATTTATTGAACATAACTTAATTTTAAAACATAACTTATGAATTATATTTATACAGATATACAGATGTAATAATTTTCAATGAGGTTGGAATTACACTTGTGCGCTTTGCCTTGATTATATTTAGTATTAAGTGGCATGTTGTCAATATTAAACAATGTTGCAATTCAATTTATATGCTTTTATCTTCAACCACAAAAATACATTATGGACATTTTTTAAAACAATTAATATAAAAGAAAACGTTTCTTTTATGGATAAATTCATTATTCATTTAGAAGCATAATAGAGTTTCTGAGCCTGACGTTTTGCTAAAAATTGTTTGTTAAGGTAAAAACGAGCTTGTAAATGGGTTTTACAAATCATTATAGAGAACTAGGAATCATATCAACGAAGTTTTTATTTCACCAAAAGTGAATTTTTGAATAGATTTCAAATTATTACCATTAAAATTTTAATATTTCAAACAATAGTATTTTCATAATATTAATTAATCCTCAATATAAGTAAGGATTAAAATCTCTTAAAATATTTTTTCCGTTGGATTGATTAACTATTTTGTATAAAGATGAAATTAGAAATTAAGTTTGCCCAGAATAAAATTTAAATATATTCTAACTGCTTAAAAAAACTACAAATGAATGACAAGAGCATAGAATAGACGATTTGTCATTAAGTAATAGGAAATTTATTGAAATAAACTTTATTTGTTAGAAAAAACAATTTTATTCAGTGTGAATGTAATATGATGAATAAATATCATCAGTTAGTGTATGGATATGAAAATATTATTGAATAAATTACACAATTAAGATATTTTTATTAAGGACCAGCAACGAAGATAATAAATATTATCAGAATTATAATTTTCTTGCCAATCAAAGTAATCTTAGAAAATGGGGTGAATTAGAACTAAATACATACTTTCGCATGTTATTTCTGAACTGTTATTAAGCGCAATATATCCTTGTTTACATTCACATTTCTTTATTCCTTCTTCATCAAATTCGCATAAAACAGCATTTTCACCACAATTGCATTCTGAAAAATATCACGAATAAAAGGTAACAAATTTATAGCATAATGAAAGTAATTTTACTGTAAACAAAAATTTTACTATACAGTTACTTCTCATCATAATGCCTTTCAACTTATATAAGAAATTTCTTACAAATAATACATATTCTTGATATTTAATATTTAGAAAATGTGAGGAAATGAATTATAGAATACATTAAGAATTTTTACTTCAAAACTTACAAAGCTCATATAGATTGCCCTTAAAAAGATATATTTTCAAATATTAAAAATATGTTAAAAATGAGACAGATCAACATTTTTACCACAGATGCAATGAATTATTTACTATAAAGATTTTTTATTACAAAAATTATTTTGTCTGACAAAATTTTTGCTTAGTGTCTACTCTTCCACGCAAAATTGTAAGAAACTAATTATAACATATTTAAGGAAATAATTTTTTAAATTCAAAATGTCTGATATTTAAATGTTTATTGATAATATACATTAATTTTAATAAAACTATTACTTTCACAAGTTATTTCTGAGTTTCCGTTGTTAATAACCGAAGCGTATCCGTCTTTGCATTTACAAATTTTTCTTCCCAGGCTGTCGAAATTGCATAACACAGAATTTTCTCCACAATCACACCCTGTAAAATATAACATAAGAAATAAATATTGAGTATAATTTGATGAAAAATTTTATAATATAAATACCATATACTGAGTTTGTGTAGTTTAAAAATAAATGCACAAAATATAATATGAAAATAGTACAAATTTCTCGTTATTTAATATCTACAGAATACATATTTAAACTCTACTTTAGCATAGAATAAATTACAATAAGATTTATTGTTAATAAAGCTACATTATTTTTCAATGAGCAAAGAAAATTCCAATAAAATAATGTTATTTTAAATGTAATTGAACAGAAAGGCGCAACACTATCTTTTCTGTAAAAATGTTTCAATGTATGTATTCAAAAAATATATTCCCGATGGTATAAGAATCATTTCAACAGTATAGAAAAATAGACGACCTATTAAAATAAATTTAATGAGAGCAGACCAAGTTAGTTTTTTTAATGGGTTTGCAAGTGCACAGAAATGTCACGGTTTTTTGGTGGAAACGAGGTGAAAACAGAATAAGAAAGGTTCATATCTAATAAAAGTTAAAATTACATATGAAATTAAGTATAGAAAGGTATTCTGGTTATTTACCAATTTCTAAATATGAGGACAGTGAAGAAATTGCAATGAAGATTTGCAAGTTGTGGATAATGAAGAAATAGCTACTTAAAAATGTTTGAATTCCCACTTCATTAATATTTTTTTAGCATTTATAAACGTTTGAAACAGAAAGAAATAATTTTTCTTTAAAATAAGTCGTGTTAAAATTTTAGAAACTGAAGAATCAGCTACCTTATTAAAATAATAAAATACAAAGTACTTTTTTTGTTTTAAAACATTACACATGAAAGTTTGTATGTATAAAAGTCCAATTATTTTCATTGTTTCATAATTTACTTACATCTAATAATTTTTAAGTTAAATAACAGATGAAATAAGATATTTTCTATTTAAAATCATGCTTTTTTATAAAATTGGTTTTCAAAATTAATTTGGCAAAATATTTTATAGATTTTACACAATAAAAATGTTTTCATAATAGAAAATTTTCATATTCATTAAAGTATTTAAGAAAAATCGTACGTGTAATTATAGTGTGTGTGTGTGGGGAAATTATGTAATTTTATTTGTTTTCTCAGATTTGCTGTGATTAAAGAAATATCCATCCTTACATGTTTATTTCTTGCTATTTAGTCATTAAGTTTGCATGAAAGAACATTTACACACCATTATTACATTTTAAAAATGACATTGTAATTATGTATCTAATTTTCTGAGGAAAGTGTTTTTATAAATAAACCTATTATTAAACTTTCAAAAATTATTTATATAAAGGACAATGTAAAACTAATAGAATGCCACAAAGTTTTATAATAGTTCGATTTTTTAAAATAATCTGGTGCGAAATATTAGAGTTAATAGGCAAATATAATGAAGAAGGTGTCATATTTCGACATGAAAATAAAGTATGCGAAATAAAAAAAAATCTTCTGATACTTTGATAAATTTGTAATTAAAGGGTTTCAATTATTTATTTACCGAAACAGTTTTTGTAGAAATAAGATATTAGTTTCAGAGTTTATTTATTTAAAATTTTATAAAAATCAATTTTCATTATGAAACTTTATAATTTATTTAAATAGTCTTCTCATAAAAATTATAAGTTATAATACAAATAACTTTCTTACATATTTGTTTGAAAATTTAAAAATTCTCATTTGTTTCAGATATTAAATTAAGTCTCAACATTCTTTTTAATGGTAATGGTAATATTTCTTCTATGTTATTTATCAAGGTCTTTCTGTTGTTGAATGAAATATGCTTATATAAGTTTTTTAATGAAGATTAATTAGTACTTATAACTCAAGAATAAAGTAATTAATTTTTTAAACAAATTCCTTACGTTAACTGGAACCTTCCTGACGTTTTATAAACATTTTAAAATGCTATTCTAAAATTAACAGTTAAATCTATTAAAAATTCTTATTGAAAGGACAAGTATAGCAGAATTTAAATGCAAGTTGGCATACATGGACATTTGTCTGATTTTTAATTTTAAGAAGAGATATAGTCAAGTTTTTAAATTTGATATTAGGTAAAAGAAACTGATTTATTATACTCCTTAGTATTAACTTAATAAAAGTACAAATATTGATTCATATTTATTTGATTAACATTCTTCTCATATTAAGTTTTAGAAATGAGTTATCATGTTTCTTTTTGCGAAGTAGCTTAAAAAATGTCAACTTTAAGAAGATATAACTAGAGAATTATATATAGTTTATTTTTAAGCCTGCCAAAATTGTTAATTTGATAAAGTTTAGATGTACCTTTTAATTACTATTAACTATTATTCATTAGTTGAAAATAAATAATTAGAATATCATTTACTAAATATTATTTATTAGCTTTTTCCTTGTTAAAACGAATGAGAATATATTCTCTTATCTTTCAAGGCTTGGTAATTTTCTTGATGATATGTGAATGAATAAAAATATAATTTTGGAAAAGACTCCCCTTGTAAAAATATGTTATTTAATAAGATATTTAGCAAATTCAATATTAAATGCTTATAGTAAGTTCTTTTCTTGTTTACTGTAAGCATAATTCTTTATTTCCGTAAATTGTATTTAGATTTTATATACACGGTTATAAACTGTCAAAACAACTACAAATTAAAAATTTAGGTAATTTTAAATTACAATCTAGTTCCAGGAATAATTATAATCTCGTTGTCTAGGTCACTTGTGTTATCAAATGATGCGAGGAATGTAGATTTGAATTGATAAGTAAGATGATGCAATATTCATTTAATAACATTTTGCTTACATCTTCCATGAGTTGGATTGCACTGTAACAAAAAGTTCCTTGAACTTTACACTCTACATCACTGTAGCGTCATTATGGTATATTTTTGAAATTGTATTCTCATGATTTTACTGAACAAATCACAAAAGACTGCATCAGATATTTTAGAATGGTTGTTTTTGAAAGTTTGCTTGTTACCGCGTTTCTAAGCAAACCAAGATGACTATTTGTAGAATATAATATTCGGTAATACATGTAGTAAATAGCCCTTTTTGTTATATTTTGTTGATTCCACTAATTTTTAAAATTTGCTATGAATAGAAAAATGTATTTATAAGTTATTAAATTGAAAATAGTGGGAAAAACTCCAAAACGCTTTCCCGTAGGATATACGTAAGAAAAATGAAATAATCAAAATATCATTTGATTATTTCATTTTTCTTATGATATCATTTTTCATCTTTCTTATGATATCATTTTCAACTACTCTCATGTTTTTTTTCCAATATTACTCAATTCATTTATAAGTGACTGACTATTTTGGAGTAACATTTTTCTTAGGTGTTTGTTTTGAAGTGTATTCACAGTTACCAAATCTAAAGCAAATTTTAGATTTGGTAAATATGTGCTTGTGTAATATGAAATTGAATATTTGCATGATGCAAAAAGTATATATCTTATTTTAGTTCACTTAAAAGAACATCCTAGTAAAAATTATGAAAAAAGATCTTAATATATAATTTTTTAAGTGAAAACTTAACTTATTTTTTAATTAAATTAATATCACATACAGTACAATAATGAGTTTTTCTTTTAGAATTAAATATGTATTCCTTTAAAAATATTATTTTGAGAAGAAAATTTTAAAATAAAGTATGATTGGAAAAGGGTGATATCATGAGGAAATTTAAGCTTAAAATGTATATTTATGCGCAGTTTAGATATATTTATGCAATATATAAAATTCTTACTTAATTTACAACCTTTGTGCCCAAGAAATGCTACTATTTCTGGGATGTACCCAGATTTACAGGTGCAACTCTGCTGATGTGATTCGATCACGCATGAAGTTGCAAACGGTCCACAATCACATTCTAGAAGCAAATGAATAATTTCATTTTAAAGATTCACAGACTTATTGATACAAATGATTTCAGTTAAAACAAATAAAAATGATAAAACTTATGGTAAAACTGGAAAATTGAGAATTTTCAAGACGCTTTTAATTTACATTAGAATAATGTAAAAATGATAAAAAATACAAATTTAGGAATTTTCACTTAATCATGATTAAATTCTTTTTTAACGCATGAAAATGTTCTTTACATTTCATGAATTTTCAATATGTTTTAACATTTTGTCTTGAAAATACTTTGTAATCATTTAACAATTTTAAACTTTAATTCTAATCATTATAAAACTTTAAATTTATACATAAATTTAAACATAAAGCTTTAATAATGCGTTCATAGATTTTTATAAAAATGTGGTAGAAGGAAATTTTACGAAATTTTTTTAAACTTTGAATTTAGATAACCATTTATTGAAATAAATTAAAGAATCTTTAGTTTAATTTTTCAGCACACTCCTTTTAGTAAGTTATTACAATTTTTATCTGGAAACTTTATTACTGAAACTAATGAGACAACGTCTCTTAGGGCATATGTTTTTAGATTATTATTAACTCTTTGTTCTGACGTTGAGTTAAATTTCCACAGTGAATTTATGGCACAACATATTAGCAATCAATTTTTTTATTATCATCTATGATTGCACATAACATAATATTAATTTACAGGAACATTTTGTAATAGGAACACCAACATTACATTCTCAACATGGCCGTTCTAAATCACTTTCGAACCCAGCCGAACAGCCCGCTATTCTCTTTCTTTCTTTTTTTTTTTAAAAAAATATTCGTGTTGCCGTCTCCGTAGCGCCATCTCGAGTCGTCGAAATCATTACATCTAGTAGTATACTTCTGAGACATAACTATTTTATTTGATATATAGAACTATATTTAGAGTTTCAATTACTTTTATCCCCAGCAAATTTAAGATAAATCATCAAGAATTATCAAAACAAGTGTGTAACATTTTTGTTTACTCTTTTTACAAAATTTTTATCCCCTTCATTGAGATATTTTTTTTAAATTTATTGATCAATGTTTGATTAATAGATAAATATTATTTATAATTCTAATTAGATATAATGTTATTTATAGCTAAATAAACAATTATTAAATAAGATACTTCTTTTTAATCATTTTACATTTATCATTGAGTTTCTATAGAAATAAATTTTGAATTCATTAGTTTGTAGAATTGTGTTAAATATTTCTCATAAATTTAAGAAATATAAAATTTTCTTACATCTTTATGGAAATGTGATTAGTATCTCTCATTATCAATGGGTTTTCATTATTTTTTTCTTTTGACCCTGGGTGGAATGGGCTAAGTACGTCGGGAGTGTATACTCCTGGTAGGGCCACCCAAGACGTGAAGGTCATTCCACTTTATCTAGATAATGTTAGATAGGTGAACGAGCAAAGTCGGACTTCTGCCTTTCTTAGGTGCTCAGAGTAGCTTCTACCTTCAGAAGCCGTCCCCCTTTCCCTTTCATGTTCATGACACTTTTGGTTTCACGTACCGCATCGTCATCCCCTCTGAAGCTGTACAAATTTATACTGATGGTAGTAGGGATTAATTTGGCCACACTGGAAGCGGAGTGTTTCTTAAAACTGAAACTAAAAATTTTTTCTAAAACAACGCAATGCTGATTTGAGTTTCGTCTTTTGTGCTGAAGTTACAGCCATTGATATGGCTTTGGACTTTTCCTTGAACAAACAGTTAAACGGTGAGATTTGGATTCTAGTTGACAGTCGTAGCGTAATTCAATACCTTGAAAACTGGAGGAATATTGTGGACTAGAGAGGAATTTGTATTTTCAAAAAGGTTAAAGCATTGACTGAGTCCTCCATTATTCATTTTCAATGGATTCCATCACATGTCGATCTTAAATACAACGATATCACCGATGGCCTTGCTAGGATCATCGCTGCCTCTTGGTTCTGCTGATCCGCATTCTTTCCAAGAAATCTTCTCTAGGAGTAGGGGTTCTTGCCAACTCATCTTGGAAAATTCCGCTGTCTTATCCTTCGTACTGTGGCTCTGAACCTGGGGGATCTTTGAATTTCGACGGTGAAAGACGTGATCAGACTGCCTTGCCCAGATTCAAATCCGGCCATTTTCGGACTTTACGGTTTTCCCAGAGCAAACAAGTCTTTCGCACCCGTACTTCGTGCAGTACTAACGAAGCCAGTCCCGAACACCTACTGAACTGCTTTGGCTTTTCAAAGCGTGAACTTTTATACAGCCCTGGAGCTGTACTCGATTTTTTGAAGGTGAAGGATGTCATGGACCTGGTCTGATTCAGACTAGGGGATAAGAAAGAAGAAGAAGATCAATGGGTTTTTGAATTGTAGAATTCACAGAAAAGAGATGTTCTACAAAATCTTAAAAACGTTTATAGAGTAAGTTAGTTGATGTTTAGTTTTTTTAGAAGGCAATTTTTAAAATAAATAACATTTATTGCAGACAACAAAAGTAACATAGGAACAAAGAAATTTAGGAGGACTGAAACAGCGCATCCTCTTACCATGAAATTTTGAGAGCAAGTGTTCTGTGTACGGTTCAGATCTCACTGAGAGAATGTATAAACGCGCCTACAAGGGGTGCTGATTGGTTGGGTACATTTCATGAAGAGGAGTCTACTCTTTACATTCTGAAAAGGAGTCTACTTTCTTTGAAAAATTTAATCATAATAAGAAAATATTGAATTAAAAATTATTATTGTCAATATTATTCTTAATTAATTGAAGAACTTATTGATTTTAATGGAAATATTAGAATCTGTAATTGCTCCTAAGACTGCTGCATAATTTACTTTTTCTTTATATTTTGAAATATTTAATAATATTTACGGGGAATATGCATATTTAAAAATGTCTTATTAAAGAAAAATATTTTCATTTTAAATCTCGCTATTTAATTAAATGTTTAATTAACATAAATAATGAATATGTCTTACTTTTACATGTCTCTTTTCCAAAACCTCCTAGCTCACGTACTTCTTCATATCCGTCTTTGCATGTGCATTTTTTAAATGTGTAGAGTACTGGTTCACAAGAAATAGAATTGGGACCACAATCACATTCTAAAATAAATTCCTTTTATAAAATTTTCAATTTAATAAATTAAAATTTATAGAAATTGTGAAAATAAATTGCTTAGTTGATAAATTTCTATTCGAATTTTTCTTAATATGATTTCATGAAAAGTTTATAATTTTCATTTTAATACAAAAAAGATAAATAAAAGTAAAAATTTAAATAATAAGGTTTATCTAAGATCAACACAATCAACATCTGTAATAAAAATTAACCAAAAGCAAATTTGTTTTGTATAAATATTTTTTAGAAAAGTAATATTTTATTGATAGATTTGAAATTAATTATAATTTAAACATTTTATTTTAAATAATTTAATTTTTAAATTGTCTTAGTATTATTTCAAAACCTTATCACAGTTATTAAAACTTTAAATATAAAAAATCCTAACTTAGTATACAGAATTTGAGCCATGTTTGAACCAAATTTGAACTTTGAACCAAAGATTATTCAACTTGAAACATTCAAAAGATATTAAATTTTTAAGTGTTTAGTTTTTAACAGACATTTTTTTTGTAAAGGTGAATTTTTGTTCAAAATCATTGTAAGCTTTTTTAGTGACTTGTCGTAGTGTAATACGACATAACCAAACCCTGAGAAAATAGCTGCGTGTATTTTTATTGTACTTTAAATTTAAGAGTAAAACGAATGACAGAGATAAATTCAAAACAAAAATACAATAAAACTTAATAATTTATTTTAGTAACTTAATTACAAGAGAAATTTACACTTACAATCAAAACATTCTTGATTAAATAATTGATATTCTAACATTATTATTTGTTTTATGACAATTACACATTAATATATCATAACTGAGTGTGACCAGACGGACAAGGAATGAGAGATCAGACTCACCCATTTTAGAAAAAGCAGTGTGGTATTTCCTATTATCGATGGCATTACCGGATCAGGATCTCGTTTGGCTTGCTCATTGCTCATGAACTTTTCCTCTTTTCTCTGCTATCTCTCCTCAGACTTTACTGTCTCATCTACTCATCTATTTGTCGGACATCTGCAGCTCCATTCAGGAAAGTCTAGGCAAGGCTTATACAGGACAGGGCAGTTATAATCCGTTTACAACTAGCATCTTTTTAGCTTCTTATTATGCTCAATGAGGACCCAGTCCTCAATTGTGGACTCCTTTTCTATGTCGGGCTTCTCTGGAGCTTCTGTGTGTCTTTCTCTGTGTTTGGATGCAGTTTTTAACTCTTCATAATTTTCGTCTTAGCTCCTCCTCTTTACATCATTGGCTTTCCAAAGTTTTGTAGTTCCTCCTATACTTCTATGGGATTGGTCAGAAATCTCTCCCCCTCATTCTCGACTGGTCAGATTTACAAATAATACATAGCATAAAACATATACTTTGCTCGGAATTTCCTCCAGATCACTCATCCATTCCAAAAAGAAAAATTTATTATTTTATTGCACTTTCCTCACTGTGCCAATTTTTATTACATCCTTTCCTTTATATTATTACCACTTAGTTTGAAAGGAAAAGAGGAAACTCTTAAATTTAAAGTGCAATAAAAATACACACACCTATTTTCTCAGGGTTTGATATTGTCGTATTACACTACGACATGACTTATATCTAAATATTAAAGAATATGAGTTGATTTACGAAAGATTATTTTTCCACATTTATTTTTCAACTGAGTGTGTAAAGATTTTCTGAAAAAGTCTTTGACTTTAAGAACTTGAAAATCAATCTAAATGTTTGAAATTAAAATACATTCCAAAGGGAAAAACATAAAAAGTTGAAGTCTCAGAAATAGAAAATTCTTTGCGCACTTGTGTTTATTGATCAAAAGCTTTATGTTTTGAGATTTTCTGAGAAGATTCTTTAGGAATAAAAACTATTCGGAGTGAAGAAAACTTAAAAAATATTTTTATTTCGTTGACACTCTTAAATTTTATTTTTAATTATTTGGTTTTGAAAATATTCGTTTTCTTTGCTATGCGTATACCAGGAAAGAACATATTAAAAAGTATTCTTCAGGTAATAAAAAAATAATTTTCATAATTTAATGACAAATTATCTTTCAAAGGTATTTAATAAGTTCCGAAAACTTATTAAACCTTACGCAAACACCAACTATGCGCAAAATATCCTATGAATTCACAAGAGAAGATTTAGATTTTAACATAATGGTTCTTCTAAATATTCGGTTTTGCGAAATTCAGGAATAAGTAAATCTAAGAATACATTATAATTTAAAAATATTCTTTATAGTTTTCAATGAGCATTTCTATCGCAAACCTTGTAAATTATTAAGAAGGCTTGATTTTTAACTAAAAGATTGATTAACTTTATATAAAAATTCAATCAATCAAAATGTGTTGTTTTAACTAATTTTTGAATGACAAATTTTGATAGAATCAGTGTTATTAAATATTTTTGAAATTTTAAGTGACAAAAATATAAAATTAAAAGTTCATATCATAGATTTTTATTTAGAATGTATAAAATTTAAATAACAACGTACATTCTGTTATTCATTTCGTAATTTTTTTCTTTATTTATATTGACATTTCTACTGAAACTAACGGGAGCCGAAAGGGAAAAAACTTTAAAATATTTAGTAAATGCACGGATTGTGTTGTGTGAGTTATAACTATCTGGAATAATATTCTAACATCTAAAACAAAATTCTCCTCTATCATAGCATCTTTTAAATGCTGTTTACTTTCTGATATAATAATTATCTCAACTATTTAAAATTAAAACTTAAAATCAGAACTTTTTAATTTGATTTATGTTCCATTATATAAGACGTGTTCACAAATTCATATTTAATTAGAGCCAAATACATGATTTCGAAATTAGTTGAAAATGACTATTATTCTTCTGCTTACATAGATTTCAAATATCTAACATATGATATATGCTTGCAAGTAAACATAAATGAAGGAAGAACTAACAGCAAAACCACAAAAGTATTGAGTTATTGAATCAATATACAAATAATATTTACTGAGAAAAAGAGAACGTTTAGTTCATTACAATTCTAAACAATTATATCTAATGCAAATATGATACGATGATGCAGAAAGTTAAAAAAATGACCGTTTTATTGTATATTGTTCATTAGTCTTCTTTCACAGTATAACAAGAAGAAGTAGATTCCAGGGAAGAGAGAGAGAGAGAGATGATGTCACAAGTCACTTGGTATTTATTTCTCCCATTCATTGTCCCACAACAAGCGAAAACTGATACGAATATATTTATTTTTGATGTCATGGAATAGCTCTTGCCAATACCGATTAAATTTTTTCATTACATAATGGTTTTGGGTGTTATATATTATTTCGTGAGTAACTTGGGCATAAGGTAATATGTTTCTTTATTTGCATATTTGTAACATAGTGTAAATATGTTCATGTGTAGTAATGTGGCAGGATCATTGCTCCTTCAGTCCCTTTTAAATATTTTTTATTACCATAACCAATATGACTACTGTTAATTACGCCCAGTACGACAGTGAATATTTTTAAAGAATAAATCACAATATATTGGTAGTAAGTAGATCTTACTCTATCAAACTAAATTACATATGCAAAAGTTTCACACTTCGTTTTTTATGAAGATACTGAGAATATGCATCTAAATTGACATTGGAAAACTCTTTGAACTGGCAATAATCGTTCATTTCATATACAACTTGTAAGAGGTCCTGTCATTTTGTGCAACAGTGTTCAAAGTTTAATACTTTAACTATTATATATAATTTTAAATTCATGGTATGGATTTTAAGAGATTTGATCTTGCTGTTGCGTTTTATATCACCAACAGTTTTTATGAGGCATTGAAAATAATAGTGATTTAAATCACTTTTTGTGTATTAAATCAATGAAAAGTTTGAAATTACCATATTTGAATTTATAAAATGTTATGAACTGAAAACATCTTAATTTAATCTCAAAAAGCTTCTTTAAATATGAAATGTATTCATCACAATAATATTTATAAGTTTTTTGTTTAAAAGAACTTGTATGAGGCTGTCTATAATTCTTTTATATTCATAATTTTTGAATTTTTTTATGCAACACATTTCATGTTCTTGGAAAATATTGTATCAACTTTACATTAATTTAAATTTCAGTTCATCATACTTCCAATCTATTTAAGAATCAAAATGTTAAGTGCTTTCTACTTAAATCAATATTTTATTACTAATTTAAAAACTATTAATGAAAATACTATCATATCCATCAAAATATTCTGATGAAGGCCCCTTTTAAAACATCTGTATAATATTAGACATTGAACTAAATAATGTGTTCAAAATATTAATATAATAATTTAATGGGAAAAAAAAACGCACAAGATCATCTGAAAGCAATTTCTGAAAGTACACGAGAAAAATATTTTCTTTGCTATAAAAATCATATAATTTTGTAAATAAATCATTTGTTTTTTATAAAACAATTTTTACTAAACAAAAATCTCAAAATGAGCCTAAATAAGGAGGAAAATTTGATAGGTGAAATTAAATTGAGAGGTTTCTCTAAATATAAACTATATGGAAAAGATAACTTAAGAAAAATTTGTCAAAAAATATGCTCTGCAATTAATTTGAAGGGAAATTTTCACTGCAACTCGTCTATATATTTAAAGCATGTTTGCTTAGTGAGTATTTTGTTCTAAATTTCAATTTAATAAATGGGCGAAATTTCATTTACTTTTATTATAAATCATTTAATTTTGATATTTTCTGAGGAAATATTTTTAATTTTTAAACATTTAAAAGTATCTAGTTAATTAAGTTGATTCTTAAGATAAATTATTCTAATAATAAAAGCAGATAGAGCTTTTTTGCTTTCTATATAACTAATCTATTAGATATGCCTTTTGTAGATACGGCAAATATATTTGTAAAATGGTGCATCTTTAAAATTTATGTTATTGAGGGAAAAATAAACTGAATCAACGGGAAAAATCCCAAAAACGTTATGACAAATTATGCGTCTAAGGATGGAATATGGTGTATACTTGCCGTATGCTTCTGAGTATTAATTACAAATGTTTTTAAATTAACAATTCAAAAATTCCACTGCATAAATTAAAAATACTTGTTATATTAAAAATTTGAAATGAACCAATTCTTCAAATATAATTGGTAAATAATAATACATGTTATACATTTGAAAAACCCAGTTTCTTTAACAAATAATGAAAAAAATCTGCAAGTTCGTTTTATTATTTTATTTCTTCAAAAAGAAATAGGCCACAAAAATTAATAGCAAAATACAAAAAAGTTAAGTTGTATAATTTATGAGAAATTAAAAACTACATTTTGCTTTTAAATTAAATTCATGGCATCACTTGAAAAACAGAAAAATAAATTTATTTTATAATAATTTTTTTTAAAAAACTTTACTCTTTTAAGTTAAAGCTTTGATAAAATATACTTTAAGCATATTTACTTAAATACTTTAATTGATTAATTTAACATTAAAATATAAATATTATATATAAATTACAAAATACTGCAGAATATATACTATAAGAAAATTGATCAATAAATTGCCTTTTAAGGACTTTTAAATTAAAAATATAAAAAATTTGATAAAATGCTTTGTAAAAAAACTTATTTTTAAAGTGATGAAAAATCTCATGACCTTATAAAAGAAGATTTAAAAATGATTTCATTACCTCTACATATTTCGTGAGTTGTGCTAAATGCGTAACCCTTCTCACAAGTGCAAACTTTTACTGAGTTTTCGAAGTGACAGGAAATGGCTTTTGGTCCACAATCACAATCTTGAAAATTTTCATATAAGATTAATTGCAAAAATGGAAAAAGAAAAACATATTATCTTTTAAATAACTAGATTTTTTATTGAGTAATAAAATTCCCTGTGAGATGGAAATAAAAAAGGAAACTATGTCAAGGATTTATATATTTTGCTTGGATAACATTTTAAAGTAATATCTATAAAGGGACTAACTGTCAATATTTTTTAGGTTTAAAGCTATATAATTAAAAAACATTTAAGCAGATTAAGATTTTTTAAAAATAAAATGCAGTTGCAGTATTTCAACAAATTTATGTTATCTTTCTTTATTGATTATAGACAAATAAAAACACTGAAATATTACTTAATATTTATAATCTTACATATTTGTAGTTTTACATTTTTGACCATTTTTTCTCCTTTTGATATAGACAAAAAATTCAAATTTTTCCTCTTGAATCAAAAATAATCAATCATTTTTAATGACCTAGTCTTATTTTTTGAGGAGAACAGGATAATTTAATTAGTTTATGAGTCAAATTTAAGAAAAGATTAATAACCTTTTCTTCACTTGTTTATAAAAAACAAGAAAAAAACAACCTAATCAATGCGAATGAATAGTTTTCTATTAAGAAAAGAGGTGGAACAATTTAAAGATATAAAAAGATCAGTTTAATATATTTAGAAAGCATAGAAGCAAAATTTTATAGAAAATATATCATGTTTAAAAAGAGAATTAATTTTTATTTAACTATAGTTTTTTTAAGAATCGTTGATTTGGAGCCTCAAGAGTTCAAACATCTTTCTATTATCTTTATATAGAGATGATTTGGGGCAAAATATGACTTTTGAAATAAAAAATAAATAAGAATTTTTCGGTGGAAAATATTCAATCAAGGTATTTTCCTATATATAACTTTTATATTAAATGCCTATGGATATATTTTCTGTCAAAACAAAAAAGTGTGTGCATACAACATTTTTTTTGACATGCCACAGTGGACAAGCTGTTATAAATCTTTTTTGCCATCCACAATTGTAAAGTCTTCCCATAGATAATAGTCATTATTTACGCCTTGAATAGAAGAAAATTCGTGAATTTCCGAAGCACATCCTTTGACATATTTACAATAAAGAAGGTGTAAATGTATCATCTGTCTCTTGTTGTTCAAGAATGATTGAGCTTGAGCTTAAAATGTTTTTCTTTAAAAAGAATGAAGTACTTCTATTCCTGGTGTAATCTCATATGCAATTTATTTGAATTGAAACTACAAATTTAAAATACATCAGCAATATAGAGACTTTTATTGATTTGATAAAATGTAGTTTTCTGATAACTAATACCTTATTTGATTTTCATTTTGTCCATTATCTTCAGTAGAAATTCAGTTAGAAACCCGTGAGATTAGACGTAGTTGCACGGATTGTTAAAGGATTTCAAATGAAAATGATTGAAATTTAAATTAATGAAACGTTTGAAAAATGTAAATTCTGTAATTTACAGTCATAATGTTCACTAAAAATGTTACAAAGATTTTTCAATGATAATGCAGGAAAAAAGTCTTAGTATTCAAGACAAGACGTACTTAGACTTCTGGCTATTGATTAAGGCCAAAGGATTTTTGTTTAACCTTTATTTGAGCATTTCTAGTATTTCTTGCTAAATTACATCGGAAAAGTAATAAAAAATTGAAAAACTTTTATACCTAGAATATATAACAAGAAGATTACAAAATTATAATACACATATTATTAGATTTTCTTTGTTAATAAGAAACCCAATTCAATTTTTAATACTTTGAAAAACTACAACTTTCATCAAAGTATAACATCAAACTATGAATACGATATTAGTTCGTTTTTTGGTTCTGTTATGTTCTTTTTAAAAATTTCTCTAAGTTTAGATAAGAATGACAAGGATATGCCAAAAAGAGATAGCACAATTTTAGAACTAAAGTTAAAGCGTGACGAGTTTTTTTTTAAAATTTACACGAAATTTTCTTTAATTTCTTTATAATCGGTCATCTATAAATCGCTTAAATAATAAATGAGTTTAACCGCCATCTTGAGTGTAATTCCCAGTACCAATATGAAATCATTAATCATATAGAAATTATTTTTGGAAGTAAACACTGATAATATCCAGACAAGCCTATTAAAAGTAAATATAAAAACATGAAAATAAATTTTAATTAATTTTTTATTTTTGTTAATAACATTTAAATTTGATTCTCAATTTATCGGCTGATTGTTATGACATTCCAATTATAAAAACAAAATTAAGAAAGGTTTTATTTAAGTACATTTTATAAAAAGATTTTTGCATAAAATATCTTGAGATATATAAAATTAAAATGGGTAAAATTATGAAACTAAGGCATGTTTTAAAATTTTTCTGTAAATGAAAAATTAATAAATTTTTAACTTTAAGCAGATAAATCTCATTTTAAAATTAATTCTTAATTGATACTTCGATTGTTAAAAACATCTATACTTAGATAATTGAAAGTTCTCAAAACAAAAGCTAAATGTAAATACAAATACCAAAGTAAGAATCTAAAATGCTTATATTCAAGGAAAAAAATGCAATTTTAAACCATTGCATCATCTGTATACAAATAAAAGAGAAGTTAAGCAATTCGTATGAAGTATAAAACTGAAAATGAACTGCGCAGTGTTTTATGATGCTAAAAAGAACCTTTGTGTCATAAAAATTAATGTTTCAAATATTTCTAACCGAAATCGGAAAATTTGAATTTAGAAAGTACAATTATCCGATTATAGTCTTTATTCTTGCTTGCAGGTAAAGATTCTCAATTTAATGATTTTAAACGAAAATGTTGTCTGAAATGTGTATTAATGAATATTTTGTCTGAAAATATAAATTGTTTTTTAAAACTTGTAAACAATGTAACACATAATTAGTAATAGAAATAACTCGATTAAAATATGGATAAATGAACTGAATATATATTTTAAAAATATTTCTTACTTTTTAAAATTGTATATTAAAAGAATCCTTTTTATTTAAGATATAACTTGGTTTATAATGAAACAAAACCCATTACGTTTTAGAAAATATATAAAAAAACATACTTTACACTTATTAATAACTAATGATTTTCTTTAACACTGAATATTAATTCATATTTTTGATTATAATTGAATTAGAATTTAAGAAATAAACTCCTAAAATATAATCAATGCAAAATATATCCAATAATCAAGGTAATTGTTCCTCACAAAAGACAATGTAAGTCTATTATGACTTGAAATATTTAATAGATAATTTTGCAAAATAACTTATTAAAATTAAATGTTATGTTTCCTGGAAGTTTCCTATTTTATGCATTAAAAACTCATAGAAAATATATAGGCATGATTTTTTATAAATATTATATAATAAGTAATTTTTAATGTCTTATAAAATATTTGTGAATTTTACAAATAATTTAAAAATTCTAGAAGATGCAAATTAATAAATGCATTCAATAATAAAAAGAAAAATTTCTAATAAAATGTATATTTTGATACTCACTCAAATTTTCTTTAATGTTTGACTTGAGATTGGGAGATTTTGTGTTATAAAACTGTAAAAGAGGAAATGTAAAATTATTTTTTAATGACAAGCAAAATTGTAAAGTCACAAAAAAGAAAATAACAATTGAATATTTTCTGAACATAATTGTATATTTCGAGGAATCCTAGCTTATTGCTACACAAATAGAAAAAGCAGATTTAAAGAGATGCTCTTATAAAAGTGACAAATATCAAGCAAATTTATTTTTCATTTGAAGTAGAAAGTAATGTATTTGATAACATATTAAAACTTCGATTATCAGAACAACCATTTTTATTATCAATCCATTTAAATTACAGAATAAAACAATTATCTTTTTGACGAAAATTATCAATTTTTATTATTGCTATGAAAATAATGTAGTAGTATTTGACAGTGTCACAAATCAAAACACAATTGCATTCTGGAATAAAAATACGTGAATAATATTAAATGTTTTAAAATTAACGTGATAATTCTAAATTGTTATTTATATTTATTATAAGCAACAAATTTCAAAAATTTTTCAGTATATTATAATTTATTTAGCTTGGGACGGGCATCCTAGTTTGAGTTTCATTTTATTCCGTTCAACCATTTTCATTTTCATCCCCGACAAAAATTCGATGAACTACTAGAATATGGATTTCATTTACATTCATAATTTTTGCGCATTCCCAAACATGTTACAATTGAATATTTAGATCACTTTCATAAATACATACTATATATGCGAATATATATATATATATATATGCGATATATATATATATATATATATATATATATATATATATATATATATATATATATATATATATATATATATATATATATATATATATATATATATATAAAGATGGCATATAGAAGTTGCCACATTTTCTGATAATTTGAAATAATATTCTAAGTTGAACTAAAAATTAACATTTCTATGAAACACTAAATAATGTTTATTCAAAATAATTTTTCGTTCTTGTTGTTCATAGTATAGCAAGAATTTGAGATTGAAATTTTCTATGATTTATTTCATACAGAGTGCCCGACATTGAAAATGCAACACCAAGAAGGAGAAGCCAGAAAATTGTACAAATTTCAAAGTAGAATGATCTCACTGAGTTATGCAAATTGATCTAAAATGTGTATCTCTCCAGCTAACATAGGATAAGATATATTCTGAGAAACTGGTAGTGAGGCAATATTCGCGCCATTCGTGCTGCTAGGAAAACAATCGTTGAAAGTTTGTTCTTATCGCAAATGCCACCTGTAGTTGCAAAGAATACCAGGCCATTGTCGACGGAATCAGTACCAGAAGACAGATGAGTTTACGAAAGACATGGTGATTGGACTGAGAAAGGCAGTTTGGTCCTTACTGCACATTGCAGCAGACACCTGGACACATTCACAGTGCACCAGCTGTGACGAAAATGGTTGGAACAAGGAACTGAGGAACGTTTGAGGGGTGCTGGTGCAGCCAGAGTGACGTCAGTATGCGTCGATACGCGTCTGATTGGAGTCCGTGGCGAACTCTCAAAGCATGTCTACCTAAATTTTGCAGCATGTGAAAATCACCCTGGATGCTCCCATATCGAGCAGAACCCTTTGCCATCGATTGTTTGCTGGTGGAATGCGCACATGGTGTCCTAAAAATGTTGCCATTGATTCCATAGTATAGACATCAAAGCCTGGAATGTGGTGCCAGATTAGAGCAATGTAGACGACTGAATGATAAAGGATTGTTTCTTTAGATGAGTCACGCTTCTGGTTATTCAATGATTTTCACCGTACAAGTGTGGCATTGACGTGGAGACAGGTCCAATTCTGCAGAAATTAAGAAACTCCCCACCACATGATAATGAGGTATCATAGTTTGAAGAGCCTTTGCGTATGATTCTTGGTCACCTTTTGTTCATATTCACTACATTATGACAGTCCAACTTTACGTAGATGATGTGCTGAGCCCGGTGACACATCGTTATCTTCAGGGGCTGCCCAATGTCCTTTATCAACAGGGTAACACCCGACCACACATGTCTCGCATCAGCCAACATGCTCTGCCAAGTGTCTAGCTGCTTTTATGACTCTTATTGAACTTATGTTTCTTCTTTAAATTTAAGTGTCATTGCTTCAAAAGTTGTTCTAAAATTAGGATAAACTTTAACTATCAAGAAAATATAATTAATTTTTCCATTTTTTTAATAATAAATGGCCAACATAGCTTATTATTTAATTTCTGAACTATAAAGAAAAACTTGATTTTAAAATTTGTTATTTCTTTATTTTTTATTTTGGAAAACAAAAATATCTCCCTGTGCACCAAGGAATACCACAGAGGGCCCGAAGGTACAACAAATGTACTACAAAGCAAATCCAAATAAATCATGAGATGAAAAAAAATAATAATAAAAGAAGGCAGAGAGAAAAAAAGAGATATAAAAATGAAAAAGGAATTAACAGCAATAAAAAAGATAACAGCATGGATAAATTTTATAAAAATTCAAAATTCTCTTTCTTAACTAGGTCCACCATAATCGGGGGCCACTTGTTATTTAAGTCTTTACAAAACTCGTTCCTTTCTTTTGAAACAGATGGGCATTCAAGAAGAATGTGTGAAGGGTTGTCACTTCCAGAGTTGCACTTGTACACCTCACTGTTTTTAATGTGGAAGCGGTGTAGGTAACTATTGAATTTCCCATGTCCAGTGAGGAATTGCATAATTTAAAGTCAGTGTAAAACCAGTAGTTCTTAATTCTGCATTGAATTGAAGGGAAAAAAGATTTGGTCTACTTACGATTAGGAGAGGAAATGAAACCTGAGTTCCATTCTGTGATAATCTTCTTTTTGGTAGTGGTTTTGAAAAAAGACTTGGGTAAGCTGGTATTGAGTTCATTTGGAAGTGAAAGAGAAGATTTGGCCAGGAAATCCGCTCTTTCATTTCCATACACACCACTATGACCCTTGACATGGGAGAAAGCGAAGGAAATACTTTTGATATCACACATATTAATTGAAGTCTGGACATCTATAATAAGTTTTTCAAAATTAGTTACATCTTGAAGAGCCAGGAGGGATGACATCAAGTCACTGCAAAAATTAAAAATTTTTTGAAAAGGCTTGCTTTTGGCACCTTTAACAGCAAGATTAATGCAGAGTAACTCCGCTTGGAAACTAGAACTGTAATCACTAATGAGGTATACCCGATGACTCATTTCAAAACCATTCTGAAAGCATAGGTATGCAAGACTTACTTTTTCGTTAACTTTACTCCCATCTGTAAAGTAAATTAGATCATAGACTTCTTCCCTAACGCTATCAAATGCAGCAAGAGGAGCAGGAGATCTTGTAGATGGATGAGGTAGGGAAGAAAAGTTCAAATCACCATCAAGATGGTTAGAAAGAGTCTTGAGCATAACGATAAGCCACATTTTGATGAAGTGATTCGAATTTAATACCGTAACTGTTATTGCAAATTCTATACAATGCATTAGTAAGAATGTTAACCTTAACTAAAATATATTTCAAGTGTTCCTTCCAATGAAGTTTACTATCGACAACAACGCCCAGATATTTAATTTTATCTACAACTTCTAGAAAATTGCTACCCATAGCAAGATTGATAGTGGCATCAATGTTAGCCTTTTTGTGAATCATCATTACTTTGCACTCCGTATGATTGAATTCTAGCTTGCAATGTTGAGCCCAATCATGAATAAATAAAATATGTTATTAGAGGCAGTTTTTATTGTAATGCATCAAAAAATAGTTTGATTAGGCGTAAAATTATTGCACAATTTAATATTTCAATGTTAAAAATTGAAAAAAATATTACATTTATACTATTTTAAATTTTTGTTAATGCAATGTTTTTGATTATGCAAGTTATTAAAATGATAAATATGCATAATAATTAAAAATGTTTCAAGATATGCTTTGATTAATAAAAATTTATTAAATGTATTATATTTTATATTTATTGAATTTATATTTTTAGACTTAATAAGATTTATGAAATATGACTAAATATAATATAAAAATAAATAAGCAAATAATGTATGTAATAAAAAAGTAATTACATTTGCAATAATTTTTATACATATTATTAATATTTTATAGATATATTTTCAGCATTGCTTAGGCAAATACTACGGATAATAAAGTGCTGTATATATTGTGCTATAAAAGATTTCTCTCTTTTCTCAATTGAAGTAAATTACCTTACATCAGTATAAATCTCCCTATAAGTATTTGTGTTCCTTTTAAATGCAAAAAAATAATTTAATTTCAAATAAATATTAAAGTTGATTGATTTAATTAAATATATTATTATTAATAATTCTTTTTTCAAAATTTATTATTGAATTAAAAGGTTTAGGAAAAGACAACTTGAAATACTTTAAATTTAAATAATCATTTTGAAAAGAAGCTAAATATGTCTAGTTTGTTTCACGCTAAAACTCTCACAAAAACAGTTTTTTTTGTTAAATTGTTCAAAGGCTTTCAAAATTAGATAGTTAAAGGAAAAAAATGATATGCTTCAAAGTATGGATAGTTAGCTATTATTTTATTAAATGATCATATTTTCTATTTTTTAAACATAATATAAATTTTAAAAATCTCAACAAATTATAAATATAGTAATTAATATTTATTTATAATTTTTCATTATAAAATTTTATAGTAATTACAAAATTAACTTAAAGTTTTTCTGAATTGTTACATAAATAATGTATAACATTATATTATACATTTTATTGATATATATTTTCAGGTATTTAGGAAATTTATGTTACAGAAATGTATTATTTTTATTTCTCATTGAGTGCAATGAGCAAACAAATTGTTAATATTAATAATGGGATAATAATAAATTTATAAAAGGATAATTTATACAATAAACCTTCTATGAGGTCAGTAATTTATGGAATTAAGTTAGCATTTTTCATACTTTTAAATTAACAAAATAAATGGAAATAGTAATATTACTGATTTTTAAATGCAATATATGCAAATATTGAAATATTCTCATGTTGGCCGAAGTTTAGTAATTTATGTTTTTATAACTTTTCAAACTTAAAGTAATTAAATTCTTTGCAGTTTTTTAAAACTCTCTGTATTAACAAATAACGCATCCAGATTATGAAAAGTTTGAAGAAACTACAAGACTACGTCTTATTAATTATGCTTATGAAAACTTTTACAAAATAAATACAAAGATTCTGTTATCAGCTGGAATTCAGCTTTAACTTAATAAAATTAATTAAAAATTCCAGAATTTTAGAGGACTTTAAAAATGTCTGTATTTTCCTTTTACCTTTCAGATTACTTAAAATAAAATTTCTGAATTAATTATTTTATGAAAGATTTATAGCTTTTAAAAGAATTTTTCTCATTATTTATTTTAAATCACTTAAATACTCTGCTGAGTTCGAAATCTATACTTATTATATAACTCTTTTTTAATTTACATAATTTGGAAGTACGAGAATATTTTTCTTACATAAACTTGGAATTTCTTACCATTTACAACATAAATACTCTTATAGCATTTCATTTAAAAGTAAATAATTTAAAATAGTAAACGCGTAAATCATTATGTTGTTGCTCTTGGTTTTAAAAAGTTATCTTTTCTTTACTTACATAAAATAAATCTTTTTCTAAAATGTTTCAATTAAATTATAGAACAAAGTATATGCCTTAGGAAATTTGAAATTTTAAGAAATCATTATTAATTGCTATGAAAATTTCATGATAAAGAATGATTTGTAATCAATTATTATTACACTAATAATCCATGGTTAAAAAATCCAATTAAAATAGTAATTTTTTAAGAAATGTTGATTCTCGTATAAAATTGTATTTACTGTATAGCTCAATTACATTGTCTGATAATTATTATGATGATGTTATGTGGCATCTTTAAAATTTCTCAGCTATTTGTTATCATTAACAGTAAAAATGGGCTTATAAATGTTTTAAATGTGTATGATATTCAGCTCAGTATTACATACAATTAAAAACATTTTATGAAAAATTAAGATTATATTTAAGACCATGTTGCTGGTGCAAGTATGTCACCTTGCAGTAACAATTGCTGTGATATACATTTTAGTGGATTGATAGTCTTAGTGGATTTTTAGCCTTTTGAGCGTCCTTTTTCAAGATGAAACAGGTTGTATGGACAACAGTACTGTTTGTATCACTGAGTTTTATTTCCCTTCAAGAAACCAATGAATGGGGTAAAAATCGAAGCAAATAGTACTTAAAACCAACTTGTTCTGATGGTTCCACGTTTTCTTGATTTTCTCTATTTCATTGTCAGTATCATACAGAGAATTTTGAACATTTACCTGCATAGGATTCATATTCTTCAGCAGTTGGAACAGAATGAATGACAGATTCGCAATATTCTCTAGCTACGATTTCTTATGAAATGCAATTGTTCCGAATAATGGACATTTGACCTCAAATTATCGGAAAGCTTCAATGTTCTGAAATGTGAATTTATAAGTTTATTATAAGTTTGTAAATATATTATTTATAAGTAATTTATAATTCTATTTTAAATTTATAAGTTTATTAAATCGAAATATTTAATAAATTTATAAATTTATAATTAACATAAAGATTTAAATTAAATTCTAAATTTTATGTCTGTAATATAATTAGCAATAGCAATTAATTTTATTTAGAAAGTAGATTATATAGTATAATCTGAAAAATAATTACATTCTACTCCTCAGTTTATTAAAATACATTTAGATTTTAGCAATGATAAAAGTTGTTAATAATAATTTTATTGTTCAATCAACCTAACACGCTGATTCAACTTTATATAAATACTTATCAGTAAGCATATACATGCATATATAAGAGCCTCAAAAATGCTTCAAATATCAAATTAATTTATTTAAAGCCTTTGAAACACATTATTTAAATGAATGACTCGATAAATTTATGTGTATAAACTTTTAATTGAATTAATTTTGTTTTTATGATTTAATGACTAAAATAAAATTAAAATTTATTAAAAAATTAATAACAGTTGATAATATTTGTTCCAGCCAAAAATGAAATGCATTACTGTTAAAAAATTGTAAATCAATAATCAATGTTTAGTTTATTTCAAATAATTTTTTAAAGATATGAAACTAAAAAAAGTAAAAAAAAATATTTTAATGACCGGTAGGTTTAAATACGGATTTATTTAGACTTTCAGAAATGTGATTTAGTAAAATTAAAAGTAAATAATTCATATGAATACATCAGAAAACTATGCATAACTGTTAGACACATCTCATTAGAATAGCTATACATTTATGAATATTATATAAATCTTATTTTTTGAATGTGTGATACATTAATTCTCAAATTATATGATATTCATTATTTATTTATGAGTATATAAATCCATCACATATACAAAAAAACCTATACAAATCCAAAAAAAAAATAGATTACCCAGTGTGTAACTACTAATTTTAAGTAATTTTAAGATTCTTTAAATATCAAAATTAAATTCTTAAATGAGCTCTCAAATAATAAAATTTATTATTTATAGGCTATGTTTATTTTGAAACATTTATCTTTCCTAAACATTCCATTAATAGCTACATTAGATGCTATTTTGACCCATTATCTGTATTGTTATCAAAAGAGTAAATAGTAAGAACAAGCATTGTGTTTGATTGAAAAATCAAATCCTCATTTTCACTTTTTTTATCAACGTGGGGTCATTTGTATAGGAGATTAATTTCGTTACTTACAAATATTCTTAAGAAGTATAATATTTAACACCTGTTTTACAATAGAAAGTTAAGAATAATCTTCATCATGTCAATAAAAATAAGAATGAAACTGGTTTGGGAATTTTGTCATATTCACGGATATGTATTCATGGTTTCTAACTATGAAACATAAATGGAAAATTTAAACAACCCATAAATTATAACCGTTTTTGAACTTTACTTATATTATTTTAGTTTTTCTGTAAAATAATAATTCTTCAAAAGTAGTTTAAATGCACTGTAACGCAAAAAGGAATTTTTATAGCAATGTTTGTGAGCGTATTAAAAATCAGAATAATGTTAGTTCAAAAAGAGACAAAAGCACACCATTTTAAACTCTTTCTGTTTGTGTTCAAATAGCAAGTGTAAAATTTTTCTCATATGATAGCTTAAGCGGTAAATTCCAAATTTAATTTCTTAACAATATTACAAATAATAAAAACATATATTAATTTTAAAAACTCATCTAGCATTGTGTTATTCTTTGGAAAACATAAAAAAACCAAAAAATTAAAGAAATAAAAGGAATAATAAGTAAACTTATCCTTCCAATTTCAATTAATAAAATTTTATTTCCATTTGGTAAAAAGTAAGTTAATATATTTTAATTCGCAATTTAGCTGTTACTGATTAGAGGAAAATTAAGAATATGTACAAAACTTTTATCATTAAAGCGTTTTAGTATATTATATAAATCATGTAAAAATATATTTCTAAGCTGCAATTTTATGAACTATTATAATTATGTTTTATGTTTTATCATATGTTTTACCGTTTTAATATCATGACTGCTATTTACTTATAAATAATAAATTACTTGATGTTATTAAATATATTTTCATAACCAAAATTATATTTTATTGCTTTGTGGTACGATTTATTAATAATCTCATAACACATATCGTTTATAATAGATATGTATATATTGATTGAAACTTATAAAATTCATTTACGAGAAATGAATGACTTTTCTATAGTAATCAGAATATAGTTTTTTGTGTAATAAAACAAAAACGTATCGTATATCTTATGGTAATAGTATACAGTGGTCTTGCTTTGTTGATTACAGATAAACATTTACAACTACAAAAATGATTAAAGTGAGCAAATATTTTATATTAAAATTTGTGAAGTACGTGTTTGTTAACCTTACGAAATTAAAGATAACTATTTGTATAGTTTTGAATATGTATTTCAATAGTCCTATTTGGAATCAAATAATACATAGTTGTACATTAAAAAATAAATAAACAATATTATTTTATGTAATGTTATCCTTCATTGTGTATATTAATAATTATTACTCATGAAATCTCTATTAAATATTTATATTTCTATTTTTTTGTATTCTGATAAAAAATTGATTGACGATTTTATTTTTGTATATTTCAGATGTAATCCATGAATTTATTTCATCACTTTATTTCTTTTCGAAAATTTCACTAACTGCAGTCAGTATTACTTATGAAATATTTTAAAAGTTAGATTTCATAATTTTTAGAGTAGTATCAAAATACATGGTTCAAATGCTTTTTTAAGTTTTATCCATTTTTATTATATTTGAAAAGGAAGCAAGTTACATTTAACAATGTTGACGCGCACTTAACTCTATTTAACTTAGAACCTGTTGGATTTATTGGTTAAGCAAATTATTTAATGGTATTATAATCAAAATTATATTTACTAATGTTATAATTTAGTGGCTAATGTGACAATTGTGGAAATATTTATGAATTAATTGTGTGATAAATATTTTCTAACATCAGTTATGATATGTAGTTGAAAACACTGTAACTTCAATCTCTATTTATTCATCTTATATTTCTCTTAATAATCGTATAAACTCAATCCAATATCCGGAAAATGTTGACACAATTAACAGAAATTAGTATATAGTATAATCTTCTAAAATTAAAAAAATGATTTTAACAAAATTTTGCATGAGTCGTTAATTAGCATATTAAGGATTCAACATTTGTATATAGGTAATATTTAAAAATTAAATAGCAAGTTTATTCTACAGCAAGGACAGCAAATGAAACATCGTATTAAATTTTTTTTATTTTACAAATTCATTATAATAGCTTATTTCATTAGAGCAACTAAAAAGTATTATTTATAAAGACAAATGAAGATTTCAAATTGCATTATATTAGTAACGCGGCAAAATTATTTGAAACAAAAATTATGAAGCAAGAAAATTATATCATAGTTATATTTTAATACTTTCGCATTTTTAATATAATGAAATAATAAAAAATCAGGACAAAATGCAATATTTTTATTTTATATATACATATAATATTTTTAATTAAATGAAACTAGATTCAATAACACCAAAACAAAATTGTTAACATTTTATTAACATTAATTTTCAAACAATTAAATTTATGAAAAATTCCCGCTTTAAAAACAATTGAATTTCTAAAACCTAATCAAAACTTTTAATGAAATTAAATATTCATTTGTATTTACAATTTATTTTGGAATACATATTTAGAAATTCATGGATGTGGCAACAACTCAGAAATTGTCCCTTAGGAGTTAATCTAAAATATTCAATGAAGGAGTGATAAAATTAATTTTTTTTATATAAAATATTTCTTATATAATATTAATGATTATGTATATATGAATAGTATGAGTAAACGTATTGCAACTTACTCAATTATATTTCTGATGTATGCATTATAAATTATTATTCATAAAAAAAATCAATTATAATCCATACGATTTTTATTAACTATAAAGTGGTTGTTTCTTTCGTTCCAGTTGCGATGATGGCTACATCGTTTTATTACAATTCTCAACTTAAAAAATGTATTATAAATGTTTAAAGTTTAAAATGTTTATGACGTCAGATAACTCATATTGTTTTTAAATATAATATTTATATATTTTAGAGTCTTAATTTATTTACTTTTAATAAATTAATAAAATGTATTCTATTTAAGTTATTGCATTATTGTGAGTATAAAAATAATTATCAAAGAAAGAAATATTGAAAAAATCTTAACATTTGTGAAATACATTATAGTAATCGGTGAGATATGTTTTATTTTTATTGTTCTTGAATATATATATCATTCTTTATTCATTTCATATTTATTTAAAATGATAAGTTGTAAGAATTAGAAAATTGCCATTTACGTGATAAACCATACGTTTACACCAGCGAGCTTCCCTGTACCTAGCTCATAAGAGATGTACCAGAATTATGGAAGCCACTGGAGAGCTACAGGGGGGACTCCAATTTTGTGACCCCGAGCTCTCAAATAGGGGACTACTGAGAGCTCGGGGTCATCAGACTGCCCCCGCAATGGACTATTTAGTTTAGGCTAACAAAATATTACAAATAATTAGGAAAAATTAACAAGTATAAACAAAAATTTTTGGGGTAATAAAACAATATTATACAAAGTAAAAATAAAGAAACCTGAAAAAACTGGTTGGTGAATGACATGAAAATTTACAAATGGGGTTTTTGTTACAAACTAAGTTATAAATAGGAGAATTGGTGCAAGATATTTAGAAAAGCTATACAAAGTAAGGCAGAGTTTTAAGTAAATGGATGATGCAGGAGGATTTATATGACACAGGATTGGAAGAGTAGTTACTAGCTGGTGTCGTCATGGAACCAAGTAAAAAGGTAATAAACCGTATGTAGGTAAACCATAAAAAAACCATTTGTAGGTATTTTCATAGGGAGAAATTATTTCTAAATAAAACTCTTACGCATGGCTTTTCGTAAACTTTTTTGAAATATCATATCGCAAGCATTTTATATCAAATATGCCTTGTTGTATAGGTCATTTCTAAACATAAGAAAAGTAATAGTAACAATAGTGCTTTATATATATATATATATATATATATATATATATATATATATATATATATATATGTTTGCAAATATTAAAACAAGCAGTATTTTTGAATGACCTTCTTTTTCATCAAGCTCAATGCTGTGTACAATGTACTATAATGAATTCAAGCTTTTAAAATGTGTGCTTTTTGATGATTCTAAATGCTAATGTGTCCATAATGATGATAGAAGTATAACAAGTATTTATCTGAAAAATTGATGTGTTGTCAATTTTGTATAAGTAACAACACTGTGCTTTATACAATGAAAGAAATTTACGAGTATGGTTTTGAGAAGTTAAATTTCATTAAGGTAACTATGTTAAGAAGTTAAATCTCATTTAAAAGTATAATAATCATTAAAAGATTTTCAATAAAAAATTCAGTATTGATCATTTATGATAATATGAATTGATTTCTTAAAGTGTAAGGAAACATCTCTAGTTTTGAAGAGAAAGCTGAAAATTTCAAAAGTTAAATTCTTTTATCATTGAAACATTGGCTTAGGTATGAAATTTTATTTTTCATTCACAATTGAAGAGAAAAATTATTTGACATTCTTGCAATATCTTGATCTAAAATAAGCTATAAATTAAAGTTGTAAGTGAAATACTTCATTTCGGGCGAACTCTTTTGGCCGAAATCAAGTATTTCACTTACTTGTCTTCATATCAGTTCTGTATATTCAATTCATTTCAATCCTTGACATTCTATCATAATCATCTAAAAAGAGTTTTAGTCGATGCTGATGGAATCTCAAGGATTGCATTTAAAAGACATCGGAACATTTCCAAAAAGAGTAAATGTTAAATGCTTACCTGAAAAGATATCTATAAATAACTATAAAAACCATGAAGGTTATATTTTTTGGCAATGCTGGAAGCTTGAATCAACAGCTTTTCTTTGTTTTAAATGTAGTTTATTTAAGTGATAAGCTGAAGTATTTTCTTCTTCATTGGTACGATAGTAATAGGTGAGCTTTGGCCTTCTTAAAAATTTTTCTATAAGTCTCTATTTTTAACCATGTTCTTCCAATTGACCACTCTTAAAATGGCAAGATCCATCTATTGTTGGGTCAGACGCTAGAGTTTTTGCCAATAGCATTGCCAAGAATGCTGATGAAGTACCTTAATTAGAACAATTCGAAATATAATTATAATGATGGTTGAAATATGTATGTAAGTTGCACAGTAATAAATATTACATCTCAAAATAAAGTACTCACAAAAAAGGCAAGTTATTGAACATGATTAAATTCAAATCATTCTTACTGTTGAATCTCGATTTAGTGTGGAATGTGATATCAAGTGTGTTTTGATACGAAAAGATAGATGAATTCAAATAACTCCACAGAGCAGATTATACAGCAAAGAAGGTTCATGATTTGAGATGAAATAAAAGTTAAAATGGATTTTCTGAATTGATATTATTCTTGCTGGTCTAATATATTTTCTCTTTATATTATCAAATTGTCTCGAATAGTTTTATGTTACAAAAACGTGAAATTTAAAACTTGTGTTTTATTTCAGACTGCAGTTACTAGTGACTTATTTTTTAATGCATTATAATTCCAACTATAATACAGTTAGTCATGGAAGGAAAGCACTTGGAACTAAATTTGTTAAATTGAATAAATCAGAGCTTGAGAGAAATTCACTGGACAAATTGTTGCGAGACTAAGCACTCTCCTTTCTGTCTAGGACTTGGAAGTTGCATTTCTACGAGAAAGGAATGATATTTTCTATTAATGATTTATTTTTTATGTTTATTAATGTAGACTATTAGTGTTTTATTTTTTGTTTATTCTATATGTGGTTTATTTTTATGTTTTTATTGTAGTCTATTAGTGCTTTATTTTTTGTTTATTCAATATGTATATATTTAATGTATTATAATGCCAAATACAGTACAGTTCGTCATGCAAGGAAAGAGCTTGGAACTAAATTTGATAAATTTGAAATTCTTGCTAAATTTTATAGATCAGAGCTTAGGAGAGATTCATAAGACAAGTTGTTGCAAGATAAGACACTCTTCTTACAGTTTAGGACTAGAAAATTGTATTTATACGATAAAAGAATGATATTTTCTAAAGTGTAATTAAAAAACAGATTGTATCTATGAAATCCAGCTATTTTGTAGCTTTTGGTTTCAAAGGATCATGAAAATTTTTAGAAGGATTTTATATCATTTCTAAATAATTCAATTTTTTGTAATTTGTCTGTAATCAAAGAATTTTCCTGGGGTATCATTATATTCTTTTCCTTCTTTTAGAGAGATTCCCATATAATTCTCTTTCCAGTATTTTTACAATATTGCATTCTTAATATCACATGTACTTTATATCTGACAATCATTCATTATTGCTATTCAATGATTTTTCACAATATTTTGCTTCGCTGTTAATAATATCATAAACTTTATTTAAAGTAATTCATTTAATTTTTGAACTAATTCGTTTTTATTATGATACCTTTAATTAATTGCAATTCATTTTATTTCTATTTAATAATGAAATAATATTTACTCTTGTGCAGATTAAAAGTTTCAATTTGTGAAGTTTATGAAAATAAAATTATAGAAATACTGCATAAATATTGTTATTTTATTATTTTCAGTTTTAATATGAAAGGTTTAGTTTAAATATGGCCTCAAGTATGCAATTAAATTTCTTAATCACATATTAAAAGACATTTAATTATAAAAAAATCCAAGCGAAGTTTTGATTATTCTCTTGAAAGTTCAAAAAACAAGCTTTATAGTTTCCATTACACGAAATACAATAGATTTGAGATTACATTATTCAAATCATGGGTATAAAATTTTAATAAAACTTTTTAATTAAAAATCAGTAAAAAGACATGTCAAGTTTGTGCAATAGTTAGTCTGCAATTAATATTGTGAGCCAATTTAAACCATTTGGATATAATATTATAAATTGGGAGGAGTGTGTTTATCTTCAATGCCATACATAAAAGAGGCATGATTAAATATTTATTTAATATCATACATAAATATTTAATTATGCCTGTTTTAAGTATTCAATATAAAATTGTCAATATATAAATAAACAATATTATAAAGCTCGAGAAGATAATGAAATCAATAGCATTTTTAAAGGAATGCGTTTGAAAATTTTATACTCAAAGTATTTGTAGAATAAAATATTTGAGTTTTTTTCATTCAGTATGAAAAAATTTGATTGAATTTCTAACAATGTAAAATAATGTAAATTTCTTAAATGTAATATAATTCCTTGTATCATCTATTTTTGTATATATTTATCATATACCTTTTTTATAAATACTAGTATATTTAATTTCTGTATTATATCTTGAAATTCTATTCATAATTTACTTACTTTAAAAACCAGTTGAAATTTCCGTATTGATAATTTTATGAAATAATGCGTAATTTAAATATCATGCGAAACAAAGATTATCTTTTAATTCATTATACACAATTTTTTCACTAATATTTTTCTTCAAATTCACATAAAAAATTCTTATGTACTTATCATTTTTTTATGTTAATTTACGATAAAATGAACAATATTCAAATAGCAGTTACAATATAAATCATCATTAATTTGAAGATCTTGGAATTTTTTTTATGAAATGTATTAAAGTATATTGATTGACTTGAATGTTGATGAAGGGAGACAATTTTGAATGAATGAAGATATGTTTTGAAAAACAAAAACTTATAACTGACTCAAATTACCTCAAAGTGAAACTCATGGCTGAAAAGATTTTGATTTCAGTCATTTTATTTAAAATGATTTAGTTAATTATTAAAAAAATCTATGCAAAGAATGAAATGACTATATTTTTGGTGCATTTGTTATTCAAAATTCTGGTAAAGAACACTAGCCGTTATAAAAGTTTCAAATCTACATTTATGCAAATTACATGTGCAAGAATATTTCAGTTGTTCTTTATTATATCAATATCTGAACTTAGTTTTCTGCAAATTGCTTACTTATTATAATTTAAAAATACATTAAATACTTTGCAAAAACATTCAGTGATGATAAAAGGTAGCAATTATTTGAAATTATATGATATTTTAAGGTAATTTTATTACAAGAATGACGCAATCTTTAGTAACATTATCAAGCTGCATATTGAAATGAAAGATCAAAAAGGCAGAATGAAGCAGAAAATTTTAAGCCTTTAAATAATTTTTAAAAGTAAATTCTTAAAATAAAGTAAATTTTTATACGAAATAAAAAACTTATAACAATGAATGACCTTTCAGATTTTTGAAGACATTGAAAATATTGTTTTAGAGTAAACCAGACAAGAATGATTCAAAAATCGTATTTTTCATATTTTTTAAAAAAACTTTCCTGAAGTTAATGTATGGAAGTACATTAACTTCAAGAAATAGAAATAGCTTTTATAAATTGAAAATGTAAGTTTGAAAATAACTCATTTTGGAAAAATGCGTAAGAAGACAGCATTATAATATTTTAAATTTTAACATTTAGAAAAAATAATGTAAACATTTTTTTATTTACTCCATTCGTAATTAATCTCAAAAACTTTTTTTAATTAAAAGCTTAACGCAATTAACTCTGCATTTAAAGAAATACTTTAAAAGTAAATTTTAAATAAATGCATTAAATGCAAAATATAAGCTATTTTTCTTGGATTTTAATAAATGCTTATTTTTACTTACTGTTCAAACTTAAAAAAATCGAATGGGAAGGAAATCCATTAAAAGGTGTTATTATTTTTAAACCGACAGAATGCAAGTGAAAAGTAAAAAATATTATTTACTACATAAGAAAACGAAAGGTAAAAATTGACTTCAAGAATACTTTTTATGATCTCTCGAATGTGGATTTGATTTCATTTCTAAAAGATGTTCAAAAACTAGAGGGAAAAAATCTAAAAGGTTTCATAGAATCTATTTTGTTCTGAATAATGCAGTTTCCTATTATGCTTTCAATCTGCATAGAATCAAGAAAATTATTTCTTATAAAGAAGGAAATATTAGTAGATTCTATGTTTAATGAAAAATTCAAGATAATTTGAATGAAAATTAGAAACATGCATTTCGATATCAGCTTAAATACTAGATTTAAAATCACTTGTTCTTTCCACCATAATGTATGTGTCCAATAAATATCGTTCTGTTATTTGCATTCTTTCTTGGTGTAGCAATTTTAATGGCCAGTAGTGTAATTATGTGTGAAAAAAGGAATATTAAGGTTTGAAAACATATATACGAAGGACAATACTTTAATCCAAAAAGTTAGGGAAATATTAATACGCTGTTTTAATATTTTTGCGTACGGGGAAAGATTAAGTTGCATACACTCTTTTAAAGTGGAAGAAGTTGAAATAACTTCAAAGTTTATTGTTTGCAAGTTGATTTTATATATAAATATCTTCGGTATTATAAGAGTACTATTCTTAATAGAATGTAGAAAATTCTAAATGAATTAAAATTTAAATATATGATGATTTCTTATACAAAAAAAAAATACAAAATGTTGTATAAAACTCTAGTAGTTTATATCAACGGAATAAAATGTTTTATTTAAACCTTTCTATGTTCATCTAATATATATACAAATAAAATATCTATGAAATATTACAATAACTACAACTATTATATTCATGGACATTTTTCTGTTTTTTTTCAATTTCCAAGAGTATTTTTAAATATGTTTATTGTTATTTTTAAATATAAATTTTAACAAATAATTAATAATCATACAGTCTTATAGTTTTTCAGGAACGAAAACCTCGTGGGAATTATTTGAAAAACAATTTTTAAAATCAAAGTTTTTTGTTTTATTATCAACTTTGGAAGTCAAAGCTTTTAGATGAAAACGTATACATGATTTCAAAAGAAAAATAACAATTTGGGTAAATAATTATATGATTTAATTTCAATCGAAATGCTATTTTTTAATTTAAAATTAAATGTCATTTCTAGATCAAATGAAAGTAAATCGAAAAAGTGTTAAATGCATAAAAAAGTCAATCAAAGCCCAACACTAGTCTAAAAAATTTTATTCCATTTTGTGTTATCCTTCCCTATACAAGAAAACAGATACATATTCGTTTTCAATAATTTAAAATTTGATCAAACAGATTAAAGGTTTTATTGTATTTATTTAAAATTTAATTGAATAAATATTGTTTTCCTTGATAAAAATTGAAATGGCAAAGAAAAGTTAAAGGAATTAGTTGAACATAAATTATGTGTGTGTATTGGGACCACTGATGTATATAGTATTAGTGAATCAGACTTCTTTAACAATTTGAAAGGAAGAACAATTTAATATTTCGCATGATTTTGTTAAATCTTAGGAGAAAAAATTTACTCATTTAATTCTTGGGCAGAATGTATGAATAAAAGAAAATTTAATTTTTTTACGTGGAAAGAAAATTATAGTTTTTAGAATATTTCCTTGATAAATATGTAAATGCAATCACATTTTGAAAAATTAAATGTAAAATTTCAATATTTTTTAAAAATGTTTTTAATAGCCATTGATAAAGCGTTGATTGATTATGTATAAGTATAATCAAAAGTGGTTTCAAATAAACAATCATTTATTCATTTATTTTACGTTTGTTTGCCATAATTTGCTTACAAAGTATTGCTTAAAATTAAGTAAAATAATTTGTTTTTGCTATAGATCGAGGTAAGTAATGTTTTCTACTAGACACATAGGATTTATAAAAGAAAACTGAAATAGATTGCTTAAATAGTCACATGTACATAATATGTATATGTAACTATATAAATTCAAATAGCTATCTTATGTTTTGGCGTAAAAATAGTTGTAAGTTATAGTATTAGTAATTTACTATAACTGTTTTCTGCCTGAGGTAGGAGATTGTAGTAGATATAAGTATTAATATGTGTTTTATGCATTCAAGCATTTTACTAAGTTTTTAATTTTCTTAAAACATTTCATATGTCTTTTTACAGCTTAAAAAAGAAAATTTAGAATACATTTTATGTTTCCATAATTTAAATTTAAATCAAATTTCAGTACAGAAAAAATCCCTTTAAAGTGTTTCCTTGCTTCTTTTTTTTGAGATAATCGATTACTATTGCGTTATTCAAAGTGCATTTAGATGCATTTTTGAGGCGATATTAAACTAGTTTTATTTAATTTGACAATTTGTTTCTTTTTTTATATTTTGAAAATATGTATTCAAACATAAGTACGATTTTTTGGCACCATACTTTGAAAGAAATAATATCATACTTTGTATCAGATAAGGAATAGATAAGATCATGTTGTATTTGGTTTTAAGAGCAGAAAAATATATTTTGACAAATTATTCTTACTAAGTTGAATATGATGATTCTTACTTTAGCAGTTACTACTGCTGATATTATGTAATAATAATCAATCATTTCCAAAATTCATGTTTAGTTTTGTTTTTAATACTTTCTAAATATCTACCGAATAAATATTTTCCATAAGATATAATTTGATCAATTTTCTATATTATCCCCAAACAACAATAAATTATGATTTATAAAATTCCTGTAGTGCTATAGTTTTAGAGGAATTTTATAAATCATAATTTTTTAGTTATTTGATTCTCTTTAATATCATTTATGGTTTTTTGTTCAGATATGTTCCTGTCTTGCTAAATCTATAGTACTAATCAACTAACAATTAAGACAAAATTTTTTTTATGGATCTCATGAGTAGATTGAACTTTGTTACTCATATTGTATAAACAATATTATTTCTTCGATTATTTATTTGATTTTGTACCTTTTCAACATATTAAACATTTACTATTATCGAAAGCGATTGTATAAACTTTTAATAAAACTTTGTTTACTTCTGAGGGATTAATTCTCCCAAAGTAAAAATGCATAGTGATAAAAGCTATAGTAAAAAATGTAATATATCCACATTGAAATTTAAATTAATTTTTGTGTTTGATTTTTAATTTCTATATCACAAGAAAATTCAGAGAAATATCTTAAGAACTTGCTTCAATCAATATGCATCATGAAAGCAATCTCCCGCTACAGTGATAAAAATTGAACTTGAAAATAAGTATTCCATTTATGTGATTTTAAGAGAATAGGTTAAGATATTATCTCAATAATTGTGAACAAATAGGAAATATGTTATTTTCAATTTTTTTAATTGTTTTTTCCATTGCAATTAGAATGGTTTCAGTAAAATTGTGAGATAATTTTAGATGTAAATAAATAAATCACAGTGTACTCTTAAATATATAATTTTATAGCTTTATGATAGTTATCTTATATTACAAAAGGCATCGAAATCTGATTTTCTCTCGTTTCTTATCTTCTAATATTTCATTATTCTCAAATATTACACAAAAATACTTCTCAGTTTATTCTAATGAGAAAACTTAAGGAAAAATATGCATATAACCTTATCATAAATGAGAAAACAATTAGTGTTCTTACTTTTTATCACACTACATTTATCTTTATTGTTTTCTTAATAACTTCCATTTATATTTATAGATAATGCTTGTGAGATGTTAAAGTTACCCATTGAATTAGATTTAAGAAACGTACTAAAAATTTAAGGAAAGAAAAACTTAATTGTGAATCTATTATCTTAATAGAAAACATACAGTCATGTCTGGTTATTTTTGTGGAGCAGACGGTAGAGCAAATTAACATTTCTTTCCTGAATATAGATAAAAACGTTATAAAACAATGTGTTTGTAAGTTAAATCAAAATAAACCTTAAACACACACACACACACACCTAATAATGGTGTGTGTATTATATTGCATTATTTGGCTTAGTGTGTATAAAATATTGCATTATTTGGATTTACTTTGTAATAGACACAAAGAGAAAAATTTCATTGTGGTAAAACTTGTGCGTGTGCTTGTGTGCAAAGCAGATTTCAAAAAGTTATATTAAAATTTTTCAAAACAAATTACAAAAGTAGTTACGCGGAGAATATTGTCAAACGATCCTATAGTATTGTCAAACAAAATAACAAATGTAATCATTGGAATCAAAATTTTCAAACCCTTTTTAAGCTATGTTGAGGCATTCCCATTCCATTTTTAACAAATAATCAGTCTTAAAATATTTTAGCATTTTGTATTGATATGTTCAATATTTTTAAAGAAAAACCTAAACCACACAAATTATTAATTTAAATAAAGCTATAAGAATGTATATCAGAGTGAATGTCATCTGGTATTTTAATATTTTGCTTTTGAGTCACTGTAAGCAATAACTATCAGGTAATTATTAATTTTAAACAAAATCACTTTTTCAAAAATTTTAATAAGATAGAAAACAATACAATCATTATTTGCAATGATGAAAATTTTGTTATTTTTTATGTAAAGAATAAAATTATTTTAATTCCTGTAAAATTTTATAATGATCAATGAAATTATAGATATTACCTTCCGCTATCATTTCCGCTGAATATTTTACTTGTAAAGGTTATCCATATAAATCCCTAAAAAATACAAGAATATAATGTAACTACAATTATAGGATTAAAAAACAAAATAATAAACCTGTCTGTTAGATGGTTTATTTAAAAACATATATATTAATGCTATTTTAAGAAAAAAAATTTTTTGTAATTACATTCCGCTGCTCGACTTTTATATTTATCAAGGAATGAAAAATAAATCAAAATACTTTAGAAAGATGTAAAAAATGAGTAATGATTGTTTTATTCACATTATTCTTAAATCTATCTTGAGTTAATTTAAGTTTAAATGATTCATTGTTTGAAAATAACATTTTTAGAAATTGATGATGGAAAAGTTTTTTTTTAAATTCCCTAAGAAATATTTATAAAGAGAAAACAAATTATGTTCGTATATAATGATGTTTCAGGATTTTTAACTTAATTTAATTTATTACAACAAAAAATACAGTAAAAACAGAATATTATTTAATCTGATTTTTTAGAAATGCTTGTTTCTAAGAAATATTAATTGTTCAAATGTGTAAATAAATATAAGTACTTTATTGACTTTAAAGGCTTTTTTGAAGAATTTTATATCAAAACATTTAATCAGAGATTTTTCTGAAAGATTTAAAAATTTGTTTTATTTAATGTATTTAAATTGCTTATTCACCAATATTTATAATTATATTTATATTAAAATAATATAAATAAATGCTTCTCTGACAAATGTTTTCTTGAAAAGGTTTTTTCTCTTTAAAATTTTCCAGAACATTAATTCAAAAGTTGTTTCGACATTAGAAATTTTTATAGAAGCAGTAAATGTATTTTATATCCTTATAAACTTAATAATTATGTTTCCTATCAATGAATATTTTCATTTTTAAATTAATAGCTCGAGTTTACGGAGTTTAGTACCATTTACATGTATATAAAATATAAATTTAGATTTCCATTTCATCTTTTAAAAACACATTAATTTTTATTTAGTGATAACAAAATATATGCATTAACTTTTCTATGAAGAATAAACAAAAATATGACATAAAATTTATCTAAAATTAAGTAGTGAATAATATTAAGTATTTTATTTTTTGTAATGATTTTATCTTAAAAGCAGTTTCTTGCAATAAAATATTTTACAAAGAGATTTTCTAAAGAATTTTGTATTTTTACATACTTAGTTTTTTACTTTTATTTTTTTCTGATACATTCAATCAAAATATTTTATGGACTATATACACATAATGGAGAGAATAAAAATTAAATAGTTTACAACAGTTTAAATATAACTTTTATATTGAATAAATTTAAATACCGCAAAAATTATTTAGTAAATAATTAAGAAATGTTCGAAAAATAAATCTATATCCTTAGAATGTTTTAGACAATCTATTAAATAAAATCTAACATTTTCAGAAATTTAAAACAAAATTAATAGTTAAGTTAATTTTGCTAATAAATATAAATATAAACATATTTTTATGCTAGTTTTACAAAGCATTCTAGTTTATTTTCTAACTGAAAACATTTTTATAAAAAGTAGTATTTTTAATCTGACATATAGAGAAAGTTTTAGTGAGTTTTGTTATTTTATTTTTCTCATATTATTGATACATTGGATCTCAAATGAAGCTTAAAAATTAGTTATATAACAAATTGTTGAAGTTGAGAACAACTTTTGAGCTTCTTTTTATAAGAACGATAAATAAAGACTGATATAACAAGAGCTATTTTAATCTTATGAAACGCGTCATGCGCAATTATTTGAATAATGAATCTTATTTCCATGAATAACAGAAATTAGATATTTACATCATGAAAATTAAGTCAAGCATACAAAATTTCCACTTGGCAAACTCTTTTAAATTATATATTTATGAAATAGTTTATATAAAACACATGGTTGAGAAACTTCTATAATGTATACAGTTTTCAACAAAGCTATTTAATATTCAGATAAAAAGTAATAGTTTAGAATATTTCTTTAAGTGTTAAGTTTATCTAAAAAATTTCCAAGTTTACACATTTCATTAAGTTTACAATTGTAAATATATAGTTTTACACCTCAAAAATTTGGAAACATTTTTAAAAATATTGCTTCATTTCCAAATTTATTTGAAAAGAATCACCGTGTTCAGGTTCTGCTTCCTTTTGCTTAAAAAATATTTTTAATAACAATCTATAAACGTTATGAATTTTTTTCGTCTATATTTACGGAAAAACGTATTGTAATATTTTTATACTTGATAAACAATGTTTCCGCATATTATAGAAAATAAATTATTAATGAAATGAATTTCCTTTCCTTTGAACACAGATATAGCTAGAAACATATTTTAAATTTATAATATTCAGCTGTTTGTTTTTGAAAAAAATAATTGACACAAAAGAAAATAATTCAGAACTATATTTATTTATCAAACTGCTGCTTTTTCAATGAATAGTTGATGTTTTTAACGATTAATAATTTAAATTAAAATATTTTTGTATTTTTTTAATCATAAATAATGTAAATTTATAAGGAATTCAACTAAATTAGACTTTTTAACTTGGAAAATTTTTTATGAATTTATTAAGCAAAATAAGAAAAGAAACAATATGAGAAAACATTTTTTTAACTCAGTGCTACATTAAGTTAAGCCAGCTTAAGTGACGTATAACTGTAGTAGAACTGAGAACATCTTTAGTTGCCGGGGCTTAACCAGCTGCTTTCTGGCGTGCTGTCCAGTTGTCTAAAGGAACAGTTCATACGGTATCCAACAGAATTGATTTTTAAGCTTAAGGTGAAGTGTATCTCGATGCTTTTGGTAATGGATAGTGTTTTGTGTTTTTTTTATCATTAGTAATGTAGACGTATAACTGTAGTAGAACTGAGAACATCTTTATTTGAGGGGCTTAACCAGCTGCTTTCTGGTGTGTCCAGTTGTCTAAAAGAAAGGTTCATACGGTATCCAACAGAATTGATTTCTAAGCTTAAAGTGAAGTGTATCTCGATCCTTCTGGTAATGGATGGTGTGGTGATGTTGTCAATTCACACAATTTTCTCATCACTCACATGGCCAGATCTGTAGAACATTTAGAGTGACGCGTGTAATTATGTATAATTAGAACTATCATTTTACAGATGATATCCGAATATAATATAGTATCTTTAATTTAAGTACTGAAATAATTTTATGGAAAAATAACAACTACCAATTTTATTATAAAGAAAGGTCACTTATTCTAATGTAGTAGAAAATACCAACAAGCAGACTTTTGTAAGTATTGTGAATGATTGCTAATCTTCTCAGGTTTTGTCAATAATTTAGAGTAAAACTTTTCGGTTGGGCTTAACAGCGCTTAAAGGTGGCAGTTTATTGTAAGTATAGAAACAAGTTAGTCAAACGCTGATGCTAACTTATGTATCTACATATTTAAATGTTGTTGAATAATAATAACATCTGATTTAATCTACAGATTTTGTATCTAGATGATACATTTTAAGACAATTATGAATAACAGTATGATTATTTTCTAGATTTTGGAGTCTAGAAAGAGGTATAACATATTATCCATCATCTCGTTGAAGATCATTTTGTCAGAAGATTATTTTGTCAGGAATAAATATTTCTGTTATGGTGCAAGGACGCCTAATAATGATATTCTTAATACTACATGTGTTGTTATTATTGTGCATGTGCTCTTAAGCTGATCACAGTCTTTAGCTGATAACATGTAAGTACTCATTTTTGTTGAAAAAAAGCATGAAACCAATAAAAAAAGCATGAAATAATAGAGAACTTAAGTAAGTTTCTTTGAAAACTTTAAGTTTACATTGAAGAGAAATATTCAGGGCATCTGCTGATCTTGTGGGAACAAGGCACCAGAAACAATTAATTTATTATTGTTATCGTAGCATTTAAAATAATTGGAACCATGGATTAAACAGAAATAACATTGCTGCTATTTGTAAAAACTATATTTTGGTGGGTGATAAAAAGAGAAATTATTGATTTGGTTTCTTAAAAATTATATTGAGCAGGGCTTCGAATTGTTACATTGTTATATTACAAAGATATACATTGTTTGATTTTCTGAACAAAATAAGATAGAGTATGTGTGGATTTACTTGCCAGACAAGTTAAAGCTTTGAGTTTTCTTCTACAATCTTTGCATGAGCTAAAAAATGATTATTCTTCAGTCTTCTCTTTTCATTTCAGTAACCAACAAATGTATTCGCACCTGTGAAAAATGATGCAAAGAATGTACTATGGTTAGGGATAACAAAAATTATTATTAGGTCCCCATTCCTGACATGTTTATATGAATGCGTTTCTTATAAAATTGTGATGTAACGGTTCTTCTGACAAAATATTTTTCTTCCAGGAAATCTTTTTATAAGGTAGATCATGTATTTATGTGAATTTATGTAAAAAAGTGTTTCAATTAAGAAATATTAACTGTTTATTTCTCCAAATTTCTTGGTTCTATGTTGAATTATTTTAAATATATATATGCATATAGAGTACATGTTGTATCATATTTTGTTGGAGATCATATTTTAAATAGAATGTTTTTATTTATTATTAAAAGTTTCCTTGAGCTTTTCTGAAAACAATATGTATTAAAATATTAATATAATTAAATATTAATATTTTAATACATATTGTTAACTTAATTCAATGTAATATTAATACAATATAATTAAATTTTATATTTCGCTTTGTGTAATATTTTAATTATATTGTAAATGTTTAAAAATTTCGCATTTTCGAAACAAAAATGTTTTTTTATTATTAGAGTTTAATTCATAGTTTAAGATATTTAAGATTATAAAAAGTTTAAAAAATAAATATCCCATATAGGGTTGTAGGACTTAATTTCCAATTAAAAATGCTGATTTGCATTATGGGTGTATTATTTTTCTTTAAATTTCTTATACGTTCTTCACATTTATATTCAAAATGAATAACTGGTATTGCTTATTATTTGCTATTTTTATGTTTGATGCAAATTAAAGCAAATTAACTAATGTTTCGCTTTGAATAAGTTTAATATAAAATGCTATTATACTAGAAAAAGTTTTGTATGTAACGTTTTCTATTTTTTAAATATAAAAATTTCACAGCTGTGAAGAACAAAAAATTGTTTATCATAAAATATTGAACATATATTGAAAACATGTATATCTGAAAAGCGATATGAGCAAGTACTTTTTCTTCGAAAAGAATATTGCTTCCATCTAGTATACAAAATTGTACTATAATCCCTTGTTATGCTTCAATTTCTGCTTCTGACTTTAGTTTTTAGTGCTGCCACTATTTTCTGCAAACAATGAAAGAGTTTGAAATCCTGACTTACTCAATTCAAAGGAAAGAGTCAAATTTTTTTATAAAATGTAGGAGAAAAAAGAGTTCAAAAGATGAAATTCACTTTTTTATTTAGAAACTCTGGTATCAAATTAGTTTAGGTAATCCTAAATTTTTCATAAGAAATTCAAAGTAACATGTAGTTGAAAATGAAAAAATGTAACCCAAAACATAAAGTAATATAGAAAAGTTTCGTAATATGTGAATATTTAAAGACGTTAATGTATTCCTATTGTATCAGGTATCGTATCTACACTCGAGGCTAAAAACTGTTTAATCAATTATTATTTGGTAGACAAAAAGTATTCAATGATTTTAAAGTGCGAGAAATGAAGGATTAATTTCAATTTCCGCTTCTTAAATTTAAATAAACATTGTTGTGGTATTTTTATTGTTTAAAATCAAGAATACACATTACACAGAACTTTGAGCTAATCTTTTGTAAAGAATGCAGTCATTTAGAATTTTAAGGATATTTAAATATGATGCACACTTATATATGAAAAAAAAATTATTTCCTGACATTAATGTATTAAATTTCTTTCTCAGAATCTTACTTATACTATGCTTGAAATATTGCAGATTTGAATACCTAAGTGAGGATTTAAATATGATCAAAACAATATAACACTATTTAAGGTTTTTCATGTATTAAGAACTTAACACTAATATCAAAAAGTGAATTCAACTTTGTTTTTCAGTATCATATTTACTACCATTGAAATTATTTTAAATTTAAAATAAATGAAGCGAAAATTTTACCTATTGGTCTTAATGAAAAGATTATCCACTAACATTACTTATTTTTTAGCATTTAATTCGTAGGATGACTCATTTATATTTTATTTCAACTTTTGAATATGAAATTCGAATTTAAATTTATGTGATTCTGAATAACCACTGCTAATTAAAATTATGGATTTGATCTCGATGATTTTGAGCTTAATGTCTTTATCATCTTTAAAACTCATTCCAATATTGATATAAATTAGACTTCAGTATCATCAGTTAGCTTTCAATAATCTCAGTGACTCAATGATCTCAGTAGTTATATTAAAGATGACTATCATTTTTGGTTAACAATATTCCTGTTTTTCACAGCTTACAGGAGGCAGGGATTATATGGCATATTATATGCTGATATAATTAAATAGTAAAAAAATGTTTTTACGTTCTAAGCTAAGCAATATTATCTATTTATGCTTTATTTAAGATAATAATTATTTAATAATTCTTATTTCTGCTTAGAATCACTCATGTTAAGCTATTTGATTCATAGTGTACACTTTTTTTAAATTACGTAGTTAATTAATTCATAGATACATTTTCTAATGCAATTTAAATAGTGTCAGGGTAAAAAATTAATATAAATTAAGTTTAAATAAAATAAAGAGCTCTTATATATATATATATATATATATATATATATATATATATATATATATATATATATATATATATATATATATATATATATATATATATATATATATATATATATATATATATATATATATATATATATATATATATATATATATATATATATATACATATATATATATATATATATATATATATATATATATATATTTATATATATATATATATATATATATATATATATATATATATATATATATATATATATATATATATATATATATATATATATATATATATATATATATATATATATATATATATATATATATATATATATATATATATATATATATATATATATATATATATATATATATATATATATATATATATATATATATATATATATATATATATATATATATATATATATATATATATATATATATAGATAGATAGATAGATAGATAGATAGATAGATAGATATGTTAAGGATGCAAGAGAACAAATAAGTCAAGTTTCATTTCTTTTAATTTCATTAAAAATTTAAGGATTTTCATTTGATTAGTTTTATTTCTTTTCTTAAAAGTCGAAAACTTCGGACTGTAAAATTTCATGTAATTTATCATTAAACTGTTCAAGTTACACAAAATAATTTATTAATTTTTTTAAAACAGAAATAAAGTTTTATTTTTATAATATTTTCTTTATAAATAAATATCTTTTCTTTTGCAAAATTTAAAAAAAAATAGTGCTTAAACTAGTGATTTTTGATCAGGTAATTATATTACATAGAAATAGATAATCAAATATTATATAGAAATAGATAATCATTTTGTCATTAAATGAAAAGAGGAATTACTTCAGCAAAAATGTTAAGAGAAAAAATTGATGCGGGAATAAACTGGAATATGTGATTAACTATATGAAGAAATTTTACAAATCAGTTATCAATACAGACATGGTATTAATTTCCCTTTAAAAATATGAATATTTATTAATTCAATAGCAAATAATTTCCTAGATTAATTATAAACCTGTAAAAGGATGAGCACAATAAATTATAAAAATACAATAAAAAAGCCATATTTATTATGTATTGCACCCAACGTGTGTGCACCCCAGTGCAATGAAAAATAAATTATTAAAAAGTTATCTTTGGTTATGAAAACGAATATATTTCCGCTTATAAACTTTATATTGAAAATTTTATTTTTTGTCCAAAAGGAAATAAATTCATAAATATGTATAGTAAATTCCGATGTGAGTAAATAATCATTTGTATGTGTTCATAATTAGAAACAAAATCTTTTTCCAAGTGAAAAAAGTTAACATGTTCTCAAAACTATTTTGCAAAAACAATAGATTAGTTACAGTAAAAGGCAGAGATAATATTGCTCCATTTAAAAATTTAAAAAATTTGTTTGCCAAATTTTGAAGCTCAATGTTATTAAAACAAACATTACACTTTTGAAGTAATAATAAAAAATCTAAATAGGGCACCTTAGATATATTTCAGAAAATCAAACGTATTTTTATTAGCATAAAATATTTCAAATCAAATTTAATAATCAACGTTTGAAATTGGAATAAAAAATATCATTTTGACTAGATATATTTTGTTCTTTTTCACAAGTAAATTTAAGCACAGTTAAAAAGATAATTATTCCTTTTCAGTAAATAGACCATTAGGCGTCAGCAAAAATATTTTTTGCTAATGTTTTATGATTTAATCAGAGAAAATTAAAAATTAACTATTTAATTGTACAAGAAAGGAGAAAGAAAAATAAAATTGTTATATAACATAAAGTAAATTATTTTAATACAATTGTACAAAATATATGAAATGAGAATATATGACTTGTTTTATTTCCTTATGTATGGATAAATTATAACTACAGTGAAGTTGAGGAAAGGAAATTTTTACATTGCAAATTAGAAGTATAAATTCTTCGAAAGAAAATATGTATAAAGTAGTATATTTGTGACATATAATACATTTTATAAAATTATTATACGAAGCAAAAACGTATTCTGAAAAGAACAATATAATGTATAGTCTAAAATATTAATGTTCGAAATAATTTAAATGAGTTTGAAAATTATGCAAATAAAATGCTTTTATTTCATTGTAATCATATTTTTATGGCAAAATATACTTTATATTTTTCTATTTTAAATTATTGTTCAATACAATTTCATGCAATTTTTTAATTATTTAAAATTTTATGAGATTATGGGGTAGTCTAATCAGAAATAAAATTTTATTAACTATTTTCCGTTTTTAATTTTATTCATATTAATATATTTATAAACTAAATTATTTGATGCATCGAAGTAAAATGAGCTTTTATCACTTTTAAAATATTGTATCTTCATAAAATTGAAAATTGTATAGTTAATTTTAGTTTTGTTCAGCCACAGAAAACATAACTACTCTTGGCTTTTTAATTTATTGGAAATCTGTATTACTAGAAAAAAAGCTGTTGATAGCTTATTTTTTTTATCTAAGATAAAAACGTCTTATTTTTAAAGAGAATGGCATATTTTACCTTATTCAGTCCAAAACTTTGCATTACCCAATTCGTTCCTGTAATTCTACTTCAAAACGTAAGAATTTTTGTAAGCCTGCCAATTTATCCTTTGGTTCACCACTATGGCAGACATCAGGACTTCTTTGGATTTGCCATGCTCTCAGTATTTCTTGTAGTAAACAAAATGCAAAGATTTCAGTAAAGCAGACCTCTTATCTATCATCATTCCAAGAGTCTCTGAATCCCTAATTTATAAGTCCAAATTTTTATAAAATGCACACGAATTTATTGAAGAATTTCGATAACAAATTTCTAACACCAATGTTAAAATTTTATAAACCTAGATATAAATTAGTCAATCATTCGGATCAACAATGATTTTAAAGATTCAGCTTCTTTAATAAAATTGGCGCTGGTTTGAGAAAAAGTTTCTACCATTTTTCTAGAACTAACCACTTATATAGAATATTGAAATTTGTTTTCAGGTTATATATCTAAATTATGATGAACTTGCTCGCAATAGCTTCAAAATGGTAAAAAATTATTTAAATATTGATTTGTTGTTTACTAATGACACTTGGACAAGCGAAGCACGTTATGCTATGTGAATTAAGTCGAATGGGAGCGTCTTTCGTTTTAACCAGAGCACCATGTAGGTGAAAGTACGACTTTGCTCTACAACATGCCATAGGTACCCGTTTATAGGGTAGGCAATCACTCACACCTCATTCATACAAGGAAAGGATAGAAGAAGAGAGGGAGTACATCCATGCCCGAACCGGGATTCGTACCCAGGACCTCCTTATCCGTAGTCAGGCACGCTGACCACTAAACAAGTTGGTCGGCTTAAACATTGAAAAAGCAATTCTTTAAATATTGAAAAAAATCTAAATTATTGCAATTTTGTTAGATTAAATTGATTAAGCAATAATTAGATATACTCTAATTTAGGTAGATAAATTTTTTTATGCAGTACCTGATTCCATTATTTCAATTGCCTATAAAAGGTTTCAGCATTTATTCCAACCCATTTTGATTCATGTTGTCTTCTTTTCTCCATTTCTTCGTTTGGGCGTTTTCTATCGCTACAAGGCACAATATAAATGCTTCGTAATTCTGGCATGGTTTTTAATTTGTATATTTTCTTACTGAATCTGGATTTATACTAGATGACTCGAATTTAGAATTTCTCATTTAAAATTAATATAATATATTTTTAACATATTAAGGCGCTATTAATTTTAGTATTCCATTCTTAATTACTACACTATTAGGATTTGACATGGTGTTTGCTTCTGATGTGACTTCCTATGCGGTTTTCTGTAATTTTTTTAAATGAATTTTGATTGCTAGTGCCCATTACAGATAAGTATGTATACATGTATTTATCACTTATACGAAAAAGTTTACAAAAAATTAAAATAATGAGTGTTTTTAATAAATGAAAGATTTTAAACAATTTTATTAAAATGTTAAAGTCAAATATATTTTACAACATTAAATATTTTAAAATTTTGATGTCAATACTATATAAAAGGAATATCAAATATTGTCCTTCTAAACTCTTCAGTCAGTTTAAAATGTTCTTCTAGAAACGCGCTTTATTCTTTCTGTCCAGTTATAATGATAATGAATCTCATTTATAAAAAAATTGAGAAACATCAAGTAAAATTATAATTGTACCTTTTCATTGGAAACAGATAAAAATAGTGAAACTAGGCATAACTAATGTAAGTTAAGAAAAATTTGATAAAAGAAAAAGTTACATAACAAAAGAATATTTCAACTCAATTTTGTTTTCTAAATCTTCTGGCTTACATACAAGTTTATTCAGTACAACTTTATTCCAGTTACAAATTTTGAAACAATTCCTCTTCTCAGAAGTCCCTGAAAGCCTGCTATTCAGATCACAACTAAACAAAGAAAAATAAACAATATTATATCTAAAATGCATTTACTGTAAATGTATTTTGACTACAAAAAAACTGCTTTTAGTTTTTTGCGACAAATACAATAAATTTTGTTCTGAAATACTCTTTTCAACTTGTAAAATAGCGCAATCTTAAATTGAAAAATAATTTTTGAAATAAAAAAAACCAAATATAATATTAGAAATTATTTTTGTCTACAAGATTTTAGGATATTTATTAGTATTTTAATAAAAATAAAAATTCTTCTATTTATTTTTTATCGAATACTTAATTTATATCATAATGCTTAAATTTTAATTTTAGAATAATAGATAAAATTACGCAATTAAATATAAATGTTTCTTTCGTTTGTAAAATATGAATATTCATATTATTAACTCTCTCTATTATTATTTAGAATTTAAATATATTTGTATATTTTATAATTCAAAAGTTTAATGCATGTGGATTTACCTTAATTACACTGCTTTTTGCATATATTTTCTGCTAGAAAATTTAAAAACAAAAATTTATTTCTTGTTTAAAATTTGTATTCATCTATTGTGTCATTTAATATGATTAGCGCTTGTTAAAAATTTTATTAAAGTTGTTATAAGCTGTGACAGAAGATATTTGACTCCAACCAATTTATTTAAAATCTTAATCAAATACAAAAATTCATACTTTTCAGATTTAAATTATCTCATTTTAAAATAATGACCTTCAACTTGTGTTGAATTTTAGTAACTTATTCAGTTATTCTATGAATTCTTAATTAAAAGCTCGGCAATATGTAAACGTCATATATTAAACAAACGTAAACGTCCTATATTAGATATTTAGGCTCTAATCAAAAAATGTTGAAGCGTTTTTAGCAAATTCATTTTAACATGCCATTAAATATTAACTTTCTAAGGAATTACAGTTATATTGTATTATATTTTCTTTGCACAGCGATAATTCAATTATTATAACTATTTAAAAAGGACATCAATCGTTCCTCATTTAATAAGGAAATATGGATAAATATATTATCATAGAAAACATCAATATTTCAAAAATTATTTTATATATAAAGAATATTTATTTTTTCCTATTTATATGAAACTCCTCAGTAATTACTTGTAATAAATGGATTGGCTATCCTAATTTTAATTTTCCTAGTACTGCCATAATTTACTCTGGCAATGAGTAAAGTTAGAGCTCCTATTAATAATTCAAAGAAAAGGATGTATATTCTTTCATGGATTCTTTCATAAACATGGATTTAGATAAAGGGATTTTTTATTTTTGGGGATTAAATTTCCCTCTTTTAAATTAGATACACAAGTCCATCACACAAAATGAATATTTTTCTAAAGATTGAAAAAATGGGAAAAATCTATAAAAATATGTGCATATTAACATCAATTTAAACATGTACTTCCTTTGGATATTAATGTATCCCAACATTATTATATCCAGAAAATAAGGTTCTCTTATCTTTATAAAAAGAAAAATAAAGTATTACTTTGTTTTTTCTAAATAAGGAGGAAAATAAAAACATTAGTTGATGTCTTTTTTGAATAATAAAAATCTTTAAAAAAATACAGTTAAACATTTTACAGTTTACCTATAATACAATATTGCACAAATTCTGCTCGAAAACCAGATTTTTAGTTTTATTCTTTGAGGTGGAAATGAATATTTGGGTATATATTTAGGAAAGTTCTATTGAAGATTACAAATTTAAGGATTGCAGGAAAATTTTAGAGCCGAAGATGAGTAGTAAAAATATTTTGTTTTATGTGAATATGTTGATAAAATTATTCTTTAAACTTTTCAGCTTTCTTCTTAGTTTGCATAGTCTTGATGCTTAAAAATTGAGTTGATGTTTTCTAAGGCTGAGTTAAAAGAGGATTATATTTAGTTTAAATCTATGTTTGAAAGATGAACAAATTTTCAGAGTGTTTGAGAAGTTAAATTTAATCTTAAGTATCACGAGAACTTCATTTCATTTTTTAATGATAATGATTTCTCTTAAATATTTTGAAAAACTGACCACTTTTACACTGAGGTGTTAGTCGAATGGTTAGCGCCCTTGTCTTCCAGTTGACAGTTTATAGGTTCAAATCCCACCAATGGGGATATTTGATGGATATTGATCCAAATGGGGATATTTGAAACGGTTAGGAAATCCGCTTTAATCTGTAAACCCTGGACTAATCAGTCCTCGTGTATCCAAATTGACCATTGAGCGACAAACAAACCAATATCAACACGTTTATTATTTAGTGAAAACAAAGATTTTATCAGTGTCTCATATTAATTTTATAAAAGCTTTCTTTTAAATTTATGGTTAATACATACATGCATACATACCTATATATATATAGTTATTTTGGGGATTATGATGCTGTCAATTTCACTTTATTTGGCTCCTTCTCTTTAATTTTTTGAATAAAAAATAAGTTTATTTTAAACAAATATATTAATTTTACGATTATTTCACTAATTTCTTTGTTAAATTTGTTCTTTACTCTTGTTAAATTTGATTAAATTTGCGATCAGCGTTCAAATATATCTTATTACCATAAGAAATAAAAGAATGCTTACCATTTACGTAATTTTAAGAGGAAGCTGTGGAAATGTAGACTGAAAAAAGGGATTCAGCAAAGGCTTTTAATTAAAGGTTAAATTTAACGCAGTTTAATTTAATTTCATTAACTAAAATAGTTTCCTTTTTCTCATTAGAAAAAAGTTGCTTTGTTGTGAATTATTTTGTTTTAGATCTTACTTGCTGTATGCCTTGCTGGAAAAAGGAGGAGTTTCGGAAGCCATTTCTTTCTGTAAGGTGATGAGTCTAAGTGGAACTTCGAAGGGTTCATGATATTTGTTGTGGTGAAACTAGGTAATTTCAGAAAAACTCCGAGGAAAATCAAGATTCATTTTTAATAATTGAATGACAGAAACTAAGATTCAAAACAAATAAAAGATAACTTAATAATTCATTTTAACAACTTAATAAGAAGAGAAATTTTACAATTAAATCATTCTCGATTAAATAATTGTTGAAATTTTCTAGCTTTAAATTTCTTTTGTGACATTTACACAAAAATATATCTAACTAAAGTGTGACCAGATGGAATCAGAATGAAAGATCAGACTCATTCCATTTAGAAGTAGTATTGTGGTGTCTTGTATTGTCAATGGCTTTGCTGCTCTCCGGTGTCTATGATTCTCTTTTCTCATCCACTTCTCGTGCTCTACTCGACATCTTTGCTTTCCATCCGCCGATATTTCAACATCTCACTTGGCTTACTCCTCAGCATCTCGCTTGGGTTACTCATTCCTCATGAGCTTTCTCTTTTCTTTTTGCTATCTCTCATCTGAATTTGTCAGACATCTTTGACTCCATTCAGGAAAATCGAGACAGTGCAGTTGTACTCCGTTTACAACTTAAATTTTCCGATTGAAGACATTCGTCTACAATGTTTGCACGAGGAGGACGGGCGTTGTCATTTATAAACAGAAATTCTGCACCCATGACACCCCGAAAGAAACGTACATGTTGTTCCAGAATGACATCCCGATTGATGTGCTTTGTCATGGTTACATTCCTCCCCAAATGAGCTATCCTGCACCACCGTAACGGCGTCGTTCAATGGTGTTATCTTGGTGGTAATGGGTACCTGGCCCTCTCCATATGAAAGTCATCAGGTGAGAATCAGACTGAAAGCTAAACTTGGACTCGTCGGAAAACATCACACAAGACCATTGTTGCGGTGTCCACAGTGCATAGTCTCTACTCCAGGCTAACCGCAGGCGGTAGTGATTTGCGATAAGTGGAAGACATCTGACAGGTTTTAGAGCATATAGACCAATGTGCCCTAAGCCTTGAAACTGTCGAACCGTTAGTTGAAGAGAGATGACGAGGTAGGTCTGATGCTGTGCTCCATCTGTTTCTTTTGGCAGTAACTGCCAAATACCGGTCTTCATTCGGTGTTGTAACTCGGGGTTTGACCTGTGCTGTAATGTCTACTCACATTGCCATAATCTTGGAACCGTTGTCAAAGCAGAGATAGGACACTCTGGACGTTTCCAAGTTCCTCGAATACTTCCAGCTGGGTACGTCCACATTCCAGACGGCCGATAATTCTACCACGTAAAGCATCACCCAAATGCTTTCTTTGTGCCATAACTATGCGGTTATGCACTGAAAGGAATTTTAAAGCTCTTGTGTGAACAATTTTAATTCTTTGCAACCATTCCTTATATACCCGTCTCTTACACTCTCGTCATTCTGACGTACTATCGGCGCCATCTGGTGGTTTCTTATATATTGCATATTATTTTTCACGATGTGTGTGATAATTCTACATGTGAAATTTTTATTTTAGAGTTCAATTTCTGTGTGATTCTGAATTATCCTTAATTTATGGACATGAGTGTAGATGTACTGAATTTCTAATTGCATAACATCATTTGATGCTAATATAGTTACATCTGATGATGTTATTTTTTACAAGCCGTCTAGATGATGTATACATTTTTGAAAAATGCGTTTTTTATCTATTTTAAACTGAACGTTTTTTTGCATTTTTAAGTTATGAATAAAACAAAATAAAGCTAAAAAAATTCATGAAACTAAATTTTGATTGGTGGATAAAGCATATTTTTAAAACTTAGATATTTATATATAATATAGAGCTTTATTATTAAACCTGAAGTAGGAATTTTTTATGTCTTTGCATTGTTTGTACGAATACCTAAAAATATAAAACACATTTTTTGATATTAATCGCACATAGATCATTCTAGGATGAAGTATGATATTGTTGACGACTTATATGATTTAGAATTTTTAGCTTTTTAACTTTTAACGTAAGTCAGAAAAATATATCCAATTAAACTTAATATTTATGAAGTAATATTTTTTGTTAACATTTTGGAAAATTTTAAATATCTTTAGGAAGAAAAATTCGCTTTCTTTTTTCTATAGCAATTTTTCAACTTTAGAATATTTACCACATTGAAAACGAAAACCTAAAATAATAAATTGTTACAATGTGAGTTTTATTGAAAAAATGTTATAAAAGAAAACTGAAATACAATATAAGTTTTACTTATATAGTATTTCAGTTTTAAATACTCAATTAAAAGTACGTGGGAAATTTCTTGATTTCGTACATAAACTGCGATTTAAAATGTTTTATTTATTGATACATGCTGCACAATTTCTTATAAAAAATGATCCAATGGGCAATAAATACTTAAATTTTTTGATGATATCTTTCTATACATATATGCATATTCGATTCATGATTTATAGATGACGAAACAAAATGTTTTAATGCTTAGATTAAAGTGAATTAAGTAAGTGTAATTTTCTTATACACAAAGCAATGTCTCTTTCTTTCGGGATATGGAACTGATACAGGATGGGAATAGTTTCTTCCAATATTTTAGAAGAGAACTTTCCTACTCAAAATTATTCTTTGAGATGATTTTGTTCTCCAATTGAACGCCGCAACTGCTTAAGACTTGGAAAATTCAAGCATATTAGAAATCTAAAGCTTCTATATCTCTTTTAAGTTTTTAAAGCAATTTAACTTCATAATTTTCTGTTGAAATATTTTTTAGTGTTCATTTCACTACTGCAAATGTTCACTTTCTTACTATGTAATATAAAACTCCAGTTCTCTTATTTTGATAGAGAATTTTCTAATTACTCAAACATGACTCGACACCCAATTTTAGAGCACAACCATTCATTTAGAGTCTAGAAGAAAAAATATTTCAGTTCATAATAATTTTGATTTCAGAACATTGCTTACAGTAATTCGATGAACCAATATGACGCAATAATTTATTTTTTTAAATAATTTAGTTAATTGTGACCACATAAGTGTCTTCTTTGTTCTCTTTCCGTAACCATAATTCAACTTTCAACTCTATAATGCTAATGAAGTAGAAATACACTGTTTGAAAAAATCAATGCTATTTCCTCGACTAGCATTCCAACTTTTCTTACAAAGCTATCAACTGTATTGCTATAGGATTACTCATACTTTTATAAAAGTTACAGAAACTCCAGAAAATAAGTTGAATGAACTTCTTCATCTGCTTCAACATCCTATGAAATGATTCTTTTTATTGTCCTGTTACTCTGGAATAAATATAAGGAAGTAAGTCAATTCATACACTCATGGCTTTTGTTCTCATAACTTTCACGTGAAAAATTCTATACAACATTAATTTTTAATTCTCTTTTTTACATTAATCCCTGCACATAATACATTTTTACATTAATCTACATTAATCCTTCCGTATACTTTTCTCGAAAATAATTAAACATATTTCCTGATGATAGACAGACATGTTTGTCATCAAGTCTGAAAATGAATCTTACAAAACAACAGGGCTAAAGTTGAATTTAATCGATTTATAAATTTTAATTTATAAATTTTATGTATTATTTTGAAACAATTCAAATTGCTTTGATTAAGCGAAATATTATCTCCCCATTGATGGATAGAAAATGATTATAAGCAAAATACGAGCCATGTGTTTTCTAAGAAATTTAAAACTGATATTTTTTATTTTACAATTTTAAACACATTCTCTTATATTGTATTTATATGTTACAGTTAATAGTAAGATAATATATTGAAATCTATGCCTTTTACAAACATCTATTGAAAATGTGTTTGCTCTGAAGTTTCAGTGACGTTATTATTTATCATTATTTTTTATTTCTAATTTGAATGTTCTATGGAAAAATATGCTTTCTTTCTATATAAGAGTGATTATAACATTAATTTAATTTATTGATTAGTAATTCATTCATTCATTGTCGTGTGCCAGCTAGGCTGGCAACATGGGGTGCTCCACCTTTCCAAGTGAACAATATTTTGGCGTGGAGTCCGACTTCCTCAGTACACACATGCCATAGGGACACTTTTATAGGGTAGGCAACCATTCACACCTCATTCATACGAGGAAAGGACAAAGGCAGGATAGATAGAGAGAAAAAATACATTCATGCACAAATCGGGATTCGAACCCATAATTTCCTTATGTGCAGTCAGGCACGCTGACCACTAGACAAGTTGGGTGTCTAAAATAAATGTTGTTGTTTTTGTCGTGTGCCAGCTATGCTGGCAAAATGGGGTGTGCTGCTCCACTTTTCCAAGTGAACCATATTTTGGTATGGAGTCTGACTTCCTCAGTACACACATGTCATAGGTACCCGTTTCTAGGGTAGGCAACCATTCACTCCTCATTCATATAAGGAAAGGATAAAGACAGGATAAATAGAGAGAGAAAGTACGCCCATGCCCGAACCGGGATTCAAACCCAGGACCTCCTTATCCTCAGTCAGGCACGCTGCCTACTAGACAAGTTGGGTGGAGAGAAAACACTATTGTAGACATTTGGAATTTCGAGAGTAGAGAAGTATTTTCAAAAAGTTTAGTGGTGAGAGCTTGAATTCTACGCTGCAGGCAAAATCTCTGTTTTATTCAAGTCTGAGTCCTCAAGACTACAAAATCACAGAACTAAAATAATCAAATCCTAGGAGCTCTAGACTGGAAGAGACGATACATACTTTTATAACACTAATCTGGATTCTGAAAATAACGCTAAAGGAATGTGTTAAGCAGTTTTCGAAGTCCTATAAATAGTTCGGCCTAGTAATAGAATTTACTTCTATAAAATGCTTTTTTGTATAAATTATTTTTCTAGCTTGTATCTTTATTGTGTTAATACTTATTTTATTACTTTAATTAATTAGTGTAAAATATGAATACCATATGGGTACTTAACCATGTTATTAGTAATGCTTAAATACTTGAAAATGCGTTTGTAAAATAAATGTAGTAATGTTACTGGATTGGTAAATTTATGATTGAATTAAAAATAATTTTCGATTACAAAAAAAAAGTCCGTTTCTTCATCTATTTTCAGGTTTGTGAATCAGAGAAGAAAAATAATAAATTCACCACGCAATGGTAAAAAAAAAACATATTTAAATTGAAAAGATGTTTTGTACAATATGATAACGATATTTAATAAAACAATAAAACTAAAAATTATTCAGAAAATTATTTCACAAAATAAATTTTACCTATTTTCGTAAATGAACTTTGAAAATTTTCAAAATACACTTAAATTTAAAATTAAATTCAGATTAACTATACTGGGAGCTATAATTTGGTTTATGTTTTTGTTTAATTTGTTTACTTTTTATTGAAATAAAGCTCAAGTCAAATGATAAGAATGAATTCTTATTATGAGTAGAACACTTATTTGAAACCATCTTTGTCATTTTTATCAAAGCCTAAAAGAATCAGACTAAAATCAAAACTATCATAAATGAATAGAGTTCAAAATTTTTTATTATAAAATTACATATGTTTACATAATTAGTGATAGATAATAAAATTAAAATGCATAGAAATAATTTATATATAATATTTGGAAATGTAAGACATATATATATACATATCTTCTCATGTTTTCCTTTAAAGACGAAAATATTTTCCACTAGATATCATGACTTTAATGCTTAAGCACAGAGCCAAAGCTGTTGAATGAATTATTGTTAGCATCTTGTTTCACTTCAATGTGACATGACTTAGGAAAAAGAATTTACGATTCTGCTTGAACTGTTTTGCGAATAAACTACGATGACAATGTAAGTTATTTTAGATACAAGGATTAAAGATTTTGTGTAGGGAAAACAAATTTGACATATGAAATGTATTTTATTTTTTTTCTCGTAGGAATATGGCACTTACAATAAAATCTATATATATTGCTATAGAATAAAAGTTTTGAAATTTTATTATAAGTTTAAAAAGTAATTAATAAATTTCTGTTGTTGAATTTATTTCAATAAATATTATTTATAATTTATATATTAAAAAATATTTTATTATAAAATAAATGATAACTCATTTTCATGTGCATTTCAATTTTCTAAACTTTTTTTATGTGTTTAAGTAATCTTAAGTTTTCTACTTTGTATAAATGTTTGATGAAATAAGTTTTTGATTTAATTTATTTTGTATAGAAAATAAATAACACTACTAAGATTAAATTTACATTTCGTTCTAACCTTATTTTATCTTTTAATAAATGCTGAAACAGCTGATTCTTATAAAGCATTATAAATTGACATGTCTATGCTTACATAATTTACATATTTAGTATTAATTTATGTAATTAAATTACAATTAAATTTTGTTTAAGAATTAGTAAAGTGATATTAACGCTTAGAAAATACATTACAATCATATTACTATTCAGTAATGAAAAATTTTTAATATTCATGTTCTCATGACAATTTATTTTAGTATCTCATAAGGTAGAATTACTATTTTGTGGTTCATAGTTATTTTAAAAGTAATGAAATCCTAAAATATGAAAAGGTAATTTAATCTTTATCACAAAATATTATCCTTAATGCATGCATAACCTTTATATATTTGCAAATTTAATTTATTGTATGTAACATAAGAATGATCATTCAAAAAGTGATAGAAATATAAAATTTTAATTTATGTGAAGAATAAATATAAAAGAACAGATATCTAGAATATATATAAATAAAATTCGATTTCATTACAAATAATAGATATTACTATGAGTTCGTTTGATTTAGTATATAAAAACAAAGAGAACAAAGTATTATATAAAAAGTATATTTGAAGAAATTCAATAAGAATCATTCTATAAAAATTAATTAAGAAATTTTTATGCCGATTTTTTAAATTTGTAAAATTTTTATTTAATTTATCTATTACCAATATTTCATAATATTTTTTGATGCTGTAACTTTTCTTAAAAGTCAATTAAAAAGTTAAAAAAAATTCATTCTAATTTTTTAAATTTTAATTTTAACATAATATAAAGCTATTCATCATTTGTAACCTCAAATGGTAATCTAGATATCCAACTGGAAATTACTGAATAAAGTTAGAAGTTTGTAAAGTAATATTAGTCTGACATCTGCTTTGAAATAGAATAAAAATAATAAATCGGGTTTTTGTAGTTTTTGAATTTTACCATGTATGCTCAAAACAATAGAAAAGTTTGAAATAAACTGATATTGAGATGAAAGATTTCATATGACATGTTATTTATTCATCATTGTATTCGTGACAAATTTTACCGAATGAAAAATGCAGCAAAAGCGGATAGACCTACATGTTCTTCTCTTGGTTTAAAAATCAACATGAATTCTAAGTCAGGAGCTTGGTTTCAATCTATTAAAAATGATTTTTAAGAAGTAATCAATAATTCATTAGTGTGTTTTATTCGCTAGAGAGCTATTAGACGTGTTGTTCATTCGTATTTAGTTTATTATGTTGCGTGGTATTCAAAATAACTCAACAAGGTTCAGTATCTAATGGATATTTTATTAAGTGTACAGCATCGATCGTATCAGAGAAGAGACTCAAACATGGCGCTCAAAAACAACATGTTTTTTCAAGTACAGTTCGGTTTCCAATTAACATTGAGATAACAGTTAAAAGATATAAAAGTAAAATTACATAAAACCGAAATATAAATTACTACAATTATTACAAAATTGACAATAATTAATTACTTTTGAATAAAATAAACTTAACATTTATTACTTAAGGGAATAGAATTAATTTGTTTTCTTTATAACCCTGTCAGACATCATTCAATCAATTTGAGAAAGCTGTTTGACAGGTGCAGCCATCTAGTGGCAAAAATAACAATAACTGTTTTCCTTACAGAGCATTGCTTGTTGCAAATAGATCTCAGTAGCAATTGTCCTTGCCGATTTTAACTAACCGTAAAGTGGATGTCTTGTCTTTTTCTCTTTGCCTTTTCTTCTGCTCTTTTGTACACGTTTTAATAATTTGACTCAATAAAAAATGGCTTTTAAAACCGATGCCTTGGTATTAATAAAAGAAATCGTTTTATTAATAAAATGAACTTTGACACTATTCTCAGACATACAAACTCCATCTTGTTTGCTGTCTATCGAAGAATGTGATTTGAAAGCAGTCATCAAAGTCGTCAACAAGTCGAATTTACAACGCTGCATCAATATGATCTGTTGTGAATGAAACGTTCTCTGATGTCATGGATATTTATGATAATCGTAATAAAGTGGCTTACTTAGAATCTTAATTGTAAAGAAAGAAACAACAATTTTATTGCTAAAATAATCCGAGCAATTAATAATATTATGAAAATGTTCTTTAATCAATTGCAGATAAGGAGAATATTCATTTTACCTGAAGAACAGTGAGAGTGTACCCTAGTAGCAGAGGCTGAGTGGTACTACAGTGGCCATTTACCGGTTTCATTGGTAACTCACTTGACACCGGATGTTTTCACCGGTGCGTGCCCATTAACTTACACATGATACGGTCACTGTATTTTCTACCGCCTATTCTGAACGACACCGTCGTCGGCCACTGATAGAGTGGTCGCTGGTCGTCGGCTGCAGCATTTACCATTGAGATGGAAGGAAAGTAAAATCATGCGCAGACTTATTAATAGGTCTACGCATGCGTGGCGGCCATATTTAAAATCCATTGTTTACTTTAATTTTCTCTGTATATTTATTTCCACTGGGTAGTTAGCTATTCTTAATTGTCTTACGAGGAATTATGTTTTACAGAATTTTTTGGTAAGTACTATCTGTTTTTTAAATAAATAACGAGTATATATCCTTAAAATTAAATATATTTCCTGTAATTAATTATGTCACATTATTATCAAGCTAATCATTGTATTTGTGCAATTTATTAATAAACATTGCAAACAGTCTATTTTAAATGATACAAAATAACTTTATTGTGAAATTATGCTTTAATTTGTTCATTGTTTTTGAAATTTATAAATACCCATAATATCCATTAATAATCTACAATTATTATAACAATTAAAAAATTTTTAATGCTTACTTGTATCGTACCGCATGGTAAAACATCCATAAAGTGTTATGTTGACAATTTTTTTTGTGTATTTTTGGTATGTGTTATTTTTAATATGACTTTTTTTGTTTCTAAGATTAATATTTGAAGCTTGGAAATGAACAGGTTAGAATTTTCATATAAATTAAACGATCAAAATATTTATTCCAGACGGAATAAATTTCTTAAAATCCAATCTAATGTAAAAAGACTAATGTAAAAATCTAATGTAAAAGCTTTTATTAAACAGAGTGAAAAAGTATTGTTTTGAGTGTTACTATTTTATAACTGGAGAACTAAATTGTTGATTGGGTTACTTTGTCATTCTCAGCAAAATTAGTGATAGATAAAATGTCTTTGAGACCTTAAAGATGATCAAATTCTATTTTTGATAAGAAAGTATTAAGTTATGTTTACAGAGTAAGTATAATTATCTTCATATACTTTATTTAATTCATATCTATTTTTTATAACCTTCTATAATCAAGGTGAGATTCATTGCAAGTTTACATTCAATGATAAAATTCAGCAAATGAAAATGGTAGTATATAAAATTTGGGAAATAATATGCAGTAATGATTTCTTGACTTGCATTCAAAATTATAGAAATTTTTGGAAGCATCTCTCAAAATTGTAAAGAGGTATTCCATTTTTGTTTTTGTAATCATTAGGGATCAACACTTCCAGTTTACTAAAACTTGAAACATGTAAAAATACTTTATTAAATATTTTAAAAATAGGTTCATTTAAAAAATATTAAATGGTTAATTAATTAATAAGATTTTTGAAACTTAATCATACTCTTCTATATATATATAATGCCTTGACAGGATTTTGCAAAAAGTTTGCATGTTACATATAAATATTGTGTTTTTCATAATTTTACCAAATATGTGAGCTTTAAAGTGAATCATTGTTTTTATATAATAAACTTTGATTAAAAGAATATAAAACAAATTTTTTTAACAAATTGGTCAATAACAATCTATTTACAATTAAAAAACTACTTATCCTAAAAACAGAAACAGAATTTATTCATTAAATATTTTTCACATAGCTTTCAAGTTGTAGAATTCGTAGAGTAAACAGGTGATAAAAGTGTGGCAGTTGTCGCATCTAATTGGATGGATGGAAATATGTGTTACTGGCCTCCTTATAAGACGCTTAACAGAATTAGGCGTGCTATTGAAGACTTTGAAGTTCCTAATGAAAATTGGATGAAGGTCTCATGTCGTTGCCTGTCATCTTGTGGTTTGTTATTATCTTGGTTTTATTAGCTATGATTTGTTCATACTTAAGTTAGTTATATTTTGTAATTACTGTGTTCATCATAAATATTATTACAATTTTGAAAAATTCTGTGTATTTTTAAATTTCATTTATAAAGGAGATTAATAGTTTTTTTTCCTTGTAAGATGTGGATTTTTTTAAGTTTAATTTTAATATTTATAAATTTTCTTTTTAGTAATAAAGTAATAATAAATTAGTAATAGAGTAATAAAGTTCTTATCCAAAAATGAAAAAAGAAATGCCAGTTTCTTTGTTTTACTAGTTGATCAATGATAAATTTTAAAGAGTAAGCCAAAGCAATATATTAATATAAGTTATGATGCAAATTTTGTAATATATATAACAAAATAATATACAAATATTATATTGAAGAAATATGTGTTGATCTATTTTTTGCAAAGAAAACTGTATTTAAATTTTTACTGTGATATGTTTTTTAGAAATAATTCTAGAAAGCTGATTTAGCTTTAAATTTTTCTGGAATTTTTTTCAACATAATTTAAATTTCCTAGCAATTTAAACCAATTGAAATACAAAAAAATAAAGTTTAAAAACATTAAGTTTCTATATAAAAATATTTGACAGGTAAATTAGCTTTAACATGGATTTGGAAACTGGAACTTCATTTGAATTTATTTTTCTGATATTTTGTTATTATTTTCAGATGACTATTTTGACTAATAAAGGTGGAACAAGTTCCAGTGATGTTATAAAAAGAATTCTGATGGAACTGATGACAAACAAGTTGTCAAAACAATACAACTGGAAGGACAGTAGAGGTGTAAAGCATCCCTTTTCCACCCTTCAGAATGTTATGAATTTGATAACAGGTTAGCATTTTGTTTTTAAACTTTCTAAAGCTAACTGCTTGTAGAAATAAATTTTAAAAGTAATATAGTGCAATATGAAAACATTAAATTCAAACGTAAAAGTTTATGAATTGAATTTAATCAAAATATTTCTAAATCATAATCACTGTAACAAATCATAAGAACATAATATTTCATGTTTCTGAAATAGTTTTAATTGCATATTTTTATTATTCTAGGTTTAACGTATGTAATTTAAATTTATATTGTGTTTCTAACTTAAAATTGGGAAAAATTGTTATTTTCTATTTTCATTTATGGATTACTTTTGTATTTTTTAAATGCCAAGTTTACAATTGGATCAAAATGTTGATTATAGTACATAAATTAAATTTAATAAATTTATTTTTTACCTAAATTTAAATCCTAATTTTAATATTTTAACAACTTAAAATTTAATTTTTGTGATATTTCCATGTAATGTTAATAATATCAATTATAAAAATGTTAACATTACTTTGTTTCTGATGTTACTTTATTTAGCATTTATATGAGTAAAATTTGTTTATTTGTAGCTTCTACTTGCCACCATGTCAGCCGTATAACAGATATGGATGTACAGCAGGACATCAAGAAATGGCTGATGCGTGCTCCAGATAGAGATGGGGGGGCACTTGAAATGGGCTTTGGAAAAAGCCCAGTCTAATGTTAATATGTTATAATAATAATAAAGATTTATCTTTTGTGAACATTTTGTTTTTGTGAATAAATTCATAAATATTGAAGTAGATAGTTTAACAAATATTAAAATAAAAAATGCTGTAAAATAGGGACACTTTATCTGAATATATAACTGAATTTTTAATCTTATTACAATAATGTATTTAATGCACTTGTTACCAAAAATTTGTAACTCATTTCTTTTATCACTTTTAGCTCTGCAAATATTGCTTTTAGAAATGTTCTAGAATATTCATATTTAAGTCAATTTTTCAACTATTAATAGAAAATATCAATATATATATATATAAAACATTAAGCTAAGACCATAGAATCGAAGTTGTCTGTTCTATATTAAATATAGAATCAATGTTTTATTTTAAATTTATCAAATGTATCTAGTTGAGAATAATTTATACCTATTTTTACAAATATATTAAAATTAATTGAATTTGTATGATTTTAATTTCTAAAACTGAATCTATGCACACATGTTAAAATATATATCTTATAAAAGCAATAAAAAAATTTAGATTTTTTGCAGTTAAATTTCCAAAGTTAAATTTGCTAAGAAAACATTTTGAAAATCATAACAATGAACAATTTCCTAATTTATTTTTTCTAAAATTGGAAATTATTTTTTAAAATAAAATGTTAATGAATATTGTCTGTGTTCTATAATAAAATAATGAATCAATGTTTTATTTTAAATTTATCAAATGTATCTAGTGTAGAAAGGTTCTATAAATAATTTATACCTATTGTTACAGATATATTGAAACTAATTGAATTTGTAGGATTTTAATTTCTAAAACTGAATCTATGCACGCATGTTAAAATATATATCTCACAAAAGCAATAAAAAATTTAGATATTTGCAATTAAATTTCAAGTGTAAAACTTGTTAAGAAAACATTAGGAAAATCAACCTGCTAATTTATTTTTTCTAAAACTGGGAATTATTTAAAAAAAATCTTAATATTGTCATTTATTTGATTTTTCATAACAGTGAAAAACATTAAAGCAAATCTATAAAACTGAAATTATTGAAAGTTAATTTTGTGTCCTGCAATGAAAACTTGAAAATACTGAAATGTCCTATAGTGAAAAAATATTAGATATTGGGTAAAATACATTTCATATTAATGTCACTTACATAACTGTACTATATAAATTATTACATTTTGAATTTATAAGTATTAAAAAATCCTTTAACACAAATATTTTTTATCACTTAAAACACTTATAAATATTTAAAATAAGTTTTCCTAAATATTGTCAGGCTTATCAAAAATACACTATTGTTAAATTATTTTTAACGATAGTGTATTTTTTATATTTAAGCCGGAAAACAGCACAGGTACACGAGTAGAATACAAAATTGAATGGCAAATATCATCGATGCACTCACTCCCTTTTCATCGAATTTTAAAAAAGTCATCGGGCCATACGCCATAAACTCATCACACCGTGCACTTCAACTGAACGGGCGGCGACACCGCAGCCGCTCTCTGGCCGAGGTGACAAAAGGTCCACTGTTCCATGCACTTTTGCCGCACAGGGGCCGCTGAGTTTCCATCGGTTCAAGTCGTTAACCCAATCACCACCCCAGTGTTGAATTGCTACTAGGGTAGGTATTTTTTCTTATTTAAATATGTTATGTGCTCTGAGAAATGGATATGTTACAACAATCCAAAAAGCAAAGACATTGAATAAACTACTGAAACAAAAACATTAATACGAATATTCACTGAAAAAAAACTATACTTGTATAGTTTTTAAGGCCAGAATTTTTTTAAATTTTATTCAGAAGTTTTTTTTATTTCGTTAACAGCATGCGGTTACGTGATAGTATATAATGTCAACATGCAATATATATATATATTGACTGCAACTGATTATCTCCAATTGACAACATTTTACGACAATCAACTAATACCACATTATTTTATTAATTGGAATATGAATTCAGCTAAAATGTTGAATCAATATTTTGTATAGAGTTTAATAGATTGAAAATGCAGCTATATTTATCTCAAAAAATGATATTAAATTGTAATTTAGCTTCTATTTGACAGTCTCAGAGATTACAAAGATATTTTGCATAATAATACATGCAGCTATGTTTTACACAATGCAAAACAATGCCTTGCTGTCGATATTGTTTGCATTTTAGATTGGAAAATTAATGTAATCTTAATTCAGAGAGAGGTTAATAATGTTTATGGTTATTGATCAAAATTTAAGGCAATATAATTTGGTTTTAGATGCATGCATATTAATTGTAATTTGGAATTTTCTTATTATGTCTTAAACTATGGTATATCTATAAATAATCAATGAGGGAATTTAATAATTATTGTCTTGAAAATTTTAGATAATGTTGTTAGAAATCATATTTATTTCTTGTCAGGCTTAAATGTAAATATTTCATGATAAAAACTTCAGTAATAATTATATAGTAAATGTTATTTTATAATAAATAGAAACATAAATTTTGAATTCAAATTTTTGACATTTAGCATTTATTCCTTTTGATATATTATATTCAAAATTCAAAGAAGGAATTGGTCGATTATAGATGAATCTAAGCCATTCAGAAATACTTATTCCGAAAATCATTTCTGTTCCTCTATCTATGTCTATCTATATCTATCTATTATATATATATATATATATATATATATATATATATATATATATATATATATATATATATATATACTATAATATTATTTATTCTTTTCAATTTTGCAGTTGTGAAAACAATTTATTTAATTGGCAAATATTAGGCCTAAAAGACTTATGGAATCATTTTATTTATAGTTAGAGTCTTTTAATGAAAAAAGTTAAGAAGGATCATTTTGAAGAAAATACATTAAGAAAATATAAAAAAATATTATAACGTGGAATGATTTTTATTAAAAGAAGTATTTATATGTGCAAACCTTATGAGATATTAATTATAAAACAATTCACCACATAAATTTCATTGTTAGAGAGATGTTATCCTCCATTTTTGCCATCGTTCAATTATTTTATATTAATTATAATTACTTCACTAGAATTTAAATGCATTAAAAGACAAAGTTAAAAAAGTTATTTTAATTAATTAGTTTTGTCTAATTAAACTTAAAGGTTAACTGAACTTTGTAACGTAATTACTTTGAATATTTTAACAAGATGTGTTGCATATTATAAGAATACACATTTTCAAACCGTTAGTTCCTTTATAAAGACGTGGCATTTACAAAATATAATTTAAGTCAAATTTACATTGTGAAGTGAAAAGTAAACTTAAATTTAATTGTACTTTTGACATTGTACAATTACAGGAAACGTTTGAAGATATTTGTTCCCTGAAGTCTTCGTATCTTGATGTATAGTTAGCGGGAACTAATTAATTTCATGGCAAACTTGTCTATAACAAAGGATACATAATTAATGAAATTATACAATCGGAATTCAATTAAACTTGTCACGTCATACAAATATGCAACGTTAATAGATTAAGTGTTTATTTATTTTCAGTTTTTGTCAAAAATTTTTCACATAATTGCTTTCATGAAAAATGCCATAAAATTATATTGCACACTATAATGATTCAGATGTTCCAATAAAATTTTTAGTATTATCAGTTTTTAACTCTACAATAAAAATCTTTCTGTAAAATATATCTGAACTCAATTAAGATGAAATATTTCTAAAGAGAAAGTTAGTTTAATTAAATAAAGTTAATGAGCTCAATATAATGTATTTATCATTAGTCTATATATTTTTCATTTTATAAAGCTAAGTATTAGAATTCGTACTTTAATTTAAAATTTCAATATGTGGAAGATAAAAGTTTCATTCATAAGTGTAAGGAGAGACTGTAAATAAAATAAGCTCTTTACTATTACATTTGCATTTCTTTCTTTTATAATTGCAGTGAAACATTGCTCTGACTTTAATGACAAGAAAATTAAATTTTTGAATATGAATATTTTTTTAAAAAAAATTAAATGCTCATAATGATATATTTCCGCAAATAGAGGTCATTTTAACTTAATAGCAATACAAGATTCCCCATCATTGGTCCAAAATTTAATGTAGACTATAATTATAAATCAGAAGAAAGCTGTTGTGTTTTCGTACCAAATAAAATATTTAGGCATTTCGCAGTTTTTCTCCCTAAAATCCTCTTGAATTTACTTTGTTTCTTTCAAAAAAATTATCTTAGGCAATAGATACATTTTAACGAGCGCAAAATTTAATTTATCATATACCCGGATTCCTTTTCATAAAGTATATAAAATTTAGAATCTAAAAAAAGGCACATTTATAAAAAGTAATATTTTTAAATCCTCAAAAAATTTTAAAAAATTATCTAATTAATATATATATATATATATATATATATATATATATATATATATATATATATATATATATATATATATATATATATATATATATATATATATATATATATATACCTATTAAAATTTCATTAGTTTTTTGTTTAATTAAAATAGTTTTAATTTTTTTTAAATTTTTTAAAAGAAAGTATATATTTATCCTTTAATTAAAAAGTATATTAATATTATTTTTAGTGAGTTAGTTAAATTTTCTGTTTCCTTTTCATGTCAAAAAATTTATGTTAATGTTTCGATCGATTTCTAATTTTGTAAAATACCAAAAGAAAACATTATTTCTTTCAATGACAATCTTTGTTTAATGCTTTTTTTTTCAATATAAAATTTAAAATTTTATTTATTCAATTCTTATATTTCTATAGAATTTAAAATCAAAAACATAAATGCAATGATGATTTTGAAAAGAAGGAAACAACTGTCAGTTTGTAAATCTGTACATATTTGTTGAGTTTCCATATTATAAAATAATTTGTAATTGCTTTTTTTCAATATAAAATTTAAAATTTTATTTATTCTCTTCTTACATTTCTATAGAATTTAAAATCAAAAATATGAATGCTATGATGATTTTGAAAAGAAGGGATCAACTGTCAGTTTGTTAATCTGTATATATTTGTCTGTATAATATGTCTCAAATTGTATATCTGTCACTAATATTGTTTAATTCTTAAAAGGAAATTCTAAAACTGTAATTAGTTTTTTCTTTGTTCGCATGTATACACTTAAAGTTTCTGATAATTATCCAGATTTTGAAATATTTTTTGAAATAAAGAAACAACTTGAAGACTGACGTTTAATTTAATGCCAGTTTTCATTTGAGAAATTGTTAACGTATATTTCAACAGCTGTATCAGAAATGAATATGATAAATCTTATTTAAATTACTTTTCCAATAGTGAGACAAAAAATGTTCTTTAAAGAATATTCAATTTTACTGAATGTTTTTAAAACTTTCTATTAATTAATCAAAAACAGTACATGTTGAGTGTCAAAATTAGCTTCTTTTATTTCTGCTTGATAAACAGAAACTCAAAATGGAAAATTTGAAAATGGTGCTTTAAGTAAAAATCTTTTTACATATTAGAAAGTCTGGAATAAATTCTGATAAGTATATATTGCTTGTAAATATATTGAATTTCTTCGTAATAAATTATCAGCTTTTGTCATGTAATTCATAACTAAAGTTTTTGTTATAAAATCTATATTCTTAGAGAAATATTAAAGGAAAATTTTCATAATTGTTCTTTACAGAAGTTCTAGTCATTATCACCTTCCTAAAACTCATTAATTAACTTTTAACTTTTCAAATTTTTTCATGTATGTGTCTTAAAATTACAAGTAAGTGAATATATTTTTAACAATTAAAATATAACTGAATATGCACCGTATTTATGTGAATCCAATGCGCCATCGAATCTAATGTGCATCACCATTTTAAAACTTTAAATAATAAAAAAATTGTTAGTCGGCGAATGTAATGCGCATCAATGGTATGAGGAATTTATTGAATCTTATTTTATACAACGATGGATTTATATATAAAATATCAATCAATTGTATGATGATCTTATTTAAATTTCGATACCATATTTTATACAACAATGGATTTCTACTTAAAGTAGCAGAACATAGAATTAACCTATTAGTGGACTATTGTTATGTGAAACAATCTTTGTTAATTACCTCTTCCGTGTATACTGTACCGAGCTTCAAGGGTTCGTGTTGATTGAGAGTTGAATAAAGCAATCACTTAATGAACACAAGACTTTTATTCGTAAAAACTTCACTAGATAAACGAAATTCCCGCTGTAACAATCACAATTATACAGCTACAATTCGTCAGATATAACAAGAAACAGCTTCTAATCACAGGTCTCAAATACCTCAGACAGAGAACAACTAGCAGTCACAACTAATCGTCTTCACTCACTGATTGTCTTCACAAAAACTCTACTGACTCTTCCATGTCGGGCTGCGGTATTTATACCTGACTTGGCGGAGAAATCTACCAATTTCGCCAAGGCTCTGGAAGCTTCTAGACTATCTCGGAAAGTATTGGTCCTAGAGCTTAGGTGATGGATGTTTCCAGAAGTATCGATTTCTCGCCAAGTCGCCAAAAATCTCGCCAACCGTCGCCAAGTCGCCAAAAATCTCGCCAACTGTCGCCAAGTCGCCAAATTATTAGGAAATCCGCTTTTAAACTACAACACGTCTAAATACCGCAATTTTTGCCCAAAATGTGAGAATTTCCGATCTGTCTGAGATATTTTAAGACAAATATAATCATTATTTATAAATTTGTAACATTGCCCCCCTCTCAAGGACTGCACGTCCCGGGCAGTACAATCCCCTGATAGGAGGCCAAATTTAATATAAGAGAATTTACATTTCAAGATGATACAGAGCACATTACATACACAAGCAACTAAAAATACAAGAAAATAGAAAAGATTAAAATTATCTATACTATTTACAAAGAGACCATGGTCTACTAATTTTTACTCTACATTACGATAAGGAGCTAATCTATCATAATGTACTACCTTTGGTTTTGAAGAAGATGATTTCCTTATACGAACCACGACGTCGTTCAGTCTTTTTAGGACTGTGTAGGGACCTTCCCAGTTGGCTTGCAACTTTGGAGAAAGTCCTTTACGTCGAATCGGGTTCCACAACCAAACTTTGTCACCTTCTTGAAATTCATGTCCTGTCGCTCTTGTGTCATACCTTGTCTTCATTCTTTCGGTCGTCAGGTTGATTCGGTCTCGAGCGAATTTATGGACATCTTCAAGACGTGCCTGAAGGTCTCGAAGGTATTCCTCTGGCGATGAAGATGTATCCGGAGGACGACCAAACTGAAGATCACAAGGGAGACGAAGTTCGCGACCAAAGAGCATCTGTGAAGGAGTATATCCGGTAGTCTCATGGACAGCACTGCGATATGCAAGCAGAAACAGCGGTAACTTCAAATCCCAATCTTGCTGATTTCTGGAAACCATAAGTGAGAGATTATTCAAGATGGTTCTGTTAAATCTCTCTACCATGCCGTCCGATTGTGGGTGTAGTGGCGTGGTCTGCGTCTTGTCTATTCCGAGAATTTGACACATCCCTTTAAACACAACAGAGGTGAAATTTGTCCCTTGATCAGAATGGATTTGTAAGGGTGTGCCGAATCTGGAAACCCATTGATGCACTAGAACCTCGGCTACTGTAATCGCCTCTTGATCGGGGATTGCAAACGCTTCAGGCCACTTAGTAAAGTAGTCCATGACAACTAGTATGTATTTGTTGCCATTTGAAGATCGTGGTAAAGGACCCAAAATGTCTAATGCTATTCGCTCAAAAGGTGCTCCTACGTTGTACCGCTGCAACCTTCCTCGGCTACGTTTCTTTGGTCCCTTACGTGCCGCACAGTCATCACAAGATTGACACCATTTCTCTACATCTTGTCTAGTTTTGCTCCAATAGAAGCGTTCTCGAACCTTCTGTAGAGTTTTCATTACTCCAAAGTGGCCTCCAGTTGAACTACTATGCAATTCTTTCAAAACATCTGAAATTCTTGATTTTGGAAGAACAAGCTGCCATTTGAAATTACGTCCATCATCGGATTCCCATTTCCTGTATAAGACACCATTTCTTATATGGAGTGAGTCCCAAAGAGCCCAATATTGCTTAGTCGCAGGACTGTAGGTGGAGATATCCTGCCAACTTGGTTTCATACTGGAAGATTCTTTTAATTCTAAAATTGGATTTATATCTGAATCTTCTTTTTGGGCTTCTCTAAGTCCTTTATCACTCCATGGGTCTGGTTTCGGTGGAGGTGAAACAGTAACTTGGCGTACCGAAGGATTTACTAACTGATAGTTCTTCTCTACTCTAGAACAATATCGGCAGCTTTCATTACACGGCTTCCTTGATAGTGCATCAGCATTTCCATGAAGAGTTCCTTTGCGATGACGTATTTCAAAGTCAAACTCCTGGAGTCGTTGAATCCATCTGGCTACCTGTCCTTCTGGATTTTTAAAATTTAAAAGCCATGTTAAGGATGCGTGATCTGTCCGGAGCAAGAACTTTCTTCCATAGAGATAATGGTGGAAATGTTCTATGGCTTTGACGATTGCCAGCAATTCCTTTCTGGTTGTACAATAATTCCGCTCTGGTTTCGATAGACATTTACTCCAATAAGCAATGACATATTCTTTATCATCAATTTCCTGCGACAAAACAGCTCCGATATTTTCATTGCTGGCATCCGTATCTAAAATGAATAATTTTTCGGGCTGGGGATATGCAAGAACGGGCGAAGATGTCAACGCCTCCTTCAGTTGTTTAAAAGCTTTCTCACATTCATCTGTCCATAGAAATCTCTGTTTAACTTCTGTCAACTTGTGAAGAGGTCTGGCAATACTTGAAAAACCCTTAACAAATTTCCTGTAATATGTGCATAGTCCAAGAAAACTTCTTAATTGATGGACATCTTTTGGACGACTCCAGTCCTTAACTGCGGAGATCTTTTCAGGATCTGTTCTTACACCTTCAGCAGAGATAATGTGTCCCAGATAGCTTACTTCACGTCGGAATAAATTACATTTGCAAGGATTCAGCTTCAGGTTGGCCATTTTTAATTTTTCCAGCACCTTTCGGATGTTTCTTAAATGGTCTTCGAATGTGCGCCCTACAATAATGATATCGTCCAAATATACCAAACAGGCTTCGTAGGAAAGTCCTCGTAATACTGTCTCCATCAGGCGCTCAAACGTTGCAGGTGCATTGCAAAGCCCAAATGGCATAACTTTGAACTGCCAAAGTCCTTGTCCTGTGGTGAATGCAGTCTTTTCTCGATCCTCAGGATGTATCTCTACTTGCCAATAACCACTCTTGAGATCCAAAGTCGAAAACCATTGTTTACCGGATAAAGCATCAAGTGTATCGTCAATCCTGGGGAGAGGGTAACTATCTTTTTTAGTGATGTTGTTTAACCGACGATAGTCAACGCAGAATCGGGTAGAACCATCTTTCTTCCGAACTAAAACAATAGGCGAAGCCCAAGGACTCTCTGATGGCTCAATAATGTCATTCTGCTGCATTTCCATCAGAAGATTATCCACCTCTTCCTGCTTAGCGAATGGCAATCTTCTCGGATGTTGTTTAATGGGTGGATGATTTCCTGTATTGATTCGGTGCTGCGTCAATTTGGTTCGCCCAACATCATCTGATTTCTTGGAAAAGAGATCTCCGAATTCTAATAATAGATTTCTTGCAGCATTCCTTTGTTTATCATCTAACTCTGCATTCTGAAGGAGTTCATTAATTAGAGTGTCAGGAGGCTCAGATAGTGTGGTTTGACAATTTCGGTTAATACAGGTCACTGGAGTGCAAGTCGCCAGCACTTCTCCTTCTTTTATTAGTTTTACCTTATTGCTTAGATTAGCAACTCTTACCGGGATTACATTTCGTGAAAGGTCGACGAGGGAAGAAGCCACTAGTACTCCTTTAACGCTATTGTCGGAATCTGGATATTCAGTCAATCCATAATGAAAATTATTATCTTCTGAAAGAGCTCCGGAAACTATTGTCTCAGTTCTTGGTGGTAATGTTATTTCACTCTTTGCAGTTATATGATGGACTGTTTTAATATCTGAATATTTCGTCTTAAAAATCGCTATGTCTTCAGAACATGAATGTAGTTCATTATTTTTAAAATCTAACTTGAAATTGTTTTCTTTGAGGAAATCCAATCCGAGAATAAATTCGTCATTTATATCAGCGACATATGCCATATGATGGTACACGGCATTACCAAATGCAATGTTTAGATTGACTTTTCCATGCACTTTAATCTTATCACCTGTCACAGTTTGGAGGGTAATGCAGGGCGGCGTCCAGATGAGTTTCTCACCAAGTTTGCGAGCCAAATCTGTCCTAATGATAGTTACGTTGGCTCCAGTATCGATTATCATTCTGCAGGGAACTTCGTTGACATGTCCCATAACGAAAAGTCCGTTGTCGCCGCTACTTACGGAAGAAATATGAAACAATTTGAAATGGGGCTTCTGACTCTCTGGACATCTCCGCCCCGCGAGATGGCCACATATTAGTTTCCCTGCTGTGGTGGAAGATCATTTCCACCATCTTTTCGTTTCGGGCAGTCTCTATGGACGTGTCCGACTGCACCGCAAGTCCAACACTGAATCTTCATGTTTCTGCCACCTTTACTCAATTCTAAGCTATGGACTTTTCGCCGCAGATCTTCAATTTGCTTTCTTAGATTACAGTCCGTATCAGTAGCAGAGACGGCTCTGATTGAGTGCCGGTCTTTACGCGCGGCCTGCTGGGCAGCCTCTATCTTATGTGCGTATACTAGGGCAGATCCAATATCTTTGACATCGGCGAGTCTAAGTGTTTTCTGTATCTCCGGATCTCGCACACTATCGATGAAGTGATGGAGAGCCAGATCTTGACGTGTCTCAGCTGGGCAGTCCGAAAATGCTAGATGGGAAAGTCGCTGAATATCGGCAGCCAATTCTTGCAGACTTTCACCCGCTTTTTGATAGCGGGACTTTAACTGTAGTCTGCTATATTCTTTAGTGCACTTATCTCCAAACCGCAGCTCAAGCGCACTCGATAGGGCTTGGAAATCGTGCCTCTGCTCCTCCGGAAGCGTCTCGAGGATGTCAGCCGCGTCTCCTCTTAAAGAAGCCGCCAGGTGAAAAGCTTGGGCTCGGGGATTCCATCCATTAGCTTCCGCTACCATCATAAACTGGGTCTTGTATACTTGCCAGGATGATTTCCCATCAAATGTTGAGAGTTTAATATTGGCTAGGGAAGGCACAAATGTCACGTTGGGTTCCTCATGTTTGTTTGATATTTGCTTCTCCAAGCTTTCAATCTTCTTATTCATATTGTCTAATGCTTCTTCAACGTTTTCTTCTATCTCCAGAACTTTAGTTTCAACTGAAGTTACCTTATCTTCCATTGCAATCATCTTCTCCTGAATGATGTTGGAGAATTCTTCTTTAACACTTACAATGTCCTTCTTAAGTTCCTTTTTAAGCTCCTCCTGTCCAGATTTTATCTCTTTCATCACCTCGGTTTTAATCTCTTCTTGTCCAGCTTTCATCTCTTCTTGTCTAGCTTTCATCTCTTCTTGTCCAGCTTTCATCTCCTCCTGTCCAGATTTTATCTCTTTCATCATCTCGGTTTTAATCTCTTCTTGTCCAGCTTTCATCTCTTCTTGTCCAGCTTTCATCTCAGCCATCTGCTCCGCTAATTTTTCGAGAAGACTTTTCATTAAATCCATATCCATTTTTCTTGTGACACGCTGCATCAACTCTTCAATCCCGATTCTGACACCAGTTGTACCGAGCTTCACGGGTTCGTGTTGATTGAGAGTTGAATAAAGCAATCACTTAATGAACACAAGACTTTTATTCGTAAAAACTTCACTAGATAAACGAAATTCCCGCTGTAACAATCACAATTATACAGCTACAATTCGTCAGATATAATAAGAAACAGCTTCTAATCACAGGTCTCAAATACCTCAGACAGAGAACAACTAGCAGTCACAACTAATCGTCTTCACTCACTGACTGTCTTCACAAAAACTACTGACTGACTCTTCCATGTCGGGCTGCGGTATTTATACCTGACTTGGCGGAGAAATCTACCAATTTCGCCAAGGCTCTGGAAGCTTCTAGACTATCTCGGAAAATATTGGTCCTAGAGCTTAGGTGATGGATGTTTCCAGAAGTATCGATTTCTCGCCAAGTCGCCAAAAATCTCGCCAACCGTCGCCAAGTCGCCAAGAATCTCGCCAACTGTCGCCAAGTCGCCAAATCATTAGGAAATCCGCTTTTAAACGTACAACACGTCTAAATACCGCAATTTTTGCCCAAAATGTGAGAATTTCCGATCTGTCTGAGATATTTTAAGACAAATATAATCATTATTTATAAATTTGTAACAATACGTTACCTATCGTAAAATATGAACATGAAATAAATCGTAACATTTCTATCTAGCTAAGAGTTTCTACAATCAGGGATTAATAGTAAACGTCTTTATTCACTAAAATGTTTCCATCACTGGAATCCTCGCAGCTCTCTTCGTCAGAAGCAGATTCATTTCTTCTTTCCTCATCATCATCGTCATCCCCGGCGTTCCAGAGCTCGTCATCTTCACTGCCATTCAATGAATTTAAAATGCAGCATTTCTTGAAAGATTTCACAATCATTGGTGCTTCAATGCTTTTCCAGGCAGAAGAAACCCAGTGTGAAACAATGTGCGGTACAGCACGCTTAATTTTTCCTGTCGGGGTCAATTCACGGTTTGGCTGACAAAACCATTTTTCGTACTTCGCCTGAGCGTACCCCTTAAAAGGTTTATTTATACTAACTTCCAGGGGTTGTAACATAGACACAATCCTTCCAGGAATATTTACAAGATCACTACCTAGGGTGTGCATCTTCTTTTTTCGTCGTCGGTGAGATGATTACGAAATACGTCCAAAATATTGATGGTGGATTGAAGAGCCCACCGTGATGGCGTTCCCATACATTTCGGAACCAAACAAGCATTAATGATTCCGTCATCCACCCCTTCTCTTTGTTTCGAATCAGGACATCATCTGGGAACAGCTTTTCCTTCTTAGGGGATATAGGGGATGTTTTTCGTTTGAAGATTAAGGAAGGGGGAAGTTTGCACCCGGCAGCTGAAATTTTGATTATAACTGAACTAGTCCCCTTATCCGTAATCGTGTAGTTACGAGGCATATCAAACTAAATTGGCGTCTTGTCAGCGTTACCAATTTTTCCCCATTGAAAAATTATTTTCCTTCCGAAGTGTGATGACATACCGCTGAAATGTTAGTAGTTTTACCTCAAAATCTGCTGGAAGCTTTTGGCATATTGTTGTACGGCGTTTTGAGATAAGCTCACCCGCTTCATAAACCGATCCACCCATCCACGGCTAGCATTAAACTCTTGTTTCGGTATAATAAAAGCTTCAGTCTCCTCTTTTGCTTTATTGTTTATGGCGTCACTAGTCATAGGTTGTCCATTCTTCCTCCATTCACGTACAAATTCCAATACTTTTTCTTCAATTTTAGGGTGTCTTCCTTTGCGAGGGCCAGTGAATTTCTTTAACTAGCTTTAGTTGCAAACAGTGCCAATTTCTGTTGCCGCCACAAGCGAACATTGCTCTCAGCTATGTTGAACTCTCTACCTGCCTTTCTATTGCAATTTTTTCAGTATAATAAATTAATTTACGTTTGAAAGTAGCGTTATATGACATTCTTCTTTGTTTGCCCTCCGTTTCGTGACTACCGTTACATTTATCGTTGATACATTATTGCATAGAGTGCAGCTTGTATCCTCTATGCAATAATGTATCAACGATAAATGTAACGGTAAATATAGTCGGGAAATACAAAAATCCATTGTAACGATTTAAATTTGGTTGACGTCATCGGCGAACTGCTGACTTTTCACTCGAATCTAATGCGCACCCTAACTTTGAATACTGCATTTGGCCAAAAACCATGCGCATTAGATTCGCGTAAATACGGTATTCAGTTATGAAAAAAATTGATTTTAATTTCTAAGTATATTATAAACATAAATAATTTATTTCACATAAATTTATAATAATCATTTAATTATCGTTATGTTAAAATTAAAAATTTGAAGCAATAATATTAAGGAAGTACTTTATATTTGCTTTTGCACAGTCATTAATTTAAAAATACGGATTGATCATTACAACTTACAAATGAACAAAAGGAAATCTGCACATTATAATAAGAAAATATCACTTCTGCGTCGAACACAATTTAATAATGTATTAAATACAATTTTACAATTTACAGATGCTAAATAGAAAAAATAACTCACATGAACTGAATTATTTACTGTCAATAAAAATTCATTTTGAATAAATAAAATTTTGTAGGAAAAAATATTAAAAATATGAAAGAATAAGTACAACATGTATGACAAATTGAAATAAAATATTTATGCAATATTCAATATAAAAAAATTAATTAAAATAGCTGACTATAAAATTGTAATTGATATTATAAAATATTTTAAAGCAATAAAAGAAATTGTAGGTATGATCTTTAATCATGATTAATTTATTAAATACACCTTATTAAATGCATATTTTATGACATTTGAATTGACATGTTACTTCGTATAAGAAAATTAAAATAATTTTTGTACAAGCGAATTGTAAATTCAAATAATTAACCGCTACTAAAGTTATCTTTAAATAATCATCAATGAGTTTTTTAAAACAATTTAACAGAAATTTAAGGCATGATAATTTAAATAATTAAATTTGTAATCCATTCTTTATTTTACTGACACTATATAAATCATACAGTCAGTTAGAGAAAATTTACGTAAACAATGTTTCTCTTTATCAAAGTTATAAATGAGAATTTTTTTGAAACTTACTTATAATATTCGAAGCAATAAATAAATGTGGAGTAATTATAATAAACATACTTATTTTTAATAATATTATAGTAAGGAATCACATAAAATAACATAACTGCAATGAAAAATTAAAAAAAGCATGTATATATATATATATATATATATATATATATATATATATATATATATATATATATATATATATATATATATATATATATATATATATATATATATATATATATTGTACCGAGCTTCACGGGTTCGTGTTGATTGAGAGTTGAATAAAGCAACCACTTAATGGACACAAGACTTTTATTCGTAAAAACTTCACTAGATAAACGAAATTCCCGCTGTAACAATCACAATTATACAGCTACAATTCGTCAGATATAACGAGAAACAGCTTCTAATCACAGGTCTCAAATACCTCATACAGAGAACAACTAGCAGTCACAACTAATCGTCTTCACTCACTGACTGTCTTCACAAAACTCTACTCTTCCATGTCGGGCTGCGGTATTTATACCTGACTTGGCGGAGAAATCTACCAATTTCGCCAAGGCTCTGGAAGCTTCTAGGCTATCTCGGAAAATATTGGTCCTAGAGCTTAGGTGATGGATGTTTCCAGAAGTATCGATTTCTCGCCAAGTCGCCAAGAATCTCGCCAACCGTCGCCAAGTCGCCAAGAATATCGTCAACTGTCGCCAAGTCGCCAAATCATTAGGAAATCCACTTTTAAACTACAACACGTCTAAATACCGCAATTTTTGCCCAAAATGTGAGAATTTCTGATCTGTCTGAGATATTTTAAGACAAATATAATCATTATTTACAAATTTGTAACATTGCCCCCTCTCAAGGACTGCACGTCCCGGGCAGTACAATCCCCTGATAGGAGGCCAAATTTAATATAAAAGAATTTACATTTCAAGAGGATACAGAGCACATTACATACACAAGCAACTAAAAATACAAGAAAATAGAAAAGATTAAAATTATCTATACTATTTACAAACAGACCATGGTCTACTGATTTTTACTCTACATTACGATAAGGAGCTAATCTATCATAATGTACTACCTTTGGTTTTGAAGCAGATGATTTTCGTATACGAACCACGACGTCGTTCAGTCTTTTTAGGACTGTGTAGGGACCTTCCCAGTTGGCTTGCAACTTTGGAGAAAGTCCTTTACGTCGAATCGGGTTCCACAACCAAACTTTGTCACCTTCTTGGAATTCATGTCCCGTCGCTCTTGTGTCATACCTTGTCTTCATTCTTTCGGTCGTCAGGTTGATTCGGTCTCGAGCGAAGTTATGGACATCTTCAAGACGTGCCTGAAGGTCTCGAAGGTATTCCTCTGGCGATGAAGATGTATCCGGTGGACGACCAAACTGAAGATCACAAGGGAGACGAAGTTCGCGACCAAAGAGCATCTGTGAAGGAGTATATCCGGTAGTCTCATGGACAGCACTGCGATATGCAAGAAGAAACAGCGGTAGCTTCAAATCCCAATCTTGCTGATTTCTGGAAACCATAAGTGAGAGATTATTCAAGATGGTTCTGTTAAACCTCTCTACCATGCCGTCCGATTGTGGGTGTAGTGGCGTGGTCTGCGTCTTGTCTATTCCGAGAATTTGACACATTCCTTTAAACACAACAGAGGTGAAATTTGTCCCTTGATCAGAATGAATTTGTAAGGGTGTGCCGAATCTGGAAACCCATTGCTGCACTAGAACCTCGGCTACTGTAGTCGCCTCTTGATCGGGGATTGCAAACGCTTCAGGCCACTTAGTAAAGTAGTCCATGACAACTAGTATGTATTTGTTGCCATTTGAAGATCGTGGTAAAGGACCCAAAATGTCTAATGCTATTCGCTCAAAAGGTGCTCCTACGTTGTACCGCTGCAACCTTCCTCGGCTACGTTTCTTTGGTCCCTTACGTGCCGCACAGTCATCACAAGATTGACACCATTTCTCTACATCTTGTCTAGTTTTGCTCCAATAGAAGCGTTCTCGAACCTTCTGTAGAGTTTTCATTACTCCAAAGTGGCCTCCAGTTGAGCTACTATGCAATTCTTTCAAAACATCTGAAATTCTTGATTTTGGAAGAACAAGCTGCCATTTGAAATTACGTCCATCATCGGACTCCCATTTCCTGTATAAGACACCATTTCTTATATGGAGTGAGTCCCAAAGAGCCCAATATTGCTTAGTAGCAGGACTGTAGGTGGAGATATCCTGCCAACTTGGTTTCATACTGGAAGATTCTTTTAATTCTAAAATTGGATTTATATCTGGGTCTTCTTTTTGGGCTTCTCTAAGTTCTTTATCACTCCATGGGTCTGGTTTCGATGGAGGTGAAACAGTAACTTGGCGTACCGAAGGATTTACTAACTGATAGTTCTCTACTCTAGAACAATATCGGCAGCTTTCATTACACGGTTTCCTTGATAATGCATCAGTATCTCCATGAAGAGTTCCTTTGCGATGACGTATTTCCATTTTAGAAATTCCACCATCTTTTGGTTTCGGACAGTATCTACGGACGTGTCCGACTCCACCGCAAGTCCAACACTGAATTTTCGTGTTTCTGCCACCTTTACTCAATTCTAATCTACGCAATTTTCGCCGCAGATCTTCAATTTGCTTTCTTAGATCATAGTTCGTATCAGTAGCAGAGACGGCTCTGATTGAGTGCTGGTCTTTACGCGCGGCCTGCTGGGCAGCCTCTATCTTATGTGCGTAGACTAGGGCAGATCCGATATCTTTGACATCGGCGAGTCTAAGTGTTTTCTGTATCTCCGGATCCCGCACACTATCGATGAAGTGATGGAGAGCCAAATCTTGACGTGTCTCAGCTGGGCAGTCCGAAAATGCTAGATGGGAAAGTCGCTGAATATCGGCAGCCAATTCTTGTAGACTTTCACCCGCTTTTTGATAGCGGGACTTTAACTGTAGTCTGCTATATTCTTTGGTGCACTTATCTCCAAACCGCAGCTCAAGCGCACTCGATAAGGCTTGGAAATCGTGCCTCTGTTCCTCCGGAAGCGTCTCGAGGATGTCAGCCGCGTCTCCTCTTAAAGAAGCCGCCAGGTGAAAAGCTTGGGCTCGGGGATTCCATCCATTAGCTTCCGCTACCATCATAAACTGGGTCTTGTATACTTGCCAGGATGATTTCCCATCAAATGTTGAGAGTTTAATATTGGCTAGGGATGGCACAAATGCCACGTTGGGTTCCTCATGTCTGTTTGACATTTGCTTCTTCAAGCTTTCAATCTCCTTATTGATATTGTCTAATGCTTCTTCCACGTTTTCTTCTATCTCTAGAACTTTAGTTTCTACTGAAGTTACCTTATCCTCCATTGCATTCATCTTCTCCTGAATGATGTTGGAGAATTCTTCTTTAACACTTACAATGTCCTTCTTAAGCTCATCCTGTCCAGATTTTATCTCTTTCATCATCTCGGCGTTAATCTCTTCTTGTCTAGCTTTCATCTCTTCTTGTCCAGCTTTCATCACCTCCTGTCCAGATTTTATCTCTTTCATCATCTCGGTTTTAATCTCTTCTTGTCCAGCTTTCATCTCTTCTTGTCCAGCTTTCATCTCGGTTTTCATATCTTCTTGTCCAGCTTTCATCTCAGCCATCTGCTCCGCTAATTTTTCGAGAAGACTTTTCATTAAATCCATATCCATTTTTCTTGTGACACGCTGCATCAACTCTTCAATCCCGATTCTGACACCAGTTGTACCGAGCTTCACGGGTTCGTGTTGATTGAGAGTTGAATAAAGCAACCACTTAATGAACACAAGACTTTTATTCGTAAAAACTTCACTAGATAAACGAAATTCCCGCTGTAACAATCACAATTATACAGCTACAATTCGTCAGATATAACGAGAAACAGCTTCTAATCACAGGTCTCAAATACCTCAGACAGAGAACAACTAGCAGTCACAACTAATCGTCTTCACTCACTGACTGTCTTCACAAAACTCTACTCTTCCATGTCGGGCTGCGGTATTTATACCTGACTTGGCGGAGAAATCTACCAATTTCGCCAAGGCTCTGGAAGCTTCTAGGCTATCTCGGAAAATATTGGTCCTAGAGCTTAGGTGATGGATGTTTCCAGAAGTATCGATTTCTCGCCAAGTCGCCAAGAATCTCGCCAACCGTCGCCAAGTCGCCAAGAATATCGCCAACTGTCGCCAAGTCGCCAAATCATTAGGAAATCCGCTTTTAAACTACAACACGTCTAAATACCGCAATTTTTGCCCAAAATGTGAGAATTTCTGATCTGTCTGAGATATTTTAAGACAAATATAATCATTATTTACAAATTTGTAACAATATATATATATATATATATATATGTATATTTACAGATGCAATAGATATTTCAGAATATTTCTTGAAGATTTTTTTCGGAATGTCGTTGATTGTTTTATTATTGAAATTGGGAACTAGGACTATAAATTGATTCTAATGGAACAAAGAAGCAAGTTTACTTTTATGAACAAGGGAATGGGAGAAAACAATTGAAGAATTAAAAAGGAAAAATCACAATACATTGTAAAGACCTTAGAAATTATTTTGAAATTATACCCAAATTTCTCCACTTATTTTAATAGAGCTATTCTATTAGTTTAACAGAATATTTTGAATATTATTTCATTTAGTTAAATAATTTTACTTACATACATATTAATTATTCTTCAGCAAATTTTTCATCTAGCATATTGAAATAACCTCACTCAGAGCATTAAAAAAGCTAAATATTCTCAGAAAATAATGTGGTTCAACATGGGGTTCCAGACTGAAGACCCTCATAAAACTTACACTGCACTTATTGGACAAGTTCTAGAATAGGCTGTACCAATATATAGGCACCAATATAAAACTCCTTCAGGCTGGGTACCACATTACTTAAAATTTCTACCATTGTCAGATTGTTATACAGATGGTGCTACAAGCAACGAAACTATATCCGCTAGCTGTAAGATACTTCGGCTCTTTTTGATGTTAGAGATTTGAGAATCACAAATTTTTAAAGATGATCTTACAACACCATAATAAATTTTTATTTTCTATCTTGCTGAAAGTGAAATTCAGTAAGATATACAGTATGCATTAAGTGTAATAATATTCCACTCACACAAAAACACATTTTTAAGTGCTCTGCCTTTTCATTTCGGGGAATTTCCCCCACTTGACATTGAAAAGAGTCCATACTCCGAAATCATAACAAGGAAACAAACAAGGATAGATAGCTGTGCTCTGCATACTCATGGCTATCTTTAATTCTCCCCATGGACACAATACCTACAAACCAATAATAAAATTCTGATAAGTAGTTTCATTTAAAAAAACATTTTTTTTCAGCGTTAAATTTACTTTTGCACAGTTTATCATTGAATCATTTCATATCTATAGACTATGACTCTTTCTTTAATACTATAGCTTGCTCCTCGATTTTCATATAGTACAGTTAAAAAACTAATTTTGGTTGAACAAATTTAAGTAAAATTGCACATTTTGAAATTCCACTGCACAACTAATTTGTGAAGTTGTTTTACCTCTTCTATCTTGAGCATAGATATCAAGATCGTCATGTTCGTGATATCTATGCTTGAGATTGTGGAATTTACAAATTCAGAGCTTGAAGTCCACTGGAAAATTTACGTGCTCTGCCACGTGATAATTGAAACTAATCGGAAATGCATTTTATACTTTCGGTATCTCATTTGGTATTTTAAAGAATGTCTTGGAAATGTATGAAACATAAACCATTTCATACATTGCTGGCTAGTTTTAGGCTTTATATAAATGCCTAGGAATTCTACAGAATGCCGAAAATCATCATTTTTCATCATTTCGAAAATCATCAAAATCATTTTTACCTGATATAACAAATATTTTCATAAATCAAAACATAGAATGATAGATAAAACATATATAATTTGAACTTTGAAGAATCTATTTTATTAGAAAATATATTTAAAGAGAGTTTTTTGATTATAAATTTTTATTTAAATAATAGTATCCTATCTTATTACTCTACCAACAATGATTATACATACTTTTATATTTATTTGTATTATTATTTTAATTTGATACTTATAAGTTCATATTAACCTCTATTAGTAACTGTAGTGTCTGTTCTGTCAATAAAAAGCACAACTCGAACGAATACAAACATTTATTTAAATTTAAAATTATTAATTGATAGTATTGTATATTAAAATAATAAAATTATAATTAATAGAAATTTAACTATGGCCCTACTCGGCCAACAGAACAAACACCCAAGGAGAGCCAGCTAAACCTTCTCGTTCGCTGGTCCACGACAATCTCTCTCCTTTGACTATGGCCCTACACGGCCAACAGAACAAACACTCAAGGAGAGCCAGCTAAACCTTCTCGTTCGCTGGTCAACGACAATCTCTCTTCCTTTGACTATGGCCCTACACGGCCAACAGAACAAACACTCAAGGAGAGCCAGCTAAACCTTCTCGTTCGCTGGTCAACGACAATCTCTTCTCTCTCCGCCGGAGCGGACCCCCTCCTCTCCTCTCTCCCAATGACTACAGCGCCATCATGTGAAGAGAATGAGGAGTATCCTAACACTACACCCTTCCCGCAAGTTTTGGGTTTATGTTCCACATAAACACATAACTGAATTAAATATGTTAGGATACAAAAGACTAACACAGACTTAATAATATTTTGCAAACAATTAAAGAAATATTAAACGTAAAATAAATTTGAACATAGAATTAAGAAATAATTATAGGTGTATAGAAAAAATTATTTGCAAATGAATTACTTAAAATTCACAAGTATGCATAGAATAATCAATATTAATAATATGTATATAAAAAGATATAAAACAAAATTAAAATTAATCTATCCACTGAATATATAAATTGAAATTAATGTATATAAACAATATACCAGAAACATTAATGTAAATAACCAATACAACATTAATGTAAATAAACAATATACCAAAACAATTAATGTATACAGACAATATACCAAAACAATGTAAACAAACAGTATACAAATACAATTGATGTAAACAAACAATATATCAATACAATTGAAGTAAACAAACAATATATCAAAAATTTGATGTAAACAAACAATATATCAATAAATTGATGTAAACAAACAATATATCAAAAAATTGATGTAAGCAAACAATATACCAATACAATTGATGTAAACAAACAATATACCAAATGCAAAGATACAAATAAAACAAAATATTTTCATCTGGGAGTTTAACTTTATAAGATTTAGGTAGGCAATTGTCAATTACTTCACCAGGACCTGTCCATCTGGTATACAATTTGTTAGAGTAGTCCGGAATCAATAAATAAACCTGATCACCCACCTTAAATTCCTTAGGTACAGTCCGGCGATTGAAATAGTTGGTGTAGGCTTGTTGTTTTCCAGCAGCTATCCATGAGGCATGTTGGACGGCTCTTTCAAATTTTACCTTTTGATCTTGTAAACAATCAACAACAGATTTACTCATATTTAATGGAATAGAGATTTCACCAAATTCTTCGTCATCATCAAGGGTAATTCCCACAGCATTGACCCTCGGAAAATATTTTCTGATTCCAAAAACAGATGTATGAGCCAAATCCATAACTTTCTGACGGCGATATTTCGGTAAAATTAACTGATTTACAGTTTCACCACTCACTTTCTCTTTGTGGAATAAAATGCCATCTAAATCAAAATATTTACCCTTACCACGTGATAAAGAAGATCTCACTTCATCCAAAGAGGCGCATTCATGTTGTTCTTTTTTAAATTGTAATGATTGGCTCAATTTACAATTTGTTTCGGCTTCCAGTTCTTCCACCTCATCAGAAATACACGGATTCGTGGCGTCATTTGAACAGAGAGCCTCACCCACATTTTCGGCGTGTGATGATTCAGCAGTCTCATTATGATTTTCAACTTCTTGCGACGCCAAAACAAAGCAGGCGGCAGACTTCTTGTTTTCTTCTAGCACTACATTTTCCAATAAATAAAAAACTTTCGTTGGTATTATACATTGCCCTTGGATTTTATTCGTAACAGCTGCAATAATTTCGATGGGTTTCGAGAACATTTTATTTTCCGTTTTTAACGCTACTTGAAAGCTCATTAATTCAGCTTCTATCTTTTCTCCAAAAGCACTGATTAAAATGACTCTTCCCTTTTCTGTTTTTGATTTTGGAATAAAGTCATTATTTATGACTGGAAGTTGGCATCCCGAGTCTACGAGAGCTTTCACTGGAGTATTATCCACGTAAATGTCCACATATTGAAGAGGATTTATTTCAATTTCCGTTCTTTTTTCTTTTAAAAATTGGGAGCGAATTTCTGCTGTTAGAATATCGCTTTTCTTATTATTTGCTTTAAATCTTTTTGGGCATTCTCTCGCAAAATGCGAATCTCCACAAATATAACATTCTTTCACAGTTCTGTTTTCAAAATTTTCTTCTTTCCGAAAATTTTTAAATTTTTGTTGTCTAACATACGGAGGAATATGTTTTGACTCTGCCGAATATTTTTGTTCTTGTTCGTTAGAATTATATCTCTTGAAATATTCTTTGCGAGGAAATTCTTTCGGTTTTGATTCTGCCGAATATTTTTGTTCTTGTTCGTTATAATTATATCTCTTGAAATATTCTGGGCGAGGAAATTCTTTCGGTTTGACACTAATATTCGTTCTGACATTTTCATAATCATCCAATTTACTTGTTATTTCTTCTGGAGTTTTAAAATTTGACCAAACATCAATAAAATGTTCTTTAATTTCTAAGGGAACTTTGCGTTTTATTTGATCGGTTATTATTAGATCACATAGTTCTTCAAATGTTCGTATTCCAAGTCCACTGATCCATTCTAAGAAATAATTTTTCAGTTCATAAGCAAAATCTCGCCAGTTTATTTCTGGTTTCTTATGATGCTTCGTGAAGAATTGTCTAAATTTTTCTGGGGTCATTTTATACCTTTTGAGAAGTAAACTTTTTACTTTGTCGTAATTCTCGGTGACTTCTTCCTCTTCCCTCGCTATAATTTGTACAACATCATACGGCAATAATCCAATTAAATGCGTAACCCAAAGTTCTTTTTTAATTTCAATTCTCTTAGCTTGTCTTTCGAAGAGGACAAGATATAAACTTATATCATTCGTTTTGGGATCAAACTTCTGTAAAATATTATTTAAGTCTAATTTCGCCTTAAGATGAAAATCATTACCAGTATTTCTTAAGTTATCTTCTCCTGTTCGTTCCTTTTCTATTAAACTTAGTTTTTGAAGCTCGAATTCCATTTCTAGTTTTCGTTTTTCCATTTCCATATTCCTTCTTCGTTCTTCAATTTCTTCATTTCTTCTTCGTTCTTCAATTTCTTCATTTCTTTTTCGTTCTTCAATCAACGAATTTAAGAATTCTTTAATGAAATCTTCGTCGTAGTTTTCATTTTCTGTTATCAATTTTTTTAGTTCGTAAAGTTTTAGATTCACAGCATTCTCAATGCCTAATTCCACTGCAATAGTTCGTAAATCTTCCTTCTTTCCTTTTGCGAGAAAAGCCATTTCAATTACTTGTAAAACACAGTCAAATAAACGAATTCACAGTTCCGTTTCAGATTATGTCAGAAACATCAGTTCGTAATCCTGTGCGGCTGCGCCAGTGTAGTGTCTGTTCTGTCAATAAAAAGCACAACTCGAACGAATACAAACATTTATTTAAATTTAAAATTATTAATTGATAGTATTGTATATTAAAATAATAAAATTATAATTAATAGAAATTTAACTATGGCCCTACTCGGCCAACAGAACAAACACCCAAGGAGAGCCAGCTAAACCTTCTCGTTCGCTGGTCCACGACAATCTCTCTTCCTTTGACTATGGCCCTACACGGCCAACAGAACAAACACTCAAGGAGAGCCAGCTAAACCTTCTCGTTCGCTGGTCAACGACAATCTCTCTTCCTTTGACTATGGCCCTACACGGCCAACAGAACAAACACTCAAGGAGAGCCAGCTAAACCTTCTCGTTCGCTGGTCAACGACAATCTCCTCTCTCCCCGCCGGAGCGGACTCCCTCCTCTCCTCTCTCCCCATGACTACAGCGCCATCATGTGAAGAGAATGAGGAGTATCCTAACACTACAGTAACAATTTGTAAAAATAGAGACTATATGAATGGAATGCTAGGGCAATAGATATTTTCTGTTTTCAATTATTACAGTTAATTTAAAAAAGTATTTTATACAAGCTTCTTTCGATTGCTGCATATCACTTTACTACAATACACTAAAATTGGTGAGTTCTAAAAGAGACATTGCTTATTGCATTTTTGTCATATAAAATAAATTATTGTGTACATTACCCCAAATTTTGAAGAGATCTTCAATTTGCAAAATTAATCAAATAAAAAATATCTTATAAGCAATTATTTTCCAGTGTTTATTTGATAAGTAATTATTTATTTCTTATGACATAATGCAAAATAATTTATACCTGAACTTCAAATTATAAAAAAATTAAAAATTTTGAGAAGTAATTTTGATTTATACTCATTATTGCTAAAAAGAAGACGTGAAAATTTAAGAAATAAATCTGATTAATCTATAAAAATGATAATTTTCAAAAAATATTAAAATATTACACATAAAAATAGTATTTTCGAAAATTCCTTATTATGTGGAGTACTTGAAAATTATCTTTATTTTTAAAAATTATTACAGTAAAAAGAAGTTAAAATTATTTGTTTTATATTAGGTTGTTAACTAAGTTTTCCCGTTTTTTTTAATTGGAAAAATCTATAGGACATTAAATACTTTTGGTACGTTGTTCTACAACATTCGAATAAGAATACATTTTTCTAATTAAATATATGTTTCGTTGTTACGCGAAGATACATTTTCTAGTTATTTATAGATCATTGCATTGAATGTAAAGTTGAGAAGAATGAGCATTTTTGGCAACTAATTTTTGAATTTAATCACGGCACCCTTTCTCCTCTTCAGTAAAGATTCAATAAAGAAATCGTTTCTTGTGTCCTTGTGTTGCATGATGATAAGCAAGCAAACCAGCAGAGATTGTAGCTCGTTGATTTTTGTTGGTGACTCTTAAAGTGCCAGGCACCCATACTTCACACTTTTAAATTTTCCCCCATTGAGTGAAGATACTTCTCTACCGTACTGTGGGAGCAATCCATTGTCTTAGCTATTTTCTTTGTTGCCTGAAGTGGATTTTCATGCAAAAGGTGGTTCAATTGCTCTACACGAAATTAACTGGGCGGCCAGAATGAGGTGTGCCTTTGAGGTTAAAATTTCTTTTTTGAGATTAACATACGAATCAAAGGTTGTTCTTTCAGCTATAGAACCAACTCCATACACTGCAGAAAATTAGCTAGCAGCTTCTGCGGCCTTAGAATCTTCTCAGTTTAACATTTCATGTTAAGGATCTGTAATTGACAGTAAAATGTATCTTAGTAACAAAGAAACATATTTTGGTAGCACAATATATTCTCTTTCGGATGATGTACAACTTCCTGCCACAAGTATTTGATGTCATACGGAATTTTCCAATAGAAATTAAAACGGTGGGAATTAAGTAGCCAACTTAATACAACAAAATAAATCCAATAGTGTTTTGCAGTATGAAATTTTTTAATTTGACACATATTTTGGAAACATTAATGTTTTTTTTCTCCAGAAAGATTAAAATAGAATTTAATCAGTCATTTCTAATTATAATTGTAGTTATAATATTCAAATTACAAGTGATTTTTAATTATTTTAAAAATGCAATTTTTAAGTAAAATCCTTATTTTAAATGTAAAAATTATACGACTGAAATAGTTTTAATCTTTTGCCAATTTTTATTTACTTTCTACCTTGACTTTATTCAATTAATCTTTGCTAATTTAACCCATACATATGAATATTCTTTTCGCATTTTCAAAATAAAGATATTGCTAAGGAATATACCACTTTTAATATATCATACACATGCGTAAACTATGCAAAATTAAAGAAATATTTCTACTTTTTACTTTCCTGTAGAATTTTATTTAACAAAAGTTGCTCCACTAAAAATAACATTTACATAAGATAGATTACATTAAATGCTATATTTTTGAAAACATTCCATTACTACATATTCTTCCAAAATAAATCATAAATCTTGTGAATTGTTTTGAAAAAATAATACTTAAAATTTTTTTCATTATTCACATCAATAAAATTAATTATTTAATACAAAAATAATAATTTCATTCATATATTTCGTTATCAACCTTATTTTAATTCTATGCAGACCAGGATCACATTAAATTCGAGAATACTGAAAAGTTTGCATAGACACTTATTTTATGATTGGATGTTAAGTATTTTTATGAAGTTTTATTAACATCCAGTTTTAGTTTCGAGTTATTTATTAATAATGTCGGCCTCTTTTAAATTGAGTGAGGCGTAGATATGGTAAGGAAGATGCCAGCTCAGGTGTTATGACATCACCTGAAAGTAGTTTCAAATTAAGAAATGCTTGTTGATTGGCGAGTATTTCAAAACCCGTTAACCTTAAAGAACAGTCCGGGCTCACCTGAACTGTATGCATGTATGCATATTGTAAACGTTTTAGTATCTAATAAAAACTATTTCAAATCCATTTGTCATATGAACACATAGATTAATTTTTATGTGTGAAATACTACCTATATTGATTTTTTTTTACATATAACAAATTAAGTTTATTACTGAATTACTTGTTTAACTAAATCAAATTCAAGAGTTATGTGCCTAAAGGATGATAACAACTTTCAAAATCAATAATCATTTTTAGTGAGTTTTTGGATAAATTTTTATGTCATTTTTTTATAAAACTATAATTAACTGTAACTTAAATAATTAACTATCATTACTGAAATATTATTTTTAACAAATGTTCGTTGGTAGGACTGAAGTAAAAATTACGTCGAAAAAACAATAACAATTATTAGCTTTTAAACTCTACTGCTCGACTGAATCAAAATTATTCAGAGGGAAACAAGGGCCTAGGAGGTTGTCATAATTAATGCACTTTGTCGCCAGACGAACAGTTTTCCCGGCTCATGTGGAATGGTTAACATTCAACAACCAATCAAACAATAGCAAATAATGTGATTTACACAATTCTAAAGCAATATTCTAAGACAATGATAAACATTATATAGATTCAGTAAATAACATTCATAATTAACACACAGGTTCAAAGTACTAAATGGTAACAACAATTATATTCACGTAATTAAACAATACAGAAAATAATAATGATAACTAATAATCCAGAGACTACAATTTTAAGACAGTACAATAATTCTAATCAATATTTACAGGAAGTATGCACAACTTCGTAATGGGTATTTTTAAAACCCCATGAGAGCATTATGTACATTGGCCATTCTGACACAATTGTCAAGGCCGCGAAAAACTCCTAATATTCTCACAAGAGGCCACTTGCATTCGGGTAGATTATGCCCATTTATTACTACTAACATACCTGAGCTGACATTAATTTTTACCAAATGAAATTCTTCCCTGGAGACAGGTCCATGACGCTTGCCATTACTTGTTTTATATAATCTTACGAAAAATTCTAAAATAAAAACTTTAAATTCTAATTAGTTTAACATAATTATTGATAACCTTAAGAACATGACCTAAAATTGAATTTTCTTTTGGGGACAATTAAATGAATGTTCTCAGGTTTTTTCAGTTCCTGCGAGTACTCTATATTGTTCAAAAGAGACTCTGGAATACTCTCTTGTAAATGAATGGATTCCTTAAGAAAGGCTGGTCCAGTCCACCACAGGTCATCTGTCACTTATGTCACCACCACAGTCACCACTAATGATGTCATCCGGAGCTAAACCTTTGAATATCATATCCGCTGGGTTCTCCCTTGAGGACACATGTTGCCACTGACAATTACCAGAAAGTTCTTGTGTGGCTGCTACTCGATGGCTAATCAATATTTTAAGTTCGTGACCCGATTTTTTGATCCAAGCTAATTGGAGTCGGACCACAAAACTGTTGCACAGTCTTTAATGGCTAAGGTTTTATTATCCTTCCGCGTGAGTTCAACCAGCAGCAAAGATTTACAAAGTTCCAATCTAGGAACAGTGATCTGTTTTACTGGAGCCATAATTTTGGATTTACTGGAATGAATTTTGGATTTTGGAAAGATGAACCGAAATATTTCCATCTGGTAACTTGCAATACGCATAAACAACTGTACCATAAGCTGCAGTAAAATAGTCTGCAAACCGTGAATCGTAATATTTTCATCCTTTCAACAATGCGTTGGAATAACTAAGGTTTATAGTTTTGGAAAAAGTGACACAAATTATATACACCGTTCCAAAATAGCTACTGGAAGCGAAGCATCTCAATCTACTTTCAAGAGCCAGAGTTCTTTCATGAATAATTTTGCCTTTGTAACAGCAGGACCAGTAAATCCTAGAGGATCAAATATCCTCGAAATGTCTGACAATACAGAGAGTTTAGTGTAAGTGTCTCTATGTTAAATTGTAACCTCGTATGGAAGGCAATCAAGTTTAGGTTAACACTAAACTCCTGGAACCTTTACCAAAAAAATTTCTCATAATCCTGGAAAGAATACTGTTCACTACTACTGATACCTTCGATAAGACTGTCATCGTTAGAATTCGACTTGTGAAGGGACATACCTGCCCGTGCAAGTAACTGGACAAGTTGGAGTAGTAATTGTCTTGTTGATTCGCAATCATATGACCCCGTTAGTACGTCGCGTATATAAATTCTTTTCTCTCTAACCATTGTAGCAACTGGGAATGAAATTTCTTCATCATCATATAACTGCTTAAGCACTCTCGTGGCAAGGTAGGGTGCGGTGGCAATTCCATAGTTCACAGTATTAGGCCTAAATGTTTTAACTTAAATGTCTGAACCTTCTCTCTAAAGAATTCTTTGCAAATCTCTTTGCGATGGATGGCCTAAGATTTATCTATACATCTTCCATATCTGCCGAAAAAACAAACTTATGCTTTTTAAACCAAAGCATTATGGAAAAAATATCTTTCTGTGGAATTCTACCTAAATTTTGCAGCTTATTGAAAGATGTACCTGTAGATATATTAGCTGAGGATTTAAAACTATCCTTAGCTTCATTGATTTGCTTTCAGGGCACAAGATTCCGTGATGAGGCATGTAATATACAATGTTGGGAGTTCGATCCTCTGATATGTCCTCTATATGATTTAGATCCTTATATTCTCGCAAGAAGTTTTCATATAATGATTTCATTTGAGAATTACCCTCTAATCTTTTGCATACGGATTCTAATTACTTAAATGCCAGTAATTTTTATTCCCCTAACAGACGATCAGTTTTAAGGGGAATTTTCACGATATATCGGCCATCAGGTGTTCTAGAATGCATTTTCATGAAGTGTTCTTCACACTCCATTTCTTCTGGACATAAAATAGGACTTGTTTTTTTAATTGATTCAAGTTTAAAAATTTTTGAAGAGTTTTGTCAATGTTAATTGATTCCTGTATCAGTCTGCAATAATGATTGCTGGTCGTGTTAGAAATGTTATTTGAGCCTCTAACAATAAAACTGAAAACATTATCTTGAAGAATTAAGCGAGAGTCGTTAAGCTTCATTTTTTCTGAATTTAAAATTTCAAAAAATAATTCTGCCCCAAGTAACCCATCGATTTGCTAGGTCTACCTCAGGATCAACTCCTTGCTCTTGAGTGTTGTTGATTGGTTGCTTGAAACTTTGACTTTTATTTTTTATTTCCAACTTAAAAATGTCATGCAAAAGGGATCCATGGGACATTTACTGGCAGATTTTACACTTATACTTGGAATCACAAAATTTTAATTGATGTTTTGAACTATAGAGAGGAGAGAGAGCATCTGAAACATAACTTGAATTTCTTAACTAAGAAAAACTTTTGTTTATCCCTTAAAATTCTGGGCATTTGAAAATCAGATGATATTGTAGTTAGTTAAAAATTAAATACTGCGATTTATTTACATCAAAGTCAACGAAAAACTTTTCATTTTATTGCCCATTATGCTTTAATTGAGATACGTGAATGTTTTATAAAATTTGTGTGTGATATCGTCCTTTTAAAAACTCAATAATTTCATCCCACTTGGGTAATTCGGATGTTTTATGCATCATTTCATAGAGCCTTCTTGATTTCTTATCTAAATTTTGTAAAAAAAGATTAATCAAAATATTAGCAGTTAAGTAATCTAATCCCAAGTTTAAAAATTTAAGAACTTTAACGTGTTTAATCACACCTTGTCTTGTAAACATCTTAATTTAATTCTTGATTCATAGTCAATTTTTTTCTAAATTAATTAATCCCGAAATATTTGAATTAACTATGAGATTAATCTATCGTACCGTTCCTGTAACGCCTGAAAAAAAGAAGAAAAACTGTCTTGTGTTTTTGGAATTTGTCGCGCATTTCCAGTTAAGGATGATAGCAAGTAAAATAATTTGTGAGCGTCATCTAAATACTCATTAGAAGAAATCAATGTTTCAAATTGTGTTTCAAAATAATTCCAGTCCTCATAATGTCCCAAAAACTTTGCAAGAGGAATGTCTTGTAATTTTACCTTTATACTACTACAGTTCTTTTCTATAGCAAATGAATCAACATGTAATGTTTCCCCTTTTATGCAGGATTGTAATTTTAACAAGCTTACATCCAGTTCTTCGATTTCTTCTTCCATTTGATAAAGATATTTTTACTGTCCACTATACATATTTTTCTTCTAAGATAGTAAGGTACTGTAGACGCAATTCAATTAAATAATTTTTTGCTTCTTGAGCATTTCTAATTTTCACGTCAAAAGTAACTGCATCCTCATTCTGGGCTTTTTCACTTTGAACATATGCCTCTGATCTTCTAATTTTAGCTTTCAAAGTGCCTCTTCTGTAAAAAGGAACTTATCAGATTCCTTTAATGCAAATGTGGATGCTTTCAGATTGTATAAGAGTTAACAATTTCAATGATAATTTCTGCTTTTATTGTACAGAAATTCTTTCCAATATGATAATAGGAATATTTTCTTCTTTGGTGCTTCATTTTCAATAAGAAACTTTTTTACATACTTTTAGAATTTCAATTGTTTACTATATAAGTAACCATTTGAAAGATTTTTAAATTAAGTAATGATAAAAAAAATCTATTAATGAGTACTATACATTTTAAATTAGAATAAATTGAAATTTGGATTTTTAAAAATATATTTTTTGAAATGTATCTTAAAATTGTTTCAAATATTAGAACAATATTTTTCTTTAATTGCTTCTCTGTAAAAAATAAGCATTTAAATAAGCCTTATAAACATTTTGTTAAAGATATTGTTTGAAAAATATGTGAAATTATTTAATTAACTATTAAAATTAATTATATGGTAAAGCGAATTGCTTTATTATTACTTAAAAAGCATTAAATCTGTAATGCAATATTTATGTTACATCAGAAGAAAACAATTTGTAAATAAAAATCTTATAGTTATTTTTTTATATCTTTAATACTAAAAGCTGCATCTCTTTGAACATAAGTATTAACATTTCATACAATTAGTGACAGTTGTATTTTAACATTTTTTATCAAGTTATAATTATTTTTCTAGGTTACAGCTAAATTAATAAAATATAATATGTAGACAAAAACATGAGGCGTATAGTAATACAAACATCTTCTTTCTGCATTTAGTTTTTAATTTATTACTGATTGAAAGCGAGAAAGATAATAAATTTAATAAAAGAAGTGTGAAGGAGTTCAAATAAAAACCATTAAACATTATATAATTACTGTCCACTCACCCTGTAATTTGCCTTTAGAAATTAAAGAAATTTTCATAATCCATAAAAATAAAGTGACTGTTATATCTTTTCTTTTTATTGCATTCGAATTTCCTCTTTCCATATTTTGTTTCCCATATTACCGACTAAAAGAAAATTTAATAAAAAATGTAAAATTACAGATGAATTCCATTAAATATAGTTAATTATTGTGAAATTTTAACATATTTTTTATAAAAGTGAAACATAAAGCTACAAGTAAGTACATTAACAAAAAAAATGAAAACTGAAATTTTAATGTTGCTGACACAGAAAAAATGTTTTCTTTACAAAAGATATCTAATAGAATACAACTCATTTTCGTAAAGAAAGCAGGAAGAAAAATATTTACGATAAAATAGTTAAAATTTATATAATATTTTTTTCTTTTAAAATTTCTTGCTTATTAACTTTTATTTATCAAGCGAATTTTATACAGTATAGAAAAGTGGGAAAATAAAATGTCTAATTAAAAATGAATTTGAGAATTTTATAAGATTTTTGTGTTCCTTTTTTATACTATAATTAAAATAAATTTATGCATTTCACACAATTCGGATTAAAATAATAAACTATTAATAAATAATTGCTAATAGAGTAATTTTTCTGAGTATTAATTTTTTCAGAGACGTATAGCTTTAAATCTTTTTTTAAATACTAAGCACTTCTTGCATCGTGTATATACTTTTTGATTTATTATATTATTTTGCTTTTTCATTTTTCAGTAGTATAAAAGAAAATATCAAGTTTTCAAAAACCAGTCACAAATAAATATGCAGGATGTATTAAATGTACGCATTTAAAAGTTCAAGTGAAGTTAAAGCATTTCTGTATTCGAAGTGATGATACTGTGGTTTCCAGTTCAATTGTTCTTAGGCTGTATGCCCGGCATTCATTGTATGTATGCGTTTGTAATTGTTTGATATGGAATTTAACCTTAAAATTTTGATATGTTGTGTCCCAGTTTGCAAAAGACGAATATATGGAAACAACAAATCAAAATTGAGATTTCCAGATTAAATTTAAATGTCTAGCTTATAATTTAGTTTTCCTGAACTTTAAGCATATTTACTGTTTACTGCTTTCTATAAAAAATTTGACACTACTTTGTAAACTGTAGGTGTAGTGGACTTCCTTACAACACATAAATTATGCATATTTTCATTAATAATATGTTAGAAAAATAAATTAATTCCCACCTCTTTATTTCTTCCTAAGTCTGGGAACCAACATGCAACATTTAGCTCTGAGAAGAGGTTAAAAATGAGTTTAGTATGTAAAAACTATTACATCAGTTTTTATTTTGCATAGACTCTGAGACCGGACATTTATAGATGTTTTTTTATTATAATGGGAAATTTTCATCGAGTCATCTAATTGTAAAAAATAAAAACAAGTATTTCAAAATTTGGCAGAAGAGATTATAATTTATCTAAAGACAATTCTTTAAAATGAAATAATAGCAAATTAAGAAGGATTATGGTTAAAAATCTGTCGACCGATGGCTGAGTGAATTGCGCTACTGACTCCTGAGCTTTAGGTCCCAGGTTCGAATCTCGGTTCGAGCATGGATGTTACTTTCTTCCTCTGTTCTTTCTGTGCTTCTCTGACCTTTCTTCTGTGATGATATATGAATGTGGTTTACCCTATAAATGGGCTTGCGGTGGTATGGCGCGGGCAACGCCACTCGCCTCCGTGGCTTGGTTCACAGGTGCCCGTTGGGTAAAGACAAATGGGTAGCAGTTTCTGGCCTTATTGTGGCATAGGCTTAGTCACCCAATTGCCCACCGTTGGAAAAAATAATTAAGAATCTTTCTTGATATGAACTAAAATCTTAATAATATATGTAACGAACAATGATCATGAAAACTAATTAATGTAATAAAGAGTTTTTTGTCCCTTGTTTCCATCCGGTGTGCAGAGAAAGGACAACAAGCAGAACGAGAGTGCAAGCAGACATTTACTGATTAGGACGATGACTCTAGACAGGGACAAGATTTTCTTTTTTTAAACGGGTTCCAATACAGGCTGAAAGTACGATTTCTTCCCTAGATTAACATATAAGCCTTTCTCGGGATTCGAACCCGAGCCAACTCGGTGAGAGCCGAGGGTCATAACTACAATACAGGCAGGGCAGAATGAAGATCTTTACATATCACATATAGATTTACAAATTATAAAACATTAATTTACAAACTCTAGAGAGATTGAAAATAAAGCATGCGGTTTATATATATTGATGTTATAATAAAATGTTTGTAAGTTTCTATGAAAATTTATGATTTACTGTTTTTCTGTTTCTGACTTCTCATTTATGATTTCTAGAATTATCTCTAGTAGATCTATCTAAAATATAAATATACATTTCTTTTTCATCAACGATGGCCACAAAGAACAGAAACATCGTTTTTCGCTATGATTTATGATGAGTTACTCGACAATTTACGATCTTCTGAGGAAATATGAACAAATTAATACATTGACACCATAACACATTTCCAGATTATTTAAAATTTTACACTAACATTAATGTTTTGTTCCGAAATAGATCTGAACTCAGCATTAGAAATAAGAAATTTAATTTCGATTACAAAATTGCCAATGAAGTAAATCATCAGAACTGTCAACACATATGAAATTTGTGTAGTCTCCGTTTTATAAAGCAAGAAAAGAATTAAAAAAATATACATAATTAACCTTTAATTACTTTATTTTTGTAACGTTTTATTTTCATTTCTATAAACTTAGGTTTTATAATCTTTCATATGATGTTCATAAATATATTATATTTTTAATTATTAATTCATTGATATTCTATTTATCAATTAATAATAAAAATAAGCTCTTTTTTCAATTTATTTCATTATAAATTTGATAAATTATAATAGTATGTTCATTTCTCCTTTAATGATATAACTTAAGAAATTTTAGTTAATTTTCAGTTCAAAAATTTAATCTAAAACAAATTTCATAATGTCACTTTTAAAAACAATCAAAACTAGTATATAATATTATGTTCATTTCTTTAATAAAAATTTCATCGAGTCCAAGAATTTTTTCATATATATATATAAATTGTGGAATATTTACATTAGTATTTCATGTCTAATATTTCATTTATAAATATTGTGCTCATAAACGTATTTTATTAATTTATTTTATAAGTGTATTTTTTTTAATCTGTCCTCTGTACATTTTATTTAAAAAGAAATCTTAGTGGAAAATATGAATTGCTTTAATTTTAATTGATGAATAAAACAACAATATTGTGAAATTTTATAACTTTAAGTAAAAGATTACGTAAAATAACTACAGAGACATATCATTTGTTAAAAATTCATGATAAAGTTTTCATTATATAAAGTATTTTTATCTTGATTGATTTTAAAATGATAACAAATTACATTAAAAAATATAATTTTTTGTGGTAAAAATATAAATCTACGCTGTAGTACAAGTAAGATTGTCATGTTAACTTTTAATGCAAAAAGAAATTCTACGAAATAAAATAATATTAAAACACTCGTGAAACCAAGTATTATTTCATCATTTCATTTGTAATCAGTAGATAAGGGAAGAGGATGTATGTATTTCACATACATGTATTGCTTTTATTAGATCATTTATAATCTACATGTGGGCTATTTCTCACATATTTGTAAGAAATTATCAAAGATTCCAAAGATAAGTGGGATATTTAAGACACGTAAACTTCTCTGGTAGTACTTTGCAGTTTAGATTCGCTTCTGAACATTAAAAACCATGAAATTTATCGTCTTATGCTTAGCAGTTTTCTTGGTGAGTGACTTTTACCTATACAAATAACTAGATGTAAAATGTTTAGTTGTTGCAGCTTATAATTCAATTGTAATTATAGCATTTATCCAACTAAAAGTAAAATCCATTGGTTTAATTACATATCAAGTATAATAAATGAGTTATGTTATTTTTATAAAAAAAATAGCTTTTCCCAAAATTATTTAAATATAGTAGTATTCAAGTATGAATAATAATAATAACATTAGCATGTTATTCAAAAATTCTCTAAATGTGTATTATTAAGATAACCACATAAAAAAGGTTACCACATAAGTTGTTTTATTGGATACTTAAATATCGTTGTACTTTTACAAGTATTCATAAATAAAAAAACAGTTTTATCACTTTTTGATAGTAATAGTTTTTAAGTGTAATAAATATTCTTGTTGTTTAAAATATTAAAAACTTAATATTAAACAGCCGCAATATCTAACAGATATTATTCAAGGGTTTTTAGTACAGAATCAGGATTCTAAATTAAAGTATTTCCTACATTGAATAGTCTTGACATAAAAACGCTCAAATTATTTCTAGACTTTAATACAAATCCTCCACCACTTCTATTTCAAAATAAATTTTTGTTAAGTTAACAATGAGCAATGATTAATTGCAATAAAGTCAAATTGATCTTTCAAACATGCGCTTAAAAATACCAATAAAAAAAAGAACCCAAAACTAAACAAAAATTACATTTATCTAGAAAGTTAGTGTCAATACTATATGAGTACTAAAATATAATTTAAGAAAATAAGTTTTAATATTTGGTAAAATGTCAATAAATTATAATTATTTAAATTAGAAAAAATGCAAGTATAATCACTTTTTATATTAATGCCATGGTGCAGAAAATCAACTAAAGTAATAGATAAATGTACACAAATATTTAATGAAGCTTTGCAAATGAGTTGAGTGCTTTTTTAGCTACCAACCCAAGTTAATATCAAACACTTAATGAACATCATACTGCAGGTATAAAAATGAATACATTAAGAAGCTGTAATATAAGATAAAAACTAATATAACTCTACTACATATTAGTATTTTTGATGTAATTTGCAATTTTTTTCTGTCATATGAGATAAATTAAAATCTTCCGGGAATTTTATAATTATTAAATTAAACCTTTAAAATAAAATTTAAAAAGAAAATACTTATACTATAAGCTTAGAGCTAAAATGCGATAAAATTAAATAGTTGTTATTTATTTTGCATTTCATTTTCCTGTAATTTGATAATAAAGTTGGATATTATTAGGCTGTGGGAGCCAATGCTAAACGATGTAGCTCGGAAAAGGATTGTGATGAAGGTGAATGCTGCATTGCAAAAAGCCTTTTTGGGTTCTTCAAAGGTGAATGCACGAAGCTAGCTGTTGAAGGTAAGAAATGATTGAAATGGACACGAAGATTATATTGATCTCAATTAAACCATACTATTAAAGAAGTTAAGAATAAACTAACCGTTGAATACTTATAGAAAAAAATAAAACTACTAAAGAATGTTAAGACATTCTCATTTTGAAATCAAAGATATTATTTATTTCTAAAACACAATAAATGAGAATATTCCATAACTTAAAATCTTACTATTAATTTAAAAATCTATTCACAATAAATTGGTAGAAAACCATAGCATTAAGCAATGTTTCGTTAAAGGCATTGCTCCTGGATTCAGTAACAAGTCTAATCACTTTTCTTATTATTTTTTAATTTTATCAATAAATGCATAAATATCTATATGAAAACCGTTTAACAACATATGCTTCATTTATGTTTAGAGTGAGTTTCTATAATTTTAAAAATCATAATATCATAGAAAGCAATAAATTGAAAAAATATTTTTTAAATATTTAATGCTTACATTTTATTTAGTGAATATATATCGGCTTCAGCTGTTCAGGTAATTACTATAATATCTCCTTAAACTTATAAAGAATTCCTTTCCTTTAGATTAATGGCTTATATCTCATGTCATTTGTCTAATGCTTAATTTTTAAAGGAAAATTTGTGTATAACTCAGAACGATTAAATGAAAGTATTACATGAAGCGTTTATTATTTTACAAACAGCGTATATTATTATCTAACAATATAGCTAATTTAAAAATAATTGATGATTAAAAATATTGTTGATCAATAACAGCACATATTGTGATAGGATTGTCAATTCTTATTTTGAAAGTATTAAAGAATTAAATATGGAAAATATTAAAACATGCCATGTGACATTTATCTGATAATTATTTCAGGAGAAAGCTGCAGCCACCCAGATGACAAATTGACTTTACGTGGAGACAAATATGCTTTATTCTGTCCATGTGTTGAAGGACTTTCATGTGAGCCAACTGAAGTAAAAGATTTGCCATTCGTAAGTAAATTAACTTATTGTTTTCCCACGATATTTACATTTTTGATAAAAATAATAAGTATATTTTATTCAGGCAAGTTTGTTTCTGTGTTTGCTTTTTCTTCAAAATAAAATTCGTTACGAGAGTTTGATTAAATTTACCTAAATATTTTACAGTATATTTCCTTTTATACATTAAATTAAAGACAAATTTATTATGAAATATTAAAACATATCATTTGCAAATTGAAGATATGATGTTTATTAAAGTCAAACAATTTATTAGCCTGTTGCCAAAATAAATCGGTAAAATATAGCATTCTTGATACTAAGTAACAAGAAAAAGTTCATTATATCCGTTATTATGTTATTCTCTCGCTTCTGTTCACAAATTTATTTTAATTACTTCTTGCTCTTATACATTAGTGGGGAATTATTAATATTTTCTTTCTTGAGTTGAATCTAACTTGAATTAACAATATTTCTAATTGGAATCTTAAATATCTAAATGTTTTAATGCAAAAAGGTATGGACCAAGAATTCATTACTGAACTTTTATCAAATATTACCCTTTTCAGTTCCCAGCTTAGCTGATGTAAAGTAAGATATTTTATGGAATTATCTGTAATGCAAGAAGTAACTAATGGATAACACAATTTAAGTATATGAATATTCTCCTAATATTTAAAAACACGAATTCAAATTATCCAATTTTTTCCACTTAAGATTTTGTGATATATTTAAAAAATTAATTTATAATGTAAACTTTCTGCTCTTATCAGTAAATGAAATCAGTTTTATATATTTTCTTTGTCTATTATTTATAATTTAATTAGTAATTGTTCGAATAATTTAATGAATCAGCTCAGTATTAAGAAATTGTTTAATTTTATATCTATAACCAATAAGGTATACATACCTTAGAAACACCATGTATTATTTTTTCTGCATGTTCATAACACTTCTCAAATTTTACTTCTGTGTATGCTAGCTCAGATGAAACAGCCTCTTGATATTTTATAATAATGGATTGTTCACTTCGTTTCTTTCACTTTCTCAGCATTATGAAAATTATTGACACTACTATAATTTGAATGTTTTTTTTTCATAAAATTGATTTGTCTATTTGAATTTTACTCAGCAATTTTTAAGCAGGCTATACACTCTACTTAAAACAATGTATGCTTATATTTAATCCACTAAATAAATTTCTATTATTTTGTGATTACTTTTTTATGTTAATAATGCTCATAATTTTGTTGATGATACTAAATAATAAAACTTCATAATACGTTGATCTGTTTCTTTCAAATCACAGAAGAGCATTAAAATGCTCATTCAAAAATATTTTTAGAGAAGGTATTAATCTTTAATTTATCATTATAAAAATGTGCATAATTATATACTTTTCTATTAATTTAGCATAGTTAAATATTTTTTATATTGGCAAAATCTGCAAGGATGCCCATATAATTAATGGATGATTTTCTTATAACTTTCAACTTCTAGCTATCTTGTTAAAATCTACAAATTAGGTTAAAATGTTGATAAAATAAGATTATCTTTGAATTTATGAGGAATTATTTCTTTTTAGATTGGAACTATTAAAATTGATGAGAAATGTGTTGCTGGTTCGACTAGCGCTCCACCTGAAGAAGTTACCACTGTTGTGCCAGAAGAAGTTGGAGAATAAACTTCCGCAGAATAATCTAGAAATTCAGTAGAAATAAGCATCAAATCATTCAAAAATTAATGTTTCACTGTATTTTATTTTTAGAATAAATTCAGAGATATAATTTGTATTTTCATTTAAGGAAATTTATTTATACAGATACTTATTACACATACTGTATACACATTTTCTTGTTTCATGAGAGGCAGCATATGTATAAATGTTTCATTTTCTGTAACACAAACATATACGCGAATTATAAAAACCAAATTTAACTACATAATGAAAATTTGTAAATCTAAAAACACATAATTTGCACATATATTTAACTTTCATATTGTTAATTAAAAGAAATACATGTATTTTTAATATATATGAAACTACATAAAGGCAAATAAAATAGAAAAGTTTTTAATGTAGAACATAATTAAGCAAAAAAAAAAAAAAAAAAAAACATACGTTTTTCATATTTGTGTTTTATAACGTCTTAGATTCTTTAATATACAAGACTCATTCTGAAGTTATAGTATATGTGAAAACAAAAAAAAAATGTTTGCAAAAAAGAAATAACTAGAATTTGAAATGTAAAATATTTTATCTTAGTAAATGTTGTTTCATTAGACAAATACAGGTAGCTTAAAATAAAATAAATTTTAGACAAAAATAAAAGTAAATTTAAAGCAAGAACTTTATCATATTATCATTTTCTAATCATTAATGTGTATTAAAGGAAAAATTATATTTTAACGGTCTACAATTACCATAGAAAATAAAGCTCCACCTTGTCCTACTACATAAAAATAATTTCAGAACTTTAGAATGATTACAATTTTCTTTAGAATGAGAAACACAGAATCAACATCATCAACCAAAATTATGATATATAAATATCTAGCATTCTATTAGCCACTATACATAAAATTATTCAAGAGTAAGTGCATATGAAAAACATTGAATATCATTTTAGTGTAATTTAACAAAGAACCGAATATTTCTGAATTCGAAAACCCTTAAATTGCTAAGAAAATTTAAAAACCTCTCATTATATCTAAATACAAAACTAGGTAAGAAAGGGCATGAATTTTAAGGGTTTCCATGTCATTAAGGAAAAAAAAGGGGGTTCAGTCTAGGTGAGATAAAAACAATGGTGGCCAAGTCAACAATAGTGATAAATTAATTCATCATGAGACATGCAACATATACTATATTCTCTGGATGATCAAATCATCAAGACAGGAAAGTTTAAATTAAACAAGCTGAAAGAGCAACAGATAGACCTAGTTTAATCGTTTTCAGAGTTTTTCTCAAAAAATTTCAGAAAATAAATTTTAAAGGACATGAAATGCAAACAAGAAAATAAATATATTTTTCAAAGAAAGTGGCTTTTAAATTGTCTAATTTTAAAGATGGTTACTTTATATAAAATTTTAAGTAAGTCGATTTAATTCAAAATGCAAAATTGATGGTATTTGAAGTACATATTTTTATTAAATTTTTTCAATGAAACAAATCTATTGAAGCGTTTAATATTCGGAGAAATCGCTTACAAAAATACAGTGATATTAAAACAGATTTCTGCAACTCGCTTAAAAATTTTAAAAAGAGAAATAAAGAAAAATAAATTTAGCCTTATTACTGAGGTTTCAAAAAATATTTTTATGAAGTGTTCAAATTTATGACACACAATAACCGAATAAAATTATAATTTTATTTGGTTATTGCCATTTAAAAAAATTAGTCTTTTGTTTTCATTATAATATTTATTCTATCAAGGGTTTCATACTAATTTTATATGCATATTGAAAGATTATTCTCATGTAAAGAATTTTCCATTGTTAAATTGTCTTTTATTATAAATATTCATCAGTAAATATGTTTTTCAATTAGAAGTATTGTTTCATAAATAATTCTATCTCATATTCTCTAAATGTATCATGATCAGGGTTTCACTGAATTTGTTTCTGAAAGACTTTAAGTGGTTTTGATTGTCATTAAATGATATCCAAAATAAACAACATTGATTGAATTATGTAATTGTAACAGATTTATTATTTTAAATAAAATAATTAAATTAAATGAAGATAATTGCTCCCTATATTTTAAAAGCATTAGTAAACAAGGAAATAGTTGAGCAACTAATACTTTCTCTAAAGAAATACACTTTTGCATTTCATTGAATTACAAAATTTTCGGGTGCATTTCAAAAAATGATTAAAAAGTAAATAATGATAAATTTTTTAAAAGCAATTATATGGATTCTTTTGTGTGTTTTAACTAAAACATCTAAAAATTAAAAATGTAATTAGTGACATTATAATAGAAGCATTAAATTCAAGGAAATATAAATTCCTGAAAAGCTGGGTTCATTGCATTTTCATTTTTAGGAGTGGCAGTTCTCGTTCTGAATACCAGCTTCTCTGAACAGTCAAAGAGAAATGATTATGGTGCTTTTTTGGGTGAATGTAGGTCAAAGTGAGTGCTTGAGAGTAATTTCTTTTTTTGAGATGCTTGAATACTGACCAACATCAATGAGAATTCTTCTTGAAAAGTGAAAGATGCGAGATATATTCAAATGCAATAACAATTGGTGATTGGTATTTTGTTCGCAACGCATTGAGATTGAACCTTCTCATTTTCGAAATTTTAATGTTTTTAATTTTCTCTCATTTGCCCAATGAGAAATAGACATTTTATTCCATTTTATCATATAAAGTCACAAAAGATGAACTAATTTATTGAGTTAAAGAAGTAATTATTTTAAGGTAGTTAATGTACATAAGTAAAATTTAAAAGTGATAGATTTATTAATCTATAAGTAAACCATTTTGTTGTACAATAAATGTATTAAAATTTCTTATCATATATTTATTTTGGAAATAGTTTTAGTAAAGTCCCAATGAAGAATATATTTCAGTCATAATTAATTTTATTATCTATCTATCTATCTATCTATCTATCTATCTATCTATCTATCTATATATATATATATATATATATATATATATATATATATATATATATATATATATATATATATATATATATAATTACACACACATATATATGTCTGTGTGTGTGTTCGTGTATAAAATATATAAGAGAAAATAATAATAATATACATTGTATTTGATTTAGACTCACTTGACATTTTTTACAAAGTCATGTATTCAATAAAAATGTAAAAATAATACTACAAATAGAAAATATACTTTTGACAAGTTGCAGTTAATTTTATGTACAGAAGCATTACATCAAAAAAATTACAGTTATGGCCCAGCATTTAAATCTATTTTAACACAAGAGCATGTTTTACCTCCAGTTACCTCTTCCCAAATAACCTTTTATTGAGAATAAAAGTGATTATTTTCATGTTTAGTTACGGAACGAATTCAAATATATTGTCATCTAGCAGAAGAGTCTGATTTTATTAGTTTCTTTATATATTCTTAATATAAAACACTTTTTAGGCAGTGTAATTATTTCATAGGATGTAGTTGGAAAATACTGTTCAAGATATAGAAAAACATATCCATATGAAATATGATATTTTTTCATAAAAACGATTTAATTGTTTAATCTGATGACACAAGATAACTTGAAATGAGCCATCAAATAGATTATTATTGCTAACTTTGTGTATATATTCAACAAATTCTGAATAAATTTTTGAAATAAATGAGGTCCTTTGTTACCTTCAGAAGTATACTGAAATATTTAATATGTATACTGATAATTGGTAAAAATCCATTATAACATTAATATAATTTATTTCACTCTTATTACCTCGAATGATCAAGAGAAAATTTTGTTTCTGTAAATAAAATTGAAATTATATCAGAGGTACTGTTGAAAAAGTATTTTTAATACATTTAGTTTCGAAATACTTTAAATTAAATTCAAAATTCCTCATACAAAATGTAATGTAATTGAAATAAATTTAGTATTATTTTATACATAATATAATTTAGCTTTTATACATGCGTGTGTTTTTAATTTCTTAATTTAATGAAATTGCAAATTATTTTGCAAACTGCAATTTTATCTTAGTACTGTATAATGTTGCTTTATTCCAAAATGTATTTTTCATGAAAATTATTTTTAATATAATTAATAATTCATTAATGAGAATCAGTAAAATATATTTTAATTCAGTATGCAAATCATAATTGGGAAATTGAATGTTTGATGTTTTTGAATAAATAATGTTTACTTTTAATAATTTGGAAATTTTAAACATATATTTTTGTGTTCTTAACACTAAAGATTCATGTCATTGGAGAGCAAAATTCGTTCCTGAGATTTAGTTTCAGAGATAAATGTATTCATAAATACTCTTACTCCTTTATTCTTAAGTATAATTAAAATTTGAGAAACATAAATTTAAAATTAAATTTTACGATGAAGTATTTGAAATAAAGAGGAAATAATAGAATCGGCTAATTATTCATTAAACTAAGTACCGAAAACTTTTCATGTTTTTTGAGTAGTTGAATTAACATCTCATTTCTCGAGTCAACAAGTTTTACATCATTTACTAGTTACGAGTTAATTTATATCTCTATTTTACACTCTAAAGTGTATTAAACTCATACCAAACATTCTTTGTTTTTCATATTACACTTCAAGATGAATAATTTAAAAGAAAGAGAAGTATACTTATACTAAATTTTCCTGCAATCGAAATTCACCTTTTAATAGTTAATAATTTCTTATTATTTGCCTTTAAATAATTCTGGTTTGTGTATACTTAATATATATATGTGTGTGTGAGCACATATTAAGAAAACAAAGATTAATTTTCAATGTTCATTGTCATGCTTTTGATTCTTTAAATCATAGGAAAATATTTTACTACATAAACATTGAAAAATTTGAAAATTACGCTGAATAATTTTGAAATCCTTGAATTTCATAGTTTAGCTCAAATATGATCTAGGAACTACAAACGTCTTCGTAAAATGCTGTGATTTTATAGATGATTTTGATGGGATTCTTATTGTTGGGAAAATGTTGGGAAACAAATTGATGCACTTTTGTATTTCGTATATAAATATATAAAGAAATTGCAGAATTTTCATTTAATTTTATCTTTGTTTGCAATATACTTATTTTAACTGTATTGAAGGGAAAAAACAATGTTCCATGTCTTTTTTTTAATCCCACAATCAAATTAGCCACCCTTAACATTATTTCATTGATCTATAAATTTATTGAAAGGTTTTATAATTCATATACTATAATTCTATATAATATCTATACATATACTATAATTCCAGATAAATTTTAAGTAAATTCTAAAAAGTATATGTACTTGGTCGTTGAGCATGTTACCATGAGTGTAAAGGTATGGAGAAAATTTCGTTCCCAACCAAATCAAAGTCCAAATAGAGGGAGTGGATCATATGGTGTTGCCATCTATCAGAGCAGTCTCAGAGCATAATCGTACTTTCACCTTCATGGTGCTCTGATTAAATGAAAGAGCCACCATTCTGACCTAATTTTGCATAGCTTTCAGCTAGCGAGCTTGACTTGTCCAAGAGTCACAAGTGACAAAAAGAAGCATATGTACTTACACATTGACCAGCATATTTGTGTGTGTGTAATATCTGATTAAGTTTTAATTTTAAATACTCTTCATTTTCTCCATTGGCTAATTTTCTATGTTGGTCCAAAGAGCTTCAGTAATCTATAATCCATAAAGCTTTGATTAACTTAATTTAAATTTTAATATTTTCAAAATTTTGGTTGATTTGATTTAAATTTATTTTTACGCATTTTATTTAAATACTTAACAGATAAGTGCATACAAATTCGTTTCCCATTTTTATTTAGTCCCACTAGGTAGTATCTAAAAATCCAGAATTCTACTGTGCCCAACAAATCATTGTGTCGAATTTCTGTTAGATTCCTGAATATCAGCATTAATAACAAGATAATGTTTATATTGATTGGAAAACCAAAAAAATTATAAGGTACTGCTAATCGTATGCAAAAATAAAATGCTAATAAGTATTAAATATTGATATTTTGAATGAAAACATTTCCTTTATAAAATTAACACATTTAATCAAGATAAAAATAACAATTTTTTAAAAGAAAATATATTAAAATTAAGATATTAAAATGTTCAAAGTTCATGAAATTCAAATTGTAATATATAAAATTAAAACCCTTTTTATGGTGTATGGAAAGCAATTTAAATCAACTGGTTTTGAAATAATTTAAATGTGTTAAAATGTTATGTGTTTAAAAACGATTTGAAAATAATTTAGTTAGTTTTTTGTAATTGTGTTTTGTATTTCGCTCCATGTATAAATTTGAATATGTTTTGTTTCACAATAAAAATTTATATTTTAAATGAGGGTGCATTTCATGAAATTAAGCAAACTAAGCAAATCTTAACATTCATTAATAATGTGAAAATTTTGAAACATTTAAGACCATTCTAAAATATTATCAAGTTTAAAATTATATATATATATATACAAAAATCAATCAATCAAACGTTTGCATTAATAAAATAATTTGATTTTTGACATAATTACATACTTTTCTCTTAAAAGTGATAAATATGGTCTGTTTAATTAAAAATATTCCTGTTTCACATAAAATTTGTATTCTCCATAAAACATCTCTATAAGAACACGTTAAAACGCAGTTTCTTTTCTTGCTTAAATATTACGTTGATCTAAATAAATAAAAGTTAAGCAGACAATGCAATTCACATAATTTTTATTATATAACAAAAATATTTACATTAACAAAATAGCTTGATTTTTATCTGAATTACATACTTTTCTTTTAAAAGTCATAAATATGGTAAACTCAAAACTAAAACAAATAAGCTTTAGTATATAAAACTTGCTTGTGCTTACTTCTAAACCCATATAAACTGTGAAATATTAACTAAGAGAAAGTAAGTATAATTGTACTAATCTTTACACTTCAGTATACTAACACTTACTATGTTCTAAATATTTTGGAATAATATATATGAAATGAAACATGCAAACATACTTTTGTATATTTATTTAATTTCATTTATGGCGAGGAATGCTATAACATGGAAACTAAGGTTTGTGCATTTGCAGTAATCATTAATGTTGCGAATAAATGTGAAAACTATGTTCCAAACAATGTAAAATATGTACTTACAGTTGTTGAAACTGAAATCTCGCCTCCCCATCAATTACAAATTTTAAACTTTTTAAGCAGGCTTTAAATGTTCGTGGAGACATTTTAGCCTCACTTTACTGATGAGATAATTTTAATAATTTTGTTGACATAGTTACGTAAAATTTAAACATAAAATGACGTATTTGGTGTCAAAAAATATTCTATATTATATTTTATTTTAGGTAGATTTCTTAATTTGATATAATGTGCAAAATACTGAAATGACAAGATATAATTAATTATAGAGATCTTAAATATGTGTTGACAGGAGTTCCAGAAAATTCTTAAAATTACAACAAAAAAATTACGCTGAAAATTAATTTAAATTAATTTCAATTTTTGAAAAGTTTTTTAATTTTTCAAGTATTAAAAGTATATAATTTTAATTAGTAAAACATTTTCACTGTCAACAAAATTATATTCCATAACTACATAAATTTATGTTACTAACATTCTTAAAAATAACACTTTTTTTCCTCATATATTTAAGAATTTAACTAATTGAAAATATTTTATTAAAGCGTCCTGTTTATAGAAAATTTTAGTTTACAGTTTATCAAAATATTCAAAGTAATTTATTTTAAACCCATTTACATCTTTTACTGCATTTCTAAATTATAGAATTCTTAAATCTTTAAACAAAATATTATAATAAATTTTGTTAATATTTCTTGCTTGTAAGTCGAATTTCTATTAAATACTGAAACGATTCAAATCAAAATTCAATGTCAATAATGAAAGCGTAGATAATATTATTATATTTCATTCTACATAATAGCACGTTTGTACACTGTTATATAGATCATATTAGCTCTGTTATGGAGCACATGTTTCTCCTTTTAAAAGCCAAAGGGATGTCAGAAAGGTTGGAACTGAGAATTTGTTTTCAAAATTTGTAACAATGTCACTTCTTGTAGCAAAAATAAAGTCCTGTATTTCCCGACTAAAATTCAAGAGAAAAGCATTTTGACAACTTTTAGAAATCATTCAAATGGTGCATTGAATATAAAAATTTACTCAAAATAGATATTGTTACCTATTTTATAGTTTTAATTTTTTTTATTAATTAATCTTTTAGGAGATTCTATTCAAAAATTTATTTTAAACATAAAATTGTGTTTTATATTATTATAAAATTATTAATGATAACGATAAAACTGTGTTCTAAGGAAAAATTATACGTACATATATCTATCTATCTATCTATTTATATATGTATATATATATATATATATATATATATATATATATATATATATATATATATATATATATATATATATATATGTGGTGGATGAACCACTTAATAGTCGACGTCACTATTACAAGTGCCCACTTGAGTAGGAATTCGAGAGGCGCAACAGCTTCCCCAGTGAGGGGGGCAGAAGTGAAATAATCCTAAAGACGTGAAGACGTTCCTTTTTGATTGCAGCATGACGACTGGTCCTGTCCCCCATAACTTTAAACTTGAACTTTAAATTTCATTCTATTAAGATGATTAATTGTAAATATCTCAAACTTGTACATATTTATATTTGTAAATACATGTTAATTAAATATTAGGCTTTGTATAAGAATTGTTAATTAGTTAATTACGCCTTGGCCACTCCCCGTCCCACAAAACTCAAAAGCGGGATTGAGATGATTAGCTAAATTACAAAAAATTTCATACTGTTTGAATGATTATCGCATCAGATAGTTAGAAGGATTTTCAATAGAAAAAGACGTTACGTTGTCGGTTTGGAACCAGAGAAAGACGTGGATCCTCATCGAACATCTTTGAGAGGTACGTGAACATTTTTCATAGTACATGATGATATTAAACGATATAAAAGAAATAAGCGTTACATTGAAAAATTTTTAAAGCAGATAAAAACACAATTTTGCATAGATTGATTTTTGATCATGATGGAGATAGATTAAATCGTAAAAGAATTAGAAATTTTGATGATTTTGATTTTGATATCGAAAGTAATGAGTATCGAGACAAATTAAAAAATATAAACAATGAGTTTTCGCTTGGTGTACTTATTACTGCATCGAATATTTTAAATATTTCTTGTCAAGGATCCAAAACAGAGCTCGCAGAAAGAATTTTGTCTCTGTTATGTGACCTTGAACTCTTAGCTGAAAACACTGAAGAGGATTCGGAAACTGCTGACTCAGAAAGTGAAGTGGAAGAAGAAAGAAGTAGAAATGATTTTTCAATGCAATGCTATATTAGTAAAAAGAAAAGTGAATCTGACTATTTTAAGAAGAATGAAAATGTTTGTGAAAATGATTTTTATGCACATACTTCATTCATTCAAAGTGTTAATATTAATTATGAAGATATCGAAAGCACTATTACTAAGTTTAATGCAGAATCACATGAAAATGTAATTAATTGGATTGATCATTTTGAGGATATGTCGAAATTATTTAATTTATCAGACTTACAAAAATTTGTTATGGCTAAAAGATTATTAGGTGGAAATGCTCTATTATTCGTTCGGACAGAGCCACAAATAAATTCTTGGAAAAAATTGAGACGAGCCTTGATCGATGAGTTTTCGTTTGAAATAAACTCAGCTAACTTACATGATCTTTTGCGTAAAAGGAAAATGCGTGATTATGAATCTGTTCAGGAGTATTTTTTAAAAATGAAGGAGTTGTGCAATTGTGGTAAAATTGAAGAGTTTGCCTTAATGCATTATGTTATTAATGGAATAAATGATAGACAAGAAAACAAAATTGTTTTGTTTGGATGTAAGAATTTAAGTGAATTTAAAGAAAAATTCAAAGTTTATGAAGTAATAAAAAGTGATTCTGTTAAAAGTAAAAATGCTTTCGATAAAACGAAAACAAAATATAATTCTCATGCTAAATATGATAATTTCGATAAAACGAAAACAAAATATAATTCTCATTTTAAATATGATAATTTCGATAAAACGAAATCAAAATATGAATATAGTAATAGAGTTAATTCTAAGAATGAAAGTGTAAATAAAATAAGGTACAATGATGGTTTTGGAAAAATGAAATACAGTGATTTTGATGATCGTAAAAATAAAATTTGTTTTAATTGTGGTGAAAAAAATCATATTTCTAAATTTTGTGAACATAAAGAGAAGAGTATTAAATGTTTTCGATGTAGTAATTTTGGACATAAAACTTCATTGTTTCCAGAATCTAATTCTAAACCTGAAATAGCAACAATGAATGTTAATGTTAAAACAATACTGAATGACGTAATTATTAATAATTTGAAAATTAATGCATTAATAGATACTGGAAGCCAAGTAACTTTGATTCGTAAATCTGTCTTTGATAAATTAAATTTTGTAGAGTTATTTCCGTTAAATTCTTCTCTAAGTAGTTTTGGTAAATGTGTTGTAAAGCCGTTGGGCTATTTTAAGGAAAATATTAAAATAGATGATTTTAAGTGTGAAGAAGATATTTATGTGGTTGAAAATAATGTTATGTCATATGATGCCATCATAGGAATGAATGTACTAATGCAAGGTGAAACCTTAATTAATGAAAACGGAATTAAGATTAAAAATAAATATCAATGTGTAAAAGAAATTAATACTTTATCAATTCTACCTGTTGATTTAAATTTTAATGAATTTGAACTGAACATTGAACCTAGTATTCCAAAAAAATTTAAATATGAGTTGAAACAATTAGTTTCGAGTTATGTACCACATAAAACAAAATCAACTAATGTTCAATTAGATATTTTGTTAAAAAGTAATGAGCCTATATCTCATCAACCCCGTAGATTACCATTTTCAGAGAAAAAGATAGTTGAAACCCAAATAGACTAATGGTTAGAACAAGGTATAATAGAACCCAGTTCTTCAGAATATCGTAGCCCAATAATAATCGTAAAGAAAAAAGACGGAACACCTCGTTTGTCCATAGATTATCGGAGATTAAATAAAGTAATTGTAAAAGACAGATTTCCCCTCCCATTGATTGAAGATATATTAGATAGATTGCAGGAGTCGTGTGTGTTTAGTACAATTGATCTCAAGAACGGATTTTTCCATGTAGATGTAAAGAAGGATAGTAGAAAATACACTTCATTTGTAACTCATGAAGGGCAGTACCAATTTCTTAAGGTTCCTTTTGGACTGTGTAATTCTCAAGCCGTGTTTCAAAGATTTATTAATACTATTTTCCGACCATTGATTAATGATGGTATTGTTTTACCTTATATGGACGATATAATTATTTTGTCTTCCTCAACTGAAGAAGGAATCGAACGGCTTGAAAAAGTCTTAAATCTTGCGAGCGAATATGGATTAGAAATAAATTTTAGAAAATCCCATTTTTTGAAGAAGCGCATTGAATTTTTAGGCTATGTCATCGAAGAAGGGAAAATTTTTCCATCTACTTTGAAATCTAAAGCTGTGCTTCATTTCCCTGAGCCACTTAATTTGAAACAGGTCCATAGTTTTTTAGGATTGACTGGATATTTCAGGAAATTTATCCCAAAATATTCCATTATTGCTAGGCCATTGAGTGATCTTTTGAAGAAAGATAGGAAATTTAAATTTGGTGAAGAGGAAAGAAACTCTTTTAATCAATTAAAGTTAATTTTAGCTCAAAAACCTGTGTTAAGTATATACAACCTAAATTACGAAACTGAAACTGCGTTGTGACGCCAGCATAGAAGGATATGGAGCTATTTTATTACAGAAATCCCCAAATGATAAAAATTTTCATCCCATCTATTTCATGAGTAAAAAGACAACAGATGCCGAAAAGAAGTATTCCAGTTACGAACTTGAAGCTCTTGCAATTATTGAAGCGTTAAAAAGATTCTGCGTTTACTTATTAGGAATTCCATTTAAAATTATCACTGACTGTTCCGCATTCGAAAGGACTATGCAAAAAAGAGATTTGTCAACTCGTGTTGCTCGTTGGGCTTTATTGCTCCAAGAATTTAATTATAGTATTGAGCATCGCTCCGGTACAAGAATGACTCATGTTGACGCACTAAACAGATCTCCTGTAAACATATTTTGCATCTCAAGCGATAATATCATACCGAAATTAAAATCAGCCCAAGATAATGATGATGAAATAAAAACGATGAAATAATTATTAAAAATCTCTAGTTATGAAGATTATTTTGAGAGAAACGGAGTTCTTTATAAATTTGTTGATGGTAAGGAGTTAGTGGTTGTACCAAGAAGTATGCAGACGGAAATTATTAGAAGTGCGCATGAAAAGGGACATACTGGAATCAAATATACAAAGAAAAGCATTGAGGACCATTATTTCATTCCCAAACTTAAACAGAAAGTAGAAAATATCATATCTAATTGCGTTCGCTGTATTCTTGTAAATCACAAAAGAGGAAAGAAAGAAGGCTTATACCCATTGCATAAAAATGACGTACCACTATACACATACCATATTGATCATTTAGGACCTTTAGAAAACACACATAAAAGATTACAAGTACATTTTAACAATTATTGACGCTTTTACTAAGTTCGTTTGGATTTTTCCTACGAAGACCACAACATCTGCTGAAGTCATTTCGAAATTAGAAACTCTAAAATCAGTCTTTGGATATCCCTACCAAATTTTTTCTGATAGAGGTACAGCCTTTAGCTCTGGTGAATTCAGAGATTATTGCTCTAAAGAGAACATTAAACACCATTCAATAACCACTGGTTTGCCAAGAGCTAACGGACAAGTTGAGAGGATCAACCAAACAATCATATCAGTTCTTTCAAAGCTATCTTTAGAGAATCCAGCTCAGTGGTATAAACTTACGATTGAACTGCAGCAGACGATTAATTCAACATATCATATACCAACATATCATATATTCAACATATCATATATCAACAAGCATAGATACCACACCTTTTGAGTTGCTTTTTGGTACGAAGATGAACGTTTGAGGTATTAGTAAGCTCCAAGAAATGATTGAAAAGGAATTTCAAGCTAATTTTGAAACTCAAAGAGATGAACTCAGAAAACAGGCTAAGCAACAAATGTTCAAGATCCAAGAAGAAAACAGGAAAACGTATAATTTAAGAAGAAAAGAACCACAATCTTATGGAGTTAACGATTTGGTCGCTATTAAGAGAACTCAGTTTGGACCCCACTTAAAACTGAAACCAAAATATTTAGGATCGTACAGAGTTACTAAAGTTAAAGGAGGCAACACCTATGATGTAATCAAAGAAGGAAGTCATGAAGGACCTAACGGTACCACGACTTGTGCTGAATTCCTAAAACCCTGGTATAGTATGCCAAAAGACGAGGATGTTATGCAAGTTGGAGTTAAATTAAAGTTGAATTGTGCTGAAGGATAGTCGGAAGTCCTAAAGTCCTGACTAAAATGAAGCTAAAAGATAAACTGACTCATTTCTTTATTTCAGATCTAAGAAGATGAATATAAAATTTGTTTCGTTTCAGAGAATTATTCTGTTCTGCTTGTTTCTTTCCCTATTTTGCTGTTTTTCTTTTTTATATATTTGCAGTGTCGTCTGGAGAGCCAGCCGATTTCAGGACGGCCCAACAGTGGTGGATGAACCACTTAATAGTCGACGTCACTATTTCAAGTGCCCACTTGAGTAGGGGCTCGAGAGGCGCAACAGCTTCACCAGTGAGGGGGCAGAAGAGAAATAATCCTAAAGACGCGAAGACGTTCCTTTTTGATAGCAGCAAGACGACTGCTCCTGTCCCCCATAACTTTAAACTTGAACTTTAAATTTCATTCTATTAAGACGATTAATCGTAAATATCTCAAACTTGTATATATTTATATTTGTAAATACATGTTAATTAAATAATAGGCTTTGTATAAGAATTGTTAATTAGTTTATTACGCCTTGGCCACTCCCCGTCCAACATATATATATATATATATATATATATATATATATATATATATATATATATATATATATATATATATATATATATATATATATATATATATATATATATATATATATATATATATATATATATATATCTATATATATATATGGTATGTAACTAACTTTAAATGCAAATTATCATTATTATAATGGGTCAAATGAATCATAATTATAATATAAGGTCCACCGAAAATGAACGTTTTTATATAAAGCAACAGCTATATATACCTTTCTAAGTCTGTTATATAGCTGTTTTCTTATTTCCCTAAAATTATTTTTGTTCAAAAAATTGAATTATTGAAAATAATCTAAGTTTAAAGGAAATTTTGAATTAAGACAAAGTTAAATGCTTGAAGTGGGAATCGAATTTCAGAATTTTTGGATTAAAAATAAAAATGACAACCATTGAAATTTTGTTGAGACTTTATAATCTTAAAGTGCAATGTGCTCTTAAATACTTTTTTTTTTTTTTGCATTTTTAGTTTTACGATTTAAGCAGCAAAAATTTGGATACATTCACTAAAAATCTGAGAATTTTCCAAAAATATTACTAGATATTTCCTGAATTTGAATTAATACAGAGAGAGAAAAATATATAACATCCAAGGCTTATTATTTTAATGATTTGATAGATATGTGAGAATTTTTTTCATAAAATTAATACGGTAAAATTAACCATATGATACAAAAACATATTTCATTCATTATTTAAATGTACGCTTTAAATTTTTGAAAGCTTTGACCCAAATATAATTAATTGTTCATAAAATTATGTTAATAGGAATTGTGTACTTATTTCTATGAAAATATAGATAGTGTTTTCATTTTAAAATATATAATTCTTGATAAGCTTATAATAAACTAATTTTAATACAAAAGCTATAGTTTTCTCTAATTAGACTCACAAGTTTATTACAAGGAAGTGTTTTTGTTTGAAAATTATTAACTCAGATATTAAAATGCATTAATGCTTAAATTTCTTGAGAAAGGGAAGTGCCAGTAAAAAAATATATATCAGACAACCTCATTTTTCTAAATAAGCAGAAAAACCACTAGCTATTCCAAAATTTTAACACCACCTTTTAACTGTCTAATAATTTAGGACTAATCTGAGGCGTTTAAAAATATATCGCATAATTTGCAATCCACATAGAATTTTCATGGACAGTCGTCTCATTATAAAGACAAAAGTAAATAAAGCTGTAAAATCACAGTACCCATAGGAACAGATTATGACTAAACAGAAACAGATATACAATGTGTATCTTTTTTTCTTTATTAGTAGCCTGGAATGAACCTTTTTATCTTAATATAAACAGTGTCTTTTCATACTATTAAGCCAATAATTTAGGTTTTTTTCACCACACAGAACTGAACTTATGGTTGTAGTATGATTTTTAATTCTAGTTCTCATAAACATATGTCTTGCTCAAATTATCTGAACTCTCTACTGATGTAGCTGAAGACTTGAAACTGTTTCTAAACCTTAACAAGAAAATAGGTGTTTTAATGAGATCCATGTACTCCTTGACTTGATATAGGCCTATGTTATAATTTGTTCATGATTGAGTATCCCATTTGATCTTAAAATGATATTTATTAGTCTTTTTATAAATTAAATTATTCGATTGCTGCAAAAATTTCCTAAGTCAATAAACTGTATATATGAACGAAAGTAAAATGATTCAGATTTGATTTTTCACAGAAAAAACTATTCTTCGTATTAACGCTACCTAGATACATTTAATTTTCTGTATACCTTTGGATTTTTAAAATCTTTCGTTAAACAGAAAATAATAATTGTGTATCTATCTATCTATATCTCTCTCTCTCTCTCTGTATATATATATATATATATATATATATATATATATATATATATATATATATATATATATATATATATATATATATATATATATATATATATATATATATATATATATATATATATATATATATATATATATATATATATATATATATATACATATATATATATATATATATATATATATATATATATATATATATATATATATATATATATATATATATATATATATATATAAATATATATATATATATATATATATTTATAGATAGATTTATAAATTTATAAATATATGTATATATATATATATTATTTGAATCACAATATTATTTGAAAAAGAGAAATTTCACTTGTTTCATCCGTCTTTTCTTTCTTTCAATATTTTACCAAACAAATACATTTTTTGTTATGATAAAATTAAACACTTGCCACATACAGTATTCATTTAATTGTATGACAAATTTGCATATCCTTATAGGTAATATGCGACAGTATTTACATGAAATAATTTCTGATATAAGGATGGTTTAATATCATAAAAATTTATTTATTATATAAACATAATTTTGTTAATTTTTTTTGTAAAATTTCATTTTGTATGCTTATATTCTATAAACATGCAATATTCAGCAAAATAATATCATTATTATGGAATATGACTTATTTTTGTAAAATATGCATAGTTACTTACTTCACCTCTGAATTTAAAATAGTTTACTTTCATTTTTATAACATAACGAGAAACTCATGCAGCATATCTGTTTCTTCATTGACAGTTATTCAAAGTTTATCTTCAAAAACTCGTTCCCTCTTTACTGTAGGCGAATATATTTTCTATGGAAAAAGTTTACAGAGAAGATATTTACGCTATTTTATTACAAAATCTTTCAAAATATAATCTAACCAGAAAATGTGAGAAAGCAAGTCAGGGGAAGACGATGAAGAAAATAGAACTTCAAATCGAAAATGTTTCATGTTTGGTTTTCTTTCTCAGAGCTATTTCCTTTTCGAATAGATCATTTTTCTGGGTGATAAATTCCTATTTAGTATAAAAATATAGAAACAGGACTTGGTTTAGTATTGAATCTAAAAAATACATTTCTGAATATTTATATAAGAAATTTCTTAACAAACAATTCGTGATGACATTATTTTATTTAATAGATAAATTATTTTTGTTGATTTAAAATTTGTATTAAGTTTCCTTATTTGTAATTAGCTCTTTATTTTGAAAGATGTTTTAATTCTTTAACTTCTTTTAAAATTTATTTTTATAAGTAATGAATTAAGAACTATATAATACCTTTATATATTAATATTCTTTATTAGAAAACAAATAAGTAATGTATATCCATGTTACTTAAATAATCAAACGCAACTTGGAATGTATTTTTCTTAGTATGAAGAAATTCACTAACATTCATCGACAAATAATTTTAATTGATATTTGTGTTGATAAAATACATTTTTGGACTTATTTCATGATCCCTTACTTCAGTAATAGGAAAATATGAAAAATAAATTCCGAGAAACACAAATATTGTATAACACATAATAATACTAATATATATATATATATATATATATATATATATATATATATATATATATATATATATATATATATATATATATATATATATATATATATATATATATATATATATATATATATATATATAGATAGATAGATAGATAGATATTACGAAATAAATTTTCTCCAGGTCATATTGCAGCTTTTACTTAATATACATGCAATATCATAATTGAAACATTAATGATACAAACTAAATTTGAAATTATGCTTTTTTATTGTGTGGTACATAGATTACAGAACTTTAACAAAATAATTTATCTATCTATCTTTTTCATAGCATTTATTGGAGGGTATTAAGTTCTCATCACTATAAGCAGAGTAATTTATCACTAGAAACTTCATAAATCATCAATGGTCAACATACATTTCGATTTCTTTGAGTACTGCACATATATAAATCGAGTATATTTAGTTAAGACTTAGAAGTTTACTTAAAAATAAAGATTATTAATGGGGAATCAATGTATAAATATTTAGTAAGAGGAAATAACATGAAATAAAGTCATTTCTTTTCATTAATTGATTATAAGAGTTAACAATATTGAACAAAAAGGGTTGAATTTATTATATAATGATTCTATCGAAGATAAATAAAAAAAACGTGAATTAAAATCGTTAAATCCAAGAATAGATTATAATAAAACAAATTAAAATAATCATAACTTATTTTACTGTGATAACCTTTTCAATTCTTTTTATAGATTATTAAAGAAAATTATAATGAATAATAAAATGAATCCATGAAACAATATGAATATAAAGCGTAGATTGTGCTATATCCACTTCATTCTTAGAAACATTTTACATATAGACCACTATATTTTTTTTCTAATAGCATTCTTCTTTTGATAGATGAAAGAAATTTGGTGCAAGTTCATGAGTCAAAATCTTTGAACACACAAATTTTATTCACATTGATATAACCGGCATACATATCTTTGAGAATGTATCCTAGGGACGAACAATTCCATCTTGGTTATCTCAATTCTACCGAGATGTAAGTTGAAAAAGATGAAGGTTATCCTGATCATCTTTTCAGTTGTAATGAACAATTTTTATAATTTTAGATTGAAAATGATTTAAGAAAAAATGTAAAGGTTCTGTTTGCACATTTTCAGATGATTTTAATGGAGAGTATAGAACAAAATTGCTATCATATATTTCATGATTTTTGAGTTCATTTTAATTGCACATATTCTTAACTATAAACTTACATTGGAATTCCCAAATCAAAAAATGGAAGTTTTTATTAATATCAGAAGGTATACTTTAATCCTCTACTCTTAAACTGTTTTAAAAATTCGGTGTTGTCTGGACAATGCAGTTTTTAAGAGCCCAAAAACACTAAACTCCTCCATAGATACATCAGCTGATTTTGATAAATTACTAGTAAAACATTCCTCCAGCTCTCTTATTTTTAATTCTAGTTTCTTGTTTTATTTTTTCCAGAAACAAACTAGAGATTTCGAAGTTAGGCTTCTTGCTTTGTCATAATGTAGTTCAAGATACTGATAACTTTGTGGATAAAACGCTTGCATTTCATATTTAAAAATTTAAGTATGTTATTGATAGTATATAGAGTTATTTCTGACGTTTTTGTCAACTTTATTTTAACTTTCCTTTGTATATGAAACCAGCAAAAATCAAAATTCACTTAGGAAAACGTTCTTTTGATTATTTGAAATATTAAGCGCAATTTTTGTGGTTTTTAAAATGAAACTGATCCTTTTTGTTAGTTATTTAAATAGATCCAATCTTTATCACTTGTTGACTTTTTTCCATTTCTTACCAGATATATTTTATAAAGAATTTTGCACCTTTCCTTTACTCATAAATATGAAGCTGAAAAAGAAAAATACACATTATATTATTCACATTCTCAAATCAATTGAAATCAGCTTAATAAAATTTCACTTACTTTCAACTCTCTCTCTCTCTCATCGCTTTAATGTATTCGCAACATACACTTTAAACTCATCGCTTTAATGTATTTGCAATCCAAGCTTTAAATTCATCGCTTTAATGTATTTGCAACATACACTTTAAAATCATCGCTTTAATATATTTGCAACTGTCCTTGTATATTGAAGTGTTTTCATCATTTTAGATTGTACATTTGAAACAATAAAAAATGAATTTGTTTCTCGGCTAAGTGTTTGGAACGAGCTTTACCTTAAGTTCATACTATGGCTTTTTTCTTTTTATGATTTATAATATTTCGAATCACTATTAGGTTTCAGATATCGAGAAACTATGTATTTTATGGTGTTTATCAAGTAAGAAGGACACCTTAGTTGGAAAATAAATAAGCATATCCTACTATCTATTGGTTTTATAAAGCACTATTTGGCATGTAAACAAAAATTTTAAATATAAAACCATAAAAATAAATTAACAGAATGTAATTTTTGTAAAAAATAATATTTTTTTATTAGATGAAATTTTTACAAGAAATAAAATCATCTAAAAATGTACGAAAAGTCCGTGTCTGCGAATTTAAGTTTCAATATGTCAGCTATAAATTTAACAGTCAAACAGTTTTTCAGTTTTAAGTTCAAAAATTATTCAAATATTATTAATTTTACATATTTTTAATCCAATAAACACCATAAAAAGTACAAAAAAAAAACTCCCTGGAAGGTTATTAACGATGAAACTTTGTTTTATCTGTTAGTTCAGTATGTAAATATTCCATATAATTGGGTGATAAAATCTGAAAATGAACTTTTATTTTGATGAATATTTAGTATTAATCCATTACTGTATACTGTATAATATTATCAAGTAATGAAGAAATTATAAATGCAATTAGGAGTTATAATTTGATAAGTAATGAAGTTACAATCCTATAACAACTAAATATGTAACATAGATAATTCCCTAGCAAAGAAAACATGATTATTTAAGATATTCCAGAGTTTTACACTTGATTAGAAGTTTTTAAGTAATTTTATATCGAAGTTTTTTTCTATTTTGCATGTGTTTTTTTATTTCTTTTCCGATAGGAATAAGATTTTTATTACATGAAAAATTTGGAAATTATTTATATAAACTGGCATGTAATTTTTTTTATATATTTTCATCAGAAATTTCTTTTTTAAAAATTTATCATAGAGTATTTTAAAAAGGAGTTATATTAATAAAAAATAAACTATTATATGTATGCACTTTTTCAAACGAATGAAACCAAAATAACATATTTTATTTAATTATAGAAATTATAATATTTAAAATAAATTCATTCTTGTAAATACTTACTTGTAAGAAGCTTCTAAACATTTATATTATTTTCAATTTTTGTTCGACACATTTTAGCATAGCTTTATAAGAAATAATTTCCAATTCCAATGGGCAATAATAATTATTATTTTGATTTTTTTATTACTTTGCGGCTGTGCCTAACCCTTTGCCAAAGTAATGCGGAGAACTGCTACTCATTTATTATTTCCGGGTGAGCACCTGTGAATCAATATGAGGCTAGTAGCATTACCGACGCTATACAACCTCAAAAAATCTTATAGGGTGGACCACATTCATACATCATCGCAGAAAAAAAGGCGGAGAAGCACATGGAGAAAGAAACATTCATGCTCGAACTGGGATTCGAACACGAGACTAACAGCCTACAAGTCAGAAGTAAAATTTCCTAAAATTTATTCTCTAAAACTAAAACAATTTATGTCGAAATTGCGTATGTAGGATTTCATAAGATGATTCTATTGACATTCATTTTAACTTTAAAATTAATTAAACAAAACAGAAATATATACATATATGCATGATAGCAATAAAAGAGAGCCCATACTTAATAACATTAAATATTTCAATTCGCTCCCTGCATTTTAAATTTATTTTTCATAAAAGATATTTGAAATACATTTCCTTTTATAAAATCAGTGATCAACTTCTTAAAGTGATAATTTTAGATAGCGTACAAATTTAAAATAGGTTAAACTAAAGATAAAATTTAATATGGATAAATTTATGTAGAAAAAATACCCAAATATTATATGGTACTAAAAGTTGGTAATAAAGATATAAATTTACTGTTATTAATTTGCATACATTACCTAAAGTAATTGTTTATTTTGGATAATTTCCAATGATCTTCCTCAAAGAGAGTTTTGAGGATATTTTAATAATTTATTATATTTTAGGAATACCACAGAACTATATTTTTGTTCAGAAAATGTTCTAGATACGAAATATTTTTTATTCTTATAATAAATCCAATATTGTTTTGCCTCGAAAACAATTCAGAATTGCTTACGAATCTTACGTCAATTACATTACTTGTAACTTTTTCTCAGATTCCTTGTTTGATTTATTTATTTACGTTTTCTCTTGAGTTACTGTTGAAATACTGTTCTGTTGCTTTTCTTATCTGATTATCGTTACAGTTTGGCTACTGAAACAACATATTTACATTTATTTGGTTGTTTTGTATGACTGGATATTCATTGATGTTTTTAGAGATAATTTTCTTTTTATTAATATTATTACAATTATTTATGAAATATGTATCACTAAGTATATATTTTCCTTTTCAGATTTTTTTTAATTTAAGAAGAACTATTAATAAATGAATTATCAAATAATATTTTATCCTTTTAAGTGAATTATAGAACAGTGAATTTGATTTCATAAGAATATATTGTGCTTGAAATAATAATAATAACCTTCTTCATTTGGTTAACTTGTTGCTACTTGATTTACATATTTGTTATAAATAAATTGTAATACTATTTATTAACCAGAATGCTTTGCGTTAACGAAAGAGCATAAATGCTTGATAAAAATTAGAAAATATTGTACTATTCGTAGGATATGATTAAATGAAAATGTATATAGGAAGATCCTACGTAGATTGGTGCAGATAATAACCAGTAGTTATAAATAAATATAAATGGAATTTTGAATAAACATAATGATTTTAATTTAACTATGTTGTGTGATCGAAATTTTAACTTGATGTTTGCAATTTTAAAAAAAAAATATGTGCAATAAGTATTTACTCAAGTTTGAAAAAGAATATATTTAAAATATCAAGGCATTAGATACAGTGTCCTTTTCATATCTTACGATTTCTACTTGTACGTACCATAATCTATAAAGTATTCAACACTTTTACCAATCTTTTACATGAGAAAAAAAACTTATTTCAGGAAGTTAAGCACATTTAGTTACAACTAATATTATTTTATATATATTTTAAGAAATGTAATTTTTAACTAATACATTGAAATTGAAATTAAAAATAGTTTTAAAACTGTCAATTCTCATTAGGAATCAATTTTCAAAGAGTTCAATATAAATTGTTTTAATATTTTGCTTTGTTACAATTTTTAAATATCTTATTAATATTTATAATTTTCTGCATGAAACAAATATTATTATGGCATTCAATGTTGGTAGATAATGCTTGCTTTTAGGACCAATTCTGCAATTTTACCATGACCTTTTTTCTATGATTCTTTTTCTTATTTTAAATATGATTAAGTAGTTTGTTTTATTAATATTTAAAAAAAACATATTGGGAAAACAAACATACATACTTCTTTGTGAATTAAATGTTTTTAGAATTTACATATTGTGAAGCCATTAAACTTGACTTAGCAACAATTTCAATATTAAACACAGTTATAGCTTAAAATGTACAAGAATATCTCTTCTACCCAATAACAACTTATCTTTAAAATGAGTAGAAAAATATGTTGTATTAATACTTAAAACAAGACAGTCATTTTGGTGAAATAAACCAGTTATTTTTATGTGCAATTATTGGAGAACGATGTGTATGATGGACACAGTGCAATCATAAACTAACATAACTAAAATTATATGACTAGATTAAATGGAAGAGTTATTTAAACATTAAAATACTTGACTGATTTCATGCCGGTAAGTGCAACTAATATGCATTAATACTGAAGATTCAACTTCATCATAATTATTTTTAAAACATACACAGGCTGTGAACACGGGTTTACACAGATTGTGAACTACATTGTTTGCAAGAAGGCATCGCTAGTCGGCAAAATTGCATCCTTAATAACAATAACAAAAGAATCATATGTTGCCACAGTTAATCACAAAAATCGGGAAGTTATTGGGACCTTTTTTTCAAGCTAAAATATCAATCTTGTTTTACACCCAGCCTTTAAAAAATTTTTGTACCCTTGTCTAAATTTGACTTTAAAATTTTCATTAATGATTTCAACTTTAATATATATATATATATATATATATATATATATATATATATATATATATATATATATATATATATATATATATATATATATATATATATATATATATATATATATATATATATATATATATACATATATTTATATATATATATATATATATATATATATATATATATATATATATATATATATATATATATATATATATATATATATATATATATATATATATATATACATATATATATATACATATATATATATATATATATATATATATATATATATATATATATATATATATATATATATATATATATATATATATATATATATATATATATATATATATATATATATATATATATATATATATATATATATATATATATATATATATATATATATATATATGTAAAGTAAAATATATAAACTTTCTTTTTAATAGTGTACCTTTAGTATTTTAAAGTAGTAATAAAATTTTCAAACATATGTTGACTTTTAATCCCTTTACTCAGAGGAAACCAATATGTCTTAAAATGTTATACATCTCTTCCTAGTAAAATGGACTTCTTTTACTATTTTCTTTACTAAAGAGTTATTTATACGTGTATTTGAAAGAAAAATAATTAAAAATTATTATATTTTAATAAAATTCTAAATATAATATTTTCTCCCTTTTTAAAAAAATCAGCTTTGATATCAATATTATCTACAAACAGATAATATCATTTCAGTAAGTAGGCAATAATTGAAAACCGTATGTGACAAGATAAGTATCATCTTCTTTCTTATCACAATTTACGATAAGCTACGCAGATATCATTGCTCTATATGACTTGCTATGTTAATCAGGGAAATTTCCTTCTACATGTGGTAAGTTTCCCATAAATGTGGAGGAAAGTTAGCCAAAAATCATAAATTTGAATAAGGAAATGGCTTTTAATATCTTTTGTTTCGTACAGTTTGGACTCTGTGCTGTACAATCATGAAATATCTTGTCTTACCTTATGTTTAACAGCTTTATTGGTAAAACATTTACTTTTCATGGTTTTTTTTAAATTTCTTACCTTAAATAAATATTATAATTCTTTATTACATGGAAAAATTTGGTAACATAGTGATTGGATGCGATCTCCGTGTTCTTTTGTATATACCTCTGCCGTGTAAAAAACATGATGTATTTTAAAATAGGATTTCATGAAATACCATTGTTATTTTTTTCCTCCATTAAATTTCTTGATTTAAAGGATATTTATCCATTAATATTTTACTTTTATTTATTAAATTTTTATTTTAACATTTCACTGTGACCAAGTGAATGTGCTTTATTTTATAAAATTATTATTTGTTAAGAATAAGCCTACTAAAAATTGCTTAATAAAAATTTCTTCAATGAAAATCATAATTTCTTTTAATATCTATACTAAGGACGAGTAAAATCTTACTCGGAAATATTTTCAATATTTTCTCTCGTTGTGAATTTATTTTTACATTATAAATTTAATATCTGATTTTTAAATTATTTGAAATTTTTAATTTACATATATATATATATATATATATATATATATATATATATATATATATATATATATATATATATATATATATATATATATATATATATATATATATATATATATATATATATATATATATATATATATATATATATATATATTTATTTTTTTCAGTGTATTCTATTTCAGTTTATCCCAATTATTTTTTTCTACCATTTTCATTATTTTGAATATTTTCTTTTTCTTTGTTTAGGTCATCTGCAGATCATTTTATTTCTTTTTATAATATTGTATTTCGGTGACATTAAATTCCTGTGTGAATGGCAATGTTTATCAGAGTCTTGCCTTGTTTTATGTCTGCATCTTGCTTAGTAATAAGCATACTTTGTGAAATTATAAATTGATGAAACAGGTTCCATCTTGCGAATCTTGTTGGAAATGATATGTGAATATGAGCGAGAAATCTAGGAAATTTCCCAGCAATTTCAATAAACTTATAGAAAGAATTAGAAATCACTTAGATTATTAAAAGCAAAACAAAACACATAAAGATTTATTTTTATAAACCTGTGATGCCATGTCGTTAAAAGTAAGAAAGATAATTAGTAGTTTAAAAGAAATAATTAATAAATAAATAATAATATTTAGGGAAAAATTCTTTATAAATAACATTAGAAATTTTAAAATATCATCATTAAAGAGCTTTGACTCGCAACATATTGAAAACTTAAGGTTATTATTTTATTCTGAACTATCTACCATATATATAGGAATCAAAGAATAACAGCATAAAGCTCAATGTAATTAATAAAATATTCTTTCTTAAAACAACGTAAGTAATGAAATAAATTGAGAAAAAAGGACAGCATCTTTTAAGTTGCTTTCCTTAAATATTAAGCTAACATTTAATACATGAAGGTCTATTTAATTGGAAATTATCAAACTATTAATTTAAATCAAACAATGATTTGCTTGTGTGAGAGCAGTAACCATTAATCCGTTAGCACGGTTCAGCTTAAAAATACGGAGAAATAAATTAATAAAAATTTAAAATAGAAAACTATAGTAATTTCATTGCCTTTCGTAAATTGCTTTTCAAAATGGTCTTTTCGTTGATAGTAAGTGATATTTCCATATCCCAAAGAAAGAAACCCCGAAACGGCACTCGCTCCAACAAGCTTGTTTACAGAAAACAAAATCACAACATTCTTCAACAACAGCTGGGATGGAACCTGGAACTTCGTAGTTCCGAAGAACATTGTCTTTCCACAATTGAAGATTGTCTTTCCACAATGCGAGAATGAGTCCATCACAAGCGTGTTTTAGTATTCAATTTACTCTTGATAGCAATGAAAGTATATAATTTAAAAACTATTTTTCTTTAACTTACTTAAAGTTTAAACGAATATTAATACAACTGGAAAATCTGCTTAACAAGTTAATTTTAAAATTATATTACTTCCGTATTCTTGGAAAAAATGTTTCACATTATCAGCATTTAGGTAGACACTCAGATGTGCTAAGTATACAAAATAAAAAATTCTATTATGTAATATAATAAAAGAATTCTATGCAATATTCTATAATATTAGCAAAATTATAAAATGTTACTTTAATTATTTTAAAATGTTTTTTTAAATTGAGACATTGATTAATTTAATAAGATCATATTTTAATTTTTCTATACTCTTGATTTTAGCCTAAATAAGGACTAAGTACTTCCGAATAACTACTTACCACGCTTAATATTTCTATATTCTAATACCATTATTAAAGTAACTGAAATAAATTTGCATCACATTAGATAAAAATTTAGTAAATCGTCTATCTAAAGAATCTTTCCAAGTAACAGCCAAGCAACAAAACGCTTATAATAAAATTATTGCTTCAACTATTTTTATGAAATAACAATTATTTCTATGAAATATAATGGCATAATAAATCCAAATTTGGTAACCTTTAGGTTGCTCTTGAATTTTGAAGATATTATGTAATGAAATGTTTTCGAAAAATCGTTGATCTAAAGTTATCATTGATAGCAAAGAACAGTGCATGGCTTAAATCTATAGAGTTTTCAAAAATTACATCTTAAGATTGAGAATTTAAAGCATACTCTTTGAATTTCATCCGTAAGGCATTTTAGTGCTTTACAGAGCAGTTTCAGTTTTTTTTCATTTCATACGGCTAGGCAAAACACAAATATATATATATATATATTTATATATATATATATATATATATATATATATATATATATATATATATATATATATATATATATATATATATATATATATATATATATATATATATATATATATATATATATATATATATATGAAATTGACAGAAAAAAAACAAAAGTATATCTATACTTGAAAGAATACTTAAACAAGCAAGTAGACAACATAATAATACGAAGAAAGCAGTAGTGTTTGCTGTGGTATACCATAGTCAAAGTTTTGCATTCTTACTTGAGAAAAGTGTTTTATACATACAGCTTTTGTTTGTTTTCGTTAAACTACTTATAAAATTCACAAAGACGTTAATTTTTATATTTATAAAGGAAGCATGTCCTTACCGAAACAATTCTTTTGGAGTAAAAAAAAATGTGCATTATTATTTCTTGCAAAGCAGCAGCGAAAGTTAAATGTAATAAGGTGAAAATCATATTTCATTATAATAAAAATTTTTAATGTTTGCCAAATTTGTATTTGTTATGAAAAATAACATTCCTTCTCCTATGTGCAATAGTTTTCAGTATAAGTTTGTGAGAAAAAAAATGTTAAGATGCACCATAAAATGTGCCTGGAAATTTTCTTAAAAATATATTTAAGTAATTGATAATTGAAAAATAAATTAAACATCACTTTATTTTTAACTTTTAGAGAACTTTCTATACATGGCACAGTAATTTTATATTAAAAAAAGAGATATTTAATGAAAAAAAAATTGCTGTTGTTGTTGTCACGTGACAAGTGCAGAAAGAAAAAAAAAAGAAAGAAAAGGTAAAAAAGACAAGTCATATGGGACCAAAATAGGGTAACGCCTCCACAGGGGTTGTAGAAGGGAAATAAAATACCTTCCGCGGATTAACAGGCAGAAGTCCAACCTGCCGAGGCAATGACAAACCCCTTTATGACAAGTGCATGATTGCCATAAAAGCAGCTCCTACCATTTTCCTCACACAAGTCAGTCCCCTCGAATGTCAAAAACAAAATTAAGAATTTTAATTGATAATAGGAAATCTGATGGTCAAAATTTCATCTGAATATTTATATTCAATATAATTATTTCATGTTATAAAACTTTAATTCAAAATAAAAATATATTTTTCGCTTTTTGCAAGAGAAATGTACTTTTATTAAAGTTATTATATGTTTTCTAAAAAAAAAAAACAAACAAATTATACATTTTTTACACAGTAATATTTTTTCTTTCAGTTTTTTTACGTATTATTTTCTTACAAATTTTTTACACAGTATTATTTTTTCCTTACACAATATATTTTAAATTTAGATAATATTGGGAAACATAAGAATTTATATCAAGCATTATTTGTTCCTCATCTTCGTAAACTTTCTCAAAAAATGAAAATTTTAATTCATAGGCAATTAGAGCCAATGGTAAGCGATGTAAAAGTAATGAAGACTGTGAAGCAGATGAGTGCTGCATTTCTAGAGGATTCATTGGATTCATAAAAGGGGATTGCAAGAAATTAGCAAATGAAGGTGAGCCACAATGACAAATATCTAAATGCAAAAAGTGACATTCATAGGGTTATTTTTTTGCACTTATTCTACTAATTGTCTTTCTTCTCACATAATTTTAAGTGAAAATTATTAGCAATTTTGATTACGAAAACTTTTATAATGATTTTTAATTCCAAACACTTTAGAATTTTAATTTCTATAACAATTATTTTCATATGATATTATGTCAAAATTTTATTTTTAACATAATTCCTATATTTATGATTAATGGTACAGTTTTTAACACATTTTTATTTTTTAATCAAATTATTGTGTCTTCTTAAAATTTTATATTGTAAAAATTCCAAATAAATGTTTTCTAAAATTCTTCTAAAAAACCATAACAATAGTTATATTTTAATAAGTAAGAAATCAATTCTAATAACTACGTAACGCTTAAAATAAACGCACTTTTTTCAAGTTTCTGAAAGGATATTGCTTATCAAAAATACGTAAATTAAAATAATTATTTAAAATATCGTAAATTAAATTAAAATTAAAACTGCTCTTTATGACCATGTAAGGTAAGCTTCTTGTTTCCACTTTTCATCCTTAAAAGTAGGAAAGCTGTTTTAAATAGATAATATTATTTGAATAGCCTATTGTAGATAATTTTATATTATTATCAGTATTAATATATAACGTTTTCATCACACACATAAGCGTTTAAGCAAAACATTTAGATAAGTAGTTTCATTGTTGAATCTTATTAAGATCACCCCTTTTCCCAATTAATAAGTAATAAATTCCATTTAAATATCTCATTTTTAGGCATTTGCTATGAATACGAAATTACAAATATTAACAAATGAAAATTAAATACCAAACTTTTTTCTCATTTACACACCAAGTATTGTTCTGTGTAATTTACTTGTCTATTTTGAAATCGTAAAAATAAAAATTTGGCTTATTGAAAAATAAACATTGTCGATTGTTTCGAAAAACATTTAAGCAGATAAAATGAATCTCTCCCCTAGGATAATTATTTTAAAATAATTTCAAATTTAGAAACGAAACACAATTATTTAATCATCTTGATAAAGATATAAATATTATAAATTTTTTTATTTGCCGGAATTTGTCACGTACGTAAACATAAGTATCAGCAATAAAATAATATCAGTTATTATTAGTAGTGTTACGACTCATTGTTGATGTTTTCAGCTATTTTTTAAGAACTCCTAATAAATGATAACTCTATTTTCTAAAAAAAAAAAAAAAAAAAAAAAAAAACCTTAGAATCATAATATTATTTTCAGTGACATCTAATATTTCATATATAATGACATCATTGTGTTTTTGCAATACTTTACTAAAATTTTTATTTCATTTACTAAAAATTTTCATTTTAATGGCTAAAAATTGTGACAAAATAAATTTTAACCAATGAGAATAATATGAAATAGAGATGGTAATTTGAGGTAAATCTAATGGAAGAGCAAAAATAGAAATGAAATTTAATCTCATTTATGAACTACTAAAATAAGTTTTGCATACTTTGAAGTTAAATATCCTTCATCTAAGTTTCTTTGATTTTCAAAGCAATATCATTTATTTCAAAGTAATCACTGAATATAATATATTAATGCCAATTATTTATACTTAAACCTGGTTTTCTTAAGGATTCATAAAACCGTTGATATAAAATATATTTATCACGAATATTTCAGGCGAAAGCTGCAGTGATCCAGATGATAAATTTATTCTCCATGGTGAAAAGTATAATTTGTTCTGTCCTTGTGTCACTGGCTTGTCATGTGTACCCTCTGAAGTAAAAGAAACTTTGGTAAGTAAACTTTTGAATGAGATTTATAAATAGTGGCAGTCAGAAATTATTTCTTCATGAATAACTAAATTTTCAAAAACATTTTATTTAAAAAATAGTATACAAAAATAAATTTTTAAAAAATGTTTGCTGCCAATTATTTTGTTTTGGAACATTCAAATGATGAGGAAAAAATTTGAAATGTGCATTGCTTATCAGTTGTTATTTTATTTGATGGAAAACAAATTATTATTTTTATTTGATAGAAAACAAATTATCTTAAAACATTTTAACACAGAATATCATTCAGAACTAGATCAAGAGATGCATCAATATTAGAAAATAAACAGAAAGAATAATTGAATATATTTTAAAATATTTACATTTCCCAATCGTATGTTAAAAAATGCTAGCATGATACATTTATAATTTAATAAATTATTTTACTATCGTATTAGTAAACACTATTTTTCAAAGCAATGTAAACACTCAAAATGTTTTAATCATAACTGCAAAACTTGTATCTTGACACAATTTTGGAAAATTTAATTTTTATTGCAATTCGATGATATTTGTACTCGACTACGACATCATTAATTGTGTATTGGGCATGTTTATCTACTGGGAAAATCTAAATTGAATGTCTAAAATTATAGTAATCAATAATAATTAATTTATTAATGTATTTAAATTGTTTCATTCATTTATCTTTATCATAACGTGCATGTTTATTCTCTGGAATTATGGTTTTAACCAGCTATTATATCAGTGAGTAAGTAACGTCATATTGAGACCACTGAAGTTGAATACATGTCAAACTATAAATAATTTTAAGAATTGTAAAATTATATATTTAAGAACTAATACCTAAAGTGATATCCACTTTAGTTTTCTTTGTTAACTTCCCAGTCAAAATATATTTTTAAGTACTTTGATTGATTTTTAATGATAACAGTAATGTCTGAAATTTTTAAATCAAATATACTATATTTTGTAAATAAATATATTTATTTAAAATGAAATTCATCACAGGAATCTATTTGTTAACTCTTCATATGCATCCATTTATTACTTTCGTATCAAATTGTGAAAGTAAATATTACTTATTAATAAGTTTAGTAATTTAACAATGTTTTTACTTACACACTGTCTATCAAAATATATTAGCTAATTTATACGTGAGTAAATATGTAGATTTTATTTTCAAGATCATTTGAAATAGTTTTTGTTTCTTAAAAATAATCCTCAAAAGCATTTTATCAAATAAAAATTCAGCTATTGCAAAAATACTTTCTAGTTATTACGTGATTTAAAATTAAAAAAAAGAATATAGTATTCAAGTGTTTTAAAACACTGTTGTAAAAATTATAGACAAAATTTAAAAAACTAAATTAATTACTTTTTTAAATTATAAAAATAAACTTTATTACAGTAAAATTTTATGTAGTACTTTATTCATTTTAATTTAATTTTACATGTTTCTTTTTTAATGCTTTACATTACTGGAAAATAAGATGTCAATAACAGCTAAAATATTACATAATTTTTTATTTACATTCTATTTCATTTTCTTATTAAAGTTATATGTTTTAAATAAATGTTTGTCAATCGTTTTTGTCTTAAATAGTTGTTTCCGTTTTCAACTAAAAATATTTTAAAAGAAATGAAATATTTTAACGTCAATGAATATTTTCCTTATATTTAAGGGGGTATAAATTAAAATTTATTTCAAAATTTAAATGTGTTAACATTAAACTTAACATAAATATAGAAAATTATTTTAAAACAGCATAGCTTCTGAAGAATTAGAGAAGATAAAAAAGTATTTTTGAGGCTTCTTAGTTTTACAATTTTTCAAAATTCATTAGGTAAAAAAAGAAATAATGATTGCCTTTTCACCATTATATCGAAAGACAGTTCAGAATAAATTAAATATGGAAATTTATCCGCTTGAGGTTTCACAAAATACGCACACATATTCTCAAATGATTATATTTCAATCGCAATATATGCAGTGCAAAATACATTCCAAGACATAATGGAGTAATTTTGGAAGGTAGATTATTTTTAAAACTACCTTCCAAAATTACTTATAATTTTGGAATTTAAGTAATTTTTAAGTAAGTAATTTAAGTAATTTAATTAAATTTAAATTTTGCTTAAATTACTAAAATTACTAAGAAAATTTTAGTAATTTAAGAAAAGATTAAATTTAAATAATACGCACACTTATTTAAACATAATTTAATGTAAAAAAACGCTTCTTATGTACACAATATCTGTCATTTTTATAAGCATTAACTTATTTTTTTGTGCAACAACGTTCATTGAAAATCAAGATATGCGTGCTAAATTTTTTTCTTTGTCTTTATCGGTAATCGGTAATATATTTTCATTTCGTTAATAAAAACTGCAGATTCTGATGATTTAAATTAGTTAAATGAAATTCGAAAATGATATTTTCTTTATATTTTTAATTTTAACAAAATGTATAATAACATGAATAAAATTTATAATCTGCAGTTTGGAACTATAAAAATTGATGAAAAGTGTGTTGCTGGGACAACTTTCTTGCCAGAAGTAACAACAGAAGAAAGTGCCGAATAAAGTAAAAAAGATAATAAAAAACAATGTATGTCTGAAAAAGAATTGATTTTATTTGGACTAATACGAATTAAATATAGACAAATTAATAACAATCTGTGTCTTTAATATTAGCATGAAGTGTTCAATAAAGCTTGGTTTGTATATTTCTATAAAATAATAACTTTTTTTGGAAATAAATATGTTATTTCAAATTTAAAATAAATATAAGATTTTATATCAAAAGTTAAATTAATCTAAATTCTATAAACAGTGTGTGTTATTAAGAAAATAAAGATAAAATGTGTAAAACATTGCCATATGAAAATAAAAAAACAAACATGTAAAATATTTTAATGGCTAAAGAATTTCAAAACTCAAATAAAAATTAAAAAACAAATAGTAGAAAGTTTAATGAAGGGTATATTGAAAGATAATATATTCGCACATGTGTTCAAAATTTCAAAATTGTTTGTTGTCTTCAGTAATAAAATAGAAATGGGGAAAATGTTCATTCATATTAATAGAAAAAAACACATTATACTTTTTTCCATAATTAGGGATGTTTCTTATACAATATAATTATGACAATTACATAAAGATTTAATTCTATAATCCTCTATAATTTGTTTTAAAATAGTTTTAAGCATTATTTTTAGAATGAGTAACTCTTCGTATCTTCCAATCAAGCAGATCAAAAAGTTGTTCTTAAAGCTTATCAAATGCAGTAAGACTTAGAAACAAAATGTTTTTTTTTAGATAACTAAGAATTACTCATTTAAAAAATAAAAAAATAATTTGACTTAAAATATCTTATAGTAATTTTAAATAAATAATGATCCGGATTATGATGTCAATAAGTGAATATATAATGAATTTAATAACAATGAATTTCTGTTTCCAAATTCATTGTTAAATATTTAAAAAGTAAAATATAATTTTTTTTATCTCAGTCATGTTATGTAATTTAAATTTCTGCATATCAACTTCAAATGAAGTACACTTTTGTAATAAATATCATTATTTCTTTGTTAAACTTAAAAAAAAAATTATTTCACTGTAAATTTTTTGTTGATATGAATTTTGATCAAAATATTTTGATAAAAGATTCAGCAATATTGCTAGTTTATAAAATTTGTCTATGTACTTGAAATATACATGTTTAAATCCTATAATTCATTTTGGAAGGAAGAAAGTTGCATCAGAAAGAAGCCACTATTTTCATTTTAATATTAATAATTAGTAGTAGATCATAAATTGGTAATTGATAGAATTTTCATTTATGAAACATTTAATATGTAGATATTCCTTTCCACCTATTTACATTCAGTTTCAAATACACTATGCTACCAATAAGTGTTTGGACAATAGAAAAATTAAGGCATTTGTGTTAATGATTTATGTCCAGCCTTCTGTTCTTAAATATTGTGTAGTAAACTACATTGAATCACACAAGATGCTACGAAATTTAGAGCTGTCTGAATCAAGAAATATCAAATATCATAAAAATGACCTATCCTCAAGAGACAGATCAAATATCTCAAACATTCCAGAATCAATAGTGGCTTTATAATAAAATGGAACGTTAATGGCGATTATCAGAATGGTCTTTGACTTGGTAAATCTACGAAACTAAGAATTAGAGACAGACGAGCACTGTTCAAAGCATTTCGAGAGAACTGCCTTAGACAGATGACCCACATGCTTCAGGTGTTTTAACAAGCATCCGAGAATGATTTTTCGATAAATATAATCCGCAAGGAAGCACATTTTCTTGGTTTCTATAGCTCTACTTCTCATATAAACATTTAATTACAAACTCCAACAGAGGTGCTCGTTTAGGGTGGTGCAAAGATCTTTGAAATTGGACCACAGATGAGTGAAATCAGGTTCCTCTGGAGTCAAGAATCCTGATCCCAGCTCTAACAATCATATTATAGCACAAATGTTTAAATATGTCTGGAGAATGCTTTTTGAAAAAATGCAATTCGCGTACAGAAATGTTTGGTGGAGGTAGAATTACGGTCTGGGGGTTTTTCCTCGTGATATGGACCTATGATTATAATTTATAGTAGGCTCAATGCCGACTCCTAGATTTTTATTCCACATAAAAATTTGCTCCTTATAATCTGTTTATATTACAGTTGGAGCTTTGTTAATCCCAGGATTATAACGCCATTTGTCATGTTGCAACATCCATCAAGTATTGCTAAGTTGACAATGAGGTGAAGCTATTGGAATAATCTGCCGAGAGTCCAGACTTAATTTCTACACAGCACTTCTAAGATAAGTTGGATTGCTGAATTGAAAAGTGTATCAAATGTCCAAAATCAATAATGCACTCAAGAAAAACATGCCTAGGAGGGTACAGACTGAAATTCTCTAACTTAGAGGGTTTACCTACTTTGAATATGGATGAATTGTATTCATCTTTTATGGCAGATGTCAATATACTTATTTATGGATATTGTAGAATTACACATTTAAGGTTTTCAAGCAGAGAAATTAATGCAGTATATTGAAGAATAGAAATCAAGGAAGTTCTCATCCATTTAATCACTTAAGAGGATTCAATAAAGTCTGTTATCTCTGCTTAAGATAACTCTGTAAGTAAAAAATGCATTAATGATATTAAATCACTTTTAAGGACTTATGTAAGAGATTTAAACATCTCTCACAATCTTTTAATGAAAGAAATATTGAAAAAAGTATTGTAAACTCAAACAGGTAACTTTTAAATTAGCCAAGTCTAATATACTTTTTAATAAAAAGTTTCAATAGATTGGCATAACAAGAAATCTGATACATTTTCAGCATATTAAGCAATAAGAAGTTTTCAGACTACTAAGCAAACAAGTTCTTGTCATTTATTATGCCTGCTTAATAAAGTAAAATTACATTAGTTAACTCAAATATCACCCAGAATTTTTTCACTGTAACTTAATATCGAAACGAGCAATATTTAGGTAATGAATTTATCTTCAATAAAATCAACATTTTTATACGTAATATTAAATTAAGCAAACTAGTGTTAGTTATAAAAAGTCCAGTCTTTAATAATATAAGAATTTAACAAAATAAAAAAATATGTAAGCATACTTAATATACTTTAGTTTTCGATTAGAGCTAACTAAAAAAAGAAAAAAAATTTTTAAGGGAACATCTAAAGATCAAATTTATTTACAAACTGTATTCAAAAATATAATGTTTGAGCACCATGAATTAAAATAATTTCTCAAATATTCTGTTTGCATAAGCTTGCAACATTCTTTCCGAGGAACATGCACTAAGAACATTTCAATAATTTTAAAAATTTCATTAGAAAAACCCAGATTATTTTTTTATAACTATGTTAAAAAATCTTTAAGCCATTTTAGTTATTTCATAAATTGCTTTTGATATATATACAGATGACCATATAATTTATATAAATGACAAAGAATGCCATAGTCGATTTGTATTCACTTATTTTAACTATATTTCTATATTTTAGCTAAATTAATACATACATATATATATATATATATATATATATATATATATATATATATATATATATATATATATATATATATATATATATATATATATATATATATATATATATATATATATATATATATATATATATATAATTTAAATAATAGATTCCTCATCTATCTGGGGTGCTTCATTGTGATTAAATTTCTATAAATGGAATTTGAATAAATTTAAATAATATAAGTTTATGAGAAATTACATCTTATATTAAATGCCTTATCTGTTCTCTTATATATCACGAAATTAAAATATTTACTGAATTTTGATAATTGTGTTACATAAAAGTCTAAGTTATATTTTTAAAGAGTTAGTTTTCTATAACAATTAAATTACAACTCAATTTCTTTTAACATTCAAACTATAGTTCATTTTTTTACATGTTCAGTTTACATGTGTTTACAAAGTATAAACACAGGTTTTTATTTCTCATGCTTCACTAAAAGAAACTAATGAGATTAATTAAAATCTTTGTGATTTTTAAAAATGTTCTTTTAACTCAAAAATATTTATGTTAATTATTTTAGGAAGCTTAGCAGTAGCATTTCAAGCTCCCAAGCCACATGTCCGAGGTTAGATCCTCAGGCTAGGCAATGCTAATTTAGCCTTTTATCCCTACAGTGGTTCAATAAACTGAATATCAAGCATGTTTGGGAACTAAACACTGGAGATTTTAAGTTAGGCTGGCTGCCTAATCAGGATGTATGCTTCTTACCAATAGGCTACTCAGTCAGGAAAACAGAGATGGGCACTGTAGTCCTTATTCTACATGGGATGCAATGCTATATTTAGTATAGTAATTACTTTAGGTATTAAAAATCTATTTTAGTAGGGAATTTATTTCAATTCATTCATTCCAAATACTTTCATTTTGCCTTTACAATTTTAAATAATTCTCTTTCCCGAAAGTTCGTAATTATCATAACAAAAAATTTGAAAGTTAAATTTTTGAAAAGTATAACATTTTAGATGATATAATATAAATTAATAAAAAGCAAAAGCAAACTTATTATTTTAACAATTATTTAGTAATATGCGGTAGTCAGCTTTGCTTATCGCTTTTTTATTAAAGTGAACAGTTGTAAACATATTTTTAATATATTTTATTATTTGTGATCGTATGAATACATTATTATAGATTACAAATTTTTTCTAATAGCTTTTTTATAAAATACGTTTGTCATGATTAATTTGCATGTGCACTTGCATGAGAATTATTTAGCATTTTAAAACTGTTGAAATGAGAAATAAAAAGTTCGTAAATTATTAATAACATAACAGTGATATCACATAGTTTTAAATTAAATCATTTACTTAAAAATAAATTTAAATAAAATTCAAAATTACGTTGTGTACTATGTAGTTAAATTTTTATAGAAATTGAAGTAAATTCTTTTTGAGCTAATTTTATATAGAATTTAGTTACTTCAATGAAAAATAGAGGGTTATGTTATTCTTCAAATTACGAAAAATTCTGAAAATGATTTAAGATCATTTCACATGTATTTATTACGTTCTGCCGTAATAACATAAAAATATATTTTATGCCTTTTTAGACGTTAACAACAATACATTGTGTTTTGTACAATTAATGCAAATATATTACATAAAAATTATTATCAAAATAAATTTTCAGCGTTGCATATATTTTCACCATAAAATGTTTATATGCTTTTTTTATTATTCCTTTTCCTTAAATTTAAAGTTAATACTTCTGAATCAATCTTTATAATTAGGTACTTCTGAAACTAACTATACACATATTGAACAAAAATCTGTATATAACATATTTAAAAAGGAAATTTTCTCCCACTGAAAATATTACCTAACATAAGTAGTATGAATTCCTTAAAACCACATGTAGAATAATAATCCTAATTATATATTAAAAAAAGTGATGTTTGGACTGCTCATTTAGTAAAAAATAATTTCGAACATTTCAGGGAGAAGAAAATAATTTTTAAAATAACGAAATAATATATTTTACGATGTCACAAGATTCAATAGGGGTATATAATTGTAACTTGAAATATACAGAATATGGTTTTTAAAAACGTTTAATAATTTTCACCTTTTTTTTAGGTAATTTGGTTCCTTTACAGTTCCTTATTTTAAGAATCACATTTACAGTTTTCTATCATATAAATATGCTACATAATATCTTACTATAATATAAACATACTAGAGAAGCAAAATTCCGTGAAGAATGAATATTATTTGAATTGGTATGTATATACAGGCCTTAGAAATTCATACAAAAAGTATACATCGGTCATTAGACATGATATACTTCTATTTAATCAAACAAGATTTCTAAATTATATTTTCAAATAAAGCATAAAAAATTATCGAAGAAATATAAATATTTTAACAGCAAGTTATAAATATAAAATAAATAAAACAACAATTAAAAATAAAAACATAGTTAAAAATATGTAATAAATAAAAATATGCTCAAAATAGAAACATAATTAAAAATATGTAATATTATTATTTCATTAAGCATAACTAAAAAAATATGGCATACTTAAATTGAGTAAAAATTTATGAAAGCGATACTTGTTATACAGCATTAATAAATAGCTGCTTAATATTTCCTTATGATTAATTTCATCTTTCAAATAGTCGCCCATGAAATTATAGAATATATTCTTCTAGATTATGAAGTTCATATGTAAAAATTCATGCAGAGAAAAAAGACATCAAATTCTCGTTAGATTTAAGAACAAAAAATTCAAATCGGCTCCTATAAACATTATTTAGTTTTCTTTCTTTTCGAGATATCATAGGAATTTCTTAATTAAATCACTGCATTTGTCAACGACATAAATATGATAACTCATTCCATATATATTAAACCATGCAAGAAAAGAAAAGTGAAATTCTCTAAAATCATTTCTAAAATAAAAACAAAGTTTAGGGTTGTCATTGAAAATAATAGGGAAAAGATAGACACTATCAGGAACAGAAACTCTCATCTGATTATTTTCTTTTTGAAAAGAAACCAATCAGCTAAATGCACAGTAAAATATTGTCAAAGCTTCCTAAGAATATTAAATACTTTCTATACGAAGAAATTTTAATTTGAAAAGAATACATTTTCTCACACAACTAAAATTCAAGATAAAAGTTTTTATAGAAATTTCCGCACGCATTTCTTGAAATTTTTCATAAAAATATTTTCAAAGTGTATTTTGGTAACATTGTGCATTAAAATAAATATATGAAATCAGCATAAAGTGTTTTCCAATCAAAAACTTCTTAACATAACAAGCATATTTAATATTTTAGCCGAGTTAAATGCATTCATTTTTTTATTTTTAAGTAATTATTTTGTTTGTATTATTTGATTAAATATAATCAAGTATATATCATTAGAAATTTTCATTTTAATAATTACTAAGTTTTAGTCTATTTTATAAGAAACATTGTTTCTCTGTCTCCTGCTATTTTTGTTTTCACATAGACAAATGTTTTTTTTTATTTTATTTTAAACGGTAAAAATAAGTACAATAAAATTTTTAACTTATAAGTATTCATTAACAATGTTATTGATTTTGCAAAGTCACATTTCTGATAGGTTACTATTGCATTATATTGTACTATATTGGTCAGTATTGAAAAAGTGATCAAATTACTTAAAATCTTAAAATATGATATATATATATATATATATATATATATATATATTAATTTAATACACAAACTCAAAATTTTCTATTTTTGCATGATTGCTTTTAAATGAATTTATTTATTTTATTTATATTTCAGTACAATAAAATGATAAATTTTCTACATTTGCATGCATAACTTTAGATAATTTCATCTATTTTCCTAGTACAAAAAATATATCGTTAAAACTCTTTGACTCAATGGCTTGTCTCTACAGTTATACTACCTTACATTGATTTCTATTTTAAACTAGTTAATTTAAATAAATTTACAACATAAATAATGATAAAATGACAATGACAAATATCTTTCAACGAACATTAGTTTCATGCGATTATTTTATTGCTAAAATGGATATTGATTCAAAAAAATAAATTAGTTAAAACCAAGAGCATCTAAATTTAAATCCAGAACTATTAATAAAAATTTCTAATTTTACAGTTTTAAAATTAATTTAGATAAGTATATTTAACTTCTAAATTTCAATGTTGGACACCAAAATATGCAGAGGTATAATGTTTTTGTGATTCTCTTTGATTTAAGGAAACAATACTTAATACACTGTCTTGAATAAAATATAAAATGACTTAGAAAACTATAAAAAATATCTTCTTATTTCTTGAATATTTTTATGATTAATTTCCTTAGATAATGGAAAGTTTTATCTTCAATCTAGTGAAATTCAGTCTTAAATTATGTATTTTTGATAAAGAAGAAGCAAACTGGTATGGTGTCACACGGTATCTCTTCGTAAAACAAAAATTTTATTGTCGGTAGACGATACTTATAGATTATTCAATCAGAAATATTCATGTAAATCTATGTATATAAAATATTCGTCTAGTACAATATTTGCTAGAATGATGAGAAAATATGGTATTTATATTTAGATGTTGGAATCATAACTTGGTATTATTTCTAATTATACAAAGCAGCTATCTGTAAAAGACCATAAGAAAGACCGAAAAAGAGATGGAAAGACTGCTTGGAGGAAGACTTTGCTATAATTAAAGAGAAAAACTGGAGGTCAATTTCTAGAAATAGGGCAGCATGTCTGAGACTTCTGAAGAAAGAAAAAGCCCACAAAGTGCTGACTCTCGTTTCTACGAATCTCTAATTTATGATCATTCACTATTTTTCAATGTAGTGGTTGCTCTTACTTGGACCCAACGACGTAAATTTGATTAAGCTACTTCTTACTTATTAAAACTTTGGAATGCCTTTTCTTTTTTGTACTTATTTTCATGCATATTTTGTTTGTATTTTTATCATCCGATTTTTTTCTATTTTATTTCTGAAAACTTAGATCATTCGAAAATGGGATTAATCTCTTGAACTATGGTTGCTAATTCGATTGTTGACATTGAAATCTTGATGAAAAATTACCTTAAAAACTAAATAATCTGGAAATTTTTTCTGTTCTGATCTAACTAACGTCTAAAAGCTCATGCAGCACAGTATTTCTAATAGATTCAAAAGTAAATATCATAAAAAACTTTCACTAAAAGAGACCATGTTTTGTAATCCCATCAAGAAATGGACATTTTAGAAGCAATGCAGCAGTCAATCTGTCTTCGGAATCATGTTTCAAAAATGGTATCTAATCTGTTTTAATTTGAAGTTTTCATCAAAGACTATTGTATTTGAGGAAAACCAAAAATATTTATCTGACGATTTGAAAGATGATGTATTCAGATTCAAGATTTTCGACAAAGAAACCTGTTGATAACCGAAATTTCAATTCAGGTTTTTGAATATAAAATAAGATGTGTGCGTAAAAGAATCAATACGTAAGAATTATTAAATAATTAAGGGTTGGCAATATGATAAATGAGAATGAAAAAAAGAATCTGATATCAAAGAAGAAAATAATGCAGAGATATTATCAATGGTAAAAACAAGCAGATGAATGGTAAAAAAATTCATGTGATCAATTGATATAATTTTGTAAAAACAACAGCAATAAAATGCTTTCCTAGATATAAAAAACTAAAAATCTATTTTTAAAATGTTGTTTTGAAGCAGCAAAAGTGATTACTTTACATATTTTTCAGGAACTAAATTAAAGTAAAGTTTGTGTTTAGAAATATATATTTAGTTTCACACGCATTTCTTATCTTTAATAATAAATTATTCTAATTTTCTCTGCTTATAAAGGGTTTAGTTACTATTTATAATATTTCAGCTTTAAGAACTAATACTCAAATTTCTATTTTATGAACATTCAAATTTAAGAAATATTTAACCACTCAAAATTGAGTTGGTAAAAACGAGTGTCTATTGTATTTTAGTGAGATGATATAACCCGTAAACTGTTTGGAAGCATTCATCATTTCTCCTCATTTCAAAGTAAGCGTCAATATAAGACTTGCCAAACTAGTTCAATAGTTTTATTATTAAAATTTTTATTATTCACTCATTTCTGATATAAAAATCAACAGCTAGTTCGCTATCGTTACAAAGTATGGAGGAACTTCGCCGGATAATATTTATGTTATCCCTGCTTCCATACTGTCGCAATACAGAAATGTGCACGTTGCACAAAAATATATTTACACAATTCATTACATTTCATGTTTGAACAAGTCAGGAAGAACCAACACTTACCCATTCATAATTTTTAAAATATTGATTGCAAGATGCTGCAGATGAACAGAATATAAAAACAATTGTTAAATGCTTATATAGTCTGTTCATCTGAAGTTAAATCTCATTTAAATTTCTGATTATTTGCTATACATATCATACATTTTCAGAATGTCTCGTTCCGTCTACTGCAATACTAAACTTCTTTACAAATTAACTTGTCTTTTTAAATTTAAAACTTTTTAGACAGAAAATAGTCAGAGCAAGTCACTTTTTATGCTCTCTAAATTTCTGAATTCACTCAAAGTCTCAATTTTTACAAAAATAATCTACACAAACTTTTAGTGCCCAATCTTTTAATAATGGTTTCATGATCTTCTGAAATACCGAATAAAAAGTATTACATGTAATTTAAATTTATATGACAAGTGTAATGTGCCCTGAAATATATTTATGATTAGTTTCTTAATATTTTAAATTAGTTTTGTAAATTTATCTCTTTAAAATATCAATTTTGTAGTCTTTTAATAGGAAAAGTGCCATTTATCATTTAAATTTTGAACTATTTTATTGCACTTTGTTTTTATTTGAATTTTGTGAGCTTTATTTTTTATAAAAGAATCAATAGTTGATTTATTATTATTTTTTGCAGAAAGTCCAAATTTAATTATTTAAACCCTACCATATACATAATATTTACAAATATATTCCGTATTTAAATGTGTAATTTTTCCATTGAATATATGGCATATAGCAATTTTATTATAAATTAATAATAAATAATTAATATTATTAATTAGTTATTTTTGATTTTCAAAAGTATATCTATTTATGTTTATATATGTTAGATATATACAAATATAACACATTCACTTATCAATAAAAAGTATATTTAGTTAATTAATTTATAATTGGGGCATCATGAACTTTGTAATATTTATTATTTCAAATACATATTATACATCTTCCCTTTCAAATTTATTTCATAATTTAGAATAATGAATGTATGATGCTTATGTATTGTCAATTTAAGCTTCAAATAGTTATTAATTTAAGTATATTTTAACTAGGAATTTCAATTATTATGCCTGCAATCATATCGTTAAAATGACAGGAACGTAATCCTTAACAGTAACCTATTTTGATGATGATAATAATCGAAATATGAGTGGTATAAAATGAGAACGTAAAGCTCTTTCGCTAACCATAAGGGATTATCTTTAATATTCAGCCTAATAAGGCATGGAGATCTCGGTAGCATATGATAGAAATACCTAAATAATTCTGCAAGAAAATGGTTAACAGACTAATAAAATTGCAATAACATCCATAATTGCCGCATTGTTCCAGGCATTTATTATAATTTGAAATTCTTAATGCAAATATTAAATTGGTTATATTTCAAGCTCTCTCTTCTGCCTTTATTTCCTTTACTTGTAAAATATTGTTAACTTATAAAATATATAAACTTAGATATACTGAGTCGTATGAAATATGACATCATCTAGATAAAGAAATACCATTGAAAATATCAAAAAATACATGGCATGGATAAAAGCTGACATCAAATTAGTTTCTGATACAACATTATCACATTAATTTTTGATACTAAGAAGCAAATTGTTTAACACATTAAATCAAGACTACAAATTACTGAATTTAAACTTATCTTATAGTAATTTAATAAAACTTAAATAAAAAAATATAAAATTACTAATCAAAAAATCAACAAGTACATAAAAAAGTATGTTTGATTTTGCTTTATGAATAATATATATATATATATATATATATATATATATATATATATATATATATATATATATATATATATATATATATATATATATATATATGTATATATATGACAGAAAAATAAGGCTATATATTTTTGTTCTTGCATAAAATTTGTCGTTATAAATAAAATCCATTAAAATCGTTTAAAGATGACATAATATTTCTGAATAATTTTATTTCAAGATTATCTTAAAAAAATTTTGTCATAGATTTTCATTTCAAAATTAATAATGTCATCTATTTGCAGCTTTACTGAAAATCTTTCAGAAATTTTACTTTAAGAGTGAAAACGTAAGTTAACAATTTAACACATGGAAGTAGGGAAGTGTTCATGCCACATATTTCAATTTCTAATCTAGCTATGAAATGAAAGGAGAAACGAAATAGAATGTTAAAGCAGAGAAATTAGAAATAGAAATGCAATTAGATATTTTTCTCCTTTATGTCATGTTTATTCTCCTTTATGGCAATTTGTTCAGAAGTAAAAGCAAATCTCGAGAATTAAAAATCTCTTTTCATTGAACTTTCAATTTAATTGTGAAAACATATGGTTCCATGTTTAATATATAAAAATGAATTTGTCGTGTTGACATGAAAGATTTAAATCAAAAACATTATCTTAATAAAGTTAGAAAATAACAAGAAAATAGTACTTTTAGTGAGAATGGTAATCACCATCCAAATCTATGATTTTTTGCAATGTTTTGGTTTCTTTTTCATTATTCGAAACACATGTATTTTCCATTGCCTGGAAGCGGTACCTCCGCTATGCCTTATCAAGGGTTTATGAGGATGATTAATTTTATTTATTTTATTATGAATATAGTAAGAAATAGAAAAATATTTCTGATATATCATAATATTCATACTTAACTTTTTATAAGATATTGTAGTTAGTTCTATTTGTTTTCTGATCTTGCATTATCTTGATGTAACAATACGTTTTTCAGCCAGAACTCAATTCCATTTTCGGATTCGATAACGGCTTCAAAAAAAGCTATCATTTCACAGCAGGTTTTACTATTAATAGTTTTAGCTTTTTCCATTAACAATTTGTGAATAATACTAGAGTAATCCCTCAATATATAAAGCATGTTTTTTTTTGTTATTCAAATTGCGCTTTGCGACTCTACCGATGGGTTCACCGGTTGCCAGTACAACAAACTTTCCCACTTATGTTGCTGACGAAAATACACTTTCTATCATAAGTGACCATCAATTCCAGAATTTTGACCTTTTAATGATATTCGAGAAGATTAGAGCAGTCCTGAACACGTCTGTCCTTATTTTCTGGAATCAGTACATGCAACTCTTAGTGATTAAACCTGTAATTTATGAGATGCATAATGAGACTAATAGAAATAACATTAACATCTAACTCCTTAGTTATTCCTTGAGTGGTTGAATACTGATTTTCTTGCAAACGAAGATGATCAGCATCAGAACTCTCTCCAAAGTGCTTTTCATTTTGAATATCATAATCCTTGTTTTTGAACTTTCAGTATCAATCCTTCACAGTGTCATATGTTATAACAGTAGTACTTAAAGTTGTACATATGATTTGGTGACATTCAGTAACTGAATTTTTGCAGCAGAATTCGATGTAAATGATGGTTCAAACTTGAGTGTTTGATAAATCCATTTCAGACACCATGTGCTTAATGATAACGATATACTTTTACAAAGCTCATAATACAGGACTCAAAAGTGTCATTCTTTCAAATACAAAAATCTTCAGACAAAATATAAATAAAATGCTAACATAAACTGCTTACGTAGATGATATTTGTAGTGGCGAAATTATATCGTTATAACATGATAATACAAAATAATTTTATTAATGTCAAAAGGATTATTTGTACCATAACACGTTTTACCTATCAATTAATTAAAAATAAACTGAATGAGTTTAATAACATTTGAAAATCCTTTTTAATTTCATTACTAATATCACATACATTATCCGATAATCACACACAGAAATATCACATACAGTATCACACATACAATATAATATATTGTATGTGTGATACTGTATGTGTTATTATATCACATACAGTATCCGATATTCTTTTCATTAGATTTCTATGAATTTCCGACTGTAACACATTGGAAAAGACAAAAACGCATTCCATTCGCTTAAAAGGGAAATTAATGTGCTTACAAAAACAGAAAACACAGAAAATATAGTTAAATTAGAAAAAAGTTACATGGTAGCAATGAAGAAAGAATGCGAGGTCCGACGTCATAAATCTGATAGCTGTCGGTTTTTGTGAGTCCTGAATTCTAATTGAAAACGTGTAAAATTAAGATGAAAATTGTTGATTTCGCGCATTATAAATAAGAGGTACTATTATTTTTTATTTACATCTTTTTACCCCAGATACTGTTTTGTATCACGGAATGAGATCCTACATAAAGAAGAGATAGTGAACCTTAGATATACCCTGTAATCATGGAGAAATTAAATATTTAAATTGCAATCTTTCATTCAATTTTCCAAACATTTTCACTTAACGATAAGTGGAGTAATGTGTAATCATCTACAAAAGATATGTGAAAATGGATATGTGATAGAAGAGTATGTGGTTGAAGGTTACTGTATAATTATCATGATTAGAGAGTGCGAGTTATTGTGATCCTAAAACTTTTCCACATTAATTTTAAGTCTTAAATTTCGCCAGAAAGTTTTGGTTAAAAATTGAGCGCTTTGTTAATGTAAGTAATGAAAAAAATATTCGATAAACAGTAAACGTGTTTACTTGAGTTTAATAACTAAGCAACACTTAGTTTACATTGATAATCAAAAATTGATTGTTTCTGATATTGATGAGAAGATGAATCTTAATCTTAAAATGCTTGTATGAATTTAAAATTACTTATATTCAAAAAGGAAAATTTTTTCTGGCCGAAATATTTCTCTACTGTAAAAGTTCCGAGATACTGTATTTTCATTTTAAGAATACATTCATTTCTTTTTTTAGAATAGAATTCTTTAAAAATATTCAATTCATGCATATTTTTCTGTGGCTAATCTATTTTATATTTTTAAACAAATATGCTTAAGATTTTTCCATCATTCAATACCGATATTAATTGCGCAATTTAAAAAAGAAAATTATACATCTATTTGGCTTACTTTTTATGTAATTTAATATTAAAAACTTCTTTCACAAGATTTTTCGAGACAACTTATGTATTTAAAATATGATGCAAATTACTAAAAAAAATCAATAATTTCATTTAGCTTAAAAAATGTAATAAGAGATTATAAACTGGTTTCAACGTTAAAATTTAAGCTCATGAAATATGTATGCTAGAATAAATTTTCTTTTATTAAAATGCATGATATTCAAAATCATTTTTAAAATATTGAGGTATTTAAATATTATTTAAGGAAATAAATTAATTAAATTTTTCTTGTGTTACAAATGATTTTTACTATAATTATATATACATATATAATGATTGAGTATCAAAAATTTTTTTTTCAAAAAATGATTTTAAATTATATTTTTCAAAAGTAAGAACACGTATTTAATTTTTAGTACATAATGTGAAAAAAACACAACCATCTGGCATTTAAAATGAAATTAATTATGATTTTTACACTATATATATAGAGAGAGAGAAAATGTTTTGGTAAACTAAGTTTTCAAATTTAATCGAAATTCAAATATTTTATCAAATAAAATTATTGCATTTGATAATAAAGTTTTTTAAGTTGGGTAAGATATATGTTGAACAATTATATTTTCAACAAAGAAAAATTGAAATTCTCTAATATATGAAGATACAGAATATATCAGATTTATATGATTAATAATATTAATAAAAGACTCCTACTAAAAATATTAGATTTCTAACTGAAATTATAGCTTGTAATGAGATAATTAATGATCCATTATTTTATTATATATAATAAATATTTTGAGCAAAAAAATTCATAATTGTATTTTTCAAAGGAATCAGAAAAAATTACTTTCAATAGGTTATATAAACATCAGTAATTTTAAATCAAGACCAATGTTAACAACTGAAAACTCAAAATTTTCCTTGTATGTATATAAGTGTAATTGGAAGTTAATTAATAACCATTTACGAAGTTTGACAATTTTTACTAGTCAAATATTTTCAACTTCCAAAATTGTAGAAAAATTACAAATTAACGAGAGTAAAAGGGAAAACTGATTCAAAGAAAGAATTACAGCAAAATTATATTGAAATGTTAAAAGTTTTTGATGATAATAGTTATTTAATTTAATTATTTTTGAATTAATAAACCAGAAAATAAATTTTATGATGCTAAATTGGCTTATTTTCCTGAAAACTCATGTAATTATCTTACTTTTTTTAAAAGAAAAAGATTAGTTAATTTTACTTTAAAATGATTATTATTTTATTTATCTGTAAATGAGATCTAAAAATGTTAATTGTTTTCTTTATGTTTACGAGATTAATTTTAGTTTACTCCCCTTAAATGATTTACACTTTGTCAATTCCACTTTACTTTCAAGTAGAAATAAATTTTTTTCCCAACAGATAAATTCTTAATTTCTTGAGTTTCACCAAAATATTACATTAAGCTAAGCTATTGCATAAGGAAAAGAAAATTAGAGTACTCTTCAACCACAATAATTATGCTGTACTCACGACCTCTACATCCAATGCATCGTGACATTCTCAACATATATGTCGTTATATTTTAAATAGAACATGATCTTTTCTTCCTTCTACATAACCAATATGTGGTAATATAGAAAGAAGAGAAGATTTGATGGTGTAAATTTACTTTTGCTTATATCGATTAAACATAAATAACAATGTTTTTTTTAAAAAAAGAAATTATTTAAATTTATTCTTTAACTGAGAAAAGTTTTTGAGGAGGATGTTACATTGCTTAAATTAACTATACTGTTGTATAAGAAAATTTTAGAGAAATAATCTTCAGACTTACTTATGCTTTAAATTTATTGGAAGCACTCTAACAAAAATTTTAACACAAAACAATTTTTATTTTAATTTAGACAAAATCCAAAATATGATATAAATTTTATGTTTTCACAAACGAACAATAGAGAGAGGGCGCTACTGAAATTTGTTTTCAGGATGTTTGTAAAATTCACATTTCTCTTTCTCTTAGAATCAGTGGCATCTTAGAAATCATTGTTTACAGTGAGTGTTCTAAGGAAGCAAGCTCCATAAATGGAAATAACTCGTGAAGGTTACCTTTCGATGACTTTTTATGACTTTAAAAAAGGCCTCACTCGACAAGAATGCATAGAAACGCTTTTTGTAACTTTTGGTAATGAAGCATCACCAGAAAAAACTGTTTACAATTGAATTGCGGAATTTCATCGTGGTCATGCGACCGTCAGTGATGAATCTGGTGAAGGACGACTAAAATCAATAGTGATTCCAAACAACATCGATGCTGTGCGCAAGTTGATTGAAGAAGATCGGCATGTCACATATCGTGAGACAGAAGCATCTCTTGACACATCACAGACTGCAATACATTCAATTTTGAATGAACATTTAATTGTTAAAATGATTTGTTCCAGATGGATTCCGCACAATTTGACAGAAGCTCAAAAAGAGATTCTTATAAATTGGTGTAAAGAAATGATAAAAAAAATTCAAATTGGGAACAGAGAAATCTATATACAACAACGTTACAGGTGACAAAACTTGGATAAATTCGTATATGCCGGAAACTAAACAACAATCAACTGTTCCGGTGTTTCAAAATGAGCCAAATCTTACGAAAGTAGTTCGTTCAGGAAGCACTTCCAAGAAAATGATTGCTTGTTTCTTCAGCCTTACGAGACATATCGAAACCATTCCTTTAGAGGACCAAACACTGATACACTAAATAGTATACAGAAATTTTTTGCCAAAAATCATGAACAAAATCAGAAAAAAAAACCACCGCATCATTCTTCATCACGATAACGCCAGCTCCCTCACAGCACATCAAACAATTGATTATTTGAAGGAAAAAAATATCGAATTAATGTCTCATTGCCCATATTCTCCTGATTTGTCACCTCATGACTTTTTCTTGTTCCCTTATGTCACACAAAAAATGAGTGTGTAGCGATTTTTATCACCTCAAGAAGTTGTTGATTCTTTCCAAAATCATGTTTCTGAGATATCAACTTTAGAGTGGAAAAACTGTTTCAAGAATTGGTTTGAACGGATGGAAAAATATATAAATCTTAAAGGCGAATATTTCGAAAAGGAATAAAATAGTTTGCTCCCAAAAAATTCTTTTTCTTCCTACTTTTTGTAGAAGAAACTTAAAAGGCAGGCACACACACACACACACACACACACACACACACACACACACACACACACACACACACACACACACACACACACACACACACACACACACACACACACACACACACACACACACACACACACACACACACACACACACACACACACACACACACACACACACACACATGCATATATATATATATATAATCTTTTATCCTACATTACAAAATGATTCTGTTTTGAAACAATTAAAAAGCATTTTACCTCCGAACATTTAAAATAAAAATAATTAAAGACTCAGCATTAAATGGGAGTTATTAGACACTTTAAATGTACAACGGATTTCGAATAAAACCAAATAACAATTTCTCAAACAAGTACTCATTTTACATCACACAATAAAAAAAGATCATGCTTCATGTATTTTAAATTTCTCCTTTGTTTATGTTTTAATTCTTATAAGAGTTCTTAGTTCCTTCTTTTTTTAACAAAAGGGATGTAAAGTTCTTTTTACTCTCTTTCCCTCAGGTTAAAAGAGCATTCAGTTTCTACGAAAAGAATTTTCTACATATTGAAATTATATATCCTTTTGTCTTACCCCTATGATACTTTGAAATGCACTTTAATACTTTTACTACAGAGCTTAAAGAACAGACATTCTACAGCGTTCGAAGAGAAAAATCAAATAAAATTTGTCCTGCAGGTTTAATTTCAAAAGTGATGCACACAAATAGTTTTGTTCACTGTAAAGAATTACCCAATAACTGACATCAAAGTTTGATTTGTTGATGTGAATAACGCTTCAAACAAGATTTTTAGAGCTTTGTTCGGTTATTTTCAAGTACACTCTTGATTTTATAAATTTTATCGTAAAGGTGCAAATGTAAATCTATTGACCTTACTTTCATTTTTCATAAAATGTACTTATAATTTCTCAAAAATATTAAAAAATCCGCTTATAGTAATTTAAGTAAAATATGGATATATATATATATATATATATATATATATATATATATATATATATATATATATATATATATATATATATATATATATATATATATATATATATATATATATATATATATATATATATATATATATATATATATATATATATATATATATATATCTGTAGTCTATATAATGTTTAAAAACTGTGGATGAATAACTGAGAAAAATTTCAGCACAACCAATTCGTATTACTCATATAATTCATTTAACGTTTTTTTAAGTTTCAAAGATAATTTTCAAATTAAGAAGGGCAAGGTTAAATATTTATTTAACTATTCATAGATTGAGACGTACCAGTTTAGACTTGTACTGCTTAAACGACTTAATTCTCGACAGTAACATGGACAATAGTTAGCGTTCCCGACTCCTGAGCTGTAGGTCCCGGTTCGAATCCCAGTTCAGACATGGATGTTACTTTCTTTTTTTGTTTTCTCTGTGTTTCTCTTTTCTTTGTTCTGTGATGTTGTATGAATGAGGCCACCATATAAATGGGTTTGTGGTGGTATGGCGCGGGCAACGATACTCGCATCCGTGATTTGGTTAACAGGTGCCCGCTGGGTAACGGCAAATGAGTAGCAGTTTCTGGCCTTCTTGTGGCATAGGCTTCGTCACCCAAATGCCGCTGTTGTAAAGAAACATAGAAAATAGCTTTAGCATATTTTATTTTCGTTTGAGTTTCTTTAAGTGTAACTTTATGAAAATTTTATATAGTATAATTTTATGTATATTCTATACATATTCATATGTACCACATATATACCCTTACTATCTCAGATTGTATATCATGTTTTAATTGCCTATATAATTATATTTGTAGAATTATGTGAATACTATTTATTTACTGTTTTAAAAATAGTACCAACAATCTATCAATGTTTCAGAATCATAAAGAAACATTTGTGTTAGATATAGATGATATCTCTTTTATAAATGTAATGATATATAGTTAAAATATATAACTAGTGAAAAACATTTGTTATTCATTTTGGAAGCACATCAGGAAAAAGTTGTAGTTGGAAGTATATAAAACTTCATAAAAATAGCAATCTATCAAGCTCGACGCAAACTGTTTTACATTGTTACAGTGAGTTACTATATATTAGAACAAAAATGTTATAGCAGCTGAATTCATAAATTAAATATTGTTTCTAAAAATTGTTTTTAATTTTTTTTATTTCTTCACGAGTTTAAATAAAAAAATCATGTTAATGCAATTACAAAAAAAAAAAATCTTTTCATAAAAATATTCATAAATTAACATATTTTTTGAAACGTAACAAAATATTAATTTTTGGAAATATTTATCTTCATATACGGATTATTTGAGCAGCAATTTGAATTACTTTGTAAAATAGTTTCATAACAAAGTTTTTTTTATGGAAAATTAAACTTTTTCATTCAGTATCATGTATTAATTAAGTTTTTTGTTATAGGATTTTATATATGGGATATTCTCTCTCTCTAAAAAAATTCATGTTTTTTAGTATAATAGTTAAAGCTACCTATTCATTTTTCCTTAATTACATACATTAACTAATATTCAAAAAAAGTTACAGAATTAGAAAATAAGTTAAGCTATTTAAATTTTAAATTTCACTAAATTTTAATAGCTTACTTCATATTATTAATAATTTTTCCTCAGATTTCATTTTCAGCGCAAAATTACTCGGTATTAAAATACTTTAAGTGTGGTACATTTTCTTTCATTGCATTACTTCTGCTTCTTGTGTAAAGTTTGTCCTTATTTGGAAAATAAAATGGCAAGCTACCAAGTTTCCCGAAGATAAATTTGTCTCATCTGATTATTATGTTTCCTTTTCATGGTTGAGAACTTTGTGTTAAAACCTTTGCTGTGTTTTATTTACGAATACGATTTTTTCGGTTTTCGAAACAAGAAACTTATTTATTTTATGTCTTCCAAATTAGAATTACATAAAATGCTTTCATGATTTTAATAAAAATAATGAGTGTTTAAAACTTAGAGACTACTTTTTTTCATTGTTTCGAAGGAAGCATTGAATTTAGTAATAAATTATATATTAATATAATTTAAGCAATTTTAAAAGACATACCTATCTCCATTTTTAGTAGCTATATAAAAGTACAGCTATTGAAACGCAATCCATTTATACTTTTAGCAACAAATTTCTTTGAATCAAAATACGATAATAATATCACATTGCATTATCCACTATGGACACAACTTTTATAAAACTATAAGTCTTTTCTATATACCAAAGTAAATACTTTTTTTATCATAATTTAGGAAATAGTATTCCTTTACGTTGAATTAATCAAGCTCTGAGTTCATTAACTTCTAAGCATGTAATTGTTTGGTGTGAACATAATACATCTTTCACTGTGGATATGTAGTTTTTCGAAGTGCTTTCAGACTGATATTTTGAAACGTGTTCTGTCGTTGACCTAATACACATGTTTATAGAAGAATCTATGATGCAACATTGAAGAGAAGAAAACGATTTCCAATAAAAGTGTTCATGCAGAATGAAGCTACTTTATACATTGCCAATTGCTTTATACATAGCCAATCGGCTAGCATTTCACCAAACAAAATTATCATCTGTTACATTCCTACTTCTTGTCTTTACAGATCTACGAATTTAGATCCAGGATATTTTTAGCTGTAAAGCTATTTGAAAAATTTGTCTTCTGTTGAATATGTATTCGATCTTAAGAATATTATAACTCACGGTGCAAGTAATGTATCAAAGTATATATTGCTATCAACAATTGGACATAAGATTTACGCTTACACATAGTAGCAGATAATGCTGCCTATTTAGCATAATTTGCCAAGTTAAGTGCTTAAACTTACATAGTTCTATAATATACAAAGAAATTATAAGCCTTCTATGGTAATGTTATAAACTTTATTTTGTGTGTGTTTTAAAACACGTTTAATCTCACTATCTCATCTTACCAGTCATTAATTGTCATAATTTGCTGTTAAAGGTTTTCCCGACTTTTCCTATAGAATGACCGTTTAATTTGGAGCAAGCTATATGTAAGCAAACACGAGTTTGGAAGTAATTAATGAATTCCCATTTAATTTATTTTCAAATAGCTTTAGTCAAGCAATTTTTATGAACTTGCATCAGGTTGACAATCGAAAAAATATTTAAACTCATAAATGAAATCTTCAGAAACATTAAATAAATTAAATTTATGAAAAATATTAATTTTTCAACTGAATTACAAATATTTTTTTCAATGATTATATAACATAAAAATGTTAATAAATGGCTTATTATTTAAAAAATAGTAATAGATTAAGAAAACTGATGGGTTACAATGAACTTATGTAAACTAAAATATTCTTATAATTTAAATATTATAATATAGAAGGCATATTAAAAATCATAATGATGAAATGAGAGAAACTTTATAGTATTTGATATGAAAGTGATTCTACATTCTCTTAAAATACAATTAAGATAGAATTTTTTGAGTGAAATGATCAACTCAAAGCTAACCAGAATTACTTTGTTAAACATTTTTAGTGCATTCTTTGAAATATTCCACAACCATCTAGAGGAATAAATCAAGTGTTAACTTATTGATATTATAATATGTCATTGATAATTATTGTATAAGGTGTTGTATGATATGTAATAAAATTGTGAGAAACAAGTAATATAAATAAGATGATGATTAGTAGAAATGGTTATTTAGTATAACTATAATATTTTCATATTATTCCTCAAATTCATGAAGTTCCTGCTATACCATTATGTATAACCTACTTGCTACAATTAAGATTAAATTTATTATAAACTGTTTACAACTTTGAAAATTAATCCTCATCAACTAAAAAAATTTTCATTGAGGTGTAAAAGATATTTTTCAAATAATAGTGATAATCATTCATATTCATAAAAACCTGACAGAAAATAATAATAAATATTTAATGGCAATCTAAAAACATGAAACTACTTAATTTTTTGCTTACATAACCTACAAATATAAGCAAAATAATAATAATCAAAAAAATTTACATTACAAGATGATGTACAATAAACACAGATCGAAATCTATGTTTTCATATTTTTAATAGCTCATATTATGCGAAATTGTTTTGAAATTTATATAAATATAATTAAGGAGTGATCAATTGGACATATAAAATTAAAATATATTTAAAACTTTCAATTAAAGGAACTTAATTTATGATATACGACATGTATTTACTTATTATCCGTTGAAAGAGAATTTCATTACTATCAACTAAGTAAGCCGTTACTTGTTTCAAAGTAAACTTGAATAAGTGTTCTCATTAAGTGCCACCACACAAAACGGGAAGTAGTGGCATATTGAGTTTCAAATTGAAGAGGTACCCTTAAGGGATTACGAAACTGTCGATCAACATTTCTAATGCTAATCGTTCTTCCCTCATTACTTTGATCTAAATATGTTGCTACTCAGAAATTCTCGTTGAAATTCTTGTAACTTCTCTGAAAACCGTTAATGTTAACCATATATGTACACAAATATCTTCCTCTTGTGAAAGGGAATGATCGCTTTTCTAATCTTATGTGTCAAACGATTGAATCAAATATGCATGTTTCATAGGAGTAATGGAATTAATAGTGCTGAAATAATTTTATATTTTTGCTTAATCTATCAATCAATTAAATTTTTTATCAGTTCTCTGATTATACTAAAAGCAATAAGAAAGGGTGTTTTACATATGATCAAAGTTACAACAGAATAAAACAAAGGAAATTTTAATCAAAGATAATGAGAAAAATTAATAAGGAAAATAATCTAATGAAATTAATTTTACTTTGGATAAATAAAATAAATTTTATAAATAAAATTATTAATAAATCGTATTTTGTCAAAAATCATTCTGAAATATTTGTTTTGATTCGAAAACACAGCAAAAAAAATTTACAACGTATGTCAATCTTCCAATTCAAAATGTGTTTGCTTATGTGCCTTTATATATATATATATATATATATATATATATATATATATATATATATATATATATATATATATATATATATATATATATATATATATATATATATATATATATATAAAGGCGCATAAGCAAGCATATTTTGGATTGGCATATACAAGAAATAATACCCTCATACAGGAAAGATATATTTTATATAAAATTGAACTATGTGCTATTAAATATGTAATTTCTTATTTTTTTATAAATTCTTATTTTTTTACTTAGTAAATTCAATTACAATAATGTATAGTTTCAATGAAATGAAATTGATATAAAATTTCCAATATATATACATATATATATATATATATATATATATATATATATATATATATATATATATATATATATATATATATATATATATATATATATATATATATATATATATATATATATATATATATATATATATATATATATATATATATATATATATATATATATATGATTTCTGAAAATAAAAGTAGTAGTGTTGATTTAATCTCTCACAATCGTTTTGCAAAGATTGACAACAACTTTTTCATTTGTCTTTAGGTAGGGAAGAAAATGCCGTAGAAGCAATTTCATCTGAGTGTTAAGAAAAACATTTAAACAATATAGGGACATCCTGTTAGAATATGATTGATGGCAAGAGTAGAAAGTATAGCTTGACCATTGGATCCAACACATCATAGGTATAGAATCAGAGGCCGTTTAGTAAACCGATAATGTACACGGCAGGAATGAATAACTGAACTCAAATAATATACCCCAAATGATATATCCAGCTAAAGAACCCATGCGAAGATTCATAATGAAGCAATCTTCCATTACATTATTTACAAATCAATCCCAACCATCGTGGTGCTGCTGGCAGAAACTGGTTTCGTCAATGAAGACAATGCCACTCCATTTCATGTGCATGTTCGTTATTCACTGCACCATTGGCAGCGTAAATGGTGTTTTTTTGTGTCAATTACATATGAAGCTACAGATATTCTACTCAGCAGCTTGAAACGAAGTTGAATGTTACGAGCAAACAACGAATGAGGCCCAACAAATTGAATCACTCTATGGTTCTTTCACCAAGCACAATAATACAAATAGGTGAACTAATTTATTTTCTAGCTCGCTTTCTCTCTAGATCCTCTGAATAACATATGCACAGGACAGTTGTTTGATTTCATCCAATGCGATCACCGATATTACTGGATAAACCATGATTACTAAAGGCAACTATTCTTCTTCGGCTAAATTCACAAATTTTCTGAAAGACTTTTGATGTCTTCAAAGAGACATACAGTAAAATAATTTACGCAAAAAATATCCCTCACGAATAAATAATTGCCATATTTCAAATATTTATTATCTCGTATTTCTCTCTTTACATAGCGATTGTAAATGGCACTGTGCATAGTAATGAGTGTAGGTGCAATAATGGTAACGAATTCCATACCTATCAACACATGATCTAAATTCCACATAATTTGTATACTTAATTAAAAATGGTGCATTTCGTACGGCCGACAGTGTAGAATATAAAAACTACATAACATTATCAGTCAAAAATACAATTACAACAGAAAAAAAGACATACTCCTTTTACGAACCTTTAATCTTATAATTATAACCGTAAAAATAATTTTATAATCTATCCGATTGTAATTACATATTAAATAAATATTATATTGACACTGAAAATATTCTTAATTAAATGAATATGCATACAAATAATCTACATTTCATTCATATATTTATATGAATATAGTATTTGTGAACAAAACTTTTATTAAAACTTTGAAAGTTTATACGAAAGGCAGAAATAATGAAAAATATGTGTGGTTTGTAAAATAGAAGTCACAAAAATGTTGGATTTTTTTTGTTAGAAATCTAAAAACTTCACCAAGAGAGAGGGCTATTTCCTAAAGAGCAGAGAATAAGATCTGAAACAACAATACATTCTTTTCATTATTCGTAGAATAACAAGTGTAGAAAATAACTGACAGAAAATCTACAACATTACTTAATGCCATTCTGCATTAAAAGTTATGCAGGCAAAATTATATTAACATAATATTCTGCATAAAATTTTCAAAGAAAAAAGGTCCAACAATGAAAACAAAGGTTATATTACATTTTTAGAATTCTTTTTAGCAAAATCTTACATTAGTATTAATTAGTAGCAAAATCTTACATCAAAATAAATATTTATAATGTATATGAAGCAAATATGGAATTTTTTTTTATAAAATACAAGATTAATGAATAAGCAATTATAATTAAAATAGATTTTCGACATATTATCTGTGATTGTAATACTTACCTAAGTTTGTAATACATGGATATAAAATAATAGCTAACAAATAATTGGTTTTACAGCTACGAATAAAATGTGTAATATTTCTCCATATGACTTAAAAAATCCTTTTTTAATATTACAAAAAAAGTTTTGTTGTACTATTTTTTATTTTTTATGAACATGGTTCTATATTAGACATTATTTTAAATTATTAAAAAGATTTATGCGTATTTTGTATTCATAATAATAACAATAATTATATTTTTCGTGCAGATAAATTATGCACGCAGGTTGAAGTATTCTTAAAAGATTTAAAATTGAAGTCTTATTTTTTTTTATCTTTCTATTCTGCAGCAAATCTAATTTTGTATTATTATGAACATTCATATATTAATGAGATGACTTTTCCCTTTATATGTATATGCATACATACATACATCATACACATACACACACACACACATATATATATATATATATATATATATATATATATATATATATATATATATATATACAATACGTATACAATAGTAACATGCGCATTACTTAAGGAAATGAAAAAAAACAGTACTGTTTGATATAAGTAATAAAAGGTTTATGAATGTACAAAATTAATAAAATTAACACAGGATAAAGTTGTGGTGAGGAAGGAGGAAGTAGTGGTAACATACATTTCTTGTTAAAAAGTAAGTTTTTAGAAAGAAAGAAGATTGATTTTAAAAGCAGCTTATCTTTGAAAGAACATTATTTTTAAGAAGCAAATAAACTTGTCAAATTTCCAAGAAAAGCTTTCAAGCTTAGAAAATAATCTCAAATGTGTATTCGGCACATTTAAAAAAAATTAAATCTTCTCAGTATATAAATCAAAAAATAAAAATGTTTTTTATTCTTTATTACGAAATGTCAAAGAAGAAAAAATGCTATACGGTGTAAATAAAAATGACTTAAAATAATGCTCAAAAAATTTATTCTACAATTGCAAAATTTCTTAACTTCATCTTCATAAATATATATACATAAGCACTTGAAAAGAATTAAATTTCTCAATACAAAAACTACATTTCATTATACATTTTATTGAATAACTATAAAGTATGAAAGAGATAATTTAAAAGAGTGCTATTTCAAAATGTCTTTTTTCACACAAATTATATTGTTTTTAAGCAAAAGGGCAGAAAAATTTCTATACACTTTTTACAACTAAAAAGAAACTATTCATTAATTATAAATACCATCATGTAAACTTATTAATAAAATTAAATTTCAATATTATATAGATAGAGATCAATACAAATTTCATCATTTTGATATAAAACTTGAAAGATTTAATTGTAAGTGTTTTGATTAAAATAATATCTTTACATGTATAAAGTGGATTTATAATTATTCTCATCAAATATTAGTTTCAAAATACTATTAATATTTACCAGTTATATTTTTTACTCTGGTTAATCTGATATTTCTTGACCGTATTTGAATGTGCAGCTGAACACACATTAGATATATCTGTCATATATTATTTCTCAGACTTTTTAGGATGTAAATTGAATCAGCTTCCTTTTCAGTCCTGGAAAACAATTTCTAGAGACAATTTGAATATGAAACTTAAGAAATAAGGCACTACGTAATACTATTCGACAAAAATTCCACGGTCGAATGCTCCTAAAATTTACGGATGCATTTGATTCATTTTCTTTTTACATAGAAGAATAAAGAATAAATCTGGTTTTTCTTTAGATTATGCCATTTGCAATAAAATTTGAAAGTAAATGACAGTATGAAGATACATTTTACTAAAAGTAATGCCAAAATATATTCGTCTACGAAAAATATTTTCAAATATTTTAAGGTAAATAAAAGGATTTGTAAAAATTCTTTTAGATCATTGCAATATACGTTTTATTTGTTTTGAATAGAATTCTTGGGAAATTTATGTTTCATAGCAATGTTTACTTATTGTTAAATTAATAAAGAGATAAAAACACAACAAAGTCACAATTACTTAAATATTATTTAGTTAACATAAATTTAAAAATGTTGATTATTTGTCATTAATTAATTTTAGTCTAATTCCTTTATTTTTTCTGAATCTTTAATTTTAATGTAATTTATCATTTTTTAAGAAAGCAAAAATATTCATATACAAATATTTTGTTGATATTATTGATATTGGAAGTAAAGCAGTGAAAATTTTTATGATATTGCTACCTTAAACAAATATTTCAAATAATATTGCATGTATATGAAGAATTACTATAATGAATATATCAAAGATTCTGATGGGTTTTTTCATGAATAAAATAAGCTTAGCGAATATAAATGCCTTTTACTAGCGTCTCAAAATGATGATTATTGTTCAAAATTTAACATCATTATATTAGTTATAATTTATTCAACTTTTTATTATTAATGAATATTTTATTCTGAATGAACATTTAATGGACATTTAGTAAATTTTGTTAGTATTTTATAACACATTTTTGTTATAAATTTATTTTGAGGTTTATCCTGTAATTGTAATATTTTTCTTCTTTTAGAATGCATAAATTTATATGGTTCTCCTTAGAAAAGCCATAAGTAAATATCATTAGTAATATTTTAATGTTCTGTGCGAAGACATTTAATCAACCCGATGAGGGTCTCATGCACAGTAACCCAAAGGAAAATCATAATGTTCAGTTAAAATAGTTTCGCAGAGTTCAGCATAGTAGCTTTTTTATACAGCTTGATTTCACTTTCTCAGCTTTAATTTTTTCCCCTATCTTTGCTCCTTTAGCATAAATCTAATTAAGAAGTTCGAAAGTGTATATTTTAGTCAAAATGAAATGATTTGGAAAGTTGGAACAATAAGCTTTTTATGAGAAATTTCTATAATTAATAAATTATTCTCTTTTTTATGGAATGTCATTTTATTCGTGTTGAATTTGAAATAGTTGATTTTGAAAGTTATAATGAATTACTATAATAAATGATTCAGCATAATAAATAATTATTTTTCATATTTTATAATATTTTGACTTTTAAGACTATAAAATTCAATATCTTTCAGAACAGGAAAATCGAATTTGATCATATGTAATTTGATCTCAAATAATGAAAATATCCAGAACCAGACAAGTAGTTATAAATCACGTATATAAATATCTACTGAGGAAGCAGAAAACAATTGGCGGAGTAAAACATTTTCTCAAGCACAATATCATAGATTATTAAACAATATCATTGATTATTACCATAGATTATTTTGGGATTAGATTTACAGCTAATAAAATATGTTGCCTTTTTATCTCAGTTTATATGGAATCATTGAAATGGAAGTTAAGGTTTATAGTAAGATGAAGTGATAGAAACCCAAAGGAAAATCATGTTAGCAAACAAAAATATGTTAGCATTTCTTGAATTATACAGATTAACACTATTATACATGAAGTAATTTCTATAATCCAAATAAAATAACAACAGTCAAAATAGAGATAATTGTATTCTGAATTCCTAAATGTATCTCGTAAATATTATGGTTGAAGTAATAAATAATAGGTGAAGCTTCAAATAAAGTTCAATGCACTAAAGTTGATTCAAGATAAATAAGAATTAATGTTAAAAAAATATTCTTAATAATATTTTAAAATTATTAAATCCAAATTACATACAAATATCGGAATCTATAAATCATCAATCCTGATAATAGTATACTCAAAGAAGGGATCAAATCGCACCAACTAAATTTTTACCACAGAAAAACGCTTCTATGATGTGAAAATATTATAAGCTTTTGTAAGTATTCATTTAGAATCGTAGTGCAATATTCATTTAGAGTTCCAATGTGCTTAAATCGATACATTTTATATCAGGTTTCTCATAAGCAAATTGCATTAGAATTTTCTTGCCTGGTGGAATATTGTTTTAATGTTATGATGCTGTTGTTGGGACAGGAAAAAAACGGAGTACTCACCAGCAATATTCATATTTTAATAAAGGTGGGATAGTAATCTTCTGTAATTTCGGTTTTCTGCATCACAAAGTATGACTGCTCTTCAGTTCCCGTAAATATCAGCAGATTAAGCAGGACCGATATGCATAATAGCATGCTATATATTTCAGTGATTATATATCTTTAGCATAAATAACGTTGTATCTTCATGTCCCCACTCAATTATACTGCTCTAGAACCATGATTCAAGATATGATGTTGCATTTAAAATGACAACTGTTTGAAGAAATAGTACGATGATCTTGCTGTAGCATAGGTTGTCAGCTCGGTGACGATAGCTTTAAGTATTTTTTGCGTTACATCACAGACAAACACGTATTAAACAGTCTATTAATCATTAATATGGATGCAGGAATAGAGTGACGTCCCCTTTGCACGCTTATTATGTTATTTTGAATATATACTATATATGCTATGATAATTCAATATATACTATGATATCACATTTTAGTATCTTAGGAGACTATGCTAAATTGTATAATTTATATTTATTAGGATAAATATATTTTTGAAATGAGAAATATTATATACAGTTCAAATGCTTCTTTATTTTATGTAAGTATTTAAAAATTGTTGTAAATATTCATGAAAAAATTAGAAATAGGAATTTGTATTCTTCAGTTGGCTTTGTTTGACCAGAGGATCCAATTCATTGTATGTAAAATAGGGTTTCTATTATTGAGTTTTCATTAGTTTCTTCAATTTTAATGGTAATATTTCAACTTGCACTAATTAAAAGGGAGTCATACTCAAATATAGCCAGAATTTCATAGCAATTATGTCAAACAAGTTCCAGTATTTTTTCATATATATCCTATAATTTATTCGCAATCTCGGTAAATTGTTGACGCAACATTGATTTTAAAATGCCCATAAAAACCTTTGAAATTTATACTTTGCAAGTGATATATTCTAGGAAAAAATTCTCGTACATTAGCCACTGTATATTACATTTGACTAGGAGCGGCCTGTTTATTGACACTATTAAGCAGTCGTCTCTATTATCATTTGTTAAATATTTAAAAAAATATTGCTACAGTAGAAGATGATTGTTGGAACTAAATATTGTTCACTTACAATGTATTGCGAAACATTGAACTTTAAAATGGTTTCAAACACAGAATATTTGATTCAGCTCATAAAACTGCACCACGAAATCATTTGTTTGAACATATTTACGTTAACTACTTAAAAAACATTCACATTTAGATATTCTGATATAAAATAATCTTGTTTCTGATTATTATCTTTTTATTCATGTAATAATTGGCTATATATATATATATATATATATATATATATATATATATATATATATATATATATATATATATATATATATATATATATATATATATATATATATATATATATATATATATATATATATATATGTATATATGTATATATATATGTGTATATATATATATATATATATATATATATATAGTGTGTGTGTGTGTGTGTGTGTGTGTGTAAGGGTTATATTACTTTATCACAAAGCTCTCTTTAAATTCCATTACAGTCATAAAAATAATTTCCTTAAAGTTCTATGTGCTTGCTATTTATTAAATTGAAATTATAAGAAATTCCTCATCTTAATTTAAAAATTTATCACAATTCATGAAACCATAAAATACTGTTTGAAATTAGTAGATATGAACTACATTTTATTAAGATAAAATATTTAACAAAATGTGTATAATTGTTCAAATGCATATAAAATTAACAGAATTTTTAAAGGGGAATGAATTATACCTTAAATATCAAAAAAATAGTATCAGACAATTCTATAACTTATCAACACATGCTTCTTGCAAATGAACAAGCCTATTGCCGTTTTATAATTTTCAATAATAAGGGTTTCGAAATGGTGAATAATTTATGTATTCTAAAAATTGGCTTCTACAATCAATGTGCCAAGAGTACAGTAATTTGACTTGAATTAATTGCATATCACTATCACATCAATTTTCCAAGTATTCAACAATAAGATGTAGCAAACGAAAACCTAATAGCACTCCTCAATCAAATAACTAAGACATTTACATATCTTTGTTATTGAAGGAGCGCAAAATCGCTGAAGGGACTTGGGTTGAAAAACCCAAGGCAACCAAAGGCGAGAAGCGTCCCGCCAACCGGACAAACCAGGGCAAGTCCGGAAAGGCTGGCCAAGACAGAAGGATCTGAGGGATTTGCTTACAGGGCGGTTCTCACGGCGATCAAGATGGCTGTGCTCTTAGAGGGTCATCCGGAAAAACGGTTAACAGAGAAACAGGCCTTCGACCTGGAACTCTTGTTAACCAGGAAAATAGGAAGGAATGAGGAGGGTTTTGCCCCGACCTTCCTATCATGTAAACTTGAGAATGGGGCGATTATTATCAGGCTAGAACAGAATGTCAGTGACATAAGCTCTTAGCAGGAACATAAATTCTTGGTGGGTGAGGCAAGGAAACTTGTCAGAACCACCAAGATAATTGCACCAAGAAATCGAGTCTCAGAACGGTGGGGTCACTCCAATGGAGTGGAACGTTCTTAACATTAAGGACGACCCATCTGGGCGGACCATCGTTCTTAGTGTGCCTGAACTAGATGCTGCCACACTTCGTGTAAGGGGATATGAGTTTCATTTTGGACTTCACCAAGAGCTAAAGTACTTGACAAACCTGCTTCTGCTGATGGGGGTGAATGTAGTTCAAGCAAACCTCCACCACAGTAGAAGTGGTACTACTAACCTCAGTAAGAAGTTTCTTGCTGGGGATATACACCTGGCCCTGATTCAGGAGCCCTGGTTGGTTAGGGGGAGAATCAGTGGCCTCAAAGGAACTAAAGGTAAGCTTATCTATTGTACTAATGGTAACGCTAGAACTTGTATACTCTTACATAAAAGCATTGAGGTTCTTCCCCTCTCTGAATTTATCCATAGGGACCTGACAGCTGTGAAAGTCAGACTCAACATAGAGGGTAGGGACAGGGAAATTGTTTTTGGCTCTGGATACCTGCCCTATGAAGAGAAGGCTCTACATGACCATTCTTTGCAAAAGCTCATGAACTTTAGCAGAGATAACAACTTAAAGGTAGCCCTAGGACTAGACTGTAATTCTCATCATGTTGTCTGGGGAAGTAAGGACACAAATAAAAGAGGTGAGTACCTTTTGGAATTCATTATAAACTATGGGTTAGATATTCTAAATGAGGGCAACAAACCAACTTTCATTACTTCCAATCGATCTGAAGTAATTGACATTACTATAGCGACATTATTAGTAAAAACATGATTAGTAAAAATATGAAATATTGGAAAGTAGATGACAGACCTTCTGGCTCAGATCATCAAAACATCCATTTTGAAATTCACTCTAATGTGTGTCTGGATCACATATTCAGAGACCCAGTTAGGATGGATTAATTCCTCATTCCATTAGCCTAGATGTTTTTCAATAAAAGAACCACATTACTTCAAAAGCTGGTCAAAAATACTCACATTTTCATGACTTTTATTACAATTTATCTTTTGCTCTGTATTTTGTATTTTATCTCGTGTCTTAGACTTTACAAGCTTCGTTTTTTGCATAGAATACATTCAAAAATATATTTATCTTTTACATTTTTCATTATTTGTCATGCTGTTTGGAAAACAATATATTAAAATCAATATTCACAATTTTGCCTATGTTTCCTTTGTCATTTTAAATCAAGCAGAAACTTTTCATATGAAAGCTTATGGTTACTAATTTATTTCTCAATGATTTTTATAAGGATGTTATGTAAATACAGCAACTTGTTCTCCACCAAGTAATTTTTTAAAAAATTAATTGAGTATTGAAATAAATATAATGAAAGTTACTAATATGGTTATTGTACGATTGACAATACAGTTTTAGTGTTAAATCAAATGGATTTCATTTGACTTTCCTTCCTTCTATATGTTATAAACCAATAGTAAAATATACTATATTTAATTTTTTTTTCATTTGTATACTGTAAAAGTATTTAAAAATACATTTTAACTGTTTTCAAGCTACAACTTTTAAATATTTCTTTTGAAACTTTTATTTCTTCCACTTTCGATGCTGTCCTTAGTAATCGATTTAAAAACTATTATTAATCGAGCGTTTCTAATTAATTGATTAGAAAGCTATTAAATATTCTTATAATTTAAATTGTTTTTCCTGACAGGATTACATTTTATCTACCAGGTAAATTAACGTACGGCTGTAGTCTGAGTTAATTAAATAAGTCTATTCTTATATTATGTTTTTACCATTTCACTTTTAGTTTCCTGCATTTTGGTTTAACTTTTTTATATCATTCTACTCTCCAATCAAATTCCTGTCTGAAATTCGTCCATATTTAATTATTTTACAAAGAATAATTCAAAATTAAAATTGGTTTTGCCAATAGCAGAATGGAACATTTTTTGGATATTTAATTTTCCTTTACAATTCTCTGTGTAGTAAAACTTCCAAATTCTGATTTTCCTTTTAATTTGCATCAGAACATTTTATAGAACATTATATAAAAAAACTGAACATTGCAATTAATTTTAATGGATCGTACTTCTTTCAACATATTACGCTCGTTTAAGGGCAGAGACGTTAGACATTCTTTACTAAAGCTTACCTTACTTACAGTCTTAATACGACTTAGAGGAAACACACATGAGGCCCTTACTTTCCCAGATAAGTCTAGACTATATTTAGTCTAGTAAATAAAATATTAACAAAGTACATTTTTGTCAAGATACCATGTATCAAAATTATAAATAAAGAGGATTTACTCAAAAAGTAAGGAAATATTTAAGGCATATTTTAATCTAAAATTATTTCCTTAATTAATATATAAAAGGTCATATAAAATGTTATAAGCATTTAGTTTACTGCTAATATTCTATCTAATAAAAATTACTAGGGTAGGCATAGCTAATTGCTTTTAGAATTTCTGAGATATTTTTACTTTTAAAAAATATATTCTTAATAAGCGTATTATGCCATTCATTTTATTATTTGTCTCCCAAAGATTCAATTGTGTTACACTTAATTTTAAGTCATTTTTCTTTCATTAATTTAAAACTATTTAATTTTTTTCCTTTTTAAGGGAAAGTAAAATGTTTCTCATGCTTACCTTAAAATATATTCATAAAATTCTTGTATTTATATGAAGGAAATAAAACTATTCGAAAACATATGCCTTATATTAAGGAACAAAATTAGTTTTTGTTAGCTATAACTCAAATTAATTGCAAAAATTATGAAATATTTTTGTGTCATTGTCTAATACCTCATTCAAAAGTGTATGTGGGAAAGTTAATTACAGCAAATTTTAAGAAGCAATCATGCGGTTGTATTTAAATTTTTATTCTTTAATAACAAACTATGTGTAACCAAATAGTTAAAAATAAGTTATAGTTAGTAAATAAATATTAAGACAATTTTTACGAAAAAGTAAAATATTTCAAAGAAAAAATATAAATAAAATATGAAGTAATATTCCAATTTATTGTAATGATCAGATATTTTTTAATTGCTAAATCTAGATACCGTCGGTTTTTCTTAAGGAGACTGTCTCGTTATTATAGTTAAAATTTAATATATATGAATAAATCATAATTTCCAAAATATTCATATAAATTAATATTTCTATTTATTTTATGATTTGGAAACATTTTATTGCTTTTATGTAATATGTAAACTAAAAATAAATCAGTAAAATCAAATTCATCAAAAACGTGTATTCGCGGATAAGACATTAAAATTATTATATGACAAATACCAAATACTAAATATGTAATTACATTTTGAATATTACAAATTTAGTTCTAAATGAATCGAGAATGAAGTATTAAATTTTTATATTAATACAGAATTTTTAAAACCTTTTTTTTATGGAATTCTGGATATTTTTTTAATTATTAACGAATAATTTAATTTAAGATGTTTTATATCTGGATTTTAAATGCATTATGAAGATTCGTATGTTTTATTGTTTTTAATATTATTAAACTAAATTTACTTTCATAATTTTATAAAATTTTATTCATAATATAAAGCATGAATATCTCATGATTTTAATGAGTTATGGAATAGATTTTAAGCCAAAGATTTATAGTTAATTGTTTCATAAGAGATAATCACAAATAATGCATGGTGATAGCGTAATTTGTCTGTTTTTATTTTTTCAAATATTACATAAATGCAACTTTTCTAAGAATTCAAAATTTGAATGTTTTCAATTAAGCTGCATTTTATGATTGAGTGGTGTAAGTGGATTGACTGGTGCAAATTTAATATTTTGCTAAAATTCCCAATAAATTTCCAAAAACCCATCTCATGTTTTCATTTTTATATTTTGATAGAACAAACTTTTAAATTATGATAAAGTTATGAGATAAAATTCATTATATAGAACTTTAATTTATATTACAGAAACTATAACTATAACATTCAATTTAGAAATTAAATGTATTATCTGTATTGCTGATATAACAAAATACCACAAATATTATATAATAATTACTTAAATAACCATTGCCTAAGTAATCTGTCTCGTTATCATTCAAGTATTATCCTCTTGTTCCTGTATGCAAATATTGCATTTTCAGAATGTTCCTGTCCGTTAAAGATAAATTGGAGTAACACCGGCAATCCTGATTAATAGGATGGACTAATCAATATGTCAAAGGCTCAACTATTTGATCAGAGCTTAATTAGCAATCTCAATTGGCAGTCCTGGTGAGTACTTAAAGCTGAAGTACCGCAAATGATACTTAGGATGATCTGTATCTATTTGAATAATGGAATAATAAAAGCTTTATTTCATTTATCAAAGTAAAATTTGAACTCATATTAAAATGATATTAGGGTGCAATTTTGAATTCTGTAACATCTTTATTAGATACATTTGGAAATTTTAACTTTAAATTTATAAATAATGTGTTTTGCACCAATGCCAAAATTTAAGTGAAGAATATAGAACTAAAAAAATTAAATATAAAATAGATAATAATATAAAACTGAATTTTTATTTATTTTTTTAAATTTATGAAAAATGAATCTTTATATTTCAATTTATTTATTTATCATTAAACCGACTTTATATTTTCCTTTTTTATGAAAATATTGCAGTTTGTAACAATAGATATAATTTTAATCTCATTATTTCAAAAAAAGTTTATTTTTTATCTCTAAATGATCTGCTGAAGAGAAATCCTTTGGATTTCAATATTTTATGCACTGGAACAATTTTCAATAACTGATTTAGTTTTTATAAGCATCATAACCTCTTGAAAAATTTTAGGAATGCATTTTAATAAAAACGAAAGTATACTTTTGAATTTAAATTTGGCGAGAGAAATTGATTAACCTGAATTGTTACAAAATGATTCATAAAATTATAGATTAAAATCAGTCCTTCTCCAACCACTAATTGGTTACATTTAAAACTTATTTCTTAATTAATTCTTTTTATAAAATTTTACGTTTTTTTACACTGTTGTTCTAAAAACAAAAAGGAGTAAATTTTACCGGAACTAACATGAGTGTGAATTAAAATAAATATTTAATAAATAATTTTTAAAATTTATGCATATAAATTGTTTAATTTTTAGGAGAAATTTTATCACGTTGTTTTCTATTTGTATATCAGATAATTGAAAATTTATTTCAATGCATTCAAAATTGTGTAGAAAGTGTATGTTTTTTAAAAGATAACTGATGAAAAATTGTTTATTAAAATAAAAATTTAAATTGAAATTTTTGCTAAGTATAAATTAATTAATCTTTACCTTGTTGTAAAAATATTATCAAGCTTATTTAGTTATTGACGAAAAATAAATATTAGAGAAAATTTCAAAAAAAGTAAGAAAAATTTCTTTAATCTCTGAAATTTTACATTAAAAATAAGGATTGTATTTAAAACATTTATAATGTTTAACGCTTGATAGAAAAGACTCAAATGTAAAAATAAAGAAATTTTAACCATCTGGGACTTATGAAGCAATAAATAATGAGGTATTCAAGAAATAAAAAGCATTTATGTTTCAAATTTTTTTTCCAAAGAGTTTCCCATTAGCTTTTAAAAAAATGAACTTTTATGAAAGTAAATTTTATACGTTAAATAGCTACAAATAAACAATTTTGTTTGAAGATAATAGTAACAGATTCAATTTATAATTAAAACAATACCAAGACAGACAGACAAATATGTGTATCTTTTTTGTATGTGCCTAAATACATATACTCATGGTCAAAACATTTTCTTTATTCTTTTGAAAATATTTTCTAAAATCTAAATTGATCCATTCATGTTTCCTTTTATTTCAAAGAGACGTTTCTATGTCGAAAGGTTAAAGTACTTTTCTTTAAATTACAAGTACTTCACACCCTACGAATTTCTTCCTTTAGATAGAAGAAACAGTTAAGATGTGCAAAATGACTTTAAAAAGTAAACTATTTTGTAGTTAAATTATGTGATTATAACAATGTATTATTGAAATTGAGACTGTCAGTCAAATTGATCAATGATTACATTAATTAAATGCGTACATTTATTTTTTTTGTATGGAATATTTTATTTTCTCAATAAGAATAACTATCAAAAAAAGTAGAATGTAGAATCTTAGTTTCCATAACTCAATGAATATATATATATATATATATATATATATATATATATATATATATATATATATATATATATATATATATATATATACATACATGTATGTATGTATGTATGTATGTGTGTATGTATGTATGTATATAATCAGAATAAGAAATCAACAAGGTAATATTATTTTAACATAATTTGAATACGAAATTAACATAATTTGAATAGAAATTAAATGCTTTTTTATCACGTTAAGGAATATGCAACTAAACTGCTGCACCTTAAAAAAATTTCATGAAGTTTTTATACAAAAACGTTTTATTCTATTCAAAAAAAATGCTCGGAAGTTACTATATTTTTTCATAAAAGAAGTAAGATCAAATTTTGCTTACTTCATTAATATCTACTTTATTTTTAGTGAGAAAAATTCGAGGATTTATACTCGTTACCATTATGAAAGATATTTTTTAGCTTAGTAGATATAATTTGTATGCATGATTGTATTATGCTCGCTTGGGAAAGAAACAAAATACTTGCATAATTAATAAGAGTAATTAAATTTTTCATGTAAGAAAAATACACCAAATTTCTGTATCAGAGGAGAGCATAAATGGTATTAAGAATATTTTGTATGTTGGAACGGAAACTATATTGCAACGAATGGATATAGGCTGCATTTTTTAAAAGGTTTAATATTGATTAATAGATTTGAAAAGCACCTACATAGTTATTTAGTTTCTTGACACTTTAAGAGAGCTAAAAGATATTTTCTCTCTCTTTCAAACAAATAGAGTGACTAAAAAGTTATTAACAATATTTAACTTGACAAAATCTGTTAAATTTAATAATATATAAGTAGAATTAAAAATTATTAGTTACATAAAAGTGATATTGTAAAATCTTCCTTTATTATTTAGTAGAACGTAATAAAAATTTAATATACTTAAGGTATATAATAATAATATATATAATTTATATATATATATATATATATATATATATATATATATATATATATATATATATATATATATATATATATATATATACATTATATGTAATGTTTTACAATAAAAATTAGATAATGTTTGGGAAATCTAACCTGAATAAAATACAACGAATTCAGAATTTAATATTTAATTATTAAACAATTTTTATAATTGATTTTAAAATAATTTAATGAAATATATTATAAAATAGATTGCTACTTTATGAAATTACTTTTATTCCAATGTTTTTTATGCAATAAAAATTCTTAAGAGTAACATAATAATCTATCATACTTCTATGTGTGTGTGAGTTAATTTCTAAGAAATACTATATTTTTGATATTTACTTGCCTTTTAAAATTTATATAGTAACCCACGTTTATAATTTCAAATATCTGATTAAACGACAAAGTGTGTGATACAAATTGTAAACATAAAATACATATTCCAAAAAAAAAAAAAAAAAAAAAGACTTAACTAACTTTATACCATTAAAAAATATAATAGTGAATGAAAAGCATATAATTAGCTAGAAAATATGACGAATATTAATAAAATGTAATATTAAACAAATGATGAGAAATGCAGTTATATAAGATTCAAATAGGAATCACGATTTACTTGTGAATTACAAAGGACTACTTATCATCTTACAATAACATAAATAAAGCTCATTCATATTTAATCTAAAATATTATAAAGAAAATCCTTGGATAGTTTGTAATGAATTTTATGTAAATTTACGCACTATTAAATAAATTAGATGAATTATTATTTCATGGCAATTGAATCTATATATATATATATATATATATATATATATATATATATATATATATATCAAAACATTTTGTTCAAAAAATATTAAAATGTTAAATTTACTCATGTATTTTTATCAACTGCATCTAAATTAAATTTCGAAAACAACATAATAATATATACTTTTCACACTGCAAAACAATTATTAGAAGTATTGGACTATTTCAAAAGTAAACCCACTATTTAAGAAGCAAATATTAATGAATTCAGTGTTTGTGAAAGTGTTTTATCTGTTTATTAATGATTAATCAGGAAAATTGTTTTCTATTATTTAAGCAATGGATTTGTTTTCATTATTATTTATGTTTATTTGGATATTTTTTAAGCGTAAAAAACCCCATTTTATTCAATATTCTATTCGATTGGATTTCCTAACTGAATTATTTCTATTCTAAAATTATTTTTATTCGATTTCTTAACTGAAAACAGTACAGGATTTTAGATCATAGGAATGTTCTAGCTTTGCATTGTTATAAATTGTAAATTTTAAAAGATAAATTGCCAGTTTGTGGAAAATTTTAATTATATATCACATTATAAATACATGCACAAGATTTTTTTTATTTGTGTAAGTAATTTTATTTAATTGAAAAGAATGTACTTCATACAATAAAAAAATTAACTTAATTTATTTCAATGAAATACACTTTTATATTAAAATGATATTGCTTAAGCAATACTTATACATAATATTTGTTAAAGACATATAGTTCATATTCAAATATAAATGAATTGAAATGTTCAATTCAAATTCTTCTGAGGTAATAACTTTTGTTTTAAAATGCTTTGCAAGTTTTACTATTGAATGCAATAATTTAATTTAAACATTTGAAACTTTTTTATAATGTTTTAGATAATTTTATAATTTAACATGGAAAACAGCCTAGTTAAGTCAGCATGTAATATATATATATATATATATATATATATATATATATATATATATATATATATATATATATATATATATATATATATATATATATATATATATATATATATATATATATATATATATATATATATATATATATATATATATATATATATATATATATATATATATATATATATATATATATATATATATTCTGATTCTCATGATTTTAACAATTTTAACATAACTTGCATCGTTATTGGTGATATTCAATATTCAATAAATAAATAAACTAGAAAAAATGGGAAGAGTATCTCAGTATGTATGGTATCAAATGCAATATAAATCCATCATATAGTTATCGTAAACTATTAAAGGGGGAAATTCAACTTACCAGTAATAACATTGCAAATATTCCTTAACATTTATATTTAATGAGATTGGAAGCAAAATTTACTAAGCAATTTCATTACTTCAAATTCAAATTAATCTTAAAAACTGATGATCTCATAAAATAATTAATTTAAATTCAATATGATTTTCACTGGTTAAAATAGTTACAAAGTATGAAAATTGTAGATAGGTTTTGATGCTGATAAATTGCTTAGAGGATGAATACAATTACACATACCATTACACGGGGTAGGCTATATGAGAAAATAATCACATGTGTTAGACTGAAAAAATGTAAATTTTATTCAACATTCGGGTATCAACGAAAGACGGTAATATATTTGTATCTGTGAAAAATTAAATGTAACTGTTTTATTTAAAAAAAAAGATTTTAATAGGAGCTTTCATTACCCTAGGTAATCAACAATCTTGAACACCATTAAGACATGACGTCAGTGAAGCTGTATTAATTATGAGCTTAAACACTGTGTTTATTCCTTGAGAATAGCGCTTTCTATTCATGAAAAATTTGTGAGGACGGCAGATGATTAGTAAGTCGGAATATAAATATGTTTTCCTTGAAAATGGGGTGTATTAGCATTGGATATATTATGCACTTAGATTAAAAATAAGATATCTATTATATATTAGAATGTTAAACTTGGTCTGTTATTAAAAACTGTAATTGCTTTGTCTATATTATTTCTGTTTCTGTTTAAGTTAAAAATTTGATAATTAATTATTAATTAAAGTTGAAATATTCCTCATATATATTCAGGAATTCCCATAAATTGGATCTTTTTAATACTTTCAATTACATCATCAATTATTTCATTCTCTGTCACATAAACTAGGTACGACATTTATGACATAATAAAAATTTTAAACCAAATGTGCATGAAGTCCTGTCTTATTCTATTAATTTCGGTCCATCCTTTTAGGATTTCAAATTATAAGAAAGTAGTAATGCATTATAAGATTAGATTATTTTTAACACAACATATCGTAATTTCTAAACGCTTAATGCCATGAAAATGGAGAAAATATTGATGAATTACACAGAAAAATGTTATAAGCTGACAAAGAGAATTTTCCTAACTTTATTTTGTATACGGAAATGGCAAGAAAAAGAACAATTAATAATTAGAGTTCACATTCAAACAGAGTTATATCATTAAATCGGTAACGATACATCAAGATGTTATGAGATATATTTACGATCATTTCTGAAGTTAACTGTCGAATTCACTTCTGAATGTAAAACCATCTCTTTTATGACCCATTGTGTATAATAACATTATAATTTATTCGCAAACTAGTACGCAATGCAAATATTTATTTTCCTCATGTGTGAGGGCACACTGTAATTTTGCACTAATTTATTGCTATTCCAGAATTTCGCTCAAAATTTCGGTTCGACTTTTCAAAACGATTTACACAAACTTTTAAACTTTCCTCCGGTAATTACATCACGTTACAACTTTCTTTGCACTTAGTTACTTTCCTGTATCATGACATCTTTGTTTTTATGATCATGATCGCCTTCATTTAAAATTGGATAGCACAAGCTCCTACTGCATATTGCGAATAATTCTGAACAAATTAACTCATAACTTGACAAGAATAAATATTACTAACTACAGTTCAGACGATATTACTGACAAAGGATTAAATATTTACTGTACTGAATTCTACAAATATGACAGGACTATTTCATATACATGTCTAATAATAAATATATATATATATATATATATATATATATATATATATATATATATATATATATATATATATATATATATATATATATATATATATAGTATATATATATATATATATATATATATATGTATATATGTATACATATATATATACATATACATGTACATATATATATATATATATATATATATATATATATATATATATATATATATATATATATATATATATATATATATATATATATATATATATATATATGATTGATTTTATTAAAATGCAATACTGTATGTTTATTTCTTCAAATCAAAGTAAAGATTTATTTCGACAATTTTTTCGAAAAACCAAATAGTTTGAAAATTTTGATTCTAAAAGAACGAAAGGAAAGTCTTATTTTCAAGTTATTTAACTTTTTATAAATATAAATAAGAAAAATATGTAAAGTTTCATTTGCTTCAAATTTAAAGCGTGACATGTGTCAATGTATCACTTCAATAAAATCATGTCAGACGTATAAAAATGTAACAGATTGTAATAAGATTGTGTGAAAATATGCTTTTACTTTATTGTGTTATTTGATCCTTTTTCAAAGTATCCTTTGGGTAAACGAAAATAAAAAGTAAACTTTAAAAGGTTTTGGGATTCCATGCATTTTATTTTCATTGCAAAAAATATTTTCTTTTATTTCTTTGCTTTGTGCTTCCGAAAAAGAATAAAAGTAACAAGCAGATGGCAGTAACAACAACAAGACAGAGAAAAGATTATTTCATTTTTTTAAATTTATTTATGTAGTAAAAATAAAACAACTCGTATTTTTCAAAAACTTTGAACAAAGGAATGTTTTCAATGATTTTTTAAAGTTCCTTATATACTGTAAGTTTTAAGCATATTAAATCAAAATGAATAGTATAAATAATTATAATTACAAGTAGGGTTAAATGTATGTAAATATACATATTATAGACCATATCTATTTGTCACATAATATGTTGAATACCTAAAGCACAGAAGTCTATTTAATTGACTTTTAATCATGCACCACTATCGGAGATCATTGCATATACGGTTGGGTGTACACATTTATGCAAAAGTATGAATTTGATAAACATGAAGCAAAAATATATGCTTGCTAAAAATAAAAACACAAAATTTACCTTTGTTAATCATCATTGCATCATTTCCTCAACCATCCATTTCGAAAATAAACACTTATCACAAAAATCATACTGAATCTTAATCAAAAGTATTTCAGCAAAAAAGGATTTAAATTTTATAACGATTTGTAAAACTGAAATAATCTAAATTTATAATTAAGGAATTATAAAAATCTTTAAAAAATAATCAAGTACTCACATAGCAATAGGAACGTATACTTACTTCATTATTTCTGAGACACGAAATATTTCAATAATAAGTTTTAAGTACTTTTTAAATACTGTAAATGATCCTGAATAAATTGATTTACTACCTCTTTAACTTCGATCTATCTTATATTGATATTTTTGGAATGGTAACGTGATTGGATTCCAAAATAGATTTGTGTCCATCCATTAGATAAGTTAAAATCAAATGCAATTAAACATAATTAAATTATCTTATTATCTAACTTATAGAGACATGAAATCATTCTTTTAAAATATGGGATGGAAGATACTACGTTTAAAGTATATTTAGCTTTGAAATTATTTCCAAATTTCAGTGTCAAATATATTTTTCTCTTTTTTGTATTACTGGAAAATTATCAAATATTGTTGACCTTAGTTACATATATTTCTATTTCCCAATACTTAAATATTCTGATAGCAAACCTTGTTCTTGACAACTCTATGTACAAAAATTCAACAAATTAATTGGTAGATTCGCAAAAATACATCTAGGAAACTATTTTCAGAAAACTATTACTTTGCTTGTATTTATGCTTAATTGTTTGAAAACATACTTGAAATATTTAACATCAAATGATGATATAATATTAAATACATTAGTGGTATACAATATTCATGAAAGATTTTAAGAAAAACATTAGTGAAACTAAATTGAACAATCCAATTACTTGTTTTTGCCAATGATATTGATATCATTGGGGGAATTATACAAGCTGTCGTTGAGGATATCCTTTACTTAAAAAGGTAGCTAAGTTATCACAAAAATCCTTTTTGTTTTGACTGATAAAAAATATGTGCAGCCTTTTTAGAGATTAATGGTTCCAAATATGAGATTGTCAATCAATTTAAATAAGTGATTATAATGATCCTAAGCTGTGTGATCTAAAAATAGAAATTTTATACGACTGGCTATGGTTAATAGATTGTTCTATGGCCTTAGAAGCAAACTGAAATTTATATAAATTCAACTGAGTTTAAACAAAAATTAATCTACATAACGTCCTGCTAAGAGCTGTTGTCTTATATTTGAGAGGCAATACCTTTTATCAGAATAACTGGAATCTGAACAAGAATTTAATTAATTTTCAAAAGAAAAAAAAAAACTGAGGAAGAGTTTTGACCAGTTATGTAAAACAATATTTGGATAATCATCTACAATTATAAACTATGTATAGCGAACTCAATATTCTAAATCTAACACGAAAGGACCTGACCACATATTCAAATACGATGACACATTTCTTTTAATAATTCAATTACATTTCATTTTGTCAAAAGGATCGGCTGAGAGGAAGTTTCACAACGACCTAATTAAATGAGATAGGAAGAAAATTTTAAAACAATAGATATTGGTGGAAGGTCATTAAAGTAGATTGAGTTAAGTGGGGAAAAGCTGACAAGATATTCTTGTCCTCTAATAGGCTTTAGTATTGTTGAAGCAATAGATTCTGATATTTAAGAATGATTCTCATTTGAAAATTATTACAATATTTAATGTTGTATACTTCAAAAAAATGACAATTAATAATTAGGGTATTGGTTTTTTGACAATTCATAATAGATTGTCTAATAACCAATGCAACTGTAAATAAGGATGTAAGACCCACTTATAATAATAATTCACTGTCCATTGAGTGTTATTGCCTACAAAGAGGACTTTATATTAGTAGTAGCTGTAGGACCTTAAAAATCATTAATAATTTGCATGCTGGCTCTTTGACAGATATACAGAAAGTATAAAGTTACAATTTATTTAATTTTGACTTATAAGATCTTGGATTGAACCTAAGCCTATGTATGGCAGAACTCATTTCTACGACAAAAAGTTCAACAGTGCTATTTTTATATATACTATTCGAAGATATTTTCAAACATTTCTTCTATTTCTAATTATAGAATACTAATTATTTATAAACTTTTAGTGTATAAACTAACAAATAACATTAAAAAGCTATAATTTCCTTGCCCTAAAACTCATTTTAATCAAATGATTTTTAATACATTCTGGGCTTTCTTTCTATAAACGTAGTTGGATATTTATCAAATGTCAATTTGGTTTCTTCAGCATGAAATCACAAAAATATGTGTGCATTCTTCTACATTCGAACAAGTTCTAATATAATTAGATCACATTTATAGAGATACTTAGAAAAACTCTGCGCCAATTATTTGAATTAAAACCTGATATACAAATTCCATTGTCATAGTTGGCGTAAATTTACTAAGCTATGTTTTTCAACAAAAATATTTCAGTTGATTAAATCTGATAATTTCTTGTTATAAGGCATTATACTTGAAATTTGTTGAATAATTTTACACATTTCTTATTATAAATTATATATGGATAGAAAGAATTGAAAATAAAAACATTTTCATACGAAAAAGAGTTGAAAAGCATGGCATTTGATAAAATCCAGTTAGTGGCCCTTTTAATAATATCATCTTCCAAAATCAAACGAGGTATTCTAATATTCAAGTAAAGTTTGCATAAATTATACAAAATATTTTGAAGCAAAAAGCTTATTTAGATTTGTCATATTCAATGAAAGTTTCTCATCAAAGAACTAATATAAATATTTGTTTCTGAAACAGCATGCATTAACTTATTTTTCAAAAATTTACATTAACAATAATTTACTTTTTTTCAATTTAATTAGTTTATCTATACGAAATTATTAAAAATATAGGTAACGATACTAATCTTCTACTTTCATAAATTAAGTATTTTGAATTGCATAAAGTATGTATTTATATAATGTTGTGATATCTTAAGATTTCATCAACGTATCCTCTATTAAAAATCTCTTATTGATTTCTATTTGCTTAAATTTTAATATCCCTTTGTTCAACATTATACAGTTCATTCTACATTTCAATGCAGTATTTATTGAAGATTTGTCTTTCATAACGAACTCTGTAAATTAAACATTTATTATAGTTATTAGAAATTGATAGAGTTCTAAATTTTTTTAAGTAACATACCTATTCGGCAATGATGATTTCAGTTTAAACTTTATAATCATGATATAAGCTTATATTTATCTGGACCATTTACATGGTAATATTTAAATTCTTAATTTAAGAGCATTTTCTGCATTATCAATGACGGAAGAAATTAACAAATCTTAAATTGAACTTGAAATTTGAAATAAGAGCAAAATCTAGAATCTGAAAAGACGATATGATATTTGTGTTGCTTTATATAGTTATTGTTGTCACTTATCTCCTGAGTTCAGCAGAGCTAAACCAGGTCTATGAATTTATTCACCCTCAAAAAGTCCAAAACCGTGATTGGATTTCCATATAGATCTACTCTGGAAAGCCCTAGATAATCCAAAATGTGATCAGGAGTCGCCTGTTCTCTACAACACATCACGCAGCTATAAAAGATCTTTTTCTCGTTACTGTAACACTGAGATCTTAAATGTCCACTTTTAAGTAGTGGCTGTCTGGTAGCTTCTGTAACACTGGAGGGACAAAACTCCTCCAAGTCTTATTACCACTTTATATAGTAAAAGTAAAATAATAATACTATCACAAAATACTAGCTGACACATCTGTCCTTTATTTCAATTTATTTTGTTTTCTTATTGAAACTATGAAAATGTTAAGTCTCAATTATTTTAAAATTTGCTGTAAAAATGATTAAAATATTATTTGAATTTTATCTTGTAAATAATTCTATTTGTGTAACGATTTGTGTACTTTAAACATTTCGAAATTTTTTTATTAATACTTATTCTTAGAGACTTTGTAAATAGCTATGCATTTAATGTCCGTAATATATCAACAGAATCTATCATGCCATAGTATATTCAAGTTTTAAATAAATGATTAACACACACTTACGGTTTTATTTTATGCAACTTCTATCTTAAATGTCTAACTATTTGGTGAATTATTACATGTGATATAATTTCTCCATACATTATTTTTTCTATTTTCTGCTACATTTTGAAAAGATCAGTTAAATAATTTGAAAGTTTTCAGACTAAAGCTATGAAATTGAGAATCAGTAATTTTTCACACCAAAGAATAATGAATCTTAATTATGCCCTGAAAATGAAGAACGTTATCGTGAGTTATTGAATGGATTATGTTACCGCGAATTTTCACGTTGCTATCATCGTCTTAAATATGAATCAATAAAATAAGCAAATTATTTTTGCTTAATGAATTTTAAAGATAGGTTTTCAATTTTAATCATTTAAAAATTATTAACTTTCTAGTAATGAATAAATTGTTTCCGAGAAGAGACACACACAAAAATTATGTAATATGCAAACAAAAATAAAGACGATAAAATAATAAAAGTAATATATTATAAACGCTTTACAGAGTAAAAATAGAAATAAAAACAATTCAAAAATAAAGATATAATATACATAATCAATTAAAAACTCATTTTATAAGTTTCTATTATGTCGAAATATTTTAGTAAAACTTCCTAAAACATTATTTTATGTCAAAATATCTAAAATAGTTTAATACTTCAGTTTCTAATGATGCATTATATTAAAGAAATAATCATAATGATATCGGACATTTATAATTTTCAATTAAATTCAATTAATTTAAATAATTTCATTGCACCTAATTCATTTGGAAGGAACAATGTGTATCTGAAAAACATTATTTCGATTTCTGTCTCAAGTACACCCAACCAAATTTTTAATGAGCAATACATAGAATTTCTCTTTATCCGGTGTTTAATCCTAACAAATAAATTTTTTTGACTATTTATTTAAAAAAGTTTTGACTATTTATTAAAAGTCATATTAATTTAGCTTTAATAATTGAAGTTCAAAAGTTTCAACTTTGGTAAAAATTATTTCAATTTCAATAACTCTCAAAGATATTTCTTCGAAAATGTACATTAAAAACATTAATAATCAGTCATCTGAGGGGTCAACTCTACATAAGGTATATAACTACTTGCACATAAATCATTTTGCGTACGCGAGGCTTCATTCATTTAAAGTAGATACTTATAAGAATATTTTATCCTTCTCAGGTATAAATATCTATAATCATAATTGAAATACAATATATATCATTTTAAAATCAATTGATTTAAAGTGTAAATTTAATATGAGTACACAATGGAAAATATTTTTTTGCAAAAACAATTTCACGATAGATTTATATCTTCCAGAATGAAATACTGAGAATTATTCAGGTTGTTTCATTTAGGATATTTAAATAAGAAAATCATTACTTTAAAATTTGGATTAGTTCTTTTACACGCAATTTTAAGAAATTCAGTTTTAGATATCAAATTTTGTTTGCTGTTAATAATTAAAATTTTTTAGTTTTTTTAGTGATTATTATTATGTAACTAGCTAGCAAATTCTAGATGTTTTATCAATTTTCAACATCGAAAGTGGTTTGCCATTTATATTTGATTGGCAAACTATAATGACAAGCAGATTGCACAAATATTTCACCGTGCACGTCAACAGGTGAATGATATTTACAACTGCTACCAAAAATGGTAAAATTTGTAGAGATCCTGCCATTGTTTAATCTTAGGAATCTATGCTACCAACATGGCTACAAACTTGTCCACTAGAATTCACTAGTGAAATTATATCTCGTGAATAAATAGTTGAGCTAACGTGGTGAGAAGTTTAAACATTTCAAATAAGGTATATTGTTATAAGAATATTTTTTCCAGATCATTTTCTTCAGTCCCAGTTTACGATATAACGAAAAAACATGCGCTATAATAGACAATTTTCTTTAACATTATAAATCACTTTTTGTCTTTACTTTGTTTCGGTTTAGAAATACGAACGCTAACTGTGCAGTTTTCCATCCGCTGATGTTTAAGTTTGATTTATTCAATAATGCTTAGCTACTTTACCATAAATAGATACTACTTTTATCAATGCATCAGTAGCTGTCCTGAAGCTATGAAGCTACCAAGTCATTTCAGTGGTCATACAGTACATAATAAGCATAATTTAATTTTAAAAACAGATTTTAAAAACTTTCAATTATTCAAAATTTATTGAAACACAAGTACTGAGCTAAAATATTTTCATAAAAAATATCAATTATAAATATTTATCAAATATATTGTTTTAGTTTTATATGAAAAGTAATTTCATGTATCCTTTTGAGGAAAGTCAAAATTTCTTCAGACGGATTGTATTTGTTGCTAAATCAGAAAATGTAAAACTTTTAAAAATTTCGTATCAGATTTTATCGAAGCATTCTCTTAAAATATTAACAATAACTAACTGGAAGTAAATGTATAATCTCAGGATTATATAAATGTTTATAAAACATTTTCAATAAATTGAACAATTACTAAATTTCAAGTAAATAGAAAAATTTCATGATATTTAGTTTATTGTTAGCAATTAATATAATTTTCTGTGTATGTTTTTTATTTAAACAAATTACTAATATTTATTTTTATTTACTTATAAAGGTTATATAATTCACATCATATAATAAAATTTGATAAGGAACAAATGATAGTAAAAGTTAAAAATTAAAACAAATGAAAAATTAATTTTTTATGTCCTTAGCTTCTTACTAAGATAGCAATTTTACTATTAATGGACAATTGCTTTAATAATTCATTTTATTAAAGGCACTTAAGAAATTTTTGATCATCACTTATGACCTTATTAAACTAATAAAACAGTTTTCGTATAAAATTAGCTAATAAAACGCTAGGATTTTTTAACACACAAATTTTACTAACCGTAATATATGCTTATAATATAAATGAACAACTTAATTAGTCTCATTTTAGGAGACAAAAAAAACTTAAGTAGTATTTTTTAAAATTATCTATGCATTTATTCTAATCACGTGTTTTTTTAGCTGAAAGTAGGAAAAAGATGGTAGCTACTCTTATATTAAGATTTCTTTTTTATTTAACTACTTAATTGCTTATAATAAGATTGTAGATGAGGCTAATAGTGAAATAAAAGTTTTCTACGAATATTCATGGATTCATTATGTAGGTATATTATAGATCTTTTCGCAGATTAAAATAATTAAGGATTTTTTATAGTCTTTGAAAAAATTTACTATTATTTGATAGTAAAAATAATTTTTAAAAACAGAATATTTCTGAAGTTAACCTTCCATAGTCGTAATGTATTGCGTAATTGCCATAATTTTTTTTCATGACATTTTATTCCCTCAACTTCCCCCAAACCTTTCTAAATATTTTCCAAAATTTCAAAAAAATAAGACATACATTTATTGTAAATATATCATATTTTATAAGTTGAAGCCATAATAATTTTTTGATATTACATAATTTTCAATGCTTCTGCGATAAACTACACTTTATGCATATAAAATAAATCATCTGAACTAGTGACTTTCAAATACTTGTACACTTTGAATTTCCTTTTTTATCTAATTTATAAGTTTTCATGCTTTTATTACATCCCTTAGTAAATTTATAAGTATATTTAGTTGTTACTAATACTATAAGTGTAAAAATTAAATATTGTTTAGGAAATTCACACGAATGGAAAGTATCAGACGTTCTATTTCATGAATTCTTTACAAATAAGTAAAACATAATAAATAGTTGTGAATCAGATAAAAATAAAAAAATTTTCTTCCTGAAGTATTTTAAATATTATCAGTACATTTTGTAAATATACACATATGACTTAGCAACACTATCTACCAATTTGCATTTGAACGCTTATGAAAATTAGAATACTGCGATTCTGATGTACGTCACGCTTTCTTTAATTAAATATCATGTAGTAAACATTATTGCATTAATCGCGGGAAATATTCCACCAAATTCAGACAAATAACTATATAACTATCCGATATTATAGAAATATCCGATTCCTAAGAATATCTAGAAAGTAAAATATTCCAAAATCGACATTTTTTTTATTAAGGAGTGGAAAATAAATAGGGATTATCATGATGAGCTTCAATTTACCAAAACCATGAAATTATGTAAATTGATAGTAATCTCATTATATATATATATATATATATATATATATATATATATATATATATATATATATATATATATATATATATATATATATATATATATATATATATATATATATATATATATATGATTTGTTTTCTATAAATAATAAATATACTAAAAAAACTAATTTATAATATCAGATTGTGGTCGCAAAAACGTTTTCTGCTATACATACATCTCATTTTGATTGACAAAAGCTAATTTAAGATCATTTGATGAAAAGATATTCTAATATTTTTAGCTAAATATCGGATATTTTAAAAGTAATTAAGTTTCCCCGTACCATTTTATGTCCTTAAATAATAAAACTTAACTTTTCAAAAATAAAATTGAACAATTGAATTCCCATTCTTCAGTCAGAAATTGATCAATTTAGAGATAAAATTATAACCTGAAAATTATATCAAAATTTCCAGGAAATTTAATTATCTAAACTTTAAAATATTATGAAAAGAACAATTAAATATTTTAACTGACGTTAAGAACTATATAGTGAAAATTATAATGTTTCATTCAATTACAATTAAAATTTGTTTAAATTAATGTAAAGTATACTGTGTAAGCGAACATTTGTTTTTAATTGTTAAATAACATATTATTAAGATAAAAATTGCTTTTATTTTCAATAACTGTGACCCCACGAGAAGAAATTTTAAGAGTTCTCAGTATCTACAATTACAATTTTCTATATTTTATTTGTGTGAAACTGGATTTTCAGTATTAACCAACATTTAAATAAAAAAAATCCATCGAGAAAGTTAAATGTAGAAGACGCTATGAGCCTGATGTTATCTTTTTTGCAACCAAAAATAAATGAAATTATCAAAACAAATCAAGCACAAATTTCTCATTAAATTATTGCTTTTCTTTATTTCCTTGCATTTAACCCTTTAATAAACGCATTTTTTGTTGTAAATATTAAATTATTTTATTTTATATTCCATATTATTATAATAAACTATTTTACACTGTGCCTTATTGGTAAGTAAACAACATTTAAACTTATATATTTTTTAATTATAAGTTTATTATTATTTTGAGCTTTATTTTTTTGAATACTTTATTATTTTGAAATCATTAAGAGTGTGCCGCGACAAATAAATCACTGATATATATGATGAAAGTAATCTTGTATGTGTGTGTTTGCGTGTGATATTGCTTATAATTCAGTTATTGAAGTTTTGTAAATATCTGCACGCTAAATTTTATCTATTCTGTGTTTTTCCTTCAAAAAAGGTAATGTTTTATAGAAGTTTCATTACATTCAAGTTATAGATGTTTTCATTTTAACATTTTTTCTAATTTGATTACATTTTTAAAAGTTCCATGCTTCAAATTTTTGCATATTTTTAAAAGTGGTACTCAAATTTGCAAGAGAATTAATAAAATGATTAAAAACTAACTGTGTTAATTCTCTATAAAAATTCAAACAATAAACTTTCTCAAATATTTCATTTATATTTAAAAAACAGATTAAGCTTCCATAAAGAGGCAAATTTAAAGATTAAAAATTTAATTTTATATTAAGCTAACTTCAATAATTTTATTATCTTAGTAAATAAATTTATTTATTAATAAAATATGTAAATCAAGTGTACAATAGTACATTAATCATTTTATTTATTAATGTACTATACACTTGATTGAAACTCTTTTCAATCAATAAATCAATACACAGTTACAAGATAAAATATTGAAAGTATATATATAAGCAAACTGAGAACTTTATTTTTAGTTTTTATAAAAAAAATAAAAAAAAGTAATCAACTAATAATGTGAAAATCCAAAAGTATGCATATAGTTAAACAAAGCTACAATAAGAACATGACATTTGGCTGCGGCATAGCTATAAGTGACTAGTACTAGTTTTCACTGTAAAAAAATTATTTTGGTTACTCTAATTGAAGGATTTATCATTTTTGTTTTTAATTAAATTTATTCTTATGTGCAGATTGATTCGAATGTCGGTGATTTTATAAATTTAATTTTTATGCAATTATATTAAATTTACTTTTTCTCTTTCATAAAATTTTTAATCAAAGAAAAGAAACATAATTTCGTTATGATTTATGCCGTGATATCATACTCCTTACATGATATCCTAATTTATATTTGTCCCCACATTGCTAATGCACATCTTCCTTTTTTGTATTACCTTATTCCCTACCCCTAACATTTGCTTAATATTTGCATTATTTCAGGTGCTCTTAAGCTTCACTTTTTCTTTGCACTTCTATTCATTGACAAAATTCTGAAAAAATGTGTGAAGAGATTCATCTACAAAAACAGAAGCAACTAAGTAAAAAAAGAGATTAATGGTAACTCAACTATGAGAAATAAAGATTGGAGGATTGATATGCAAAGAAGTCCGTCTGCCCTTGAATCTCGAGTTCCTATCGGTAGATTTTCATTAAACGGATTGAAAGAAACTACAAAAAGAATTTTTAATTGTTCTAAGCATATCTAGTAAGTGGTTTAGCTCACAAACTATTGAAAAATTTTAAAATAGCAGAAAATTATATTAAACGATATTTTTTGTGAGATGCTAATGAACTCAAAATTTAAAAGTTTTCTGTAAAAAAATCTGCTTTTAGATATTTTATTAACAAATCAGATCGAAAATTTTTAAATTTAAATTTATGAATAATTGAATTTTTTCTTGCGTACATAAATAATTTGTTACGTAGTTTTCCTTCATTGCTAAAACTAAAGAATGAAGTATGTATGCATAATTAATGACTATTGGAATATTTTCTTTACTACTGAAAGCAATAATTAAAAATACAAATATTTGTAAAAATAATAATCCTAGTAATAATTATTTTCCTAATAATAATCCAAATTTTAGATAATTAGAACTACATTAATAGATATATTAACAAGCGTTTGACATCATTAAGTAACTAGAATTTTCTAATAGAATTTTCTTTCTCCGTCACCTGAATAATCTAGAAAAATATTTATTTCTATAAAAATATGAAAGTATAAAAAAATAAAGAAAATACCAAAAGAGGAATTTTTTTGAATAATGGACTCGCATTTAAATGTTATTGAACACCAAATTGGGAAATTTCAGAAACAATTCTACAATCAATAAAACAATGTAAATTTTTTAAAACAATTTATCTTAAAAATAGATAAAATTAAAAATATTATAAACAATTAAAATTTTTAAATATATTATTTATATGCCAATAATCAAAACTAAAAGTATTTTTTTCTGAACATTCTGTGAAATAAGTGACTCTGCAAATTTGAAAACGACTTTACTAATTTCAGAGCAATCAATTTACGAAATAAAGTGTTACTTGAAAACATCAGTATTTCGTATCCTCCACAGAAAGACATATATATATTTACAAATTTGAAAAATTCAAATGTTCATTTTGATGGTCATATATCATGATTAATAATATCATCCATTAAAATCATTAAATGATAGGATCGTATTTTAAAATATAAAATGTTTTTGTTTTTCAAATTAATTATTTTTAATGCATATTGGAAACATAAATGAAATGATATTTTAAAAGAAACAAACAAAAAATGAAGAAAATATAATACTAAATTATATCACACATTATTAAGTCCTTTAAAATTAATTTACAAAATTCGTCATTTAATATTACGACTCTATCAGTTTGTAAATATACATAAATATTCCTTATACATTTAAATATTTAATAAAATCAAAGAAACCAGTTTACTGTAATGTTAATTTAATAATATATTCCGGTATGTATGAAACCATTTAAGAATTCAAGCACTTTGATCTTTATTAATAGCGTATTTTATACAGTTTAATAACTTTGCCTTTAAATCCGAACACAGTTGCTAAATAATTTATCTTTTAGGTGTAAATATTGGACTTATAACATATTTGTATACTTCCTCCTGTATATAGATTCCCACAGGCACCTATCATTATACAGCAATAGTTGATGAGGTAGATCTGTGAATATAACATCATCATAATCGAAACAGACAGGAAATGAGTATCATTTGCTATCTTCCGTCATTAACAATACACAGAAGATGACGATTACATTTCTAATTAAATCTGAAACAAATCATTCCCCATTGACACATTGATTTCCAGATCCAGCGAATCTAAAAGCCATGTATTATTCATCAATATTAATATTAAGGTACAGATGAATGCATAAATATAAAGACTTTTAAAGAAAGAGCAATTGAAAAAGGAAATAAATAACTTTTTATTAAATGTAAATGATTCTAGCATTATATTGTATTTTTAACTATTATAAGCCAAACTTAGTTTTCTCTAACTTGTTATACTGTAGATTTCCTTTTATAAACATATAAACACACATCTTACCATGCACATGAAGTATGAGAAGTATTACATACTTTTCCCTAGATATTTTATGTAATACACTGACATTCAATAAAATGACAAAGGCTGTTATTTACGCAAAGTACGAAAAAAAAAAACGTCCTGGGGATATTATTATATAAATGATGTGCATTTCTCAAAAATGCAGATGTTATTCTAAAAAATAATCAGAGTACGATTAAAAAATTATTCAAAATGGGTAACGAATTATGAAATCTGTACAAAAAACAATTTATGCTTTTCTTATTAAGGGAAACAAAATGTCATATAAAACGTAAGAAATTAACCTACTTGTTGCCACATCGCAAGCCTGAATGACACTTTGAATCACATTTCATTACCTTTTTCACTCAAAGACATAACATAATTTTGCACTTTGATTTAAACATACATTTGATGAATCCTTGGAAATGTGGCCTTGGGCTGAGCAACAACAACTGTTCGAAGAGAAATTTCATGGTCAATAATATCTTGAATTCTACGCAATTTCATAGAGCATAAAGGGAATTGTAATCTCGTATATACTTGTTTTAAAATTACTTCATAAGTTCCACATCGACAGCAACCATCCTCTGTCCCTCTCATTACAGCTGTGAATATATTGCACGAATCACCTCCTTGTTAACGTCAAAAATAGGAACGTGCACAGTAGCTCCCAAAGAAGCAGCAAAAACTATTTTCCGAATTCATTTTAGTTTTTTTATCTTGAATTTTAAGATTGAGTTTAAAGTTTATTTTATTTTCGATAGAGTATTTTCAGTTTTAAAACATATATTACATAAAATATCCATTTCATCACTTTTTCTAGCATTTTTGAAAACATATTTTGCATTATAATACGTTGTACTAAGTGTCTTATTATATAGTTTTTTATTCTTTATTGAGAATTATTTGTTAAATAATATATTTAACAAACACTTAATAAGAATCCAGGTTCCTATTTAGTTAATTAAGTTTATTGCAGATTAATTTGGAATAACACTACTATACTATAACTTACAGGTTAATTTGGAATAATACAAATAATAATTTTCAGATGAAGTTGGACTAACAAATAATAATTTACAGATTAATTTGGAATAACATAAATAATAATTTACAGAGTAATTTGGTACAACATAAGTAATAACTTACACAAATGAAACTTACTAAGTAGACTGAGAACGCCGGGATAGCCCACGTGGACAAGGCTTAATGTCGCACCGGATAAACAGGAAACATCCTTATAATGCTAATCGGGGATACTCTGCTGCCTTCTTTTCAGTCTCTAGAGACTTTGCAGAAGTTTCACAGCAGCCTTAGAAGTATCATATAACTTGGTTCACCCCTAAAGCAAAGCTCCTGTATTTTTCGAGGAACTCCCCTCGCACTGCTCCAGTCCTGGATTTTCTCCCAGGAAACTCCACGTGTCCTGCACTGGGCTCGCACCGTTCCAGTCTCGAGTCTTCTGTGGCAGCTCCACGCGCTCAGCCTCGGTCTCTCTCTCCAAAAACTCGACCTTTTTTCCTCCTTTGCTATTGCCAAAGCCGGTTCCTGGTCATATCCTTACTTCACTTCGCCATGTGCTCTCCACATGAACATACCCGATGCCCCTTCACAAATAAGTCTCTTTGCTAACCACAGGAAAGTTAAATTATATTCATTTGTGGTCAGCACAGCATCATTCGTTGTCTTTAAACACACAAAACAAATATCAAAATGAAAATCTCTTCTGTAAGCATGCCTTTATCATGTTGGCTTAGTCCTTTATCAATTATAGTCTTACACAAGTTTTTTGAAACAAGCATTTTTTCTTGCATAATTTGATCAGTTTCACCTTTTTTCTATTGTATGGAGGTTTTCTATTTCATTTTCGAGCTTCTCCTCTGTATTTATGTCTGTTAAAACCTCGTCGGATAAAAAAGACGTTGTAAGCTCTACTTTTGATTTAGACCGAAAAGAGATTCATATGATGCTCTTTTAATTCCAGAATGATTAGCTCAGTTTTTCATACATTTTTAGAATCTCATTTCTTCATTCTAGTGGTCAGATTTGTTATCTTGCATCCAAGTACAAAGAATATTTTTGACATCTTGATTAGCTCTTTCTACACTTCCTGACTTTATGAATGTCGAGGCTTCCCATGGACGATATTCAATGCTAGCTAAGACTCCTTCAGGCTGGGCACCACGTTATTCAAAAATTCCTACCATTGTTAGATTGTTATACAGATGGTGCTACAAGCAACGAGAATATATGCACTAGGTTGTAAGCTATTCCTTCAGCTTTTTTTGATGTTAGAGATTTGAGAATCACATATTTTTAAAAATGATCTTGCTACACCATAATAAATTTTTATTTTCTATCTGGCTGAGAGTGAAATTCAATGAGATATGCCTGACAACGGGAATTAAATTTTAAAAAACCCTAAATTGAACAATAATACCTTTTTTCAATACTTTTCAGTTTTTCCTAGCAAGATTCACAAAAGTGGATGTACAGTTCAATATCATGAAGCTTAATTTGTATTGTATTTAGTTGAAAATGTTTCAATGTTCTATTATATCCTCCGGTGTCCGATCGACAAATGAGCTTCATGAAGTACGTGAAATAACTCAAAGTCCATGACGTAATATTGTATAATACTCATGCCTTATTTAACAGGATAAATGAGTTCACTTTTATTTTCCACAATCATCACATTGTTGCAGTTCAGCAACCAATAATCCTTGGGTTTCTTCTTAGTTGTCCTTTTGCTAAAAGGCTTTTTATACATCATTTATTAACTTTTTGTACCTATGGTCTCTGCATTGTTTGTGATAATATTCCACTAACACCAAAACACATGTTTGAGTGCTCTGTCATTTTAAGGCTCAGCAAGGGGAATTCCCTCCGCTTGACATCGGAAAGAGTCCATACTCCAAAAACATAACAAGGAAACAAATAAGAAGATAGATAGCTGTGTTCTTCATACTCATGGCCATCTTTAATTCTTCCTATGAACACAAAACCTACCAACCAATGTAGTTTCGATTAAGAAAATTTTTTTCAGCATTAAATTTACTCTAGCACAGTTCATCATTGAATCATTCCATATCTATAGACTATGACTCCTTTTCTAATACTATAGCTTGCTCCTCCATTTTCATATAGTACAGTAAAAAACTAATTTTGGTTGAACATATTTAAGTAAAATTGCGTATTTTGAAATTCCAGTACGCAACTAACTTGTGAAGTTATTATACCACTTCTACCAAGAGCATAGATACCAAGATCCTCGTGTTCGTAATATGTTTACTCGAGGTAGTGCAATTTACAAATTTAGAGCTTGAAGTCCGCTTGAAAATTTACGTGCTCTGCCACTTGATATTCGAAACTAATCGGAGAATGTATTTTATACTTCTGTTTCTCATTTGGCATTCTAAAGAATGTCTAGGACATGTTTGAAACATAAATCATTTCATACATTGCTGACTAATTTTAGGCTTTATATAAATGCCTAGAAATTGTACAGAATGCCCCGGACTTCATTTTTCCCTGAAAAAATATGTAACAAATAATTTCATGAACCAAAACATACCTTAATAGATACTGCATATATAATTAAAGTTTGCAAAATCTATTTTATAAAAAATATATTTAAAGGTAGAATTAAAAATAAAATTAAGAATATATGAGGTATGTTTTATCTTTAATTATATGTATTCATTAATCTATAAAAATGATAATTTTAAAAAATATTAAAAAATTTCACATAAAAATAATATTTTAAAAAGTTCCATATTATGTGGAGTACTTGAAAATTATCTTTTATTTTTAAAAATTATTACAGTAAAAAAAGTTAAAATATTAGTTTTATATTAGGTTGTTAACTTAGTTTTCCCGTTTTATTTAATTGGAAAAATCTATAGGAAATTAAATACTTTTTGTATGAAGTTGTACATCATTCGAAACAGAATACATTTTTCTACATAAATATATGTTTCGTTGTAACGCGAAGATACATTTTCTAGTTATTTATAGATCATTGCATTGAATGTCAAGTTGAGAAAAATGAGCATTTTTGGGTAATAATTTTTTAATTTAATCACGGCACCATTTCCCCTCTTCAGTAAAGATTCGGGAAAGAAATCGTTCCTTGTGTCCATGTGATGCATGGTGAAAAGCAAGCAAACCAGCAGAGATTGTAGCTCGTTGATTTTTGTTGGTGACTCTTAAAGTGCCAGGCACCCATACTTCACACTTTTGAATTTTCCCCCATTGAGTGAAAATACTTCTCTACAGTACTGTGGGAGCAATCCATTATCTTAGCTAGTTTCTTTGTTGCCTGAAGTGGATTTTCATGCAAAAGGTTGTTCAATTGCTCTACATCGAAATTGACTGGGCAGGCCAGAATGAGGTGTGTCTTTGAGGTTAAAATTTCTTTTTTGAGATTAACATACGAATCAAAGGTTGTTCTTTCAGCTATAGAACCAACTCCATACCCAGCAGAAATTTTGCTAGCAGCTTCTGCGGCCTTAGAATCTTCTCAGTTTAACATTCCATGTTCAGGATCTGTAATTGACAAGAAAATGTATCTTAGTAACCAAGAAACATATTTTGGTAGAACAATATATTCTCTTTCGGATGATGTACAACTTCGTGGCACAAGTATTTGATGTCATACAGAATTTTCCAATTGAAATTAAAACGGCGGGAATTAAGTTGTCAACCTACTACAACAAAATAAACTCCATTAGTATTTTGTAGTATGAAATTTTTTAATTTGACACATATTTTGGAAACATTTAGCGCTTTTCTCCAGAAAGATTAAAATACAGTTTAATCAGTCATTTCTAATTATGACTTAATTTTAGTTATAATATTCAAATTACAAGTGATTTTTAATTTTTTTAAAAAATTTAATTTTTAAGTAAAATTCTTGTTTTAAATGTAAAAATGATACGATTGAAATAGTTTTAATCTTTTGCCAATTTTTACTTTGACTTTATTCAATTAATCTTTGCTAGTTTAACCCATACATATGAATATATTTTTCGTATTTTCAAAAAGAAAACATTGCTAAGGAATATACTATTTATATATCATACACACGCGTAAGCTATGCAAAATTTAGGAAATATTTATATATTTTACTTTTTCCTGTAGAATTTTATTTATTAATAAAAATTGCTCCACTAAAATAACATTTATATAAGATAACTTACATTAAATGCTATATTTTTGAAAACATTCCATTACTCTACATATTCTTCTAAAATAAATCATAAATCTTGTGAATTGTTTTGAAAGAATTATGTTTAAATTTGTTTTATTCATTATTCACATCAATAAAATTATATTTTTAATACAAAAATAATAATTCGTTATCAACCTTAATTATATCTATGCAGACCAGGATCACATTAAATTCGACAATACTGTGGAGTTTGCTTAGACACTTATTTTATAATTGGATGTTAAGTATTTTTATGAAGTTTCAATAACATCCAGTTTTAGTTTCGAGTTATTTATTAATAATGTCGGCCTCTTTTAAACTGAGTATTGTTCTCCTATACTAAGTAGTTCTTAGGAAGTACTTAGTTTTCAATTAGGCTAGAATCAAGAGTATAGAAAAATTAAAATATTATCTTATTAAATTTATTTATGTCTCAATTTAAAAATAACCATTTTAAAATGAGTAGAATTGCATTTTAAAATTTTGCGTATTTAAAATTGTATAGATTACATATTACACTATATTACATAATATATTTCTTTTATTTAGTATACTTAGCATTTCTGCTTGGCTATCTAGAAGCTGATAATGTGAAACATTTTTCCAAAAATACCAAAGTAACATAGTTTTAAATTTCACTTGTTAAGCCATTTCTCCTGTTTTATTAATATTCATTTAAATTTAAAGTAAATTTATGATAGACAATTCTTAAAATTTATACTTTCATTGTTATTAAGAGTAAATTGAATGCTAAAACTATAGTAACATAAGAGAAAGATATTTAAATGTCCAATGAAACACGCGTTCATATTCTAATTCAGAGTTTTAGGAACGAAATATATAAAAAATAACATTCTCAATGATGAATATGTTGAAATTAAAATATATGTATTGGGAAGAATACATTAAAAAAGAGGAAATTATAGATTTAAATTATAACGTAAGCACTCCTATGGTGGGATTATTCTTGCATTGTGGAAAGACAATGTTCTTCGGAAACACTAAGTTCCGGGTTCGATGCTAGCAGTTATTGAAGAAGGAGTGGTGAATGTTGTTGTTTTGTCTTCTGCAAGCAAGCATGTTGGGGCAAATGCTTTTCGGCGTTTCTTTCTTTGAAATATGGAAATATCGCTCACATCAACGAAAAGCTCCTTTCGGAAGGCAATTTACGCACAATGGATACTAAATGCCTAACATTTGCTTTCGGTCGTTAGGCATATTTTAATTCATGCTATTTTAGAAAAAAGGTCAAACGAATTATTTTTCGTTTCACCTTTCATATTTGTTTGTTCTTATCATTAATTTAATTTATTACATGATTAATAATTATATTTTTTCAGTGTTATAGTAATAGAAAAATTTAGTTTATATGAAATTACTACTTTTCTCTATTAAATTTCTATTTTATTTCTTTCTCCGTATTTTTAAGGCGAACCGTGCTAACAGATTAAGGGTTACTGCTATCATTTAAGCTTATTCTGCTGCACGTAGTAATATTAATCTACGTATTAAAAAATCAATTAGGACAGCCTGGGAGGCAGCTGCTGTTGGCAAAAGATGGGAGACTATTGTCAGATGTAATACCATCCCCAACAGCCTATCGCGTGGAGTGGCGGTTGCCACCTTCAGGATGGCGATGGGTCACGACTACCTCCAGAGGCATCTCCACAGGATCGGCCTTGCCGATACTCCCCTCTGCCCCCTGTGTTCTACAGGCGAGGGTACGACGACTTGCATGGGCGGGCTGAACTCTACTGGGTAGCACGGCGCCAAATGGCCCATCGGCCACGGGCGAGCGTTGGATGAAGAAGTAGCCATCTTTTAGGCAATTCGTTGCATGATTTCAAAGAATAGTTTGATAATTTCTAATTAAATTAACCTTCAAGTATAAAATGTTAGTATAATATTTAAGGAAAGCAACTTAAACGACGCTGTCTTCTTTCTCAATTTTTTTCATTACTTTCATGGTTTTAAGAAACATTATTTTATTAATTACATTGAGCTTTACGCTGTTATTCTTTGATTCCTATATAAATGGTTGTGGTTATTGTCTTGTGCCAGCCAGGCTGACAATATGGGGTGCGCTGCTCCACTTTTATAAAAAAGTATATTTTGGTGTGGATTCCGACTTCCTCAGTACACACATGCCATAGAAACCCGTTTATAGGGTAGGCAACCATTCATACAAAGAAAGGACAAAGACAGGATAGACAGAGAGAGGAAATACATTCATGCCCAAACTGGGATTCGAACCCAGGACCTCCCTATCCACAGTCAGGCACTCTGACCACAACACAGGGTAGTCGGTATATATATGGTAAATAGTTCAGAATAAAATGGTTAACCTTAAGTTTTCAAAATGTTGCGAGTTGTTGCCCTTTAATAATGAACCGAGCTGGCAACTGATTGGTTAGCGCTCTTGCCTTCGGTTCAACAGTTCGTGGGTTTGAATCCCACTTTGGGCATGGATGTTTGCAGTGGTTTGGAATCAAAGCTTAAGCCGTAGGTCCCGGTCCAATTATCACCTCGTGTGCAAAAAGATGACCGTTGAGCGACAAACAAAACAAAAACAAAACCCTTTAATGATGATATTTTTAACATGTCTAATGTTATTTATATAATAATTTTCATTAAATATTATTATTTACCTTATTTCTTTTAACTTACTAATTATTTTTTTTACTTTCGACGAGATGACATCATAGGTTTATAAAAATAAATCTTTATGCCTTTTGTTCTGCGTTTAATAATCTAATACAGCAATCGTTTATAACTTATAAAAGAGACATACAAAATTCAATATATGTAAAAATAATTAGTAATTTCTTATTCTTTCTATAAATTTATTGAAATTGCTGTGAAATGTCCTAAATTTCTCGCTCACATTCACATATCATTTCTAACAAGATTCGTAAGATGAAACCTATTTCAAAAATTTATCATTTCACAAAGTATGCTTATTGTTTTGCAAGAAGCAGACATAAAACGAGGCAAGACTGTGATAAACATTGCCATTCACTCAGGAATTTAGTGTCACCGAAAAACAATATTACAAAAAGGAATAAAACGGTCTTCAGCAGATGAACAGTTTTTAAAAACTTGATTTTTTTATATTACTGAGAAGTAAAAAAGCAAAATAATATTTATTCAATATGTATGTACACGATGCAGGAATTATTTAATATTCGAAAAAATTTGAAGTTATACGTCCCTGAAAATTAATACTCAGAAAAACTACTTCTATTAGCAATTATTTATCAATATATTATTTTAATCCGAATTGATATGCACAAAGGTCTTTTAATAATAGTATATAAAGAAATGCAAAAAATCTTATAAAATTCTCAAATTCATTTTTAATTACACATTCCATTTTCCCAGTTTTCTGTGTACTGTTTAAAAATCTCTTAAGAAATAAAAGTTAATACGAAAGAAATTTTAAGAGGAAAGAAATATTCAAAGAGTTTTAGCTATTTTATCGTAAATATTTTTCTTTCTGTTTTCTTTTCAAAAATGAAGTTCATTCTATTAGATATCTTTCGTAAAGGAAAATTTTTTTTCTGTGTCAAAGCAACATAGTTTTCCGTCTTTTTGGTTAAGGGGACAGGGGACTTTCAAAACTAATTTTTTCAATTTTTATCCAAATTTCTTGAAGTTTAGCACAAATATTAGCCTTATATGTTTAACTTAAAATGTAAACTTCCCAATTAAAATATAAATAAAAAAAGTGATTTATATATGAAACAATCTGCCTTTAAAAATAACACTTTATTAAGTAAATTTTTTAAATAAAAATTTTTAAATACATATTATAAAATTTTTCATAAAAATCTCACATCAACATTAATTTCAGACCCCCCTTAAATTTTAATTTTATTTAAAGTTATAACCAAGTTTTTTAGAAACATTTGAAGAAAACATTATAACGAATAACTGTAGCAAATTACATGTACATGGGAAAACAATTAACGCGCATGGAGTATTTTAAGTTCATATATTTATCAAAAAATTTATATCTGAGAAAAACAGTATTTTAAATCTATGAGGTACTTGAGACAATAATTTCATATTTAAATACCATTAAATTGTTTTTTACTGAATTTTCATCAAAGTATGTTTCATTATTTAAAAAAACCAAAATGGTTTTTAAAACTAACTTAATTAATTAAAATTTACACATTGCATTTTCGAAATTTTTCGAACATTTGAAAAAATTATATTATAACACATATATTGCATAGAAAAGATAAATTATAAACATATACAATATTAATTTTATAATTCTAGACAAATACAAAATTGTAAACACAATAAAAAGTAATATATTTTAAAAATTATTTCATATACAAAGGTATTGGAAAAATAATAGAAAATCATATATTCTTATTTATAAAATACATAACATTTTCATTTCTTGATTTTAGAATATTCACATTCATTTTTTGTAGGTAAAATATTAATGTTCTAAAATTTAAAACGCATATACATCTTAAATTTTTTTAATTTATTTTTTTTTCAAAATGCTCTCCAGCACTGTATGCAATATCTTTTTAATTTTTTATATTTTTTTGATTTTGTTACAGTGTATAAAAATCTAATAATCTTTTTTTTTCTTGTAAAAGAGTTGTTGCATCTTTTTTCTTTGCAAGTTCTAAAGTGTGATCAGACAACACTCCTGCATGTAGTTTTGTTGTGTTTGAAACTCCAAAATTGAACTCGCTGATGGCTAGAGTTACTGCATGCTATAATCTCTTTTTAAATACAAATATATATTTTGAGCATTTTTTCCATATAAAAATACTTTCATTTGTATTTTGAGTTTCTGCAGAACCACAACGAAGAAGAAATTCCTTTAAAGCCAGTCTTTGGTATACGGGTACCTTCTTCTCTACAACTTTTTCTGAAAGTTTATTCGTCGTCAGTGTGTGAATTTGTGGTATTTCATTGCATGCCACAACTTTTTGATAAAAGCACCATGATAAACGTCCCGTGGGACATTTCTCATTTTGGGGCTTTTTATTTGTTGACATACAGTCATAAAGAGTCACCAAAATTTAAGTTTTCATCTTTTGAATATCAGAAGCATATTGTTTTCCGATAAAAATTCTGGCGTTCTACAGCAATTTCTTCCTTTGAACTGCCTTGCTTTCGACCACCAAGTGTGCCGCCTTTCACTATCCATTCTTTAATAATATTAGTGCTGTTCCAAATCTTTTCGCAACATGATTAATACAATCTTCTTTAACAATTGGAATATCACTACACATTTTCTCTTCGTTTAATGTATAAATATTTTAGAATCACCATCACATATAATTGTTGAGCTCAACAATTAAAGTTAAAATGAACGTTTCCAAATTCATGATGCATCAACCATTTCCAAGCTCCCAAATAAGATATTGAAGTTTCTTTTCGGCATTTTTCTCTGTATCTTTCTTTTCAAATGTGGAATTCAGGACTGTCTTCCACGAGATCTCCAGATGCAACTGTACACTCCGAACATTACTTCGACATGATTTCAAAGTCAACTACTAAAGCTGTGAAGTAATCAATGGCGTATAATCCATGATGCCAAATTTTGATATTGGCGATTTTTGGCGGATATTCTTACGTATCTGGAAACCTCATTTTTATAACGTCATACATATGGAGACATATAAGTATTATGCAGAAAATTCTATTTTGGTAACTTTAGTATTTACGTCATCGCGCAAGTCATGATACGTCATCTGGGCAACATTTCTTCATCGCCAAAAATTACAGAATATGGAATCATGGATTATACTGCATATATGCCTCAATGGCTATTCCAATACCGTACATAGAAGTATGACCTGTTTCTGAAAAGTTCCATCATAGGACACAGAAATATGTAAATGATCCTTAGGATATAAATTCGAATTTGATTCTAAATGTGCCTTCTTTATGGCACTCTGGCTTTCTTTTAACATTTCATCTCGAAACCCTTCATTTTTTAATTAAATTAGAGAAACATTTAAAAAATGTTTTTTATCCATGTTTGCACAATTCAGTGTTGAGAATGATTCCATTGCTGCATGGCCTTTTCCAAAGCCTAAAAAAACTGTCACAACTTTGTTATTGATATCAAATTTTCGTGAGTATGGTTCTCTTGGACTAGAAAAAGTTGATCCAAAATTTTCTTTCAAGATTTGCAGGACATTTCCAGTTTCACTGAAAAACCATAATTTTCTTAAGTGGATACATCTAAAAAGTAGACACCACAATTACTGCATTGCAAATAAACTCCTTAGAAGACTGGAAAAGCAGTTTTTATTCATAATAATATACTCATTTTCACTTGCAAAAGGAATATCATTACATAAATGGCCAGATTCTGGAACATTTACATACATAAAAGAAAATTTTTGGTCAACTGTTTCTTTCGGTACAGCTTTCTCGGCAAATTTTGATTGTCTTTTACAAGCTGATTCAATGGCAGCAAGTTTTCGTTTGGTTAGTCTGCCTTTTGGTTTTCTGTATCTTTAACTAATTGCGTGCATTATGATGGAAATTACAACCATCGATTTAAGAGAATATTATTCGAGAAATTAGTTCTGAAAAGAACTTTTGTAAGAACAGAACAGCAAAGAGAAATACAAGTTTCAAAATCAAAACAATCAAGCGGTGAAATCAAGATAATGTAAGCTGTGAAAAATCAACAAGATTAGAGAGTTGCCAGACGAAATGACACAGATAATAAAAACAAATAAATTTTGATGTGGCAAAAATATAGCACATTCTAAAACAAGAATTCAGTAAATAATGATTTGAAGAATAAATATTTGCATGCTATGAGACGATAGGAAGTGGGCCTTAGCCGTTTTATTACAAAATAAATACCTTGTTTTTTCAAGTTTTATTAGTGTAAATTAAACAAATATTAGCCAAATATTGATATTTTAAACTTATTACTTTTTAGAAATACATATATTTCATTGGAAATTATTTATTATTCAAATACAGTGTTATTTGTTTGCGATTTCAAGCAAACGTGAAAAAGGGGCGTAGCATCTTGCTTAATTTATTAAAACATTAATAACGTTGACTAAAATTGACAGAAATCAAAAAGTCTTTTTTGTATAATATAGAAAATGATTAATATTTTTTTATAAACTAAAAAAAGAAAAATCGATATTTTTGTCGATTTTGCACATTTCGATACTTTACTATCCCCTTAATGTACTTACTTGTGACTTTATATGTTTCACTATTGTAAAAATTTGTTAAAAGTGCACAATAGTGATATAATGTTTAATGGAATTCATCTCCCAATTAACATTTTTCATTGAATTTTCGTTCTCACTTTCAATCAGTAATAAGGGAAACAAAATATAGAACGAGGAAATTTTTATTGCAATAAAAAGAAAAACATTAGTTAAATATACCTTAAGAAATTACAAAATTTTAGCTGTGACAATCACTTTTATTTTTATGGATTATGAAAATTTCTTTCATTTCTCCAAAATCAAAGTGCAGGGTGAGTGGACAGTAATTATATTATGTTTAATGGGTTTTATTTGAACTCCTTAATTTCTTTTATTGAATATATTTTCTTTTTCACTTTCAATTAGTTATAAATTAAAAATTAAATATTGAAAGAAGACGTTTGTATTACTATACGCACCATGTTTTTGTTTATATATTATATGTTATTAATTTAGCAGTACCGTAGAAAAATATTAATAATTTATAAAAAGAAGTTAGATTACAACTGCCACCAATTGCATCAAATATTAATACTTATGTTCAAAGTGATACAGCTTTTAATATTAAAAATATAAAAAAAAACTATAACATGTTTTTTGCAAATTGTTTTCTTCAGATGCTGCATAAACTTAGCATTATAGGTTTATTGCTTTTTAAGTAATAATAACGCAATTTGATTTGCTATATAATAAGTTTTAATAGTTAATAAAATAATTTAACATATTTTTCAAACAATATCTTTAACAAAAAATTTATAAGGCTTATTTAAATACTTATTTTTTAAAGAGAAGCAATTGATGAATAAAATTATTCTAATATTTGAAACAATTTTAAGTTACATTTCAAAAAAATATATTTTTAAAAAATCCAAATTTCACTTAATTTTAATTTAAAATGTATTGTACTCATTAATGAATTTTTTTATCATTACATAACTTAAAAATCTTTCAGATGGTTACTTATATAATAAACAATTGAAATTCTAAACAAATCTATAAAGGTTTCTTTTTGAAAATGAAGCGCCAAAGGAGAAAACAGTTCATTTAGCATAATTTTTGAATAGCTCCATGAATCAAACTGTTTCATTTAAATGTTAATGAGACAAATATTTCTATTTTCGTATTGAAAAGAATTTCCTTACAATAAAAGCGGAAATTAGCATTGAAATTGAAAACTCTTATACAATTTTAAAATATGCGCATTTGCATAAACTTATCATCTGATAAAAATTTTACTATTTAAAATTTCTGATTCTTCAGATGGCGCCGTTCCCATGAGTTATGTAACTAGACTATCCCACTATTATCTAACTATCCCATGAATATCAATCACTAAAAGCGCAAAAGTGATAATGAGATTTAATTAATTGATACATTTCTATAAAAGTAGTTTTCTTTCATTTTGCTTCTACCCAACAAGTTACTTTTTATCTAGCATTTTTTCTTATGAGGCTAGCTATCTTCCACCTCCTTATAGTTAAAGGTTAAAAGTGTAAGATTTATTTAAATTTATAATTTTTACATGATATAGGATTATTATTTGAAGAATAAACTAATTCTAACTCATATATTATTCATGTTAACAAATGTACTTTATTACAGAAATTAGTATGTTATTAAATTCTCTTTAAATATTAATCGAATGAAAATGTTTCTCCTTATGAAATCATTAATAAAATTTATATTGATAATTCAATTATAACAAAATTAGCAGAAATATTAAAGTGATTTACCGATAGTCGAAAGTCCTTTCTGAAATAATTAACAAATATTTTTACCTGGTTAGCAAACTACATTCATTATAAAATAAGAAATTTTTTTCATGCATTAAAATTCATTTTTCAAATCCTAAAGGAATAATAGAACATTTTCAAATCCAAATAATATGGTAAAAAATATAAAAGTACCTTATTATGTATGTAATCTTCTTCTTCTTTTTCTTCTTCTTAAAATTGAATTTGTATGTCATTGGGCACCTCTGCTTTTATCAGCATTTTGTACCATTAACTCCAAACCCAATGTTTCCTAGTTCCAGTTGCTCGGGTCACCCACTTTACTAATAAAGTCCGATAACCCTTTAATGGCGTCTAGGTGTAACTCTCTAGTATGGCTGAAGCCTAAAGATATTAATTTAGGGAGGGCAAGAGCCTCACATTCGTAAATGATATGCTCTGCCATTTCCTCTTGCATATGACATTTCCAGCAGATAAGGTCTTGCTGAAACAGCACCATCTGGTCAGAAAGTCAGTCATGCTAGGAATAGCTTCCCGACTTTCACCAGAAGAAGATGGTTTAGAGGTAATTTCTACCTCAAGTGAAGGATTCATTGCTGCCCCTTTACAAGATTGCCTCTGAGTTCCCTTGTCTTTTTCAGCAAGGTCTACTTTAGAGGCTTCACCTGCAAATGCAGAAAGGTTTGTTACTTCTTGTGTCTTTTCAGCCACAAGATAACAATTAAAAAGCTCAGGTAATATAAGTCCACCCAGCATTGCCTGAGTTACTGGGCAAGGCAAATTACTCTAGAAGTTCGCCAAGCAACTAGAGGCTCCGTTAAGACACCAATACCGCGGTGCCAATTAGCCCTAGGCACGGATCGCATAACACCAGGGTTTACGGGAGCTGGTTCGCGGCCTCTGATTCTATATTCAAGGCTATCCTGTCATTCCTACAGGACATTCGGCTATCCACCACCTGTCGACGCGCCTGGTGGCTGTGCTCAAGCCCCAGGAAGGTACACGTACCTCCTGGTTCCAGGTATGTATGTAATATTTTCTAAAAACAGAATTGAGGAAATTTTGTTTTATATTCCAGTTTTTTTTTCAGTTAAAAACTAAATGTAGTGTTCTTTGTTAAATTCTAAGAAGTTCGTAACTAGCAATAATGAAAAGTTTTATGATTTGATGTAGTATTTTTTTCTATTTTTTGCATTGAAATTAGTAAGAAATTAAAACTTCTCATAGTAATTATTTTTATTTTAATTCCTGGTATTTGTTAATTTGAATATTTTTATTTAAAAGCAAATTTTTGCATCATATTTTTCTTGTAGCTTATAATGAATTTTTTTTGAGTGGATAAAATGTCAGCATTACTTCCTATGTTATTTTAGACAAACTAAACATTATTAGCTTATAAGATTATGTCTAAACTGTAAGCTATTATTTCGTTTCGTATTATGCTTATAGCTACTGTATTTTTTCACATATTAAACTATTGATAATCTTAGTAAATAAAAAAAGCTGAAATCTATTTAAAGAATTTTTTAAATCATTGCTTTGTAAAGATATAAAGTTTTATAAAATTTACGCCTAAGCTTTTTAACACAAGGGAAAACTTCAAAAATAATTGATCTATTTCAGAGACAGTCATAAAAAATACAAAAATTAATTCTTATTTATTAATAAATTATGTTAAACTACTTTATACAATTTGATTACTATGCACGAATTATATTTGAGATGTGAGCAAATTGTACTTGATGTATAACAGCAATTCAATACGGTTAATTAATAAGAAATTTGATACTGGATCTTGCAAAAAGTTTTGTACCATGCTACAACATAAAAAAGTCGCGTTAAGACTTGTGCTGTCTTTAACGTACATAGGTTTCTTCATGATATAAAATTTTGACTTGGCACAAAAATGAACATGATGTTTTTCAAAAATCCCAAATTCAATGCAGAGGAGTTCCAGTTTGCATAAAAATTGAACAAGAAAGATATTTACATATTTGCAAAAAAAGCAGTTTTATCTCTAATAATGACGAATTAAAAGATGAAACACACTATTGAATTGTAACATTTTATACTTTAAAAAATCCTGTTCTCATAACTTAATCGAGAATAATCATCGACACTAGTAATAGGATTTGAGAAAAAAGGAGGTGAGTAATGGAATTCTCAATAAAGTAAAGAAATTCTTACCACACCTTTACTTTTATTGAGTGAAATAGAGCCAGTTGGAATTCAAAAAAATTCTCTGGGTTCTAAATTTTCAGATTGAACATTCATTTTATTGATGAAATGAAAATACATATCTTCGGTTCAGAAGGCATTCCAAGGCTATTCTTAATTATCCTAAAAGAAAATCGGAAACTGCAGTGTGCGATATCGAGTTTCTTCGTCATGTGTTATAAATCTCTGAGAAATTTAAATATGTCAAAGCATGATGATTCTCGATATTATCTTTCGACAGTTGTACAGAATATTATAGTTTTTGTTACACAATGGATACTGGCATTGACATATGTCTATGATACTTTCTCTTCATCCTTTTGAAGATAAAAATTCTATGCAATTTCTGCCTAAATGTCTTTTTATCATTTTATGACGGAATACTAAATAACAGTAATTTTTAAAATTAAGCAAAAAAAATTAAAAAAATTTTATAAGCAATGAACAGTTTTTAATGTGTTTATACGATCAAAATTGATTTAAAGAAACTAAACTCCTGTTTGTGAAAATTGCAACACCATGAAGGAAGCATCATAGTTGAATGAAATTTAATACACAGTTGAGTGGTAATGATACAAATAAATGATTACATTTTCAAACCAAATAAACAATAATAAGAGATAGAAATTAGTATTTTGTGTGGCCACCACGCGCCGCAATAAGAGCTGCTACACGGCGCGGCATGGAGTGAAACAAATTTTGAATATCTGCCTGCGGAAGAGTGTTCCATATTGTTTGTATGCGCAACCAAAGTTCGTCTGTCGAAGCAACAGGACGAGGATCACGAGCGAGACGCCGCCCAACGATATCCCACACATGTTCAATCGGTGACATATCCGGCGAATACGCAGGCCAAGGAAGAAGCTGTACCTGCTGCGAATCAAGGTAGGTTATGACAGTCCTGGCGACATGTGGACGGGCATTATCCTGCTGGAATACAGCCCCTGGCAATCCTTGCAGGAAGGGAATAGCTTGGGGCTGTAAAACTTCGTTTATGTATCGGGTACTGTTCAAATTGCCCACAATTCGTAGCAATTGTGATCGTCCATAATATGCTATGGCACCCCAGACCATAACTCCGGGGTTCGTCCACTGTGGCGTTCGATAATGCACTCCGGGATGTTCCGTTCACCGGCATAGCGCCTGACACGAATTCGGCCATCATGGTGCCACATATTGAAGCGGGATTCGTCAGAAAAGACGACCTGCTGCCAATCAGCACGCCAGCTCCTATGGACATTGGCCCATTGTAGCCGCAGACGGCGATGGTTTTGTGTGAGAGGAATCCTGTATAAGGGAACCCTTGCGCGCAGCCCACGCTGCAGCAGACGTCTCCGAATTGATGAAGCACACAATGACACACCTGTAGCTGTTGACCACTGTGCTGCCAATTGTCTGGAAGAAGCTGTGCGGTCCGTCAGCGCCATATGCACCAGGTGTCTGTCATCGCGAGCTGACGTCACATTCCGGGGTCCACTCCCGGATTTCCGAGCTGTCCGACCCTCGTCCGTCCACAGCTTCCAAACACGCATGATTGTGCTTCTGTTACGCTGCACACGAGCGGCTACTGCACCATGAGATAATCCAGCTTCACGAAGGCCGACGATTCTGCCCCGTTCAAACTCCGAAATTTGCTCAAATTTCGCTCTCTTTCGTCGAAGAGGCATAGTAAAGATTCAGTTAACGTTTACCACTAGCATATAACCACCGATAATCATACACGCCTCGAAACAGCCGTCTATTTATATTCGGTTCGATCCGCCGTTCGGGGGCGCTGCACACCATACGCATGCGCTACCGGTCTGCAATTCTAATCATTTGCATATCATGCCCTACTTTACATTTCCTGAAAATTTCAGCTCACTCACGTATGTCCTTCGTGGTGTTACAATTTTCACAAACAGGAGTTTATTATGGATTTATTAGCTTGATAAAAATTGTTTAATAAGTGTAATCACAAATAAAAAGCATATTGAAATCATGTTCTCCATGGATGTTTCTAAGATTAGAAAGTTTTGGGCAAAAAATACATATTCGTTCATTTCTTTCATATCCTTCATGACTTCGATGACAAGTTTTGTGAGGAAATTCGAGTGCATACTTTCTAAAAGCTGTTTCCCTGCTTAGAGGTTTTGGTTTTCCTGTTAAATGCCTAAGTGATTATTTCTTTTTCTTCAATTTCAATTGAGAGAAGCGTGTTTAACATGACTAAATGGCAGTTTTTGAAAGTATAATTAAGTTCGATTTTAAAATTTTTGTTAAAGTTAATAATTTATTTTATTTTTTTATTTTTTAGTAAACCATGTTACATTCAAATACATCAGGAATAGAAATGTGGTAAAATACAAGTAAAGAAAAACCAGTTGTAGTGCTTACGTCATTAAGAAACACTCATTTCTATCTGCACTATCTTTTACAATTATTGTTTCCATTCTTTGAAATATGTTTCTTTGAGCTTCAATCTCTTATTTCTTTATTTTACATTTATATTACCACCACATATCAAACGGTCTAAGTAACCTACTCACAAATAAGATTGAAATACTAGGACAACAAAATTTTCTAGAATTGAATGCTCTTCAGATACCAAAATAAAAAAAAATATTTTAGAAAATCACTACCACATGATATTGTAGCAGAATATTACAATAACATATCAAAATTAAAGGCAAAAAATATATTTTTATACCGCAATTAGATAAGTTATGCAGAGTTCTAACATCACTGGAAAGAACACTGCTTGAATTATACTATCGAAACGGAGAGAATGCTGGGACAATTTTGAAAGAGTTTCACTATTTCTGGTAAAAATGACATTGACTGATACCAGAGGCTTGCTCTGAAAACTCAACGGCGAAATTTGAATGAATAAGGCAATAAATGTCTTGTGTGGAGTAAAGATAAAATGTAACACTGTCCTTACAGAAGTTGACCCATAGATCATGAAAATAAGCAGTAAATTGACATTTTGTGTATCGGTCATTTCTGGTAACTTTGATAAGTCCTTCTGTAGTAATTGACATACCATACATAGAATTCTAAACATCTACAATCGTAAGAATCGTGCAATTAAGTAATTTTAACTGACAGCTCTATACACTTAGGAAGAAATTTATTCAACAATGTTGTGAGAAATCGTGGTTCGTGATTGTTTGGTTAACTTCTGATTAAGCATGAAAACAATTTTCATCATCATGTATAGGTAAATACTTATAATTATCACTTCTAGGTTGGTCAAACACTCCAAAAGTTGCTCAGCATGCATGAAAATGACCGTATGGGGAGAGTTCACACTTGAATTTATTTTAATATTTTTGAAAAATTGACCCTTGACAGATTAATGGCATGCTTTGTTAACGTAGAATATCAAATATAAGTATACAAGAAACTTTGTTTTCACAAGAACGACCTCTAATGAACATTTCAATCCCAGTTTAACAATTGTTGAGGCAAGCATTTATGGAAACATGAACGATTGTCAATATTTCCCAACAATTTGATCGATTTGATTTCCCTTTTCATGCCTTGTATTGCAGCTTGTAATTAGGAGACTATTTTATGATGTCCATCGGTGAATTTTAATAACTTAGAATCTGTGGTTTATGTGAAGGATTCAACTCCATGTTCAAAACCTTTAAGTTTACTTTACTCTTTAATAGAAGAAAAGATGATTTGCAGAATGAAGAGGGTTTTTGAACGAGATGGTTCATTTATCCAACATGATTTATGCTATCAACTTACATGTATAATAATGCCATGTAAATTAGTGATTTTTTATATTAAGTTGGAAATAAAATATTGTAATCATGTATTTCCTTTATTTCATTATTTTTAAGTGCGAACAGCTGTCATTTATAACTTCTTGAACTGATTTGAAACTTTTTTCAAGCTATAATTCGAAGCGACATCTAATAGCATTTTCTTAATAATTTTTTCTAGTTTGAAAACCTCGGGTGTCAGTCCAGTGTGTCATCTTTCGAAGTGTTTGTTGTGCAAATAATTTTCCTCAGATCATTAAAATGACATTTTTGCACGTTAAATTTCTATATCAATGTTGAAGAAAAAATTTACTGATTTTTGTTCAATATTAAAAAAATCTTAGTTTGACTGTTTTTGTATCGTATAAATTAACATACTTATGCGGGTAAGAGATAGCCTGGGAAAAATTTCATAAAAGCACCTAGAGAAATTCTGCCTTTTTTATTTGCACGAGTTGTTGATTTTGTTCATGTTTGTTACATTAAATGTTAATGATTTGCATTCAAAATAATGAATTAGATAGAAATAAACTCCGAAGAGATATTTTAAACATTTATTTATTCTTTATTATTTGAAATGATACTTTTGCATGGAAACTTTCTTTTAAGTATAATCAGCTGAACCATCGTTAAGTTAAAAAATTAGCCAACCTAAGCAAATTATTATCATTTACAGCCATTTTTTTAAATTATATTTGTCTTAATATTTAGTGACTCATGAAAATTGATATATCTATGGTTAAGTGAACCGTTAAAGTATCAACAATTTATTTTTTGTGTTTACTTAAAAGACAATTATGCATAGCTATTAGCAGATAATTCTCTGAATTCTCGTGAAATTTAAGCAATGAATTAAAAATTAATATTTAAAATTACTTTATAATCACTTTTTTGGAAAATATTTACGTTAATAATTTATTATTTTCATGAATGTATATAAATATTTTCATGAATTATGTACGATGTAATACCAACAAGCTTACTTTTCAAAATATTATTATAATGTATTTATATCATAATACTTAAAACCTAAAATTGAGAAGAAATAAACTGTCAGGATTTTTTATAAAATACGAATTATATTATTTTCTTAAATTACTCAAAAATGTTTTTTTTTGCTTTATATTTAAAAAAAATGACCGCATAATTATAGACCACAAAGCTTACTTTTCACTATTATAAGAAACCGTAAGTCTTATTTTTATCAATGTTCATTATGTCGAAATAAGTGTTTAACATTTTTTCTACTTATTGTCAAAGAAATGAAATATACTTAACTAAAAATTTTGATGCCTTCATAAATAGACAATATACATACTTACATCAAGAAAATTTAAAAAACAATTAATAGTATCTAATATTTTGTTATTGTTGTAACTAATGACACTGGGACAAGCCAGGCTCGCTATGCCTTGGTTATGTGAATTTAAGTCAATTGGGAGCGTCTTTCGTATAATCAGAGCACCATGAAGGGGAAAGTACGAATTTACAATTCAAATCTTCCGATAGATGGCAGCACCAGAGGATCTACTTTTTCAATTTTGGCATTGATCCGAAGGGGAGTAAATTTCTCCAGACCATTGCACCCATGGTAACTGCTCAACGACTGACCTCAGGACTTCCATTTCCACAGATTTAACGAGCACGTATATCGCATGTACTTGGTGGGTCTTTCGCAGAATTGGGAATCGACCCCACCCTTCCAGATAGTAGACCGATACCCTAACCACTAGGCTACCACGCGGCCCCTCTAAAATTTTTATACATATATAAAAATCTCCTTCAAGCTTTGCATTGAAGTTATCAGATAATTATCTCTTTCTTTTTTGCCATCTCTTTAACACAAACTGTTTCATTATATTGAAATTTTTCTTTTTTTTATTTGTTCAATTTTATTTTTGACAGTTAAGGAGAAAATTAGTGTCATCAAATTACAAACCATAAATCTATAGGATCATTAATCAATTGAATGGTAAACAATGATGTTACCGAAACTACTATAACTTTTGTATGGTATCTGTAAAAACTAGACATCTTTTTTTTTCAATGAAGAAAAATTTCACCTAAAGTTAATTTCCTTACAAAAGATATTCGGTACTCCACAAATATCAGAAAATTGTAAAGTTCCCTAAATTATTATGAGAGCATATGTTTTTGCTTTTAGTAAACTAAGCAAATGCTTCTCTTTACGCAATTAAAAATCCAGTTTTTTTATAATTAAGGATCATTCAATTAGTTTTGATAACTCAAACCATGTTTATTTAAGTATAACTTAATATATGCTTTAATTATTGAAAAAGGTGTTGAAAATGAATACATTTTGAATGAGATAAAAGAAAAAAATCTGTTATAAATGATATTAGTTGCAAATAATTTACATTAAAAATGCTTTCAAAAATTATAACTATTAATAAAAAATACTAAAATTAAAAAATTTATGTTCAATTTTAAGCCTTAGTTTTTTTCTGTTTGCTAATTTATTATATTTAATAGTTGTATCAGGAAATTTAGCTACTGACCACAAATTAAGTAAAATAATTATGATATAATGACATGTTCGTGCGCTTACATACACACATTCACACAAATATAGAGATATAGATGTGTAGACAAACATTATTAAACAAGATGCAAGTATCAAATATGCATGTTTAACACATCAAAATTGAATATTGTAATAATGTTTTATTACACATAGCATCTATAATATATTATAATCATAATAATTATGGCGATAACAGTTGTCAACTATAATAACTATGACAAATATAATATGTATAAACACATAAGAAAATGAATAATTTTTAAAGATAGAAACTGATTTCTTCACCGTATTATAAAGAAAAATAGAACTAAATAGAATTCTATTGCAGAACACTTTTTTGTTGATATAATAAATATGAAATAATATTTGCGTTTGCTCAAATTATTATTTTTCCTCTATAAATTGTTATAGACATACTAGTTATGCATTAGGAACCAAAAATAATTAAAATTTATCATATAAAATAAATGTTACTATAAATGGTATGTAAAAAATTAAATTTAAATTATTAATAATTGTATTGTGGTTCTTAGAGATAATTATAATGCAACATAATATACAAAAAACAGTAAACACTATTAAAAAATATACATTTTAATCAAACTCATAAATTATCCAGCTTTCTTAAATATATATAGACAGTTTCCAAGCTGAAATCGATAATTATCCTAGATTTTATAAGTGGCATACAATTAATAAGGAAATTTTATCCACAATGTACTAAAACGCGTCTTAAAAATAATTTTAATCCCTGTTTTGACAAGTATCATAATGGTATTTCATCTTTAAATATGACGTCATGGAAATCTGTAATTGAAGTAATATATTCCACTTAAGTAGTTAGCTATCATCGCACCTTCAAACTTACTACCACTTATCTTTCGTCAAATAAAGATAAATGAGTTATTTTTATGAAAGGTGTTTCAGTGTTAAATATATGCTAGTCCCAATAACTAGAAAATTTTCGACACCTGTTATTCTTTTTGTTAATAATGCTATTCTGTTTTAAAATGCTTCAAATCTAAATAGTTCTCTTCATTGAATGCATTTTTAACGACAAATTAGAAAGGGCAGTTCCCTTTACCTTTAACAATTAGTATTGTTTGAAAAACAAACAAAGCTTGTTTAAAATATTTAAATATATTCTACATATATTTTAAAGTAGATTTCTTGTTCTGAAAACATTATTATTACACTTAAAATGATTTAAGGATTTTGTAAGATATGATATACGTTTTTAATATTTATCATATCCGATATACTTCTCTATATGTAAATCAATCGCTTTCAGCATTATGTACGTTTCTGGTTAATATTAGTGATCAGGTTTTATCTCAATATTATTATTTACTAAGAAAATGTTTTCTACTTAAACTAAGTGTTATAAATTTTATATTTTCAATTTAAACACTTAGTAAGATTATAATGAATGAATTGTGTTTATGTACTAAAAATGTTATAAATGAAAAAAATACTTATAAAAAAGTACAATTTATTATATTTACTATTACAATAGCATTTGCTCAAATAAATTATAATTAATTTGCATTTCATTATTTTTATCAACAAGATTTTTCAAATCATTACAAATAAGAATATCTAGAAAGCATTTTGAGACTGTTTTGGATTTAGGATACATATACAACATATTGATTGGTGTAAATAAGTATATATATATATATATATATATATATATATATATATATATATATATATATATATATATATATATATATATATATATATATATAAATAAATAAATATATATATATATATATATATATATATATATATATATATATATATATATATATATATATATATATATAAATATTTGTATATATATATCGTATAAAGCTGTGTATCTATAAATATAGAAAATCTACAAAATAAACCTTATCTTGATTCAATTAAATAGATAGTTATTTTGAAGAATTTAGTGTAAAAATTAACAATCATCTCTCAACATAGATTTCAGTAAAACTCAGAACAATATAAACTTTGAAAGAACTAAAAATTTTACAGTAAAAAATTTAAATGAACTTGTCTTCCCTGTTGTTCGTTACGAGTTTTTATATAAACTAAGGAATCCAGAAAACTCAGCAATCAGATATTCCAGAAGAGCCGATTGTAAAAAGCACAGAAACAAAGTAGTAGCTCCATAAATTGCAGTGTAGAACCCTGAACCGCTTTCATTCCAAAAGGATATTTTCAGATAAGGGATAAATGATGAAATATATTTGTAGTTCAGATAGCTAAGTTTAGTAAAAAAAGATTGATCTGTAAAGGCAATTATTTATAAATGAATCAAATTACCTCCATGTTGACTGACAACTGAAACAAACAGGCATCATTTTCGGATTGATGAAATATGAATATTTACTGTGCATATTTGAAAGAAATCACATATTCTTATAGTTCTCTTTAATGACTTTAAAATTGTCAGATTTTACAACTTTGTTATACTTGGTTCGGTCAACATTAATGTTATTAAATGTTCATTATGCGTTTCACAAATTATTAGAATAAGTTTTTATACAATTTATAATATATTAAGAATATCTCAAGTGTCTTAAATAAACTAAAATTTTGAAAGATAAAAGTTAATCGTTTAATAATTGAAATAATAAAAAAACCTTTAATAAATAAAATGTAATTAATAAAAAATTCGGAAAATTAGATTTCAGGAAAAAAACGTATTAAGTAAATGTTGAAAAAGAGTAAAAAGTTCCTTACAATGCTTTATGTAATTAAAAATAATCTTGCAAAGTATACTCATTCATTTAATTTACATAAAAGCATTTTTTATAATTTTGACAGGCTTTATTGTTTTTTTAATTCTTTTAAGGCGTAAGGAATTCAAATATTTTTCGCTGAAAAATAACTGTTTTTAATTTTAAGAATAAAATACCCTTAAGTAACTTTTGTTGAGAGTCGTTGAATTCAGCAATATTTATCAAAAAGTAAATCAGCACATTGGTTTTTAAGAAAAAAAATGATTAAAAATTTATATTCAAATGAAAAATATATGTTAAACTATTATGCAATTTTGTAATTAAATGTTTGATGAACATTTAAGAATCAATTCGTTAAAGCTTGAAATACATAATAAAAGATTAGACAATAATAAAAACAATTCTTATTAAGAAATTAAACATTCGTAAAACTACTTTTACTACATATACGAATGAATGTGAAAAATCATACTTATTCAAGATACATTCATAACTAGATTTATAATTATGTGAAACATTACTCATATTTATTATTAACATTATTGAGAAATAACCAGAATTTTAACTTTATACGTATGCTCAAGGAATGTTAAAAAGTAAGTATTGTATTTGCCTATTTATTTATTTTTAATTATTTAGCAAGGATAATTGCAAATGGTGAAGAGTTTCACTGGTATTAAAAAGTTTTTACTGTATTAATTAAATTCTATTAGAAAATGTATATAGCTTTTTTGAATAACAGTTGTAAGTATCCCTTTTCTCCCACGTTCTAAAAATAATGTCATTTTTTTCAAAATAGATGATGGATGACTTATAAATTCAAAATAGAGATATTCTAAAATTATCTTTAACAGTGCTGTTTAAAAATAAGTAAGCAATAATTTTTTTTACATATGCAACTGTGTTTATATAAGCCTCTTCAGAAAGGAATGTTAATTAAAAATAATGATCAATTAATAATGAACAATACAATAGAAATAAATACAGCTCAAAATAATTGAAATAAAAAATATATTGATAATTTTCATTAATTTAAATTTTTAAGTAAATGTATTTAATTCCTCGATATAAAGAGTAAATTAATGAAAAATTAACTCCTCAGAATAGTTACTTATTGAACATTTTTAACCAAGGACACCTGACGAAATTAAGACCTTCTTACTAAAAGTTTTTAACCTAGTTTACTGTTAAGAATTTTTTCTAGCCCCATCATTAAGTTTTCTTTTTTCTTTTTATTGATATTTCATCTTTTCCTAAAATTAATTTGGGAAAACCAAGATAACCCACTTCATATATCAATTTTTATATAAGTCTAGTTTTTTTTTTTTATCCAAGTAAGAAATCCAATTACTTTCTTTTCTATATATTATATGGATTTAGTTGAAGCTTTTAAAGCAAACTTTTTCGAATGAGAATTTTTATGATGAAAACGTTGCCAAATAAGTTTTTGAAAATTACATTTTCATAGAGATTTATCTTATAAAACATATAAAAATATATATCTATATATAAATTTTCTTTACCGTTATTAATATTTTATTTTAAAATCAAATATTTCACAAGACAATATATTAAAATCTAAAACAGAAATAATTTTACAAGATTTTCATACATATATATATATTTACTGCAAAACAATTTTGGTAGTCAAAATATAATTATGATACAATTGAATTGAGTTAATAATTACGTTTTAAGAAAAGGTACTTTTCCGAATTTGTTTGATATTATCTTGTTTCAAATTTAATGTCTTCATTAATAAAACTTTGAATTTTGGACCTAAAATTTGGTGAAAAATATTCTTAACATATTTGAAGATTTTGCCATTTATTAAGATTTTATATTTAATAAATAAGAAAATCATATATTAAAGTTTTAATATCTTATCACATTCCATATATAATGCATGCATATATATCTTTTTGATCAATATTTGAGTTATATAGCAATGCAATATATTCCAAAAAATAAATGAAATGATCTCAGTTTTCTAAAACAAGAGAAAAATGTGCATTCATTTTTGGCTGTAAAAATTCCAAAACTATGAATAAAAGAAAATAAAGAAACTTAGTAAGCATAAACAGTATAGACTGCAAGTAAAGTAATTAAGTTCCCAAGCAGTTTGTGTTAGTATGAAGGGTATGAAACTTGTGAAAACCAATAGTCATAAATGTTGCTTCTGACAGCTAAAATGTTCCTGGCATGGAGTCATGTTATATAAGAGAAAATACCATTCTATATGTCACTACATATTTATGCAATCTCCATCAATATTGAAAGCTAGAGAAGAATGCCTGACAATTGTGACAGTAACCCATGACCAGATTATTTCAGTTGATGACAAATCTAGAGTTTATGCAAAACGAGGCAATAACTAAATAATTTTGTATCAAGGAAGATTAGAACACGATGCGCAAAATGACTTTTCGCATTATCTAATAAGAATTCATTTCAAAGGTCACGAAAATAAAACTTAGTGAATGGTCTAAAACTATCAGAATTATTCTAATCAACCTTTTCATCACTATCAATTCAATGTAGTGACGTAGGCCGAATTAGTAGTTTTATGACTATATCCATCTTTATTACTGGGGATACAAGAGTTGTATTCCGAATAATAAACCTGGGGAAACAGTAAAAAATACCCTGTAATTTTTACTGTTTCCTTAACACATTCAATCTTTACTTATACTATAAAAGTACAATGTAGGGCATACGGAATTAAATTAACTAAAATGTTAAATTAATGTATAAAACAAAAAAAGTAGAGAGTTTTAGTCTGGAATTCAGAAAAACAAGTAAGTTCATTAGCCAAGTCACACCGAACATCTTGAAATTAGTCTGCAAGCAGAACGAAATGGGCATGAGAAAATCAAATGTTCTACACTTTAAGACAGTGATTCTCAACCTGTAGGGCTTGAGCATATCCAAGAAAAAATGTTATTTAAAAAAATTGATTAAGTGACTGAAAGGAAAGAACACACTCTCACATACAAAACAAAATATATTTCGACATATTTAATAATTAACTTATTAAATTAAAACACCTGACTAAATTAAAAACAAATTTAGTAATTATTAGTGACTTCCTTGGGTCTGTCTTCCAGAGCAAAGTTTTTCGAAGGAGGGTGTAATATTTGAAATAGACACTTTCAGTTCTTTTTCTATATTTAGCTTAGATTTATATTTTGTCTTCAAAGAAGCCACCACAGAAAATCCAGTTTCACAAAAGTAAGATGTTGAAAATGGTAGTAGAATGCGAAATGCCCTTGTTTTTAGTGCAGAAAACTCATCATCCACTCCTGCCCAAAATTCAAAGAGTAATTTAATACTCAATTGTCGCTTGGTTTCACTGCTTGCCGTGAAGTCTATGAAGGTTTCTTCCTCCTTAATTGAGAGTCCTTCGGGAGTATTTTGAAATGGATGCCACACCCACTTGTAACATGAAATCAGTTTGTCGTCAGCAAGAAAGTATTTTTTTAAAATTCTTTGCTAGCATTGCTAAATGATTTTCAATGGTTACAAAAATCATTTTTACATGTTGTTCTTCAGCCGTGTAAGCTTTAATACAATCATTCAAATTTGCAAACATTGTTAAGTTTTCTTGCTTTAAATTTCTGCTCCACAATTCCAATTTTCTACAAAAAGCATTAATTTTATCAATCGTATCGAATATATGTGTATTTGCTCCTTGCAATAGAAGATTCAAATTATTTTATTTCTTGAATATGTCGACCAATTAGCTCAATTTCATCACAAATAAACTATCGCGAAAATTCTCCCATTTCGGTCTGTTTTCATCTTCTAGTAAAACGGCAATTTCTTCTCTTAATTCATAAACACGTTAAAAAATTTCCCTCGTTATAACCATCTTACCTCGCAATAAAATAATAACGCTGAATGTACTGCACCCATGTATTTACAAAGTGCGGAAAAGATTCTTGATTTCAGAGGTCTCATTTTTTTACAATTTACTACGGTTACAACCGTAGTAGCACAATATTCAAACCAGGACTCATTTCTTTGGAAGCCAAAGCTTCTCTTTGGATCATGCAATGTATCCAGACGCACTGTGGTAATTTTTGTTTCATAGGTGCTTGAATACTTTGGAATCTTCCGGACATAGAACGAGCACCATCGGTGCATATTCCGGCTCAATTTTTCCATTCCATGTTTGCCTCGTTCATAAAATCATCTAAGATACCAAATAATGCGATAGCTTTGCTTTGAGTTCTATTGGCTTGCAGAAAAATTCTATTGGTTTACTGACAAATCATCACAAAATCTAACATAGGCAATGAAATGAGCATCTTTATTACTAGTCTGTTGCCTCATCAAGTTGTATTGAAAACAATTTGTTACACAACTTCGACAAAAGCTGACACTCTACATCCTTAGCTAAATCAGCAATTCGACGGGCAACAGTATCATTTGAAAGAGGTTTAGACTGCAATTATTTTGCAAAATTATCTCCAAGCATAATTTCTATAATCTCAATTGTGGCTTGCAAAACAAGTTCTTCAACAATGGTGTGATTCTTTTTACATCTGACTATTTTTTATGAAACTTTGTAAGATGCAATTAAAGCTTTTTCATTCACAGAGAAAGTTTTTTAAACAATGATTTTTGCTTTTCATATGATTTTAATTTTACTTAGAAGAATTCTCTGGGATTGTTTACGTACTCATTATGAAGCGTTTCCAAATGTGGTTTAAGTTTATTAGGTTTCATGTTGTTTGCCGCCAACATTTTTGAGCAAATCTTACTCAGGGGCCTTTCTTCCTCATTTACTTCAGTACCAGTGAACCCAAAATTTAAGTATTCTTGAGAATATTCTCTTGAATTTATTTTCGGAACCACGCTCGTCTATGTACTTGTTGATGCACGTCTATCATCTAATGCTCGCTCACGCCTGCTTAAAAATTTATCCATAGTTCTGCATAAGTCTGCTGCCATAAATATTTAATACTGTGAATTGCAATTACACGAAAATATATATAGCATACACATATCAGAATAGATTCAATAGGGATAGAAGGAACAACTCGAATGAGATTGTCTGAAATTGAAATTAGGGTCATAGAACTTTCTCCTTCTCCCTATGAGAAAACATTTGTTCACATCTGCGCACGATCCTAACTTCACTTTTAAGCTGACCAGATAAATTACAGACAAATCGAAATTTCTCGCGAAACCGTGAGAATGCCCGATATGGCTGGACGCAAGAGCAATAAAAAGGCATAGTATTCTTGATTTTTCAATGCTGAGGATTGGTGTTGCAAAATGTCAATTAATATCCGTATTCTTGGTAATTTGTAAAGTTTGAAATTAGGGTTGTAGTGTAGGTTTAGCGACAAAATACTCAAAATACATTATTATTGTATGCATTTTAACGTTTGGGTGGGGAAGGGGGCGCGATGAAAAATATGATTGAAAATTGGGCTGTGAATACTAAAAGTTTGAGAAACACTGCTTTAATGTATTTTAAATGAACATTCACGGCAATTTTTTGATCTTAGATTAAAATAAAATACGTTATTTTCAAGCTTATAGTGGCTGGATAAAATCTTTAACAAACTTAAACTTTGTTTTTACCTGGAAAAGTAAAATTAATAGAGATGAAATATTTAGAATTTAGTCTAAGGAAAACAGAAAAATTTTTTATGACCTCAGGATTATAACATGAAATATATTTCTCATTCCACTTAGCTAAAAACTTCTTATAATAAAAAGAATTCAACAAGTTGTTTGCGAATCTAGTATTGATAATTGTGGCTCAATTTAAGGCATCAATAGTTAAGGAATCAACTCTTTCATTTTTATAGAATCAGTGATGAATCACGCAAATTGGATATGATTTCCCATTTCACTAAGAGAATTGTCAGCTAATAGGATTTTGATTTGAAATTTGTCGTTGATGTGTGGTAATACTGTTCAAAAGATGAAGAGAAATATTATATGAACAAATACGATATCTTGAGGATGCTGACCCATTATCAAAGATTCATTTGATTAAAAAATAATTAAGCAGACACTCTGCCTTAAGAACTAATTAGTTATTTTTGTACAATGTTTAACATAGCAAATCTCAAAATATCTGTCAAAAGGAACATTCTATGCTGTATTGCCAAAGAAAGCCTAAGTAATGATTACTGAATTAAGAGTTTGTTGTCCAACATTGTCGTATTGAATAAGCAAAAATTGCACGTGATGGAAATAAATTAATTTCCTTACTAATGTAAAATAATAGGATGTACAATTTTCCAAGGCTGACATCACAGTGTTTATCCTCTCGAACATTACCTGTGGAAGTGCGTTGAGATCTTGACAGCTATTCACTATGACTCTCATCAATGCAGTAACTATTCTGAGGAGCTTGCATATTTCATCTTTATTCTCCAATCATGTAAATTTGCCCATAGCAAGATTCTTCTTTTCTGGTGTCACAATTTTTCTTTTTGTACATTCAATCAGGATTTTTAAGGAATATATATATATATATATATATATATATATATATATATATATATATATATATATATATATATATATATATATATATATATATATATATATATATATATATATATATATATACATTCAATCTGAATGCCAGCAAATGTACTGAATGTCAGCACCAGAATGTATGAATGCCAGCAAATAGACTAAATATCAGTGTTTTATCTTGAAGTGTTGAAGCTCGTGTTAATTTTAAATTTTTAGCTTTAATCAATAGTCACATCCCAATACGAAAATGCATGATCATTCGTGGAACGCAAACTTCAAGAGTTAATCTTTTTATATATATATAACTCTAAAATTCTTCTTTGGGCTGTTTGATTTGCCGATCTATCGCCAAACGTAAATGTATGTTAAAAAACAACTTGTCCCTGAGATACATTCTGTAGGTATAGTAGACATATTTTTGTTTAGTATACGCAAAATGAACTGCTAGGCAGCCAGCATCACTTTAATTATATTCCAAAGCCTGTGATAGAGGTTATAGCCGACAATAGTGGCTATGCTTACTTTTGTTATCATCCACACTTGAAAGACTTATGTCATTTCTAGCATGTGACTTATGTATAACTTGTTATTTGTATATTGAAATTAAAGGAGGTGATATCTTTTTTTGCGTGTTTCATCAGATCAGCTATCAATGAGTATATATATATATATATATATATATATATATATATATATATATATATATATATATATATATATATATATATATATATATATATATATATATATATATATATATATATATATATATATATTTAAATTCCTAATACTTTATTTATTAGATAATATTTTTTGAATATGTTTAAACTCTTAATATAATTTAAAAAAAACACTTTTCTCGTTAAAATATAGGCAAATTATATCATGCTAAATTTATTTAGTTTATATCTTTTAGAAGTATAACACGTTAATAATAATAAAGAAACGTGATTTCAAACTAATGATTTAATTTGATGTAAAAAAATGCACATTTTCTTATACATAATACATGCTTCATCCTAATGATTGAATGAAATGACATTTTAGTTTAGTACGTTATCCACTTTGAATTATTTGCAATTAATAATGGAAAATTATTGTATTTATTTGGTTTTAATCTTTGTAAAGAAATAAGTAGTAGCTTCAAAAAATATTTCGAAACAAGTAAAATAGAGTTTCTGTTCTTTCATAAATTTAAAGTAAAAATGAGTTGTGTTTTATGATTAACCTTAACATTGAAAATGCTTATAAAAAGATATGAATTCAATGTCTCAAATGAATATTTATTCATCTTTCTCTGCGATTTTATCAGCTAATTATTCTTTTTCCTTTGATAAAACATGATGTATATATGAAACTTTTGTTTCTATATTTTTAATCATAAATATAATAGCATTTCATACAAAATACTGCGGAATAGTTGGAAACCTTTGCAATGATGGGTTTTTTCTGTGAATTTTCCGTTCAGAAGTGTTTTTACAAAAAATATATCCCATTAAAATATCACACATACGTCTTTAAATCAATATCTCTCTCTAATTGGAAAATTTAGATTTTCATTTCAATATTCTTTCTACGAAGCAAATTAAAAAATATATAGTGTATAAATAATAATTTGCTACCATGTTAGAATTTTATTTGTATACTCTAAATATTTTAAAAGCTATTAAATCTAGGATAGTATTTGATTAGCTGACACGATTTTCTTATATAAAACGCATACGATTTTTACAAATTTTAAAATTTTTCAAGCATCAAATTACTTGTAAAGATTCAATATTTTATAATTTTCCTGACACGTTTCAGTATAATCAAAATTATAGAAATTTAAAAGACTAGTTTGATTTTTAGTTACATGAATTTTCCCGATTAACTTGTAAAAAACTTGCAAATAATGAGCAGCACATTCTTCAGGTATGAACTTAAAAGGAAAATGACACAGCAAAAACTTTAGTATTTTAAATATTTTAATGCTTTCGTTTACATATACTTAAATATTTTTGTGATTATAGTAATTATTTAATAATATATGGTATATGAAATAACTGATTAATAGGAATTTTATTATTTGATTGCGATTTTTATATTCTAAAGAAAATAATCTAGTTTTGTAGATTTAAGAAAATATATCCAGAATAGAAAAATGACTAAAATAAGTGTTATATAATCCAAAAATTCAAAGTACTTATTTAATTTTTATATTTGTGGTAGTTTTTTTAAAGTGCCAAAACACATAAAAACTCATTATCCCATTTTTGATTGAATTTTAAGGTGCACCATTGTAAAAATTGCATGTTGAATGTTTAAAACGTTATTGATTTTTAAACTTTACATCAGAAATATATACTTCAGAAATTACATCATAATATTCATCAATAATTATTGAAATTTATACATTTTTTCAAGTATTTCAAAAACTGCGCTTTTGATACTAAGCCTTTTGTAAACATTTTTCTCATCTGCTTTATTAAAAAGTCTTGGTGTTGTCTTGGTGTATGTGAAATATATTAGTAATACTTTAAATTACATTGATAAACATTTTATTGAAATTGCTTCAAGAACGTAATTTTTAACTCATATTCGAAATATTTTTAATGTTCCAAAATAAATAAAACTCTAATTGAAAGTTTTGTAGTAGGTATTAAAAAATATGTTGTAAAATTGAGATATAAATTAAATTTGAGAATTCAAATACTTAAACAGTTGTACATACACTTTTAAATTAATTTGACAGAATAAATTATTTTGCTAGAATTTAATAATGCAAAATATGACTTTTTTAAATAAAATAGTTATTCTCTCTAAACATGAAAACTTAATTCATAAAAGGTGAGATTTTGCCTGAATGGTTCCAGTTTTAGAATATGGATAATTGTTATACAAATAATTTCCTTATATATTTTATCTGCATTATTTTCATGGTTTAAATTAAGTATTTTCAAATATATCAGAAAATACTCAAATAAACAATAAAATTATAATAAATTTAATAGATATCATATTTTTCATAATCATTTTATTAACAAGCGTAAATAATATCTATTTATGTATGTAAAATTTTATTATTGATAAATGGTGCTATTTATTTAGCTGTGCTGAAGACTAAAATTGAAAACTGTTTTAAATGCATAGAAATGTGTATTATAGAGTAAGAAGAAAATTTATTATAACGAAGTATAACACTTTTAAGTATCTTATTTATTTTGGCTTCCCTTAGAAAGAGTGTGCATAATGTTTTTAACATTGGTATTAACTTCATTTAAACAATTAATATGATTAATCTTCAAAAGCTGCAAATGATGACAAAGAGCATATATCCTTTATTCCAAAATGCAATTTTTTAAAAAAATTCAACTATCAATAAAATGCAAAATAATATATCTTTTTACACTAAATGATAAGAATATAATAAATTTGTCAAACATTTCCCCAATAAAGGGGAATTTCAATATACAGTTTGTTCATTCCTAATCCAAATAAAATTAATCTGACTTTAATGGCAACTTCTGTGTACAAGAATTTTAAGCACTATGATGGTTACCAAACTTCCATTATAATCCATTTTCAGATTTTATATTCTTGAGTTTTATATATTTATATATATTGAAAAGTATGATTGTATTTCTGCATGTGTCTCTTTGATTTGTCAACGTAGTCTTTTCTCTGCAAAATATATTCAACAAGTAAATAAAATATGACAAGTAAATAAAATTTTGTAGATATAAGAAATTATTTAAAAAATTTTATGCTTGTAAGCTATTCATTTGGTGGCTTTGAAAATATTTTCTTTGCTCACAGCGATCTTAAAATTAAATGAAGTTATTTTTTCCTAAAAAATAAGTGTAGATACAATATAAGTTTTAATAGTCATTAAAAATATTTGGATAAAAAAGACACAAATATTTTCATACCTCAGTATTTTCTAAGAAGTTATGTTTGTAAGCTATTCATTGCATGGCATTGAAAATATTTTCTTTGCTCACAACGATTTTAAAATTAAATGAAGCTACTTTTCCTAAAAAATTAGTGTAGATGCAAATATAAGTTTTAATAGCCATTAAAAATATTTGGATAAAAAAGACACAAATATTTTCATACCTCAGTATTTTCTAAGAAGTTATGTTTGTAAGCTATTCATTGCATGGCATTGAAAATATTTTCTTTGCTCACAACGATCTTACAATTAAATGAAGCTACTTTTCCTAAAAAATTAGTGTAGATTCAAATATAAGTTTTAATAGTCATTAAAATATTTGGATAAAAAAGACACAAATATTTTCATACCTCAGTATTTTCTAAGAAGTTATGTTTGTAAGCTATTCATTGCATGGCATTGAAAATATTTTCTTTGCTCACAACGATCTTAAAATTAAATGAAGCTACTTTTCCTAAAAAATTAGTGTAGATGCAAATATAAGTTTTAATAGTCATTAAAAATATTTGGATAAAAAAGACACAAATATTTTCATACCTCAGTATTTTCTAAGAATTCTTCAAAAAATTGATACAAACTATTGTTTTTAACATTTAGGATAGTTATAATTTTCCTTTATTTATTTATCTTTTTATCTATTCTAGCCATGACACTAAATTAATCATTGAATATTGCCAAAATTTGATTTACAATTTTTAGTGTACTGAAACCGGCAACACCTTTTCGAAGTTACTTTTATTTAAAAATTCATCTTCATTTTTAAATATTGCATTTTTGATGTATCTATAAGGAATTACAGTTATGACATCAGCTGTTTAAATCTGATTAATAAGATGGACGAAATACAAAATAAAGCAAGTGTTAAGCAAAATATAAATAATAATCTGATGCACAATATTAATGAACATTTCTTTGAATAGTTAATAAACTAATAATATAATAATTTATATCTGAATAAAATGTATGTTTTTATCACTGATTTTATATTTTAAAACTTGTTTTTTCATATGTTTAAAATATCATTTAGATTTATATAAGTTAAGTTTACACTAAGCAAATTTAATTAAATTGAAATTTAAAAAGTCTTTCCACTTTTCGCAATTTTTCTTATTTTATTATAATATATATTTTTAAATACAACGTATTTCATTTATTTTTCAATCTGCATTCAGCACGCTAAATTTAGCTCATTTAGTTAATTGACATGCAGATTTAGAAATTAAATAAATATGTTTACAAAAATCAGACAATTTAATTCAGTGTTTTGGAGGATTAAAAATTTATTAAATTAGATTATTCTCTTTCATCGTTACTTTTAGTTCACAAGTAAAAATTATTTCATCTTAAAGTTGTTTTAGTTATATCAGCTACTTTTTATATCGAACCAAATAATATAAGAATTTATTATTTTTATTTTTAACATTTGTATAATTTTCAAGGGAATAAACTTCTTTCGTTTACATTTATTAAAAATAATTATATATAGATTTACATCTCTAATCAAACAATAGTCATATAATTGATAATTGCTTAGTTCATTAAAAAAACGTTTAAAAGCGGATAAATTAAATTAAAATATTTAATGTTATTTAATTATTGTATTAAACAATTATAATACTCACAATCATACTCGAGATTTCAGTCATACTTAAGTTGCAAAATATTACACCATTTTCTGAATTGTTATGTTCTCTTTTTCTATGAATGTTTTCAATAAATGAAAAAGAATTTTTGTGACTTTCTGGTAATTTTATTTATTTTTAATGAAATTTATTTTTATATTCTTTACTCTTGATATGTAGCAGAATTATGCAAAGTTATTACCTGAGTGACAAAAAGTAAAAAAATTAAACTCCGAATAACTAGAATAAAAGTTATAAAAGATTAAAAATAACCATTATATGCAAAGCATTTTATGTGCTGTTCCATAAAGGATGCTTTACAACCTAAATATACGAAACTGTGCATCTTTGGTCGTAAAACTAATTTAAAATAGTTTATGCATCTAAAAGTGCTATGAATTGTAAGAGTTTAAATTATTTTTTTATCCTATAAGGATATTAAGGAGATTTATTTTACTATTTACACGAAATAAATTTATGTTTCCTTATTTTTGAACTAAATTTTTTTTCAAATAGCAGATAGTGAATTTAGAATGATTTACAGTAAATTTTAACTGTACTAAAATACTTTTTTCTGCTGTAATAGATAATTTATTCTCGAATTCTTTTCTTAGTACGAGCTTTTATGTTAAAAAATTGAATTTACTTTCCAAAATATTAATTAGTGTTTAATAAGACATTTTTAATTAAAGGAATATTATTGGTTTTAAATTTACATTAACTCAGGACCAATGTATTCAAAATTAAAGTAAAACAACTTCATACGGTATACGGTATTTTGTTTATAAAAAAACATCAACTTTTTCTTTTAAATATACATTTTGAATAAAAGTCTGAAAAATGTACTTGTCAAATAATTAAGTTAGTTATTCATTCGTGTTAATCATTATTTTGGTGTGACAGAGTATTCACTAAACATTGATTAATACGAGTAAACATTTTGCTGAATTTTGTAGAAAATTAAAAATAAGTAGGTAACATAACATTGTCAAGATTTCAGTTATATTAATAGTAAAAGGCATTGCTTTTTATGAATTACCTGAGGAAATTTTATTCAATGTTAATAAATACATAGAAATCAACACGTACATAATATAGTACTGTTTTTAGATACCTTCACGTGTCATTAAAAAACAAATGAAGAACAACCAAAAATAATTTTCTTCATAATTTAGAAAAATAATATCTATCCAAGAATAGCATTTTCATTAAACTTTGATCACTGGCAAGAATATGTTTATTTATAAATATAGAAAAGTACAGAGTCATTCAAAGTTTAAGATTAAAAATGTATAATTCTTTTTAAAAAATTTGTATAAAATAAGCAATTTTGAAAGAATAAAGAATTTGAAATTAGTTATATTTTCTCGAATAAATTAGTAAATAAAAAGCATTAAATTAGTTTTACATAACAAGGAAATTTGGAAAAATGATTTCTTTAATAAGCAGTAAAATAAGCAATTTTAAAACAAAGAAAATTTTATCAAAAAATAGTATTGAATAAAACTGAAACTATTTATTATAATTCAAAATAATATGAGGATCCAAAATTATTTTATGTTATGTTAAAATTATTTGTAACTTAAAATTTTCTATCATTAAATTTTCTATCAAAAAAATAAATAACTAAGCAAGATATTAAAAAAAATGTTTTGTTAATGTTCTATAAGATAAAATGAATTTTGTCTTCAAAATAATATAGCTATTTAAAAGTTTACAAGAATATAGAAATAGCATATTTTCGAAATAACAAATCATACCAATAACATCATTTGAAAAACAATGACGAAAGGACTAGCGTAATTTTAGATTAACTTTAAATGTTGCTTTATGGAAATTAAAAAAAGAAAACCAAGACTGTTAAAAACTGCATGAATAAATTTGGTTGGAATTGTGGGAGGTGATGTGTCAAAGAGGTGAGAACCTATTTTAAAAATTTGTATTTAAAAGTTTAACTAATTTACATTTTGTTTTTAAAAATCATATAATTTAGATGACCTAAGCAATAAATAAAATACACTTTAGTATAAGTCACGAACGAAAACTATAAATGCCAAATTTGTAATGATTATATAATAATATATGAAGAGCTTTTATGTATAATTATATCTATGATTTTCAGTGGTTTTGTTTCGAACATAAATTCTCATTGGCAACAATTTCAATATAGTGGAAATGTCAGTAGACGTTACACTGTATGTCGTCCCCGAGGAAAATGTCAAATGACAACCAGTATTTGGTAGTAACGGCTAAAAGAAACAAATGGATCACAACAACAGACCTGTTACTTAATCTGTCATCAGCCACGGGTACGTATACTTCTCAAAGCAAACTACGTATAGACGTTTTTGACAGAATAATCTACATGTTCGCAATCTTGTCAGATGTGTTCTCTTTACTGAAACTCACTATCACCAGCATTCAGCATGTATTAGAGAACATGCAATGGGGACACAGCAGCAGTGGGCTAGTATTACATTTTCCAACTAGCTGTGGTTTAGTTTGTAGTCCAATTCTCGGACATTCATATGGAAAATACGTATGCAATACCATCAAGACAACATCATTGGATGCCAACATTACAATGATGCAGGATTGCTTGTTTGGGAAGGCATAATATTGGGCTCAAGAACATATCTGAATGTTAAAATTGAAACCATGAGACATCGTTCTAGAACAATATTTCCTTTTGCTTAGCGGCACCCTGGCAACACAAAATTTTTGTTCATAGTTGTCAACGTCAGTCCTCACTGTCCGAACATTGGCAGTGACTGCTTTTTAATCGGAGTATATGACCCGTAATAAATGAAAAGCATTCTCATCGGACTAGAATTCGATAGAACATGCTCGGAAAGGCATAGTCAACAAACTACAGCTTTCAACCATCTTCTGCAAATGTACTGGAACTTTGGAGAGCATTACTTGCTGAGTGAAATTCTCTGTCCCAAACGCATCTCATTAATGTAATCCTAAACATGGTTCGGTGTTTTAAAGATTGTATTTCCTCGTATGGACTTACAGTATTGTTGTACAAGCATACTTTCTTGTACATAGCCTTAAGGGGGCTTTACAAGTTAGATAAAAGCATCCAGATGGATTCTTCGTGATTTGGAAGAAAGGACCAAGCAGAAAACAGACAACACTTACTCTGTCACCCCTAGAGATATCATTTCATTTGGAAAACCTTCTACCAATCACAGTTTTAACGTGCCACAACATAAAATGTAGCCTGCACGTCGGATCTTCCGTTACGCCTGACTTCGAACTCCCTACCTTCCGATAATGAGAACAACGCCCTAACTACCAAGTCAAACATACAATGTATTAACCATAATACCAACAACATACTGTTTCTTTTTATACGAGTTATATTTAGTGTAAATGGTTTACAAAGCTATAATAATGGTTTGTATGCCTTGTGTCATATATGCATAATCTCCTTTGTTTTTTTCATGTGTTTAATAAGTGGAGTTTCTGATTAAATCATGTTAGTATTAACTTCTGTTAATTCATGTTAGTCTAGTTACAGCATTAACTTCTATTTATGAAAATGTATATATTTGATCCAGTTTTGAAAAGGGTGAAAGCAGAAATATTAGCAAAACAGTTTTCTCGGTGGTATTTTTAACAAAATATTAAAATCAAAAAGAAAGAATTTTTTTATTAAATTTGAAATGCTGTAGATCTAACCTTAATTCAGCATGACAATTTTGGGTTCATTTGGACTATCAAATATTTCAAAATAGCTTTCAATTTAGTTTTACACACGAATGGCTAACATCCATTAATGGACAGAAACTCGAACGTTTTGATCGAAAGCTTGTTTAATCAAAAAGAGTATAGGAAGTTAATCAAAAATTGGTGGATAACATTAAAAAGACACTTTATCCCACACACAAAACATGATCCACAGACTAAGGCAGGCTTGCTGTGTATATACTATTCCAAAAATTGTTGGAATAAAGAAATAGGGACAAATGTATACATACTGGTGAAAATTGAGCAAAATAGAGCACACCCGTGGAGTTATTTATCTTTCCACAAGTAGTTTCGACCGACAGCTGTCTTTACTTCTACTTTAGAGCATGTTTACGACATTGATTGGAAATATTTCCCTTCGATTTATTATTAATGACTGGCAATTAGGGTGTCCGTTAAGACAATGACTGTTATTGACATCATAATATGGAAGCCAATATTTATAATGTTGACAGGGTAAATAGGTAGGGAAAACAAAATGTTACAATTTTTAAGTGACTCACGCTGCTCTTTTTTCTTGATAATCATCGCATACTAATGAGACGTTGACGCGGAGACAAGTGCAATCTGATGATTATAGTTGAAATCTCTAGCATTCAACAACTACACATCATGATTTGGTTTGTAATTGCTTACAATTCCAGACAGACTTAGAACATATATATGATAACCTAACAATATGTGGATGATGTGCTGCGACCGGTAAACTTCCATATCTTCAGGAAACGTCTACTGGAGAATATCGACCGGAAATACCTCTACCGTAAGCTGAGAGCATCAGTCTATGTTTTCTAAGGAGTACGAATATTTTCCTGGTTAAAATTCTCTAATAATCTCTCAAAAAACGAACACAATTCTGATGTTATTGCATGAATTTCTATAGCATAATACTGCAGTTTTCCGAACACGAACAGTGGAAATATTTGTAACGTGATGAAGATGAATTTTTCGTGGCATTATCCACAATCTCATTGATTTTATACTCATATGCGTTACTTTGTGTATTGCTGTCATCAGTGATCCTAAAATATTAATCTTAAATTATAATACTGTCAAATCAGCTTACAAAAAGGCTGTAAGAGCAACATTCATACTGCTTCAACAAAATCAACAAATAATAGAAAAATTGCATACTATATAAAATAATTCTGTATTCCAATCTGAAACGTTAACCATTATTGAAATATTACATGTAGTATTGCTTTCTTAAAAGTTGCAATGTTTTATCCAACAACAGCTTACAAATTTTTACGTTTGCTTGTGACAATATATGTCAGCCATACTGGAACAAAATTCTAAAAGGAACACCGATTTTTACAACACTTGCTTTTTGGTCTACAGATCTCTGGTATAATTTAGTCACATTTTTTCCATATAAACATTTTGCACCTTACTATAAAATTTATGATTTTATCATTGAAAAATGACTGCCCATCCTCCAGAAGAGTAAATTAAACGTAGTTTATTTAAATCTTAAGGTAGGAGTTATTAGATTTTGAGAAAATAATATCTTTTTTTATTTGTTTCCTCTTATAGAAATATTTTTTCTTTATTCAAATTTTCAGTTATTTTCATCACTCTGCAAAATTTAATTTCACAATCATGAGAACTATACATTTCTTCATCAATTTCTTCCTCATTGGGTTGGTCTATATTTTGATTTAAAAATTCAAATTTATCTAATAGATATCTCAAACGTTATACCTGTTTTTGTTTCCCTATAATTTTGCATTTATATGTTTCGAAATAAGCCAAAAAATCACTCCTAAACATTGAGTTGACTAGATAAAATGTTTAGAAACTATACTACTTTCTAGAAATAGACTTACCCCATAACCATATTGATTTTAAGAACATATTACTTCTTGTATAGAAAAGAAAGGTAAGTGGTAATTATCAATAAACTTTCTAAGGGTATATTGAAAGGATGATTGATTCAGGATAAATATTTTTTTAATCAAGTTGATATTCGCAGCAGAGGTAATTCTTTGCCTTACTAGCCTTGAAGAGGATTAAAAAACCAATACAAACCATACTGCATAACTTATTAATTATACCCATGGATTAATTCAAAAAAACAAAACATTCTCGTTTTCAGTAGGTTAGGATACCACTCTTGTATATGAGAGAGCAAACTAGAAATACTGGCAAAAATTGCCGTAACTTCATCATCATCGAAAGCAATTCAACACACCGTATCCAAGATAATATAATACTAAAAAACATGAAATTTTCCATCCGCAATAACTGACATTTTAAAAGGTCTAATGCAATGTAAATAAATCAGTATTACTATATAATATCTCCAGTTTTATCAATAAACTTATTACCATTTTGTTATATTAATTTATTCATATTCTGAATATGGTTCATTTCCACAATATCTTTATAAAATAGGAAGAACTTAAACCAATTTTTGTATATTTAACTTATTTGAAATACTTATTCTTCCAATTTTTTTCAATGCTCCCCCACATATCATTTCTTTTTGAAAATGTCTGGTAATACTGACATCATTTCATTAATTTTCTGTTGTCTAAATTAACAAATAAAAAAATGAAAATAACCTATCTGCAAGTTTACTCTACTACATTAATTATAACTATATATGTACACAATTTAAAAAATTCCACACAGAATTAGAAATATTAAAATCATTCTACGGGTTGCAATTTTACAATTCAATGACTAGAAATTAGTCAATCAATTAGTCAAGTGATTAGAAGAAACGTTAATATCACCTAAACTATTTTTAGCTGAATATTTGGTCACTAGAATGTAAAGGGACTAAAAATTTTTATGGAATCATTAAAAAGCAAATTTAGTAAACTTGCGATTGAAACCTTATTTTTAATTAAAATGTTATATCATTATTAAGAGCATATGATTTGTAATAATACAATTAATGCATTCTACTTAAAGACAGTCTATCAATGAGCCAATGAATATTTAAGAAGAAAAGAAATTGTAATAGTTTTTTGAAGAATTTAAAATGTATAAATATTTAAAAGAATAAGAGTCATTGACGATACTTGATTTAATTGTAGCCATTAAATGATTTTTGAGACTTTCAGGAAAATTGTAATTAAAAAAATCTAAAAATCACAAAAGTGTAATCTTAAAGATTAATTTTATGTTTCATGACTATTTTGAGGCCAGTATAATGTTATATTTAAAACAATATTTTATTTAATATGTACTTTAATGAGGTACCATATACAACACTGTTGCAATTTAACACCAATATTTTTTTGAAACTTTCAGTGTGCATTAACAGTTATTTATTAAAATTATCTTAAATGTATTAAACAAAATATAAAGATTTATTTTGAATTATTTGTTTTAAAGTCTGAAATATGCTAAATAATTCTTATATAAAGAACTCCTCTTATATTTAATAGGGAAGATTTAAATTTGTTCAAATATTTTCAGCATTTTATTAATAAAAAAATCTTTGATTATACTTTAATGAATCAGCTTTTATGTGCAAATGACATTTAACGAAGGGATAGTTTAATATTTGCTAAATCTATAGGTAAAATTTGTCATAAAAAAGTTTATTTAAACAAAATTTAATTTTACTTAATTGTTATTTACTTAGTTGTGCTTCAAACATTATGTTGTTGTTGTTGCAGATCCCTGTTGTCTAGCAGCGCTAGACCAAGTCTATGACATTGTACACTCTCAGGAAATCAATGACCAATAATGGTCGCTCCAGAAGATCTTCTTTATCGAGTCCCAAGCACTCAAGGATATGATCTGGAGTGGCTTGGCTTTTGAAACACTTAGCGCAAATTGGAAATTCCTTTTCTTTGTTGTTAAATGCCAATGATCTTAGGTGGCCACTTCGAAAACGAGTTATTGTAGTTTGTTCCAGTCTGCTGCACCGGAGGGATAGAGGTCCACCGGGACGATTACCCTGGTACCAATGGTGCACGGGGGAATGACAAATGCAGACCGAACAAGGCCTTTCTGACTAGAGTATAGTTCAGAATAGGTAAGAGACGCCGGAGTAAGCAAAGGCTCGTCAGTACCTCTTTTGCTAGGGCATCAGCCAATTCGTTACCCGCAAGGTCTACATGGGAAGGGATCCACTGTAAGTGAATCTCACGAGATAAGGAGAGCCGTCTAAGCTTGTCCAAGATAGCTACTCCTGTATTATCACGGACTCTGTGCCAGTTAGAAAGATGATGGATGGCGCTGCGGCTGTCGGACAAAATCCAAATTTCCTCATTCCCAGGGAGAGAAAGAACCGTATCAAGACCCACATTAATTGCAATAAGTTCACTGCGAAAGACGGAACAGCCGTCGGGGTTTCTGATTGAGATTTGGTGGGATTCGTTTTGATACTTAATAAATACCCCACTATCGGAACAAGCTCTGTCATTTCTGCTACCATCCGTGTAAATAAGCAATTCAAACATTATAATCATATCTAACCATTAATTATTTCATGCACAGAAAAGGAACTATTTAAATTCGTTTAATTTCTAAAGCTAAGGTCAATGAAGATTTAAAAATTGAAGGATTTATACCTTTTTGCAATTAGACTGAGATATTAAATTAACCCAACTATATAATTCTTTTCAATAAGAGAACATTAAAATGATATACTATGCATGTTATATTTCAATAATTGTATCTTTAATCTTTTGGAGAAATGTAGCAAACATTGCTTTACTTTTTGGAATTTTTAACAAATTCATTCGTTATTTTACTCTATATAAATAGTCTTCAATTGAAAAAAGTACTTGTTTTCAATAAACTTTAAAATGTATTATAAACCATAATGTTAAGTTTTAAAATAAAATTTGTCATACAGAATGATATATTATGATCTTGTGTTATTATGACAATATATTTGTTTATTGTTGACAATATTTATTTGCTTTTTTTGCAGATATTTTCAAATAATTTTCTATCGATGTTTCCTCATCATTTGGTTTTTGCTACAAAAGATTCACATTATTTTTCTTAAACTTAGAAAATGCTTTCCAAAGCAATCAAGGTAAGATAAAATAACTCATTTTTTATTTATGAACTTAGAAGAAATGTTTTCCTACTTATCATCAATGATATTTTGCCACTGTAAACAAAAATATTTAAAATAAGAAGGCTTGAATTTAAAATTTAAATAAAACATAACTATTCAAAGAAAACTTTTGAATTATGTGATTAAACTGAAGTAATAGATGTAAATATAATAATCTATGAATTCACAGAAATATCTATTGAATACTTTTGAACTATACAATTGTACTAAATAATTGAAATAAGTAAATTTTTAAGTAATAAAAAGTAAAATAAAATAAATAAGTTTTGAAAATGCATGGGACATACGTTTTCACATAAAGTGTGTGTTTTAAATTGAAATAAATAAAATATAGAGGCATTTACTCAAACACACACACACACACACACACACACACACACACACACACACACACACACACACACACACACACACACACACACACACACACACACACACACACACACACACACACACACACACACACACACACACACACACACACACACACACACACACACACACACACACACACACACACACACATATATATATATATATATATATATATATATATATATATATATATACATACATATTTGTAATAAAATGTATATTTAAGAATATATAAATGCAGAAAAGTGGCATTTTTATGAAAACATTATTATTTGCATCAAAGCTTGGAACATTTGCTGAATCTTCTGTTCAAGATTTTAAGGCAGATTAGAAACATATTCATAAAGTAGATATTAAATAAAACAATGGAGTGTAAGATTTTTCTCATTTTTTAAGAACATGCATTTAAATATAGAAAAATGAATATATTTGCATCAAGGAGTATTTATAGTCCATTTACTTAAAAGCTTAGACATAAGGAAAAAGTAGTTCCAACTAATACCATCTCTTCATGAATATTTAACAGTTTATGATAAAAATCTTGAATTATTATTGTTTTCCCCAACATATATTTAGTTTAATGTTTTCTTGAATCTACGAAATATAATAAATAAAATATAATGTATAAACGTGAAATTCTTTGTAATTGTTTTCCATTTATTTTTAAGCTTTTCTTTGAGTTTTATGAGTCAAATAATTTTATGTAATGTACTTCTAACGTCTTTCTTGGAATAATAAGATTTTCAATTATCTTTTGAAACCTAATCACTACAAGATTTTATTCAAAAGTTTATATAAAAATTATGATATTCAACGTATAAAAATGTTTCTTGCTAATATATAACATTTCATCCTATATTATAGTAAAATATTATAAAAGAAACTGGTTTTAAAAAAATAAAGTATTGCTTGTATTAAGAAAATGACATTTTGTTATATGATATAAAAATTAATTTTAAGCCTATAATATTATTTTTTTAGTAATTCTTAAGATTAACATTTTTAAACTTTCTATTAAATACGTTTCATTTATAAAATCAATTTATTTTCTGCAAATTGTTTAGATTTTTAAAATATAAAATTCCTTTGATTACAAAATTTATATTTTAAATGAGTCGGTCTTTTAAATGCTGAATTCTGAGAGCCGTTACTTGATCAATCTATTCATCCATCCATCTATTTTTCTGTCTATCTATCTATATTATTATTATTATTATTATTACAGCAAATAAAAAGTGCTTTGATTGGTTAAAATCTTCCTGTGGTTTTGAAGTTTCTATTTGATTTCTGAAAAATAGTTGACTTTTAATGCATTTTTCATAGTAAAATAATTTTTTTCATTAGTTTACAATGATGTAAACGGACAATCGAAGTTTTATGATGAATTATTTTCTTTTCAAAGAAAATACTCAGAATATATAATTATAGTAAAATTTTGGATCTCGGTGTCTTAGTTGTAGTGTTTCACGCTCCCAAGGCACAGATCCGAGATTCGATCCTCGAGCTAGGCAAGGTTGACTCAACCTTTCAACACTTCAGTGGGTCCATAAAATGAGGGTTTTGCGTTAATCTGACCATCTAATTGGTACATATGCTTCGCAACCCATCTTGAACCTCTTTGCCAAGAAAACAGAGATGACATGGGCTGTCATGCCACAGAGTAGAGTAGAATAAGATTTTCATTATTGCTTACACTTTTAAATTTAATTCATAAATGTTGAATATTTTTTTAAGTTAATTATATATACCATGCTTTTCAAATTATAGAGAAATTATTTTTTTCAGTTATAATACAATGTAATGCAGCCATCGATCTGTAGAATAATCTTTTATGCAAATAATATATTTGCTTCTTGCTGAAATTTCATGGATATATTTTCATTTGCCGGTTTCTGATTTAGAACGAAGAAAACAAATTCCATATAAAATAAGTATATTACCTATATAAAAATCAACAATAAATGTTTTTTTTAGAAATTTTATTTAAATGTTTTGTTAATTAATGGGAATGTGAATCGCAGATTATGTATTACTAATAGATGAGAGAGAAAAAATTGTATTCAAAATATATTTCAAGTCAATAGATGGCTTTGACACATACATACACATAAATTTTATTCTGATGAATTGAAAGTATGCAATTCCTTATGGTATAAAACAAGGATAAATAGTTTTTTTGGTTTGATATCATTCCCCAGATATAAAGTGGCGTAAGTTTTCAGCAACTCCTTTGCCTTTTATAAGAGATATTAAATTATTGGAATCAAATTAGAGCTTACATTAATGTCAGAAACAAATCCATAATTTTACATGCATCAACTACCATTCGTTGTACTAATTCCTTATTGCATTTTGTGTTTGGTTTTTTAGCCCATCTGTTAAGCATTTTTGCTGTTTCTGTACGATAAAATTATAGAAATGGAATTCAACTTTTGAGTCATGCTAAAGAAAAGACATGTGACATTGCATACTTAACTTTAGGTGCAAGTAAGTAAAATGATTTGAAGTAATTCAAGTTTAAACAATTTATTTTCGATAAAATGAAAACATTTGCCCATTTCTGAGAAGTTGTTTCTATAACATGCATTTTTCACCAAAATGTATTTATTTAAATGCTGTAAGCATTAATTTCTTATTAATATTATTTTTAACGTAATTTATTTACATTATTAGAGCAATAAACCTAGGCAGAAAACTATCAGATTAGAATGAAAACTCATAAGTAGAATACATGTCTCATGCATAGGTAATAATTACTATTGGTAAAAATTTTCACTAATTTATGAATTAAAAAAGACGATTTCATTATTTTTTGGAAAGAAATTATTTTATTTTGTTAAATTTAAAAGAAAATTTACAAATTTCTTGCATTTATTATTCACAGAAAATCTTTGTCCTATTCCACTCTAATTAGCTGAGCTCTCGTTAAAATTAGCTTTCTGTTATTGATATTAAAGTATGATATTAAAAAAGAAATCCATTATAATTTGTTAAAAGTCATAAAAACACTTTTTAGTTTGTTGAAAGTGAACTATATTTTGTAAAAAGATTTATATTTTTATTTCAGCTAAATAATAGGAGGTTCTTTGTGGGATTATATTTTATTTATATTCCAAAAAATAAATTTTTATTCTGTTTGTACAATTATAAATATTAATTTCTCTGTTTATTTAATATTAATATTTCTACAAGTGAATGTTAAAACATCTTAATATTCATAGAAAATACAAATGATCTAATTTAACAGTATTTTGAAATAAGGTTTCATTTTATATCCAATGCCGGGCACACACAAGGGTGACTGAACCCTTCTGCAAAACAAGGCCTGAAATCGCTACTCATTTTTCGTTACCCTGCGGGCACCTGTCAACCAAGTCACGGAGGCGAGTAGCGTTACTCACGCCATACCACCACAAGCCCGTTTATAGGGCAGGCCACATTCCTACAACAACACAGAAGAAAGGACATGGAGAACAGAGAAGGAAAGAAACATCCATGCCCGAACCGGGATTCGAACCCGAGACCATCAGCTCAGGAGTCAGGAACGCTAACCACTCGGAAATAAGGTAAAAATGATAATTTATATTGATATTATAAATTACGATTTTAAAACATTAAGGAATATGCATCTTTCTCAAACTCAAATTTATAAAATCAGATATAACCGTTTAAGGGTTTCAGATTATAAATTATACTAAAAACTATTATAATTCAATTGCAAATACTAAGGTTACCAACCGAATTTGCCCTCTTGTGCAAACGATAACTGTTGAGTGACAAATGTAACTATGAATCTTAATTTTAACTTGTTTCTTTGTTTAGTAAAGAATTAGAAATATGATATTTTTCGCCCTTTTATAGTTTTTTACATTGTAACAAAATTTTTTTTTAAAAATATTTTGAATTTTTAGTTACATTTTTAAAACATTACTTTGAGCCTTGGTACTAATTTCCTGAGCACTAAATCGTTTTCTAATAAAAACTAATCCCATTTTTAAAAAAAATAAGACAATATTTCTTAAATATCTTAAGTTATTTTAAATAAGAATATAATAGCTTATTGCGTTTTAGTTTATTTTATTTTTTGTGTTTTGTAATAATCATTAACAAAATGTCATTAATTAATCCTCAGAATGAAATCAACTGACTCCAGAAGTTAATCTTTTACAGGGCGTTTGATGGAGGTAGAAAAGTAGGATAATATAAAATAACTTTTAGGTGGATGATCTTAAATGAACGAAAGTATTTTGGATGGGCCAGATGGGAACTAGACGGAGTAGCAGCTTTGGACTGGAAAGGATCTAAAAAACTTTTGGCTTTTTGTGCCTCAGGGACTTAATGAACTGCAAGATCAGAAAGGTATTAATTAAGGTAGTGGCAATCCTCTTAATTTTTATCAAAACCTGTTTCATTCTTTATTAAAATGAACTTAAGTATAATCAAAATAAGTAATATTTATTAAAAGTAAAGTTTGTCTCGATAAATTTGTATATAGTGTCCATTTAAAAAAAAGATATATAAAGCGGTTTGAAAGCGAGTTGAACAAATTTATAAAAGATGTCTAGTTACATCTTTTCAGCTTTAGTTTTATGATTAGTCAAAAAAATAAAGATAAGAATAGTACTTTAAATATTGAACAATATTGTGTATTTAGGATTTTAGTTTTAAACCCTAATTTGATTTCAAATAGGCAACCGAAACAAAATGTAAGAATTTTTCTTTATCTTGTGAAAAACTCAATAATTATGAGAACTTTGTGGAATGTTTAGTTTGCTTCTCATGCATTTGTAACATTTTGTGTGTAATAGTTAATAGAGAATTTTAAATTAATAGTAAATAATAGTTAATATGGAATTCAGGTAAGTAACACAATCATGTTACTAAATCATTTATTATAGCAACAAGTGATCTAACTGTTTACCACCTTAGTTTATAGCACATTGCAGGCATATCAAAAATCCAGTAGTGGCAATGAGCAGCATGTTAATCGGACAGCTCTGCAAATTGCAATTTAGAGAGATTGTCTTATAATTTACAATTTAAATCTTAAATTTAGAGAGATGGGATGGAGACACCAAAGAATTTAAATGTCCCCATGAACAACGGTCTGCTGGTGCCAGATCTGAAGATCGATATGGACATGGAAAATTGTATGCCTGATAATGATTCTCTTTTCCTCAAACATCAATATCAGGAATTACTTGATTGAAATTTTCAGTGTGACTTGTTGCCCTATCTTGTATAAAGCAGCATAAGGAGCATATTTGAATGCAAACATTGAAAACTTTTTTGCTCTCAAGAGTAAAATACTGCTGAGCTTTATGATATTTGCCACTGTTAAAGTATTTTCAAGTCTTCACATATTTCTGAATTTGATACTTAAGGCAGTGAGAAGGTCGCTATTTCCATGTTCATTTAAAATATTAGCATTAACCAAGCTTCAGCTTTCTCTCACAACATCCTTAGTCACTTACAGGGTATACTAATGAGAACTTATTCTGGAGCAAGAGCTAATGTATTCTTAAATATTTCTCTGAATTCCATATTTTAAACTAATTTTTTTGTAACAGCATCTTTATTGACTGCTTTATAATTGTTTCTGCATTTTTAAATAATCCCATGACCTATCTATGATAATATACAAACAGCTTTTTTATTTTAGCTATTTTCTCGGATTTTATGAAATTTTAAGGTTTTTATGAAAAATTTGTCCCTTTGACCAAGCATAAAAGGGTTAATTAAATTAGATATATTTTTTATTTATTTTTAATAAAATTTAAATTAGTTAAATAGTTTAAAATATGAAATCAAAAGTATTAAATGTACAAAGTTATTATTTTAAAAACAGTTATATTTCCAATAAATTTGAATGTCGTTAAATTAAAGTAAATTTTAAAAAAGGGAAAAAATATTGCAAACTTAGAAAATATATTAGATAAATTCATATTCAATAATATAAGCAAAAGTTAATATAGTTGAATTTTGTTTCTATATCATGATCGCAATCATTAATATCTCCAAAAACTCATAAGCATATATACATATTCTAAATATAAATGCGATACCTTACTTAGTATATTATCCTCAGAACAACTGCAGTTCTGTGAAGAATACGGAAAATGAAAGACCTGTTTTATGCAAAGATCTTTAGCTTTGATAAGACATTTCAAATAACGCATTAACTTCATTAAGTATTATTCTTACAAGCTAAAGTGTGGAACACTTTATTAAAAACATTTTTGCCCTTGAATCTTTATCTAGAGGTTAGACTCGCAGTCTACATATATTGTGCTCGAATGAAATTTTCATTTATATATTGGAATTACAACACATTTTGAGAATGTTAATTTAAATTACATTTTAAAATTGAAAATTATAACCATTTAAGAGATGCAAAATATTGCTCTTTATTTTTTATAGTTAGTTTTTTTAAAGCATTTCATTAAGAGGATAATTAAAAGGAAAATAAGTCAAATTACAATGGAAAAATTTTTCTTGTATTTTTAATTCTTATTTACATATTTAATTTGTAATTTTTATTGCAATAGAATACATCGATTGCATTCTTTTTGTATCTGTATATCTCTTTTAGGATTTTTTTAAGAAATTAATTGAATGCAACATATTAAAAATTATATATGAGTGTAGTTAAAAAGTATTAAGTAATTCAGTATATTACAACCCCCAATTAAAAAATTCACAATAATTTGAAATTTTGAAGCTTTTTTAAAAAGGTTATCAAAAAGATAAAATATCTCCCATTTCGTATCTGTACCTTCTTTATCTGTAATGTTAAAATTATTATACTCATTATGTTATCAATGACATTAAGCAGTTTGAAAATTTTGCCTAAATATATACGAAGTGTAATGAAGATGTGCGATACAAACCCTTTTAAAAAATCGTATTTGTGAAAATATTTTATAATATAAGTGAATTTTATATTTTAAATCATGTTTTCGTAACATATGACTCACTTTACTTTATATGATAAAAAATTATTTATTTATTTTCAATCATTTGATATCAATTAATTCATAAATTTCACGTGTTACAATTCATCGATCCAAATTATATTTATAGCAAAATCAGTTGAAAGAAAGCATATTAGACTTGCAGCTTCAGAAATTAAAAATGCATTTATTTACTCCTGGTAACAACGGTTACAGAGATTTTACATATAAGATGACCAGCTAATCAATTTTAAATTTACCATTCACGAGAAAATACGAGTTAAAACAGGTATCTGTTCTTGAATAAAACCATGACAATGAGTAAAATTATATACTATAAATCCTCGTGCTTCAAGTTAAAAGAAATGATTAATTGTTATTTGTAAATAAACTTGATAAAGTAGAATGTAGTTTTGCATTATCATTTTAAATTTTAGATAAGAGCTTAACATAATGTCCTAGGAGTGCAATTTAAACTCGTAGGAAATCAACTTAAGTTTTTGTCTTCCTTTATTAGTAAACTTCCTTTATTTATAACTTGATAGTCCTTACACAATCTATTAATAATAGTTTGCAGAATAAGTCTCAAATATGAAACAACAGTTTAAAATAGTCAAACACTTAATGCAATTTCATAGAAGAATTTACACTATTTTACATTTCTCTTGGAATATGCTACTCTAAATGCACTTGAATTCCCGAAGTAAGATGCAAGTTCATTATACAATGCTCGCTAAGAAATGCTTTTATAAAAGTTCACAGAAAATTGAACAATGGGTTGTATATCACTGGGGATTCTTTTGAAATTTAATTTCAAAAGTAGACGCCCAGATATTCCAATGTTCAATGAACACTTGTAATGGGAATAGATGATAGAATCTTGGATGAGCTAGGGGCTGCCTCGACACTTTTTTCTGAATGACACATTCTTGTCATAAAGAATATTTGCTTCAGATTTAATCATCTTAAAATAAATTTATATATACTATCACTTATATCTTCTACCAAGAGATTATCTTTTGAGTATTAACATTAACTTTTCCATGCGGATATTCTTTCGGAACTCCAGATCTCCTCATTCTCAATGTATTCGCCAAAGTTAAGCGATTCTTCTTTTATAGATATAATTAAATTTCTTCTAAAAATTTACTTATATGTGTTTGAGAGTTGCTTCTATAAATTGTTATTTTTTACCATTAAAAATAATTAATGAATACATTGCTACCGATGATAAAACAGTGTCCTTGTTACTATACAGAAACAAGTCTTGGCTATGCCCAACAATATTCACATACTAGAAAAATTTGAAACCCAAAGAGTTATTTCTGCGTGTTGCGTATAATGTTTAAAAATTCTCTTATCTAATTATGTAAATTACAGAAAATATTCTGATAGATAGAATTCCTAATTCTTGTTAAAAATAGTTATTTTTAATTTTAGGTTCCAAACTAGAATGCAAAATTAATGCATATTATTGAATGAAATTTAATATCCATTGTATTTTATTCCAATTTAATGTTAACCAACTATTTATTTAAAGAATTAAAATTTTTAATGTTGATTTTCAATTGTTATTCCTTGTTTTTGGAAAGTATGTTGATCTAATATATTGTACACAGTTTGATTACAAAATAAAATAAAAGAAATTGAGTTCATTGCAAATCAAAACTGTTAATATGAAAATAAGGAATTACATCCAATATTCGGAATCTTATAATTTTACTGTGTAAATATATATATATATATATATATATATATATATATATATATATATATATATATATATATATATATATATATATATATATATATATATATATATATATATATATATATATATACATTTATATATTACATATATATATATATATATATATATATATATATATATATATATATATATATATATATATATATATATATATATATATATATATGTGTGTTAAAATTATACTATTTTAACATTTTCAAAACAATATAGCTCATTTTTACATTTTTATGTAAAAAATGATCATGAAAAGCATTTATTTGTGAAGGTTAAAGAAATAATTTTATTTTAAGCAGTTTTCTTCAGAACTAATGTAATTATAAGGGCATTATATGTTTTAAAATAGATGTTCTTGTTATCGAGCAAAGTGTTGTAACTGTTAAAACGTATCTTTAATTTTAAATAATTGATGTTATTTATTTACTTGGAGAAATATAAATGAATAATGACTACATTAAAGTCTAAACTACATTAAATTTTTCATTTTCCAGTAATTTGAGAGAATAGGTATTGCATTGCACAAATGCCATAGTATTATTTTGAATATTATGGTATTCAAAATAATAAGATTAATATATTTAGGGAATTTTGTTCCATCTAAAGTTATTTTACCATTATTTTAATAAGATATCTTATTAATTACACTAAATGTTTATGCATTCTGGTTAAAAGAAATTGCCGCATTTACATTTTAATTTTTCACTGACTTGTATAGTTCAATCCTAGTTTCATATTAAAATTTCTCGTGTATGCATAAAATTAATCTTTTAAGAATATCTGAATATAAAACAAGATAATTATTTCTAAGTAAATTTCCTTGATAATTTTATCATAAAAAACTGTCCAGAAACAGGATTCATGTTTTATTTGAATATTGTCCTAAGTGAAATAGAATCTAAAAAAATCCCGAAGGAAAATTGAAGAATTTCTTCTGACAACATTTTTTGTCTGAAAAAATTTTGTGTGAAAAAAATTAAAAAATTTATGCATCTTTAAATGCTTATAATTTAATCTAATCTAACAAATAATTTCTTTTATTTTTTAATATATTGCAGTACCTAATAATCAATTATTTATTCACAGTTAAAAACTTCTGTATGTGTGAGTAAGAGACAGATTTGTTATAACTGTATTTCATACATTACCGCGCTATGTATTTTGTGATTAAATATTTATTTTATATATTGATTTTATTATGTAGTGAAATTACCCAAGCTTGTTGAATACTTTTGAAAAATCATTGGGAGATTAAATATGTATTCAACAGTAAAATATATGTAAATTACGGCTAAAAATATTTGAGAATGAATACCAATTATAGAATACAAGAGACTGGTGATCATTACATTGTTTTAACTTATGTAAAATCAAATGTACGAGAATGATTTACCTTCTAGACTGTTTTCAAGAAATGTTTCAAGTTAAAAATAATATGTTATGGTTTCTTCTTCACTTGGTATAAGGAAATACACGAAAAGAATTTTAATCAGATAGTTTTGACAAGTGCACTATATTTCAGTTCTAGTTACACAAGGAATAAAAACGAGTCATAAAGAATAATTTTTAATTTATTTTCTAAACGAAGAAATATTTTGCGATAAGGTTTTGCAAGGTTTTCGGAAGTTATTTGGTAAAATGGGTAAAAACTAGAGTAAATAGTTTGGTCAAAATGAATTCTAAAGATTTATTACATGGTTGGAGTTTAAAAATTTGCCCAGAACATATATATATATATATATATATATATATATATATATATATATATATATATATATATATATATATATATACTTTTACTTTTTAATGTAAAATCTATTATTTTAATTTAACATTTTCAATAATACTTAAAAACATTTATAAGCTACTTTTAGTATATAAATTTAATAAAAACATTTTTCCAATGGAGTTAAAATTTAAGGTATTTTAAAATACGAGTAGAAATAAATTCATAATGTCTGATAACACATTTATAGGAATTTGATAACAAGAATATACATGTAGAATAAGATTAATGAAATATGAATGATATACGATCTGTTATATGAATTACATATTTAAACATAAAAAAACACCTGAATAGGTTAACAAAAAATGTAAATATGTATGTTCACGAAACGGAGTTAAACTTTCTAATGCGTGGCATTTTTATGAAAAAATATTATCTTGGAACTTAGCTCAAGGTATCGAAAGTATTTCAAAAAATACTTTTGAATGAAACCACTAAAATGTATAGAAAAAGAAAACTAATTTATGAGCCATTTATATTAGACATAAAACATTCTCAGTTAGATGTTTCTGGATGAATTTGCATGGAAATAATGGCACTAAACTTCCATAATCTTAATCATCAAACTAAGGTATTAAATTCCAGAGTCAAAAGAGAAAATCGCAAAAAACTCCCAACTTACGTGTATCCACTTTTCATGCAGTAATCTGAACCTGTGAGGAAATCTCTAAAAATATATTTCAAATGCTTAACAATTACTTAAAAAATGTGAATTACATTATTTAATATTTTTAATTCTTGCAATGTGTCTTAAAGAAATAAGCAATGTTAGATAAAATGCTTTCTGACTTTAGTATTATGAAATAATTCATAATCGATGGCTATCTAAAGAAATTCTTGATCTTAATATTCTATTCAGTCCTTGTTTAAAAACAGAAACGTAAGATATGTTAAAAAATGTATTTCCAGTTTTTTTTTAAATAAAATTAAATTACTTGCAAATATATATTTTTGTTCTCAATAATGTTACATCGATACCTCAAGAAAATCTTGTTTTGAAATGAAAATAAACGTTAGTGTAAAAAAAATGTTTACTTAAATTAGGAATTCCTTTTTATTTTGATTGAACAAATATTTTGTAGAAATGACTTTTGTATTTTTAATTTAACAACCTATTTGTACACACATATAAAGCTACATACCTTACTAAATTGTAAATACTGTTTTTATTCACCATATTACATTTAAATAATAAAAAAATTAAGTTTAATAACTTTGATTTATTTCCTTAAAATATTTCCAACAATAAAAAAATGTGTCTACTTTTAAGCAACTTTTAATGAAATATATATTTTATGCAACACAGTTTGCTTAATCATGTGGTCCTTACAGAAAGATATTAATATAAAATAAGAATTTACTATCATCCTAAAGTATATATTTAATGACATTAGCTTTTTAAAAATATGATTAATAATATGACACTTTTTTAAAAATATACTAAAAAAATCCATTTTTTTCAATCCATTTTGCTATTTTTTTCATTTTCCTGTATTTAACAAGGAAAGAATTTACTCTAAATTGGTTTCTCTTCATAAAATAAAATACTTTTCCAAATTAATTTAAGTTGTTGTTGAAGAAAATTGGACAAAATAACTGTTTTATTGGAAGAAGGAAAATTTTATTTCTTGTGCATTTTTAACCAAAAAGAAACATGAAATGTTGAATAGTACATTCATATCCAAGCTGAATTACATAGATATCAAATATGTTTATATTACACTAGTTTAAATTATTTTAACATAAACCATTTCAAATATTAACATTCATTATCAAATTTAAAATTTCTAAAAACAACTCTCATATTTTTGTGTCAAGTTATTAATAGATCATTATCTTTCCAAACAATTTTATGAAAAAAAATATCTATTATCTTCTAAGAGTATTATTTAAAAACGTACTTGAAGGAATAGGCAGATTTCATTCCAAATATTTTTCCTACCTTTGGATATATTAATTGCAATGAATGAATCTTTTGTTGTTACTAAATTTCAGAGTTAAATATTATAATTATCTCAGTTGACTTAAAATCAAATTTTGTGGAATGCAAATATAAGTGATATATTAAAAATTACATTTATTTTATTACTGCAAAACTGAATGCACTTTTTTAGAAAAAATTTCAATAAGAATATCACTTATATCATTTCACATAAAGTTTGCGTATTAATTTGGAGCATAGGAAAAGTTCTTGTAAACCTTATTTCTTTAATTACATTTTTACGTTATTAAAGTAAAATATAAATTTATTATTACATAATGTATTGCTAATTTTATAGTTATAACATAATTAATAGTTTCCAGACCATTTTTCTGATAAAACATTAAACGTCTTAGAACTATATGCAATGATATGTTTTCACAATCAGGTATAAAAGAAACATAATAATTATTAGATAATACAGAAATTCAAACCTATATAACTTAAGACAACTTTTATAAAAAAGCGATGAATTTAATTTTGCAAACGAAATAGTGGGAAAGAATTCTGTTTTAATAGAGTTTGAAGAATTCAAGAGTAAATCTGTAACAACTGTAAGAAATAAAATACATTTTCAAGGAAACTTTAAGGATTTAAGCAAAGACGTACAAAATGAAAACCCAAATCACAAAAAGTAAATCTACAAGTTAAATAAAAGAACAATATAACGCAAAGTTGGGCGTTTCCTGCATGATATTTTCTCAAATATTTGCTCAGTGTAAGAACCAGTAGATTCATTCTGCAGAGTTCATTCAGGATTTCAACTAAAGTAAAAAAAGTATTTTGGACATTTATAGGATTTGCTTCTCTAATTTATGTCAAGCAAATTTCTTAATAATAGCAATAGTTTTCCTAAAATATTTTTAAAATTTATAAACTAAGTTTAAAAGTTGTGAAGAAAATATCTATTTAATTTTTCTAATAATTGCGTATTTATAATTATTTAAATAAAATTTATTTGAATAAATAATCGGTAATTTTTAAAAAGTTAATAATAAAAAATTCATATTATAAATAAAAACTTAATACTAACTTAAGAATTATATTTACTTGTATGAGAATAAGTACACAAAAGAAATAGTTTAGTTAACAATTTACTGAAAAAAAAATGATTTAAAAAAGTGAATTTTTTATTTAAACAATGCAAGAAATGCTTAGTAAATGTTTAGGTTTAACAATCATTCTTGATAAAAATATATAATTACGTCAAATTTAAATATTACAAAAAATAAAAATAATAGATTTTTAAAATTATAAATTAATCGAAGTAACAATATTTAAATTTAACTTTTTCTTTGTTAATTTTACATATTGCATATTATTTTCATTTGATAACCTTTTAGTTAAAACTTAATTGGCTGATCTTTAACTGAAATTTGGGTACCTATCAAATAGCTTTCAAATTTCAAGCTAGAAAAATGTCAAATGCTTTATTTGAATGTCAGATATAGCTACTTTTCGATCTTCTAAAAATTTAACACCTGAAAATCGTTAAATCCTTATCGTTAAAATTTCAAATTGAAAAAATATTCATGATAGCTTCGTAAAAAAACTATTTCAAATTTACCAGTGCCTAGTTTAACAGCAAAGTTTTTTCAATAATTGCATGTTAACGAGTTTACAATATTATCAGTTTTAAGTTCTAAATAAACCAATAATTATGAAATAATACCTTTTTTTATATGTTTTCCAAAATACTGAAAATAGTATTTCTGAAAATTAAGTAATACACAAATGTATACATGATGATTCTAACAGGATGATTTTGTTTTTTACAAATTAAAAGGAGTGATAGTTACCATTCAGACGAGTAGTAGTTACACTGGAGTATAGGATCGCATTAAACTCAGAGAAGCAGAAAAGCAGAATTAAAATTCCAATTTGAAATTACAACAGAGTTGAAAAAGAGATGGTAAAATGCATTAACATTTTATTGTTTGGTGAAAAACTCATAGCAAGTTCTCAAAATGCTAACCATGGTTGTCATTAGATAGCTACGTTAGCGAAGGAAAAAACTGTGCACCCCTCCAATATTAAAATATCCAGTGGTTTAGCCACAGAAATGAGACCAATCAAAAGATCTAGTACTATCATGCGGGATATGAAACATTTAAAGAGCTTACGAACCATGATAGAAATATAATTCAACGAACCATGAATATTCTAGGGTTACGTCGAACTTAAATGTCTCTCTTCCTCCAACGAATTGGGAAGCACTTGTGGAACAAAGTACAGTTTGTTGCACCGGTAAACGACATGGCATGATGTAAAAGCCTCTCTGGTACCTAGCATACGAGTATTTGCTCAGATGTTCATATGAGTTTTCTGCTCCTATTTGTGAAGGGTAGTTCAGTTAGGACTGTTATCAGACCAAATTTGTTGATTGCGCCAGTTGAAAATGCTTTTTGTGCCAAATATTACCTTATTACTATATAATACCAGGTCAAGAAATTATGGATCATTATTCTTCATCCCAGTGTCTACTATACAAAATCTATCTGGTAGGGATAATCATCTGTGTTCAAGGATTACTCATTTTGCATGTGATACATTTTGTAAAATTTGTATGCGTTCCTCGTGCAATACGTGACACCAATGGTTAAGGAATACCTATTTCATTTCACACTAAATAATAAATTTATGTTCAAATTTTGATATCGTTCATTCGCTTTCTAATTTTTACAAGTTCAGGTTGGAACTCTAATTCAACTTTTCTGTTTTAGTAAGATTCAATGAACTATGGGGTAATTATTGCTTGTGACTGGATAAGAGTATTATCCCTTTTCTTATTTTTAAGCAATTTAAAATCAATGTCTGCTTTTAAACAGTAACTTATTTTTTTTAAAATTATTCATTATGAGAAAATAATATTACATTTTTACTAACAAACTACTTACTAGTAAACGTGATTAAATACTGAACTGACAGTAAATATTCATTGAAACTTTCACCTTGTAATTCAATGAAACAAAATTATTTTTTCTGATTTTTAATTATTATGCGTATTTATTAATATCATTTTGTTTTGTAAAACTGAATGTTGCTATATATTTAACAATATTTGTTTCATTATTTTAGAGCGCACACATGCTATATGTGTGCAAAGTAATAAATGTTTAATAATTTTACCAGAAATTAACGCCATTTTTAAAACTATAAATTAATTTAAATAATTTCATGAAATCATTTTGAACGGAAATTTGAAGATAAGAAAAATATGACAGCATTAAGTAAACAGCATGAATTAGAAATAATTATAATAAAGTTAATAAGTTTTAAAATGATTCCATTTTAGGTTCTGAAAGCCTCTTTAAGCATTAGCTTCAGATTGCATTGTTAACTAATTAAGAATGACTGCCATATTGAAAACAACTCTTAAATTAATATTGAACAGATTGTTGAAATATAAACATTCGAAGTATTATGGTTACGAATTATTAGTATTATTAAATTTAAAATATAAATCCCTTATAATTTGAGCATTTTTTCATTATTACACAGAAATGAAAGAATTTAAAACAACATATATATATATATATATATATATATATATATATATATATATATATATATATATATATATATATATATATATATATATATATATATATATATATATATACATATATATATATAGAAACAAGCTACTATATACCTCTATTAAAATGGTGTGATTTATAATTTCTCTAAAAACTTTAGATTATCTAAGCAATTGGAGAACTTTTTTAAAATTGTAGCTTCCTGATATTTTTTTCATTCGTCAATAATAAAAACAATTCCAAAACTGGAAACAATACCCATATTACGCACTTTTGCAAAATCAGTGTTAAACTATTAGTGAATTATTGACTTTCATTCTCATTATTTTACTGAAATTTTGACTTTTGAGAGTTAAATCTAAGGTATTTTACATAAAGTTATTGAAAATAAAATTACCTAAACTAATATCAATCCTTCATTATATAGCATAATTAAACTAAGCTGAATTCTTGTAAACCTAAAGTTGGTATATGAAGCAGCAAAAAACAAAAGTAATACTTCAAATATAATCTTTAATTATTCCTTTTTCAATGAACGAATGTCAATGTATTCGAAATTCAGTTCCATTAATAGAAGTATTAATTTCAGTTTCATTAGGTTTTATCATCCGTCTCAAGAAATTTAAAAGAAGAAAATAACTAAGTTTTTTTAAATATTTAGAAATCAACATTGAGTCACATATTCTTTAAGCTTATAAAGATAATTATTGAAAAATTTATATTAGACCTATTATACCTTGTCTAAGTTGTTGAGTGGGAAATGCTTTTTATCTGATATATAATCTGTAGATAGATTCGATGTAAAAACAATTAGAAGCGATTAGTTTAAATAATAATTACATTAATATGCATTTGGTAATTTCATGTACTTGTAAACTCTTATTGATATTATTTTCAGAAGAATAATTAATTATATTTTAATGTAGTTAAATTAAAGTGAATTATAAATTTAAGTATAATTGCCTAAAGAAATTGTATACAAAATTAGTTTAAGTAGCTTGTTTCAAGGAAACAAAAGGGAAAAACTTCATTTAATAAAACTGCCACTGCATTGAAATAAAGATACCTCAAAATTCTAACTGGAATCAATGCATTGAATTCTTGTAGTTATTCAAAGAGTATGTTACTAATTTATATTACAAATTTGTTGAAATGTTCATTAAAATGATTAAGCATCCCACATTAAAATGATTTTATGCTAGCAATATTATTTATTTCTTAGATTTTAATGAGCCTTCACAGTAAGTGTGCGTATCATTATAAATTCTTAACTCTGAATTGAGTTTCCTACTACGTCTCTTTTTGATTTTCCTTAAGGGAAATTGTTTTTATTTGAAATACTAGCTAATACAATGGAAAAGGAACTGAACTTCAAGAAAAAAGGAACAAAACTTCTTTAAGAAAACACACTTACTGGCAAAGAAGTTTTAACGAGGTCATCAGAAAACATGAGGTATACGAGATTGAGGACCCGAACAGAAAATAAAAGTGTTTGCTTCGGTGGGAATTGCGAAAATAAATAAATAAACACACACGCAAGCGACAAAAGACAGATCGTAAAAAGGTGTATCAAAGGAATGGTCTGAAACGCTAAATAGTTGAGTTCCAGAAAATTCTAACTGATTTCTTAGCAAATTTAAAGAAAGCTTTAGAAAGTGTCTATTCAAATACTAGGAAATTCTTTTTACCTTTTTTATTACAATATCGTATTAAAAAATTCAAAAATGAACTCAATGACTTGACTTACATTGATTTTTCTCATTTAGTTTTTGCTATAATTTCCTGTATGGAAACGGGAAGCAAGGGAATTATAAATTTAGAATACATTTATCAAAAGTAAAAAAAAATTGCGAATTTTAATTTAACCATCATGTTTAACATATCAAGTCTTCATAAAAATGTATAAATTGATATCAATTAATAATTTATAAAAGTGCTAAGTAACAATATTGATACCGAAATAAGTATTCTTAGGAAAAATATCTAAACAAATATTCTTAGGAATAATATAAAAATATTCAAAAGTTATTTAGAAAAAGAAGCATAATATATACTAATTAGTTTAAGAATTTTTTTAGTAGAATGTTTTCTTATTTTTTGACATCAAAAGTTTGCTCATTTCTATTTTATTAAAGTGCTAAAAATAGCAACAAGTAATTCTGATTTGCTTAAATGGACATTGTTGTGAATACCAAAATTACATTCTTTTGCCAACATAATACATTAATTTTAAGAATTTCTCAATTCATTGATGCTAATTTTTAATGCTCTCTTGTTCTTATTACATACAATAAAAATTAAATTATAGCCTTAAATTTACATCTTACCCTTACCTAAATATATATATATATATATATATATATATATATATATATATATATATATATATATATATATATATATATTTAGGTAAGGGTAAGTAATATATATATATATATATATATATATATATATATATATATATATATATATATATATATATATATATATATATATATATATATATATGCAATAAATACATAATTGTCAGCATTAATAAGTTTTTTAGAAGTTTCTCATGAATAAATTCGCAAATTATTTATAAGAAAACGATGTGAGTTTTAAAAATGGTTCTAAGAATTTTTAGGCTTCCTTAACTTTATTGACCTATTGAATGGATGTGTCAACTGAAGAAGTTTTTCAACCAAAAGAAAAGCACATTTTAAAGAGAACAATTGGTAGAAAGATATTGCTCGTGTAAAATATACGATTTTGTCTTCCGCTACAAGTTTCTTATTGATTTTTTTTTCACATCTAAACAACAATCTGGAATTAATTCCCATTGATAATGTTTTGAGTTTTCAATGGTCCACTGAAATTGAAAAAAGATGCTTACCTTCCTGGAAAATCACCAGCCAGTGAACAGAAAAATTCTCTTTAAAGGAAAAAAAATAATGCGAGATTGACAAAGTTTACCGAAAATGCGTAGTTTTATTCATTACATGGGTAATAAAAACTTTACAACTGTGTTACTATATAAACTTAAAATACGTAGAACACTCTTTGAAATAGAATTAATTTTATTTTAAATTCATATTTCATCGTGGTCCTAATAAATTATTTTGTAATATGTTAAAGGGAGATTTGATTTATTGACATTTACCCCATCGATCATGAAATTTTTTTCCATAATGGGACAAATCCTCTACTATTTAACGACAACTTACACATACCTTACTATCACTGAATGTCAAAAAATACCATTAATTAAATATATTCGTTTCTTTTTCAAAATATTTAATTTAAGTTTATACATCATGTCTTTAAGTGTTTCGCTAAGTTATTGAATACTTTCAATCAGTAATAAAGTAATTAATATTGTTTTTTATAACTACTATTATTATATATATTACAAATTTTAAATATATATTTATGTGTGCCACAAATCTTTTTATGTAAAATGTCTCATAGTAAAATTAAACTTAATAGAGAGAGAGAGCATTTATAAGTTCATTTAATATTTTAAAATACCAATTTAATTGATAAAAGCAAAAAAAAAATTAAATCTTTCGGTTTTATCACAGATTTTTTATTACTTTTAAAATTAAAACCCTGACTAATTTTAGAATTTTAATTTTTTATTACACTTTAGGAATAGCCAAACATATTTTTATTTTGTGAATCATTAATACATCATATAAACAATTTTTGAAAATAGGATTTTTAAACTTTTAGTGATATTTTAGTTTAATTTGTGCCAATAAAATCAGATTTCGAATATAAATAAAGGGAAAAATGAGCATTTATTTTTAGCATGTTTTTTCTATCCTGAAAATATTAAGATAAATTTGATTTTCTTTTTTTAATTTCAATGTAATAATTTTTTTTATTTTTCTGTTATAATTTGGATTATTAATAAAACCGAACTGTAAATAAAGTATCATTAATAAATATTATTTTATCTGAACTAAATAAAGTATACATTTAAGGATATTATAAAAGAATATTCCAATACTTTTATAAATATTTCAAGACATAATTTGGATTTTAAGACATTTTATATTGAAATACCCACAAAACTCTATTTATCTAATAATTTCATAAATTTATACAATATTTTTAATAAAAAGAAAATTACCTGGTATGTTATTTAACAGTTTAAGAAAAATACTTTTGAAGAATTATATTTGTTACATAATTTTATTAATAATTATAGCTTACAGCCTCTTAAGAAATTTCAGTATTTTCTACAGATTTATTTATATCATGAAATGCTGGAATAAAAATTTAATTTTTACCAGACATTTTATTTTTGAAGGTTATAATAACTTATTGTATTAATTAATTTAGAAACAGTGAAATATTATATTTACGCCAATACTTAATGAAGAATTCTAGCATTTGATTTGAACTTGTAGACCGAATAGACAACTAAAAGTCGATAGAAAACTATTAAAATAAATATACATAATCTTTCAAAGAATCTACTTCTTTTATATGTTTCAATGAATAATGTCTGTGGTTTAGAATATTATTAAATAGCATTTATATGAATTAAAATTGGTACGTTGTTAAAATACTTACGTAATCTTAGGAACTACGCAATAATAAGCTAAATGATTTTGTCTGCGGATTTTATAGAAAAATAAGCTTGTTTTTAAGCTAATATAAAATTAATAAGAAATTCATGTAATAAAGGTAAATATAAATTTAGGTCATATTGAATAAATTTAGACCAAAAGTAATTGCTCCAATCTGACTATGTAATAAATAATGTCCCTGACTGCAAAAGAAGTAATTCCTTGTCTTCAAAAAAGTGAAGTATGATTAAAAAATTGCTTCCGTAGATGTCTTTCCGCAAAATTCAACACTTATCCATCATGTTCCATAGTTATTTAGAAAAAGAAGCATTATATATACTAATTAGTTTTTTTAGTAGAATGTTTTAGAGAATGTCAAAAATGTGTTTTTTAGTAGAATGTCAAAAAAGTGAAGTATAATTAAAAAATTGGTTCCGTAGATGTCTTTCCACAAAATTCAACACTTATCCACCATCTTTGTTAGATACTCGCCAAGTTGGCAGACGAATAGTTTTCGGTTTAACAATTCGTGGGTTTTTACCTGTAGCTTGTATATTTCTAGTGGCTTGCAATCCCCATAAAACTGTTATTCCCTGTACGACTGGAAGTTATTAGCTAAAAAGTTCAAAAGATGTTTAATCACAAGCAAATAAAATGATCTAATATACAATGATTTGCTATTTTTGGTTTAATTTATATGGCTATGGTGTTTTGTCGTATTTTATTTGGCAATTATTTTTATATTTAATTTATCTAAAAATGTATTAACATGATTATTCATTCAATAATGTGTACCACAGAACATTTAGTTTGAAGCTGTATGGCATATGGCAGGTTTTCAGCTTAATGTTTATCGATGCAAATTGGTAACATATCTAGTATGTCAAAAATTTTATAATGTTATGACTAATTTCTACCAATTATTTAAATTTGCTGTTTTAAAATTTGTATTATAATACAAGAATGTGAATTAAATAATAAATAAAGATGGAAAATTTATAAAAAAAGAATTATAATCATTTGTTGAAAAATTTAATTAATGCATTTCATGTATGATCAAGTAGTAGTAAATGATATATTTGTATAAAATATTTATCATATTAAAAGCTGTTCTTCAAATAACTAATTAAGATAAAATTAAATATATATTTTAGAAATCAAATTAAATGTATACTTATATCAATATACAGTATATTTTAATTAGAAGTTTTCTTAATTTATTGCTTTATAAATTGCACAGCATTTTATACTTATTACATTGTATAAGTTTAAATTAAGCATACATGTAACTGCCTTTCAAAGGAAATTAAATTCATGATATTTTCAAAAGAAAATGTTTTTCGATTTTTCCTACTTTTAAATTAATTCTTGGTGTATTCAATAAAAGCAGTTATTAATCAATAGAGTGTTAAATGTTAATAAAATTTGAAATATATTTGATTATGTTAACTTAAAATAAACACTTTAATAATATTAATATTTCTAAAGGTGATGTATAACTACTGTTGTATAGTGTAAAATAACTTATTTAACGAAATTTTACTTTCAACGATGTTTGATTCCATTCAACTAGAAATTCCCGAAACACAATGTGTTTGAACTAATTAATTTTTCGAGTTTAAGGTAATTTATTTTCAACATAACTGTTTTTTAATATTATTGCCCATTTCCTTGTTTTTTATTGGAATGTAAAATTTTTAATGTTTAGTTTAATCAATTTTTCAGAATAAATTAAATTTGCTTTATATAAGTTTGAAATTGTTTCAGATTCCCAACTTTCAATATATTGTTTTTCAAATTTTCTAATTAATTAAATGTATCTAACTTTAAATTAGATTTTTCTTTTTCTTAAAAAAAACTCCATTATATCCAGCTTCTAAAAAACTCAAACAGATATACTTCAATTTACTATTAATAGCAGGACAATTTTGAAATTTTATTTTGAATAATTTTTTTTAATGTGACAAGGGAATAGTAACAAATTAGTTGTACAAATGTTTTTTTTATATATTTCAATAACTCTAAAAATAAGCATTATTGATAATGATAACTTCCAGTAAATTAAATAAGAGAATTAAAATTTCTCAATTAGAAAGAATTAATTTTCATTACTATAAGGGAGTTAAGTTTTACAATACCTTATATCTAAGTGATTTAAGTGAAGCTGGTAATTTCCGGAAAATACATTACCTTTTAGGCAATTACTTGTTAGGTAGTTATTAAAGTGAGAATCAGGTTCTTTTTTGAATATATCTGTTCCCTCAGCTTAAATTAGGATAATGTTTTCTTATCCAATGAAAGGGTTTATACATAAAAACAATTTATCAGCTCACTGATAGAGGGAATATCGATTAATTAAAAACTATCATGAAAAAATAAAATAGTTTAATATGTCATTACAATTATGGAAGTTAATATGTCATTTATATTTTTATTTCTAAAGAATCGAATTAATGCTATCAAACAAACAAATTATTAATAAATTTGTGGATAGAAAAAATCATAAAACATTTTAAAAAATCAATTTAATTTCTCAGTACGAAATGAATTTTCAAATACAAAATAAATTTCCAAAGTGTATGATATGTTACGTTTTCAGATTGGAACACTGAAAAGTATTGAACCATTGAATTATAAGGAAATTAGTTGTTTTATCAGTACATGTATTTGTTATACATTAATATTTTCTGTTACGTACTTTAAAACCCTACTCAGTATTAAGAAATTATTTTATAACTATTTCATGTAAAAACATTTATTCAGTGTAATAATTTTCTTTTCTTAAAAGTATTTATAGAAAACTTTGGATTCAAATCTAGAAAATAATTCTTTAGCATTCCATTTTTATTATGAAATATGTAAGTGACATTCTTTACTCCAGTACGAACCAATAATGACATAATCAGTTTTTTGCTCTGAAACTTTAATAGTCGTTATGGTATCAATTACATAAATCTACACATTGTTTTTAAGAGCTTTTAATATAAACAATGGATTTGACGTTGGCTTGGTTCACATTATACAGAAATCATTAATATTTTCTATCATAATATTTTCTATCTTCATAATAAGAAGTAATATTTTCTGCCATATCATAATATATTTTTGACTGCTTTTTTAAACTTCTTTTTTAAATTTTATCAAGCAGTGTTTTTCAATTCACAAACTTTTCACATATCCTGCATAATTCGTTGTTGCTATACTCTTCCTTTTTATGGTTTATTTAGTGAAATTACGTGAAGAAATATATTTTAATTTATTTTTGTTAGAACTTAGAGTTTGAACAACAATAAATATCATATCTTGTACAGTCTTCCTTATAAGCTGTACTTGAAATTGCAATATGAATGGTAATTCTGATGATATTGGAGATAACTTAGTGATAACTGCCTTAAAATTTCCTCTTCACCAATTTCATGGAGGTGGAGTGAAATGGAATATTACACATAATTGGATCCTTAATCAACAATGAATAAGGTACCTTAAAATAAATTTCAGTTTTTCTTTCGGAGATTTAGTCGAAACTAAGAATAATGAAATATTCTCCAGATTATAAGCCCTTAATTAATCTCTCATAATCGAGAATTCAAAAATTAGGAGATTTACAGTGTCTTGTGAACCTAATATCTTAAAGCTGTCATCAAAGTTTATGGAATGCGATGCACTTTGTTGCATTACAGAAGCAAATAATCCCAAACATTTACGTAACAACTTTTTTCAGCACTTAACAATTCATATCAACCAACAACAACGTAACTAAAGGAATTAATTTTATGAGGAACGATAGGCTCTGTTTCTTCACGAATCGAAATTTTATTTTATTTAACTTATAAATTTGGTCATTAGCCATCAAAGTAGTGAGTATGATTTCAAAAAATGTCTTAATTTCTTCAATGAAGATTTTTTTATTTAGCTATGCTTAATTTTGCCATTAACTACCTTAATTTCTAACTGCGTCTATGTAATACAAAACGTAAATGTTTGCTAAAAATACAGCGTTTGACATAAAAGCACTTAACTCTAAAATTGAGATATAAGATACATTCGCACCGTTTATAGCGTTTATTTCAATGCAACAAATGTTTATAAATGTTCTTTGAATACAAAATGAAAATTAAACTTGCAACTAAGCTGAAATTGGAATCGATGAAATGAATTTATTATTAAAATGCACAGATAAAATAGGCTTTATATCAATCTCTTTTAACATTTTTTTATTTTTATTCAAAACAAATTATAATATGATGTTATTGAAGAGATAATGGTTTACTTTTAAACGTTAATATATTTGCCTGAATGATAAATAAGATATTTCTACTCTGACAAATGAGATGTATGCAAAGGGTTGAACTATTATTACGCATGAACAAACTTTTTAACACCTGATACTTCTATTAATTACTCAGTAAACTTTACAAGGCCTTATCTAGTCAACCCAGCTTACCTTTGATTTGTTCAGTAATCTAAAGGATGTTTCTTTGAAATTTTTATTCTTTTCATAACTTCAATTAAGGAATTAAACACAGATGATTTTTTGTGACTAAAACACCATTATATAAATTTTTACTAGAAAATCTTTCTAAGAATCTTTATTGTATTTTATACTCAGACAAAGCGGATAACGTTTATTGCGAGACATAAAAACATCTGTTGAATGCAAAATACTTGGAACTACAAATTGTAAGAGAGAAATGAAATGAAAATAACCTCGCTCTGAAGTTTAATGACATGGAAGCCATTAATGTGCACATTACCCAGGTAAAATGCGCAAAATTCCGGTTTGCGATCTTTAACGGCTTTTGAGTTTTAATGGAAAGACAAATAAACGCACACACACGTATATACATACATAAATACATACACACACGCGCGCACACACATATATATATTAATATACTAATTATATATGTAGTTATATATGTAGGAAAAATATGCAAATATGCAATTAGGACTAATAACTGGTGTAAGAGATAGAGGATAAAGTAGTTAGAAAACGTTAAATAAAAGTGAGGTAAATGCAGTAACCCTAATAAGTAAATGTTTTTAAAATATATTTATGTGATGTTCCTATGCTTATGTTTTTAAATACATGCAAAAATGAGTTTAAAAAATTACAAGTTTATTAGCACATTGTTTTTTTTTAAATTTAAAAAATCTACTGAGTAGAATAGTTTTATAACTTCATTAGTGAATTTTAGTTTCATCGAAGACATTAGTGAACACGTGACAGATTATTTTTTTATGTAAAATACCCTTTCAATAAATTTCAGTAGTAAATATATAAGTATTTAAAAACATACTTCTTAGAGCTTATATAAGTATTCCAGTCTTATAATTAGGTAATGAAATTTTATATATGATACAGCATGCAAAAAGACTAATAAGAGAATTAAAAAAAATAGAACATTACCAATAGTTACAAATATATTGTGATGACACAAAATGTTTCAAGATGATTTCTGCATATATCATATATCAATGACAATTTATTGAAAAAAATATTTTTTTTCGTTAAAGTGATTCCAACGTACTTCTTTATATTCTAATTAATCATGAGTTTTCTATATCTCGGACAATTTTATCTTTTGCCTCAATTAATTTGTTTTATTTTTTTTATTAAAAATTCTTTCTCATTTTAAATGTAGATTTTATAAAAATAAAGTCTTAATTTATTTTTTCAATTTCGGAAATAACAATCTAAAGTGTGTTTTCCATTTGTCTTAGTGTAATACAACATAATCAAACCCTGAGAAAATAGGTGTGTGTGTTTTTATTGCACTTTAAATTTAAGAGTTTCCTCTTTTCCTTTCAAACTAAGTGGTAATAATATAAAGGAAAGAATGTAATAAAAATTGGCACAATGAGACAAGTGTAATAAAAGAATAAATTTTTCCTTTCGGAATGGATGAGTGATCTGGAGGAAATTGCGAGCAAAGTATATGTTTTATGATATGTATTATTTGTAAATCTGACCAGTCGAGAATGAGGGGGAGAGATTTCTGACCTATCCCACAGAAGTATAGGAGGAACTACAGAACTTTGGAAAACAAATGGTGTAAAGAGGAGGAGCTATATAAGACGAGAGTTATGAAGAGTTAAAAACTGGATCCAAACACAGAGAAGGGACACAGAAGCCCCAAAGAAGCCCGACATAGAAAAGAAGTCGAAAATTGAGGACTGGGTCCTCATTAAGCATAATAAGAAGCTAAGAAGATGTTAGTTGTAAACAGAGTATAACTGCCCTGTCCAGTAGGAGACCTTCCTCGAATTTCCTGAATGGAGCTGCAAATGTCTGACAAATAGATGAACAGAAGAAGAGAAGGTAAAGTCTAAAGAAAGATAGCAGAGAAAAGAGGGAAAGCTCATGAGGAATGAGCAAACCAAGCGATATCCTGAGCCGGTAATGCCATACATGTTAGGGAACATCACACTGCTACTTCTATCGTTCCTTGTCCGTCTGGTCACACTCAGTTATGATATATTAATGTGTAGTTTTCATAAAACTAATAATAATGTTAGAATTTCAATTATTTAATCAAGAATATTTTGATTCTAAATGTAAATTTCTCTTGTAATTAAATTGCTAAAATAAATTATTAAGCTTTATTGCATTTTTGTTTTGAATTTAACTCTGTCATTCAATTATTTAAAAAGCGAATCTGGGTTTTCTTCGAAATTCTTCTCAAATTTCCGAATCGCACCACCACACAATTTTCTGAAATTTATCTTAAAAAAGGAACAAAATTACAAAAAATGGCTTCAGTCTTATTTTTATAATCTATTTGTGAAAGTTGTTTCTGTGTTTGAAATGCTATACATTGTTCACAATTGGTTTTAAAACACATTTTTAATTTTTAGTTAACAAAAGTAAATTAAATATAATTTGAACTCTTCAAAATTCAAATAAAAAATAATCACTACTAAATTAATTTGTAAAAATGTACATATTATTACAATTTGTCATTCAATGTATTTTATATTCATTTTCAAAGTAATATTTTCTAAAATGATTTATTTGATTTAAAATAAAATATTTTATAGCCTTTCTTCATCTGTTACAAATATGTGAGAAATGAATAACTAAATTTGGATAAGTATTTACAGGATAATTGTTTATATTGAAAGTGATGATTAAACTCATTAAACGATTAAAGTGATGAATGGAAGAAGAAGTTAGAGAGGAGAGAACCTGATTTTTAGAAGAGTATAAATGTATTTGATTTGATATAAAAGGAGAGAGTAAAATGACTGAAAAGAAAATCAGGAAAGAATATTTTCCTTTTGTCAAAATAATATGTGAAGAAATGTCACTAAAGTCTGCATAATATCTCTAATACTGTTGATCAGAGAAGCGTGATTCTGTTCTTAGAAATTTATGAAAATTATCTATAGTTATAGAATTTGGGGAATATTTATATAAAATTAAAATATGGATGGAAAAATCACGTTTTTCCTTCCTGTCTCATTTCTACATATTTATAAAGTGGAAAGAATGTATGATGTAGCAAACATAAATGCACACAAAATTCCATTTCTAATTTATGCAATCAGGCAAATTTTTATTTGGCATTTTTATTCCAATAAATAATTTTGTTGGTACATTTTCTGTGAATGACATTTAATATGTATTTAAAGTTAACATTAAAAATCTGATTGTTTGGACAGTATGTTTTGATTCTGCTCTACTGCAACTGTAATTTATAACAAATAAAATGAATATATTAGCTGAGAAATTTGTCGTAATAGTAGTAAAATAATATTTTCTTATTTGTTAAGTTTTTTCATCACAGTTTAAGTAAGTTTTTATAAATTGATTACGAGGGAGAGAGAGTTTAAGTACTATAAATCATTAAAACTTAATAAAAAATAATATTAAATTGATTTAAGTAAATATATGCTTCTCCAATAATTTGTTAACAATCAAGCAACAAACTCATAACTGTCATTTCAGGAAAATGTAACTCTGACATAAAAGGAATATTATAATAATTTGTAACAACCTGATGAATTTTGATTACTCAAACATTGCTGTTGTAAGAAATGAATAAATAATACGAACAATAAAAACAAAGATTTAGAAATCTTAGAAATTAGTCTTAGAAAAAGAAGAATAGAAATAGTCTTTGCTATAATATCACTATTTTTCTGTAATGTAAGTAAAATCTTTTTTATGTATTATTTTGGTATTCAATGAGAATAATATTATTCATTCCTGTGTACATGTCTTGTGAAATCTAATGCAACACCCTCTAAAATAATATCTTCTATTCATATTTAAATCATCTCATGATTTTTGTAATGATGCAACAAATTTAGTGCAATTTAAGATATAGATTTTCCTTATCTACAGCAAATAGTTAAATGAATTGAAAGAATAATAAAACATTTTATTTTCATCAAACAAAAAAACTCATAAGAGTCATCCTCCAATATCTGTCTGTGATATTGGGGGTTGACTTCCCAATATCTGTGAAGTCACACAGCTATTGGGAGATATGTTCGGATAATGCTGGTGTTGTAAACTACTAAGCAAATTTGTAATGTTCTTAATCTTTTATCCCAATTTATTTAATTTATCCAGTTATTTTGTAAAAGTTATTAAACCTAAAGAAACATAAGAAAATTATATTTTTTTAAGTATATTTATTAGAACTTTGATAAGTCCTCTAACTATGAACCAGGATAAAGATGATAAATTTTGATCTTACTTGTTTTTTAATGATCTTTTAAAATATGAAAAATTATTTCTGTGTTCAAATTTTGCTTCATTTGACCAATACTTTATTATTTACGAGGTTGATTGCTTTGTTTACAAGATTGCTCACACAGTTGAATTTCACATTAATCTTGATATAAAAGTCCAAAGACAGCCGGACAAATTGTTTTGTCTGATTAACCACTATATGTTATTTCCCTATTTTTTGGTTTTCATGTTTTTTGTTTTTATTTTTTGGTTCTCTCGTTGACAACAATGCTGTTTTTTTTTTCCACTTTACAAAAAGATAACTTACTCTATCTTTGCAGATGCTTTCTTTTACATCAGAAGCTACAGTCAAGATCCTAGGTCTAACTTTTGGTCTCATCACGGATTTTTTTTAACGAAACGTTGTTACAGTTCTTTGAAACTCTTTCTAAAGGCTTTATTTTAATTAAATATTTTCTGAATCATCCAGTCGTTTTCACTAGAAATGTCTAGAAAACATATAAAGTATACAACATATAAAATGGGGTCAATAGCACACTTTTCCTCTATTCTTAAGGAATATAGTTCATTCAACCAGTCGTGGAGAACCAAATTGCAGACATGTTCATTGTATGAATTAATGAGGTCGGTATCTTCATTTTACCTTTATATTCCCTTATTCTCTCATCACGTTGAATAATGATTTTAAAGTGCTGGAATTCATACCAACACAGTTCTTTTATCTTTACGTCGCACCAGGAAAATCTCACTCACTATCCACTACTGTCCATGAACTGTGGCATAGTGTTAAAGCTGCATGGACTGAGATCCCCATACATACCTTACAATCTCTGTTTGACTCCATGCCTTGGTGGATAAATGCTGTTATTGCAGCCAGAGGTGGCTGCTCTGGGTACTGATTTCTCAAGATCTATACAGCCTAATTTCTTGTAAATCTAATCACTTGTTCTTTCCGCAATAATGTATGCGTCCAATAAATATCGTTCTGTTATTTGCATTCCTCCTTGGTGTAGCAAGTTTAATAGCCAGTAGTGTACATTATGTTTTAAATTCAATGAATTAAAAAAAAGCTTTTCCCGGAATCTATACTTAAACTTCAGCATTTAATTTGTTAGCAAATTAATTATTTACTGTTCTACTCAGATTTAGAAAGAACAAATATTGTTCAATGTTTATACATTTAAATAAATTGTGCAAGGCAACAATTAGTACAACAATTAGACTAGTTAGTGTATCGTGTTTATGTATTTATGGAAATTTCCCAAAATATTATTAATAAAAATAAATGTTCTAATGTTATTGTTTTTATATGGTAACTAAAACGAATTTTTTTCAAAAAAACTTAAATACTATTATTGGTAGAAAAAACTTCGTAATGTAACAGCTATAGGAAATGAATTTGAATAAAGTTTCTTCTATATATTTGGCAATTAAATTTCTAATTGAATTTCGAGTAGTATTATTTATTTTTTATGAAATGTTTTCTTTAACACAATAAATTTAAATTTATTAATTTGAAATCTCATTACTGAACTGATGAATTATATAGCATGTTACTTTTCTCACATTATTTTCAGTCTTTATATCTATAACTGATTGAAAATTCTGAATTTTAATATAATTTTTATATAAGCGGTATAAAATTATTTCTGCATTAAATAGAAATAAATAAATTTTAAATATAATAATTGCAATAAAAACAATTTTATTCTAAATACAGTGTTTAATATCTTACGTTTGCTTCAGAAATATAATGATAGTTTTAAGAACTCTTGAATGGAAGAAAAATGTTTCTTGATTTCATAGAAAATTACATTGTCAAGATAAACAGCTATTTTTCTGATTCACATGTTTCTTTCTTAATATTTTTATCTTTCATCAGATGTAATTTTATGAACATAATTATAATAAATATTTCTTATAACTTTAAATCGATTACTAAGCAATAAAATACCTTTTTAAAATAATTAATATGTAAGTTCAAAGTTCATGTTAGTTTCTAGAATACTCTAAATGTGAATCCAAAATTTTAAATGAAACATCATAAGAAATGTTGTTGGGAATTTTAATAAAATTTCTTGAAAATATTTTGATTTAAATAAACAAATTATAAATATAGAAGATAAAATGTTAAAAAAATTAGTCATGGCTAAATTTTAGCTAACTATTTTCTGGTATTTCGATACGTATTTATTTTAAGATTACAAAATTTAAGTATAGTATATGCAAAATTAAAAATTAATTTAAAGGATGTTAAAATCACATACTTCTAATTTAAATAAATGTGATTACAATTTATATGATCTGTAAAATATACAAACATTATGTCAGGTAAATAAATCCTTACTCAGTAATATTTGCAAAATACTTGTTAACTATATTTGTCTCCGATCTCATTATAAATGCTAAAAACTTGAGTAAATACCATTTTGAGAGATTACATGTTCAATATTATAGAATGATACAATTTAATGCGTAAAGTTAAACACTTTTCATATAATCTAGTTTAACTATATCAGCTTAAATTTACTAACGCATACATTATTTATAAAATTATACAAATTTATCAACCTTATTTGATATTCTATTTAATGTGAAATACTTAGTAAGTAATATAAACTATAGTAACTAAAATTAAATGATTTGTATGCCTAAAGAAATTAACGAATTTATATTATTTTAAAATATTTAAATTAATTTGAGTAAATTAAGCAGAAGAATATTTATATTATGATTTATATTTTTACATTGATATTTCACAATTTCTTTTTTATTAATATTTAATGAAAGTTCACTATAAATTTACAGTTCTAAAAACACCAATGTTTTAAAATTTTTGGAAATATATTGTTCAGTTCATAATATTTACGCGGTATAAGAGTTAGAATTAAAAAAAATGAACGCGCAAAAGATGAAATTTAAAATAAACTTAACAAGAGATAGAAATTTAAAATAAACTTAAAATCAAATGAGTTCAGAATAACAGTAACATACATAATATTTTCTGAATGATTATCGAAGGATTTAGTTTGATTGCTATGAATTGATGGTTTTGTAACTAAATCCAAATTTTATTTTCGTTGCTAATTTTTAAAATTTGAGTTGATATAAAAACTGAAATTTCCGTGTTTATTTGATTAGATTTACATTAAAAATAGGCAACATGAATATTTTATAAATAAACTAGTTTATATAGTATTAAAGTGATAGTTTATGTATAAATGAAATGAAAATTGAAAATTTTTGCCAAAAAGACATTTTCGATGTTTGTATCAAATGCATTTACTTATATTTTTCAATTATAATTGGAAATCTAAAATTTACCATAAATTTTATTATTTCTTCAATAATTAAATAACATATTTTTGATTAAAAATTTAATATAAATTTCATGTTAAAATAATAAGTATATCTATAATTTTAATTTTATGGAAAAAGTTAACAAATAAAAATAAGGAATGATAACAAATAAAAATATTAAATTTAACTGTTACAACTAAATAAAACTTCTGTTCAAAAATTTCAAATGAAAATAAAACATTATTAAATTTTATTCTTTCAAATTAACTCAATATTTGGTAATTTAAAATTAATCAGTAAAGTATAGTAAATGCTTTTTATTTCTCTCTATTCTTTACAGAAAATAAAAAATATTTTAGTTACAGTGAATTACATAAGTATGTTGTCGAAAAAAAAATGTATGTAATTCTCAAAAATTTCTAATATTGGTTAAAAGTAATGAAAAAATATTTAATAAAAAATTTTTGTTTGTAAAAATAGTTAATGTTAAAATACTTATTATATTTTGCTTGTCAAAAATATTGAAAAATGCTACCTGTACCCTCCTATAAGTGTTCATTAAGAACATGTTCATAGCAATGTTTAAGTATGGAGATTATGGAAATACTCGGGATTGATTAAAATAATCCTTTAGTATGCATGATAAATATTGTGCTGTATTATAATACACAATTATGTGCATGACATAAATAAAAAGAATGTTTCCTTAAGACTTTTTCGGTTATAAACTTTTAATACATGAGAATATAACCTGCTGAGCACAGAATTTCTGAATAGTAATCTTAAAAATCAAATATTTACAGATTATCAAAATTTTACAATTCAATGTTTGACAATTTATGAAGAAAGTAAAACATTTAGAAATTTGCCATAACTTCTGTAAAGGAAATGCATGAAAAACTACGAAATAATTTATTAAATGCCCAACAATAAATAAATTTTAAAATGTAAATATATATTAGTAGGTTATTAAATTTTTGAATTTATAATTTTCTCATAATTTTTTATTTTAAATAAAAATACTTTTCAAAAACTTTCTTTCATAAATAATAAATAAAAATGTGTTTTTTTTACTTAAAAATCACTCAAAAACTTAAAATAAAATGCATTTTATTCTATATGTGTGCTTACTGAATACATCGCAAAGCAAAACATGTGTAGTAAACGATGAGAGATTACAGAATCAATAGCATGCCGCAGATATGTTACAAAAGAAAGCAGATTTTGGCGTTATTTCTACACAGCAAATCCGAGGGGATGCTAAGCATAGAGATGGCAGAATATAAAGTAGGTATTAAATGTGTTTTCCAGTTGCTTCATCAGATAAAGGAATACTCAGAATATGGAGGCAATCACCAAATATATTTTCAAAGGAATATTTGCTTACGTTCTTCGATTTCAGTGAATTCTAAATTGAGTTGTGAATAAAATGTGCACTTCTTTTCTTATTTATAAAGTAATGTAAATATATATGTGTACGCTGTTCTTTTATTTTATTGTATAAAGGTTATACATGAGAATGAGACGTTCTTTTTTGAAAGTTGTGGAATATTAGTTAGGTTTTTTGATTTTATTTTATAAAAATTTTCAAAAGAAAGAATTTATGTATTAAAGATACAATAAAACCACCCATTAAGTTCGTAAATATTTGGAGCTTTATTATATAGAATAAGTTATTTTATAATTAAAAAAGAAACTTAGACATTTGTAATTAAAATGTAAAATCAATAATAAAATATATTGTTTTACTTGTACTCGTTTTTAAAGAAGCGAATTAAATTAATAATATCCTGAAAATGAAAGCATATTTGTTAATAATATTTGCAAATTATATAATGGAAGAACTAACAATTAAGTATCTTGATTTTTAATGTTTCCAATATAACATTAATAAAATAGATTGATTTTAGAATGGATTAATGAAAAATATGAGTTAGAGAAGTAAGTTAAAAATGTAAGGAAGTCTATAAAATACAGTTTAAGTGAATCATTTTTATTTCACATAAAATATGTATGGGAATAAAGTTTGATTACCAAACATTAACGTTTGGCATTAATAATACACATATTTTGTAAAAAGCAAATGATTTAGAAATCATGCTTGAATCATTTTTGTTATGTTTAAAACTATAGAATTTATATGAACAATATAAAAAAATAAAAATAAAATAACAGCTTGAAGATTGTTTTAAAGCAAGCTAACATGGAATATATGTAAAAAATTTATTTAATTTTAAGAATATTTTATTTTGAAAAGATTGAGAAAAATATTTTCAATAGATATTTGAATTACTGTAACACATAATATGATATTTTTTTAAAATTTATTTAATAATTTAAATGTTATCTACATTTTTTTAATAATAAGTATTAATCCAATATTAATTATACGAATTCTATATTATGTATATTTATTTTTAAATTAACATATATCATTGAAAATTCAGATAAATTTGTCTCTATTTGTTAAATAGTTTCATTAGCTTCATGATGATCAATTCATTTCGCATGTTTTTTCGAAATATACTAAATGAAATGACTATGCAAAGATGTTCAAATTTTTATACTTTTATTTCTTATGCAAAGCACAACTTACAGAAAAAATATAAGTGTACCTACAAACATAAACCCCGTAATATGTGTACGCGGTTTTCCTTTCTGGCAAACATTTTTCCCGAGTCGGAAGGACAATTTTGTTGGTGTATAAAACAATTTATCCTTTATTACATTTGTATATGTGGTAATATAGAAAAGTAAAATTTGTAGAAATTAGAAACATATGGTGAAATAATATAAATTTTAGCTTTCGAAATATCATTGATTCTGACTTTTTTCGTATGACAAATCTAAAACCATTTAGTTTCCTACAGATCATATTGACTCACAGCATTGCAGTTTTATAGTTTTTAAGTAGTCGCAGGATATTCAATATTTGAATAAGAGCTTTCATTTCAAAAATTCCATACAAATGCAGTATTTACGTGAATAAAAGGAATTTCACAATAAACGAAAGTAATTCGATACGCAATCAGTAGGATCATGCAACACTACTATGGAAAGAACAAAATATCTTTCATCTATATTAAGATGAATGTTTTATGGTATCTGCATTTTTGATGTGTCACAACCTTGAGTGCTCTACAGATGTGTTGTTATCCTCTCTTGCATTTTCTTCAATGGTATGCTAATTAAGGTGTCTACTAAATTTGCTAAATAAAAAAAATAATAACTGAAAAAGATATAACCATAACAGTTTCCATTTTATTTTAGGTCATAATTAGTTTCATTCATATTTTACATGTTTATAATTTTCGAAGCGTACTTGGCCTAATTATTACGAATTATCTGCAAGCATTATTGATAATAATGTTTTAAATTTTTTGTGTTAATATTTTCGCTTTTTTCAAGAAATAAAATATGTCATTTCTTACATCAATCTAACAAAGTTATCACTTTTATATTTGTAAAATCACAGCAGTTATATTCAACAATATTTTAATGTAATGATTTTTTTAAAACTTTTCATTAATAAAAGTTTTTTCATTTTATTCATTTATTACTTTGGTAATCAAATTTAAAGAATAACTACTATGTTTCATCGAACTTAAATCAAGTTTTATTTTTACTATCGAATCATTTGTTAATCGAACCTAAATATTACACATTTAAATAATGAAACTTATCATTCCAACCGTCAGTATTTTATGTATATCGCTTATAAAACATTATTGTATAAAACTTTATATTAAAACATAAGAAACACTTCTAAATAGAGAGAGTTTCTATTTTTCTTGAAAAAGAGCTACAAAATTATTTCAAATAATTATTTTATAAAATAAAGAAAGGATATTTTATAAAATATTTTATAAGAATAATAATTTATAAGAATAATATTTTATAAGAATATATTTTATAAGAATAAATATTTTAAAGAAGAATATTTTATAAAATAAAGACCTTAACAAGCTTAAATAAATATTTCAACATAGGTAATATTTTAATTGATTATCAAAATGGATTTATCATGAAATTCTTTTCCTTTTATTTTAAAAACTCTCCTAGATAATTTCAAAATTATCATATTTTTTTAATTTTCATCAACTAGAATTTAGTTCCTTTGTATTATTTTGAAACTATATATGTATATTAGTTTCGATAAATTGTAAAGCTTGGATTGTTTTTCTAAAATATGCATTTCAAAAATAATTTTTTCAATAATATTTTTTTGTATTTCTTTAAAGTTTTCTAAATTTTGTATTAGATAAATATTAAATTTACAAAAGCAGTTATATTATATCAATTTGCTATAGTTATGATACAATAGTATGATTATGCTTATTTAAATATAGAGACAAATAGATATTGATAATAGTTCACATTTCAAGGTATCCATTTTCTCAAAACATTATAAGGAAACATAGCTTCTATAAAGCCACATAATTTAATGTTGTATCACATTATTTTGGCTGTACATTATTAAATAAACTTCAATAATGATATTATATTCTTATTTAAAAATGTATACTGCTTCTTAATTAATTTAAATGTAAATATAGTGTGAAATAAACGTCCGACAAAATTACTCTACAAAGCAATGCTGGATATTATTGGAATATTACTACATTAGAATATTGACAGATGGCATTCTAATGTAAATTGTGGAAACACATCGCTTAAGCAATATTTAGCTTTACGTCAATTGCCATGTATATAGTAAAGTACATGTATGGGGGTAAGTCTTAGGAGTTGTTATTCTCATAGTATTTCTGAAATTCATATAAGTGTTAAAAGATCATAAATAATATATATATAAATAATATATATATATATATATATATATATATATATATATATATATATATATATATATATATATATATATATATATATATATATATATATATATATATATATATATATATATATATATATATATACAATATAATAAAAGAAAAAGATTTGCGAATATAAATAAGATAAAACATGAAAAATATTGAAACCAGAAATATAAAATTAAAAAAATACTAAAATATACGATGCAAATGATAAGAGAAGGCATAAGGACCACGTCTTCATCAGGACGGAGATGGCAAGCTATGCAAAATGAACACTCTTTTCTGACATGCTCGAAGGACAAATGTCTAAATATCTTCGAGCAATTCCCTCGAAGAGTGTTCGTATTAAAAGAACTTAGTTAAAAAATTAGAATAAATATATATGCAGAAAAGTAAAAATACCCACAATAGATGAAACATACAAACAGCAGAAAAAATAAATACAGTACAAAAATACATAATACCAAGATCAGCAAATCATATTTAATTTATATATTAGAATTGTAGGAGAGTTGCCAAAGTTAAATTTGAAATTATAATAAATAAATGTTTCCAGGAGTAATTAAATTCAAAAAGTTAAAATGGTTTAGAAATATGTTGTAAATTTGAAATTAAAATGTGTTAAAGGGGATTCAAGCTTATGTTATGTATAAAATAAAGTGTATAAATGTAGGTGTTTTCAGGATTCTTGTAAGAACTTGAATGCTTGGGTGGCCCTTCTATAGTTATAAAAACTACGCATTACTTCAATATTACAAGCGATTCTCTACTTCCAACATATTTTAAAATAAAATTAATTGGAATATTATTATTTTTAGGTGAGCTATTAGGCGTTTAATTTGATTTTTAGTAGATTCATAATTGTTACAGATATCATAAATTTGATTAAGTTCATTAAATATTACGTTTCTGCATATTTTTAAAGAAATATTTGATTTCCCGACAATTCACTTATTAACATTAAAATTAAATTGATTTGTTTTGTTGAAGACATCAATATATGTAGTAGAATTATAAATAGTGATAAATAAATCCAAAAACACTGTTTTAGTATCAAATAAATTAGTTTTAATTAAAGAATGTTCTTCAGGATAAATAGTTTTAGAAAACTCTTCAAATTTTAAATTTTTGAAAGTAATGAAATCATATATGTATCGGAAAGCAAAAAGATATTGATAAAAGGAGCTTTTTTCAAAATAATATAGAAATAAATTTACTAGTATGCCTGAAAAAATGGATCCCTGTGGAATTCCACAATTTTGAATAAAAATATTTTCACCGTTATATATAAAATTATTGTAAATAAACATTTTAACTAAATTGTTCCAGTATTCACACACAAAATTAATATTTAAAAAGTTTCTATAGTCCTGATAATAAAGGTGTAGTACATGGTTAAATTTATCAATGGGAATACTTGTAAAATATCTTTGAAGTCAAAAGAACTAACACAATAAATATAATTTTTTGATAAAAAATCCGAAATATATTTATTATTATTAATGATCCAAGTGGCTTCTGATTTACCAAATTGTCTGATATAATATTAAGAAATTTAGTAAAAATGGTTCCAGGTTTATTCATGTATAATTTAGTACCACAGGTGAAAAATCTAAACTTTATAAGAATTTTGTGAAATTTAAGAATGACTGTTAAATAAGGAAACTCTAATTTGTAGTTGTTAGTATTTAAAAGTTTATAAAAACCCAAAGATATTTTTATTATATTAACTGGGGAGTTTAAACGTTTATATGTGCCGGAATTTAATATGTCATTATCACAATTAAATCCAAATAAAAAATTTTACAAGAAAATGCGTAATTATTAGAGGCTTTATTTACAGACTATGTAGACAAATAATGACATAATAAAGAAGAAAAAACTAAATTATGCTATGAAATTTTTCAAAGTTTATGGAAAATAATACATCCATAATTGTACTAAAACTAGGATATAGGATATATTTTTTTCTTAAGGGTCCAAGTCAATATAAATCATTAAAAATTGAAGTTTTCTTAACATTGTTAAAAGCACTAGTATCCTGTTTTAATTTTTAACTCAAATATTTGCATTTAAAAGGGTTTTTGATAATCAGAACAAAATATGTAATACTGAAAGTTAGCTGTTCAAAATATGCATGAATAATTTACACAACAAATAAATTTTATCTATAACTTGTTGCGTAATATATAAAGTATTACATCACCAATAGAGATGCGAATATTTTTAAAGCTTTTCATCGTATATCATCTTAAATGTTTTTTTATATCTTTTAAATTTATTGAATTCATGACTGCTAATGACGTGAATTAAAATGCGACTAATATGATACAATGGAAAAGTGTCTAAATAGTTAAAAAAGTTATGTGTATGCTGAATTTAAATGAAAAGTTCTTTGTGGATTACTGTCGATTTAAATTTAATGAAGGAAACTTTATACTTTCTGGTGAAAAATATTTTTTCTTTAATTTTAAAATATTTATTGTGATAAAAATTTTATTTATTTGCAATATTTAGGTATTAAATACACGCATCTAAACTTAAAAAATATAGATAATACAATAACAATAGTTTTAGCACATATATAAACAAGTATTTTGTTACACACCAGAGAAAAATTTTAACTCCTCAATATAAGAAGAATTAAATTAAAAATATTTATATATAAGTTCTCACATTTCAAAAAAACTGTTCATGTTAAATTTCCTATATATATATATATATATATATATATATATATATATATATATATATATATATATATATATATATATATATATATATATATATATATATATATATATATATATATATATATATATATATATATATATATACAAGTTGACCCAGCCACGCGTTGCAGTGGCTGAGCTTTAATAATACATAGAATCAATTTTTTACTAATCCTTGGGTATAGTCAAAGTAATATTTTCTAAAAAAATTTAAAATAGGTTCATTCATATGAGATTAAAAATAAAACGTTTCACCAAAATTTAAAAGTAATAGGTAAAGTATCGAAATTTTGAAATTAAGTACAAACCAACATATACTTTCTGAATTTACATTTTATTCATCTTATATTAAATTATAGTTTGTAATCAGTGACTTACTCTTATAAAATATACTATATAAATTAAAAACATCTAAAAATAAATTGTTATAAATGAGGTAGATAACATTGACATCGAACTATTATTTTTTCAATTTTAAACTATTAAAATTAAAATTATCTAAGTACTATTTTGTGTACAACATTCCTGGTTAACCTGTCTTTCGCTAACACGAAGAGATTTGATGGTTTTCCTACACGTGAGCAGGCAACATATAGCTGTCCATGTGAGAAACATGTGTTTTCCAAATCCAAACCACAAATAGACATTGTTTGGCCTTGAGATTTATTTATGGTCATCGCAAAAGCTAAACAAATCGGAAATTGGAGCCTTTTAAACGGTATTGGAGATTCTGACGCTATCAGTGGAATACGTGGAAACAGGACGATATCTCCTTTAAATTTTTGCGTCAAAATTGTTGCTTAGAGAATATTTTCGGTCATTTCTTTTATGACTAAGCGTGTACCGTTACATAATTGAGGTGGGTTTAAATTACGTAGAAGAATAATTGGTGAACCAATTTTCAATTGAAGATTGTGTGGTGGCATTCCTGGCATATCCAGATAATTCAAAAATTCAGTTGGAAAGTTTACGGCTTCGTTTTCATCAATAACTGTGTCGATTGATTTAAGAGACATCAAATCACCGGGCAACATCTGTTGTATATTGAAATTACTTTAGTTGGCCTCAAAGTTTCTTGCTGCCAAAATAGCACAATTACAGAGCCAATTATCAAATTATAAAATAAAAATAAAAAAATAAAAGTCTATAAGGAAATACTTACATGTTTTCGAGGTGGTATGAAAATTAGTAAAGAAAATCAGTAATAAATAAAATTTTATTTTACTATTTATAATATTAAAAATATTCAAATTGAACACTACACAATAATAACACAATACAAAGTATAATTATAAAAATGATTCACGAAAAATTGTTACAGTATGATTATACATCATGAAAATATATGTAAATTCTATATTTAACCACGCGCTTGTGCTCGCACGCTAATTTACTCTGGGAGATACTATAATCTAGAAAAATAAACACGTCGCCATCTGCCGAATACCTGTGCAACTTAGTTCTGTAAATTCCAAATAGTTGGTGATTTAGCATCTAACTGATAAATAAACACTAATATCGTATAATAAATATTGAGATCAATAATTAAGAGATAAAAACTATTCTATGTTTTAAGTTGGACCCTATTATAAATGATTACAAAATTTTATCAAAATCCGTTCAGTAGTTTCGGAGTTTATCGCGAACATACATCATGACACACGAAATTTTTATGTATATAGAATTGCTGACCCAGCAACGCTTTGCTGTGGCTGAGTGATTATAATACATTGAATGAATTTTTTACTAACTCTTTGGTACAATCAAATTAATATTTTCTAAAAAATTTAAAATAGGTTCATTCTTATGAGATTAAAAATAAAACGTTTCACCAAAATTTAAAAGTAATAGATAAAGTATCGAAATTTTGAAATTAAGCACAAATCAACATATACTTTCTGAATTTACATTTTATTCATCTTATATTAAATTATAGTTTGTAATCAGTGACTTACTCTTATAAAATATACTATATAAATTAAAAACATCTAAAAATAAATTGTTATAAATGAGGTAGATAACATTGACATAGAACTATTATTTTTTCAATTTTAAATTATTAAAACTAAAAGTTTTTTCCGCGGCATTATAATGAAATAAAAAAAAATTAAAAGAATTTATCATTTGAATACATTATTTAGATCAAAATGTACTGCTGAATAAATTAATAATTATCAAATTATAAAATAAAAATAAATAAAAGGCTATCGAGAAATACTTACATGTTTTCGAGGTGGTATGAAAATTAGTAGAGAAAAACAGTAATAAATAAAATTTTATTTTACTATTTATAATATTAAAAATATTCAAGCTGAACACTGCACAATAATAACACAATACAAAGTATAATTATGAAAATGATTCACGAAAAATTGTTATAGTATGATTATACATCATGAAAATATATGTAAATTCTATATTTAACCACGCGCTTGCGCGCGCACGTTAATTTTCTCGAAGATGGTATAATCTAGAAAAATAAACACGTCGCCATCTGCCGAATACCTGTGCAACTTAGATGCTAAACCACCATCTATTAGGAACTTACAGAACTAACCAATAAATAAACACTAATGTCGTATAATAAATATTGAGATCAATAATTAAGAGATAAAAACTATTCTATCTTTTAAGTTGGACCATATTATAAATGATTACAAAATTTTATCAAAATCCGTTCAGTAGTTTCGAAGTTTATCGGGAACATACATCGTGACACGAAATTTATATATATATATATATATATATATATATATATATATATATATATATATATATATATATATATATATATATATATATATATATATATATATATATATATATATATATATATATATATATATATATATATATATATATATATATATATATATATATATATATATATATATATATATATATATATATATATATATATATATATATATATATATATATATATATATTATATATATATATATATTTATGTTTGTATGTATTTAAAATTTTATCTTTGCTATAATTATGTGTTAATTTCTAGAAAAGTAAAAGTCTCCTATTTTACAGTATGTCCTTACGATTTATATTCAAAAGACACTTTATAAATTAATTTATTTTTTCTTGTTTGTTACTACAATCCAAACTTAAAATGTATTATTTAGTTCATAAACTTTTGATAAAAAAAGCCTTAAAATTCTGCAAACAAACATATTGTTTATTTTTCATGCTGCTTAATCAAATTTTTACTCTAAAATATTGAAATAATTTAGAATGCATGTACTCTAATATGTATTCTTTATTTTGATTTTCCTTTTTTATCTTTTATTTATGTTATTTTTATGCAACATATTTATTTGCATATTGTAATTCACTATTAGCAAAAATATCAATTTAACCATAAGTCAACTGAAGACATATTTGGCATGTATTTAACGGATTCCCAATTCCTATTTGTTTCATGCACTACTACGGAATTTGAAACCAGACTGTATTAAAAGAATAAGAAATTCCCCAATCGGTATAGTTGATAAGCATCTATTTATAAAACAGTCCAATATTAATTTGATTTTGGCTTTTAATAGTTTTACATTAATCCGTAACAAAATGAAAGAAGTACATAATCACCTTTGTAGGAAATTCTTAAATATAATATTCGACATCAATGCGTATAATATGTTATCCAAAGAACGAACACTCAGATTAATTCATTTTTAAGTATTCTAAAAATTGATTGACTTTGTGAAATGTTTTTTTTTTATTCCTGATATAATTTTTTGTGTTCTCAACAGTGAATTTTCTTTTCCATATTTCAATAAATTACTAATTGAAATATGCTTAGATATGTAGTTCAATTTATTACAGAGACATTTTATTATTTTGTATTAAAATTTTAGTTTTAATGAATTATAATTTAAATGTTCTACTGATATTCTGAATTTAATATTTTAATGTTTTTTAAAGAAACAATCATAATTTTTATATTAAGTGAAAAAATGTTCAAAGAGGATTTTTAAATGTGTAAAAATACCAGTCATTAACATCTATTCTAAATGATAGGAGAAAAAATTCCTTTCCTGTGACTAAAGAAATGCTATAAAGAGAAATAGATTTTGAGGTGATATCCACATTATATGATGTAAAATGTGTGTCCATTAAATTTTGATCAATGAGTATATTCCACGATTCTATAGTGAAGATATAAAAATACATCCTACAAAAGCATTATCTTTTTAACTTATGTTTTTAACTTGCAAAGGAAAGTAGTTCTTCGAACACAGTCATTTTGGTGATTGAAAGTAGTGGCTTTACAAGAAAACATTCTTTAGGCTCAGAAGCATTTGGCAGCTTACATTTTAGATTTCTTGATACTTCTTTGGTCTTTGGCCATAATATTTATTTTCTATTTCATTTTACTGCTATAAAGAAAGCTGACGAGATAAATGTTACAATAAATACGAAACCCTGATATCAGTCCCTGGAAATGTAAAATTATTAGTATATGTAAATACACATGAGCACATCTATTATTCTTAATCCTGTGTCGGGGAATAACTATATAACAAAACTGACTTTTTGGTGAGCTATTAAGAAGCTATTTGTAATGGTTAATGATATTAGCAAGAGCTAAAAGTGCTATAATTTTGCAGTCCTTATGCTGAAATGAAAGTAATTTCTTTTTGTTAACTTTACAGTTTCAGTTTGATGAAAGCTCTTATTTATGGTTGTCAACAAATTATATAAGAATCAAATAACTAATATGGTTAGATTTTGAACAATGTTGAGCACAATATGATACAAAAAATATCATCAAATTTTGTCATTCAAAATTTCAAAACAATAAGGATTGCATTAAGGTTTTTACTAAAATACATTGAGCAATGCATTGTTTAATAAGTTATTGTAATAAGAATCGAATATAAAGATGAAGAAGTGCCCGCTTCTTAGATATTAAAATGCAAATCTACTAACCTTTACTTAAGAAACATGATTTATATCCCCATTAATGTTTTAGGATTGATATATTGGATATTTCAATTCCCCATTTTATTTTAGATATGCAATGTAATAAATTATTGTATTTTTTGACGTGCACTGCATTCTATTCTATAAACTACATTGTTTTATTTTATTATTTATAGTTTGGAAAACTGGTAATTAAATAATCAGCAAGGATAGCAAAAAATGTAATTTCGAGAGCCATATTTTTAGAAAGTAATATTGAAATGCAGTTACATAACCACTTTTGCAATGATACTTCATTTTAAATTTACAATCTCCCTCTCTCGCTCTCCTTCCTGTATTTCTGTGTAATTATATGATGCATAAATTAGTTACATTTATTGACTTCCTTAGAAAAAGACTGTATACTGTCAAATATGTCATTATGAATATTTTTTATTTCTACAAAACTGTGTGATTTTGCAATCTAACAATTACTTCTGTCATGTAAATTGAATTGTTATTTGCATATTTCCCAGAAATTTAAATATAATTGTTACCAACCCGATGTATATTGTAGCTTGATCATTCACTGAAAGCTTAGTAAAATCAATCCAAGAGCCTTCGAATAAAGGTATCCTACTTGAAATATTTAACCAAGGTTTAAAATTGTATTGATTTAAATTTTATATTTATCCAATAATTTCATTTGAAATGATTCTCTATATACATTCATGCCTAACTATAAATTAACATAGTCAATTTTTTATTAGCATGTTACATAGACGCAATTGTTCTTATGTTAATGCGCTTTTGTTTTATTAATACTTTCTATATAACAATATACCAAAGTCCTGCATGTTATACATTCTTAGAAAGTGAAATCAATGATTGAAGATATCTTAATACTGCTTAGTTTGATGATTTAATGTTTCAATATATGTTTTTCTGAGGATCATGAGGAGTTTAATCATACTTTGAATTTTATATGTATATATCTACAAAATAAATATGAATCTAAAGTGAGTTCAATGAAACACTAGACCCTAAGAATTTGTTTTAATACATATAAGCATACGTTAAGATTCTTAAAGAAATTCAAAAGTTTTCATCTGTTAAATCATGAACAAGATTTGCATTAGATGAACAAGAATTTTTTGACACAATTTTCTTTTTCCATTGATTGTGTGTGTGGCACACATTGTTAACAAGATGTTAACCACTATTAGAATACATATGGAGACTATTTATATTTTGTGAAATTAAATGTTTAAACTACACCAAATTACTATGGATTATATTAACATTCAAATATTTTATGCTGAAAGAATGATATTTTCTCAAATCTTTCACTTTGTTATAAATGTATATGCTTTGCTAATTTTATGATAAATGTTGTAGAAAAGGGAGATAAGAATTGGTTTGGTTTATTTGTCACTCAAGGGTCTCTTATTTACACATTAGGGATAATTAGACTAGAACGTATACTTTTAAATTTATTCTAAACTACTAAGTAAATGAAAGCCTAAGTTGTGTTTTGAATACCTAACCTCTTAAGACGAAAGCAAAACGTTTGGTACCAGGTAAGCCTCAAAGAATAGGCGTGACAGACCAAAAATAAATAATAAAGTGAGCCAATAGGTCAAGAACTGCTAAGATTGCTTTTGTATGCGGCATAAAATATGAAAAAGTTTTGAAATTGTATGAAATTTGTGTGGAGAAGCTTTGAAATGAGACTGAAATTGCATGAAAAATAATGTTTAAGTAGCATTTTAAGCAGAAAAATAAATGAATGAATTTCTGTATTATTACGACTATATTAAAATTAATTTACTATTATTTTTAAAAAAATAATAAACTATTTCAATATAAATTTCATAAAGCCAAACAAATATTAACAAAAACTAACCACCAAAAACTTTATTTAAAATATGCATCAAAACTAAGCGCAAATATGTATTGACTAAAAAAATTGTATTTTTAAATTTTTTGACTAATGCAACATCAAAAAAGGATATTTATGAATAGATTACTGGTGGAAATAAAAATATTTCAGAATTTTTTTTTATATTTTTTTAATAAAATATATAGATAATAACTTTTTACTTACTTTTGTAAACGGTTTTATGATACCAATTTAATTGCTGTTATGAAAGAGCCTAAACTATAGTACTTAAACTTATTTCTACTCAATCTATTAATAGCATTGAGCAAAACGTTTTTAAAAATTGTAATTTTTTGTAAAGTATGTTGTAATTAATGCTATTAACATCAAAATATTTCCAGTAAAATTAAATTGTTTAATTTATTAAATTTAAGAAAACATTTTAATTATATAATAAAAAAAGTTTATAACGTTCTAGATTTTTAATAAAAGTAATGAAAAATCTTTTTACAAAAACAATTGAATATCCTATATATAAAATGGACTGCTTACGAATAATTCATTTTCTTTACTACACTCAAATTGTGTGCGACTGTAACGAGATTTGACCATGGAATGTATCATATTTTGTACATTTCACAATTTGATCAAATGTTTAATTATTGAATAAAATTAATTATAAAATTAAATATTGAATTGTAAATGAATTATAAAATATAATAAATACATAATGTATATATTTCAACAATAAAAATTATAAATAAAATGAGCAGGAATTCAAAATTAACTAATTTAACAATTTAAATCTTGTTTATTATATTTTTTACATTAGAGCTATTATTTTAATAATGCAACCATTTTGATTTTTAAATTAGAGAGAGACATGTGAGTTAATTTTAACATTTGATTTAATGCTCTTTTAGAGAAAAGTCAAATAAGTACCGGTGGAATTTGGAAGGTCTTTTAAAATTCAAGTTTAAAACACTCAGGTTAATATCTAGGGAGTTTGCTAATTAATTATGTGTAGCTAATAACTACTTAGCGTTTGTAGATTCTTAGCAAGTGTTGTGTGTGAAATCAAGTATCTAAATTTCTTTAAGAATTCTTATTGCCAAACAAATGTTTCTGAAATTTCATTAATTTGTCTACGTTAACCTTCAATTACCTTAAAGATTCTTTCTAATACTATTCAAACTGCCCAATTTAAACAGCTTTCACAACCTATTTCAATTTACTTGGAGAATAATAATTTAAAATCATTATTATTTTATATACCATTAATATAAATAAATGAAATTTTTTAAACTATATGTTAACTAAGATTTTAATCAAATATTAAATATTTATATTTTAAATTTCAATTTTAAACTAATAAATATCTTAATAATTTGAGTTAAAATGAACCGCAAAAATGTTTTTTTTCAATACAAAAAAGGTAACTAGAATGTCTACTACATATCAGCAAAATTACCAGGAATTATAAACACCAATGAAGTAACCCTCCATTCATTATATTTCCTAATGTATTGTTAATTGTTGTGTTCTGTTCATATTTTATAATTTTGTAACTCCTCTTGTGATGTGCACTGTTTTTTTTAAAGTTTTGATAAGTAATTTTCAAAGCTAGATGTCATTTGTTTTTATTTCAAGAATGGTTACAAAACGTTAAATCTTAAGGAAAGAATGAAGCAAAGAATGTCCAAGAAGCTATAACAAGTTATATTTGATAAATTTTCTCATCCTATAGCTTTGATAAACATAAATATAATAGGAAATAAATACATTTATTTATGAAATGCAAGAAATAATTCCATAAAAACTCGAAAAGTTTGGAATGATATTCAGTTATGAAATAACATAATACGCGATTCATTATTCAACAAATTTAGGCTCTAACCTAAACGAAAATAACGGTTAGTAAATAAATATAAGTTGAAGAATTAACAGGACAACCTAATATCCCCATGGAAATGTAACTTTTTTCAATTGCATAAAAACGTTGCATCATTTGGCAGTAAATTATTCGTATTGATCTACTAATATGTTATACATATTAATAGAGCATAAAAGACTTATTAAAAAGATTGGTAAAATTTGGATATTTTAAGATCGTCGGAGCCCATTAAAGTACAGTGCTTTTCAGAGAGTAAATTATTGGGGTTTATTCCAAATATTGCTAATCAATGAATGATAGATGAAGTACTTTTATCTTCTGCAAGCAGTTTTGTCAAAGTGATCACTTTTGACACCAGGCAATCAACACTCAAACAGCTAAATGCTGTTGAAAGACATTGAAATATATACGGCTTAATTTGACTTCCGTCAGACATTTTCCTTGATAGTGTGCCGATTCACGTGCTGGGCAAAATAAAATTTTTCCCGCACCATGCCCGATAAGCATGCATACAGAAGATAAAAGTACAATATTTATCTCTCAACGTTCAACAATGACTAGAATAGACAGGATATCATGGCCAAAAGAAAACTATCTACTAGCAGTTGACGATGAGCCCAAATGAGTAAATTTGAAACCGTATATTAGACAGCTTATAACGATCGAAGGAGCATTACAGATATTGAGTTACATTTACGTGCTTCAAGCATGGAAACCTGAAAAATTCTCAAGCATCCGCCTAAATAAACGCGCATGTAGAAAACCGAAGAGCCACATATATCTCCTGTTTTTCTTCTGTGATTGATAGAGAACCCGGAACTTAATGTGATTAAAAATGCTTTACTATCTCTAAGCCATAAGGTGCTTGGGATAAACATTTGTAAGTTTTCAGGATTTCTTCACTTGCACAATTTGAATAAGGTAAATTATGAAATATTTTATAGAGGGAAAATTCCTAGGGAATGTTATTTAACAGATATAAGCTGTTAGGCAGTCCATTATGATGTGCTTAAATTAGGATATTTGATATCAAAAAATATTCTAACTGTTTTATCTGGATGCTATTCAAGAATATTGTTTCTTCTCCAGAATAAATAATTTATTTGAGTAAGTTGTTATGAATTTCAATATTATACATGTTTTTGCTGTAAACACTGTCTACTTTTTTCTGTTGTTTTTTTAAGTATTAGTTACTATTGTAATAATTTACATATTTTACTACATTTTAATTAAAAAATTTGTTTTAAATTTACTTATTGCATTTTATTTATAATATTTTATTTGTTCTAAAAATTAAAAAAATAAATTGCTAAAATTTAATTAAAATTCATTTAAAATGAAAAACTAACTTTTTTTTGATCATTTTTATTTTTTATAAAAATATATTTCGTTATTTCTGTATAAATATAGAAAGTTCATAGAAGTTTTAATGTTTTGTAGAAGGTTCACAGAAGGGTTAAAATTTTACGATGCCTTAAGTTAAGTAAACCTTCTTTAGAAAGGCGGATAGAATTATCTTTATTTTGACAATCATAATATACTTCTCAAAGTTCTTGACACAAAATAAATCCATTCCTAAGAGTCTTCTCTTACTTTTATTTCTAATTAAAGGATTCAATTATTCCTGTTTTTTAAACCGAAAATCTCAGATAACAAATAAGGATGCCTGAAACTAGTTAAGTTATTTAAATTCATAGTGAGAGAAATATATATTTCCTGATTAACAAATATATTTAGAGAGAAAAATATTCCTTTCTTTTTGTTTCATTCTTGCACAATTATTCCTTGACGATAGCATTCTGTTAATGAGTAAGCGTAAGGATATAGGTATATTAAATTAAAGATATACTATTTACAAAGATATTTTTTCCATTTCATTTATTTAAAACATTACTCTCTTTTTGTACATGTGTCGCATTTTTTTTTATAAACAGAAATTATTTATGAAGCCTACTTTCAATTTTCTTATTCATTTTTTTAATAAAAATATTCTTGAGGGTACTTACATATTAAATGCTGGAACATATTTTTAATTCATTAGACGATTGATTGAATTTCTTATTTAATTTATTTTTAGAGATTAATAAATTAATTGGAGCATTCTCTTGACCTGATATTTTGAGTATATTTGCAGCATGATTGATTTTTAAAAGCAGAAAAAAAAATTGAAACCATATTAAATAATAACCATTCAGCATACATAAACTAATTAGTGCATTAAGTTCCAAATAAATCAGTATGTTCAACAATGTATTAAGTCAAATAATGTCAACAATTGATCATATATATTTCTACAAACAATTTTAAAGCAAAATGATTTTTCGATAATTTTTGTAATGCAATAAGTCATGTGTATGTTCTTAACATATAATATAATATACTATATTTAATGACCTAGCATACATTATATAATATAATATATTTTATCCTGATGCATTTATACATCTATTTTATCATGGTAAAAGTTAACATCAATAGTTGAAAACTCATTTACATTTCCGTCGTAAAGATATAGGAAAAATATATTTTATTTTGTAGAATTTAGATTCTATATTAGTTCCTCAATACATGCAAAAGTCTGCATTTTACTCCTAATGACAGACCAACAAGCATCTGTTTTATCTGATGTTTTATAGAAAAAATCTAAAAAATCTTCAAAAGTTGATATTTTATTATTTCCATTTGTTTTATTTGCTACTTTGCTCTATTATTTATAATTTCTTGTTTAAGAAATAAATAAAATCGTATATATTTCGGAATCAAAGAAAAAATGTAAGTAATAGAGGGGAAGTAAATTTAAGTTCCAAGTAAAAAAGAAGAAAAAAATTATTTGAAAAAAAAGAACGTAAACTGTTTACATATTTTGATTAAAAACAAAGCAAATGTCAAGTACATTATAGACTTTTCCATTAAAAAACAGTGGAATGCATTGCAATATTATATGCAAACATTTCTCAGCAGTCATTTCCTATCCAATCATTTATTTACGATATGGTAAAACAAAAGATCATAATGGTAATCTATCTAGGCATGCATAGTTATAGTAAAACAATTTATGCTTTTGTGTTGATCCTTTCGATCATACTTTTTCTCCAATTAATTATTTCTTTCAACAGAAATAATAAAATTATCATATCCTCAAATCAAACATTTGCTTATTAAAAATTTGCATATATTTATGAATAAGGATATATATATATATATATATATATATATATATATATATATATATATATATATATATATATATATATATATATATATATATATATATATATATATATATATATATATATATATATATATATATATATATATATATATATATATATATATATATATATATATATATGTTACCGGCAAAGTAAGATTAAATGACTTGATGAGGTTATTATGCAATGATGTGCATTTATCATAAATACAAATGTGATACAGAAAATATAATGAGAAATGCCATTAAAATAAAATGATTCAAAATGCCTGAAGAAAAAGGAAGTTGCAAACAACCTAAAGAAAAATACTACACATGCCTTTTTAAATTTATACATTCTTTATATTTCTTTTAATTTAAAATTTAGTTTTTTATTTAAAATAAAGTTTAATATAAAAATTTTAAAAAATTAAAACATTTGTTGCATAATGGCAGTCTTAATGACATTTTGAATTACATTTTTCATGCAAAGATATTTCAGATTTTGGCATTTTGTATTACACATACATTTGAAGAATTGTTGATCGTTGCCACTGGACTGACAACTGCACTTGGCTGGGAAGGAATTTCATGGCCAGGAATCTCTCTAACTCTATGCAAGTTCTTAAGGCAAAAAGTGAATTGTGATCTGGCATATACTTGTTTAAAATCTCCTTCAGAAAGTAACAAGTCGATTGAAACCTCACCCTTGTCGACCTCAGTAATAGAAACGCTCACAATAGCTTCAAAAGAAGCAGTGAGAATTTCTTTTCCGAATTCATTTTCATTTTTTTTGCTTATGTTTGGAGATTATTTTTGGTATTTTTTGGTTTTATTCGTGATTGCATTTGGAGATATTTTTAGAATTTATTTTACTTTCGATAGCATTTTTACTTTTGAAACAAATATTTCACAAAATATCCACTTCATTACTTTTACTAGCATGGCCACATAAGGTTTGAAATTTTGAAGACACTTTTTGCATCTCGTAATTTTAACACGAACTCTTTTGTAAGCATGTCTTCGTCACGTTGGTTTAGTCCATTATCGACTGTAATAGTATGCATGTTTTTTAAACAGGCTCTTTTTCTGGCATATTCTGATTAGTTTAAACTTTTTCGTTTGTTCGAACGCTTTCTATTACTTTTTCTAGCTGCTAATCTGTATTAATATCTTTGAAAACTTTTTCTGATAGAAAAGATGTTGTAAGCCCTAGTTTAGGATTCATATAGTGTTCTTTTGATCCCAGAATGATAAACTGCATTTTTCAAAAAGTGTATGAATTGCAGTCATTCCCTGCTGAAGTCAGATTTATTTTATTGCATCAAAGTACAAAACGTATTTTTGATATCTTGATTAGCTCTTTAGACACTACTTTGGTATTGTGAATGTTGAGGCTTCCCATGGATGATCTTCAGCGATCTAAAACTTCAAACTAGTCCCCACTTTATAAGCAAATTCTCTACGATTGTCAGATCTGATAAAGATGACACTCTAAGCAATAAGAATATGCTTACTAGGTAGCAGGCTACTTCTTCAGCTCTTTTTGACGTTAGATATTTAAGAATCACAAATTTTGTTGGATGATCTTGGTTACACCATTATAAATATGCATTCTATATCTAGAAGAGACTGAAATTCAATAAGATCTACCTGATAACAGGAAATTAATTCAGATAAAAAACTATAAGATTCACATTAATGCCCATTTTACACCTTTTCCGTTTTTTAAGGCAAAGTTTTCAAAAAAGGTGGATCTATAGTTCAATACATGATATGTAATGTTTTATTTTGAAAGTTCTTTGGTTGAAAGTTTTTGAAAGTTCTTTCAACATTCTATACTGTCCTCAGTGTTTAATAGATAAATGAACTTCATGAATTACGTGAAACAAATCAATGTCCGTGACGTAATACTATTTAGTACTGACAACTTCTTCAGCAAGATAAATTAGTTTATTTTTATTTTCCCCAATCATCCCATCGCATTGATTCAGCAACCAATAGTCCTTGGGTTCTTTCTTAGTAGTCATTTCCGTTTTTTGTACATCATTAATTCATTAACTTTTAATATGTAGTTACCTTTAAAAACACTATGTTTTTCAGCGTTAACTCTAATTTTACCAAGTTCATCTTCGAATCGTAGTTTCATGTCTATAAGCCATGAGACCTATTCTTATATTACAAATTGATCCTCCATTTTCTCGCAGACAGTTAAAAACTAATTTTTGTTGAACGAATTATAGTAAAATTACGCATTTTGACACTCGTTTGACTTTGTATAAGCCACAATGTGCAAATGTTCAAATTCTTAATTTATGCCGCGCATTAAATGTCACGTGATATTCGAAACGAATCGGATATATATATATATATATATATATATATATATATATATATATATATATATATATATATATATATATATATATATATATATATATATATATATATATATATATATATATATATATATATATATATATACATAATTTATTACATTCAAGATAATCATTGAATTTGACTAAGTATGTACATTAAATTAATTAAATAGATAAAAAGCTCTTTGCACACAAAGTACAAGATAACCTAAAAAGCTTAATATAAATTTTGTTTTTAGTTGAATATTATAGAATATAAATTTTAAAGGAGAAAATTGTATGCATCAGATTATAAAATTCTTTCATTATCAATACGCCTAAATTAATTCTTTTTTAATCTGCAAGTTTCTATTGTTTCTTAGAGGAATAAAGGAAATTTTGTTGATATGAAAGAGATACTAATTCATACCAATATTTGACATGAAATCATCACAATAATGTTTACTTAAAAAAGACATAAATATTAACAATTTACCATCATTTCCTTTTTAAAATTTATTTTTTAGCATTAAAAATGTCAATTATACATACATACATGTTTCTTCATTTTCAGAGCTTATAGCTTGTCAAAGACTGTAACGCATCTAATTATCTATTGCATATATCATGAATTATTCTAGACAGCAAGTGATCATCATGAATTATTTAAACTTTAAATAATTGTCTGATTGTCTGAAATAAATAAAAACATGGTAATAATATTGTAAGTGATAAGAAAACAATAAAGTGAATCCGTAGAAATGCATAAAATTTGTGTCTATAATTTTTTTTTAATTTTTAGAAAGGCTATTTTAAGTTTTTAATAAAACAGTTGTAAAAATAAAGTCAAAATTAGTGTCAAAAATTTGAACAGTGTTTCAATAAAATTTCTTATTATGCTTAAACCGTTTATGAGTTTACAATTATAAATTAACGTACTATAATGTATTAGCTATAAAAATCTATAAATGACCTCATATACTTAAATACATTATTATCATTTGACTTTTAAAATATGAGTTACAAGACAATTACAGGAAATAACAAATTGAAAAGAGCTAATTCATTATTTAATTTTCTGAAAATGAAAATATGTCCTTATCTATTTAATTTTATCAATTATTTATCATAATACGCTTAGAATCCCCAAAAATTTAGCAACAATTTTGCAATAAAACTTATTCTAAATAAAAGGAAATATATTACTATCTATTCGTTAAACATTTCCATGTCATATTTCTACAAGCTTTAAATGTATCAATAATTACTTAAAATAGAATACTTTTAGATAATACTTATATATAATTTTATCAAAATAAAATGAGAATTTTAGAAATTGAATTAATCCTAAAAGTTATGCATGTTACAGCTGATTTTTACTCTGCATATTATAAATAAATATTTACAAAAATAGATGAATTAGATTTTTACCAATTCTTGTTAGATACAAATTATTAATTAAGTAAGTAAATAATCTATAATAGTTAAGTTTTATAGGCAATAATTATAATTTTTGTTCATAATAATAAAAAATAATTTATAATAATACATACTATATTTAATAATAAATAAGTTCATTTTGATTTGTATTTTTGTTGAGTATTCATTGAAAATATTGAAAATATATATTTAGTAATTTTTTCAAAGTTCTAGTAGAAATTGACCTTAATTAAAAAATAATTAATTTTACAAATATTTAATATTACATAATAAAATGCATAAGCTAATAAAAGTTAAATAAGTACATTCAAATAGTATTTAAGAAATCAAACTAGAAATAAAAAATAATTAATTTTTTATTGTTCACAGTAAACGATATATCTGTTGCAGGTATCTTATTTTGACAAATAGGATTGTATCTTTTAAAAGCAAGTTTATATTTAGAGATAAAATATTAAATAACTATGATATAGAATTAAATATTCTGAAATCATAAATTATTTCTTTCTGTTTCCAATATTTATCATTTTTCATTAATTATTAAGAAAATAATTAATAAATGTAAGAGGTGTTCTACCTTTTTATATTTTTATTAGTAATATTTAGATATCTTGACTGCATGACTGACATAAATGATCATTTGCAAAATTTAATAAGGTAATAATTAACAAAAATATATTATTTAAAAATGAAAGTTTAGTATATTTTATGTGTATTATATTATAGAGTATTCTATTATTTTTATTTGTATAACGATGAAATGAAAATAAATCACACCTTCTTGATGAACGCTATGCTTGTATATTTTCTTTGCGATTTCGTTCAGAAAACATATTGAAATATACCATGATATTCATAAACAAGAGAGTTTGTTCATTTTATCAATTTAATAAAAGAAATTAAATGCAATGCTTGTTCCCATTATAAAGAGGAAAATCTGAGTATCTAACACTAAGCAAACGCATGCAAAACTAGTTAAGGAACATGATTTGCTAAAAGTTGTACCAAAATACATAACGTTTAACAGGAGATCTTATCAAGTATTTTATCTGGCTTTTGCTTTCAAAATATGAAGTTCATTAAGATTAGAATTGCCTAAGCTCACCCGAATGCCTTGGTTCACAATGAATGTTTTATTTACTCTTTATTTATTCTAATCAGAGAGACGTTTAAAAAACGACATATTTTGGCACTTTCAATGTATTTTAAGTTTTTGTATGAATAATAAGATTTTTCAAAAACTTCATGAAGAAGTTCTTGTTGTTACAATAAAATCTCGCACCGCAGGTGCAGTTTCACATTAAAGGAACTAAACATGCATTTCCTACTCTTCAATTAATTGAAATCTGCCATAAGTGCAGTTACTATTGGCGATCTGTAAAACATCATATGAGATGAAGCCCTCCTTTCTACGTCCTTAAAGAAACACTAATTTATGTGAAGTGTAAAAAAAGCAATTTTCATTTAGTTCATTCTACTTTTCAGCTATATAGTTGATGACTTTTTAATTGTAAGAAGCTGTAAGACGCAGTTTCTGAAAACGAACATTTCATTTATTTGGAAATCACCTTGAAAGTAAAGTCATTCTCTTGTTCAATTAGTTAGTCAAATTTTCAAACATAAATCTATAGATCTAATGTGATATCATCATATAATATCAATAGTGATATGTGAGTCTTTTTTCAAGAAACATGTTGGGCATAAAAAGGAAAGAGTGATACTAAATGCCGAAGAAACTTATAATAAGTAATCGCTTTGTATGGCATATATGCAAAATAAAATGAAACCAAAACGATAGACGAGCTATTCGAAGATGTTAAAAATGTTTCTAATTTCAAGCACAAATTTTATATATCACATTTTATAAGAATATGAATTTACCTTTAAAATTTTATAAATTATGATTTCGTAACTAAACTGCACTTAAAATACAAATGAAAAGCTTTAAAAATCCTAAAAAAGGAATTTTTTAGTTATAATGTTTTATGAACAATAGTACAACAACCAAAATGTGTCTTGTTTTATAAGAAATACTTTTAATTTCTTAAGAAATAATTTCCTTTTTACAATAAATTTTTAAAAAATTTTTTCAAAGCCTTTTTGTTTCAATATGATAATAAACATTACTAATAATAACACTGTTTTCCAGCATTATATATCCCTCAAATTATAAATTTAAAGCGTTTTAAATGCTAAAATAACTATGCACTAAGAAACATATCTTGTATACCCATACAAGACAACAGTTATATCATATACTTTAATTTCAAGTTACTTAAAACTCATAAATATAATTTTTCATAGATATCATATATATTTTCAAAACGATAAATTGATATAATTTTGCAAACAACACTATTAAAATTTCATCGGCATTTCAAGATTTATCATGAATATACGATTCGTAAAATCGTTAGCAATAAATAATGTCTCACTTAATCTTTCTAAATAGTATTCAAATATTTTTGGAATCACACAATTTGCTTGTTTATTCTTACTTTCTCCGATATAAAAACATCATTGATAATAGCATCAATTTTCGACACACATATACAGCTATGTTGCTTAATGAAACAATGCAGAATAGCGTTTCTATAACAATTTTTTATTTCATCAAAACTGCCAAAATAGCTTAGAATTTCTCCTTGACCTGAGCACAAGACAATATACTTTATAAATTTCTAAAGTTCAATCCCAATTGCTTCTGAATAATCACAATTTATATTTTTGATTTGTAAAATGTTTGTAATCTACGATATTCGTTTTACTTTGCATATTGAAAATCTTGTGCTTGAAATTGTTATTGAAGTGTAAAATGAATTGTGCTTGAAAAAAGTGATATCCTGTAACTTTTTTTAGGAATAATTTCAATGTTTAGCGAAAAACATTTTTTGACAATAGTGAACTGATTTTATTGAATCCCGGACAAATCTATTATTTGACGTTTTGCATATTTTTTGGAATTCCTAGATATTTTTTCTACATCTAAAACTGTCTATAATGAAAATACAGACAAAAGTGTTTAATAATGAATAACACTATTCCTGCACAATATGATCAATTGCCACACTACGTTACAATCACAAATAACTTCAATAACATTTGTAACAATAACATTTTCGTATCTTTTTCACTTATGTTTGTGTGTGTGTATTGAAACAGCAGCCAACATTATTGATTTTTTACAATATTGATCAAAATTACAAATGAACACATTTAATTAGAAGTAGAAGCATATTGAGTGTTAGAAAAAGTTGTTTGCAACTTCTAATCTTCTTTTAATTTGCAACAAACTATAAATAGATCAAGCATTTATTACAGAAACAGTTATTTATATATGAAATGCTTTTTATGAAATTTTATTATTAGCTCATAGAATTTTATTAATATTAAAAGAATATTTTTGTACATCTGTCAGATTTTAACAAGACGTTTTTACTAATTAAAGCTTCTACAAATATAGAACTTATTTTTTTACGGAAAAGGCAATAACAGTTTACTTGTTCTTTACTTTTTATTACAAAATATTTCAACATATTTTCCAAAACATAATTGAAAAACAGTACACAGACACAATAACAAAATAAACCCTATAAAGTAAGTAAATGTCAGTAAATGTCAGTAAATGTATGTTTTAAAATATTTTAGTTTATGTCTTTTAATAGTGTTATGCGTAGTAGAAGGAGCTAGCTTAAATACCCGTAGTCAAAGTTCACTTTCACGTATAGTTTTACATGTTACATGTTTATTGGATGTTCATTGTTAATAAAAAAGCAGTTTTTACTCTAATTGTTTTTATGAAATATTTGTTTCATTTATTTATAGCTTATTGAAAAATGAAACTGAAATATTTTTGTTAATCATTTGATGTGTTTTCTTCAATTAAAAATTATCGTATTCGCATTTCAATATTTAAAAGTGATGAAGTTGATTCATGTAAATGACTCGTTTAAATGATTAAACTTCGTCATTTTTGAACAGTGAGGGACAATCTATACAACCATTTTATATAACGAGATATTGCATTATTCACACAAAAAATACTTCAAAATTAGTAAATAAATTAATAAAAAATATAAAATTTTAACAGTTGCAGTACTTTTTCTAATATTCAAACTTGAAATGTGTCGGCAAGTAGTTGTATATTATTACAAATCGTTTGAAATTTATTTTATTAAATTACTGATGTCGAAGAATATTAGAGCTATTTCAATAAATTTGTTACTTTTTTAATACATTAATTAAAGAATTTATTTCTTCTTCTGAAAATTACTTTAATTATGTAATAAAAAAGTATAATTTTTTATCTGATTGATAGGAAATCTATTTATCTTGTCAAATAGACATCGATAAATTAGACCATTATGAGGTAAAGTGCATCATTAGATAGTTAGTTTACTTTGGCAGAATGTTTGACAGAAGAACTTCATAGAGATAAATAATAGTACTTAGAGAGAAATCTGACTCGCGTAACGAAGTAATCCGATATAACAAAAGCTATTATTTTTCCTTACCAAATGGGGAAAATTTGACTTGCTGCAAAATCTTCATATATTCTGAGAGAATAGTTCATTTCTTTATTAGTTACATATTTTTTTGTATTTCGTTGGTTTGATTTTTTTCATGTGTTTGGAAATCCTGAGCTATTTTCATATTTTTTTTTTTTTTTTTGGTTATGAAAATCGTGAACTTCACCTAGAAGTCATTGCCATGTTTTTAGATTAGATCTTATTTTTAGATCTATATTTTTAGATAAAATTCCTAAGTATCTTTTAATAAATATTTGTAGAATGAAGTTTAAAAAATATTTTGACTTCAATTTAATATTTAATTCATCAGATTAATAATAATTACAGCTTTCATAGCGCTGAAACATTTAGGTTTAAATTTTCTTATACGTATTTTTATCAGAAAGGAATATGTTCTTATATCTTGTAATATTCACAATTTATTTATGTCACTTTAACATTAATAATGGTAAAAAGAAATCTTATACCTTGAGATAAAAATTTTTAAATATATCAAGTTCTAAATATAATCAATTAAACAATGTTTTCTAACTAGATTCCCATTTCATGAATATGAAATAAATTTCTGTAATTATTTAATTTTGTGTAAATAATAAGTTATAAATACATGTAATGATTGTCCTCATATGCATTAAAGTTATATTTAATACATATTACGTTAAATGAAATTGTATAAAAGCATATCATAAAATTTTTAACTAAAAATTATTTTAAATGTAATCATAATTTTAACATAATTTGCAATATTTTAAATGTCAAATGTTAATACAAATCAGTATAGAATTTAGTTTTACGCTAAGACTTGCAAAAATCAGGAAGTTCATTTTTAATAGAAAATTATTCATTTAATGAAACTATTTTGGTTTATTTAAAAGGAAGGAATGCGTATTCAAAAAAGCAGAAAAAATCTAGAGTCTCTGAATTTCACCATTTTCAGAGTGAACTGTTATTGTAAAATTTTCAGATTTTTAAGATTTGAAATTAATTCCTCATATATCACTAATATCATTTTATGTAAAAGTAAATAAATTTTTATAAATATTCTTTATAATATTTTTGTAATAAAACATAAAGACTTTATTAAACTGTATCACAATTGATTCAATTTCTGAAACATTTATTGCAATTATAAATTTGTAATATTAAGAAAACTTTTTTCTGCTTTTAGACAGTAAAGTTCACTATAAATTACAAATAATAGGCAACACAAAGAGAAATAAATGTTTCCTCTGACTCAATAGCTATTTTCCTATTATGATATCAAATTTCATTACTATTTATTTCATTAATTGTTTTTGATTTTTCACCGAGATTCATTTTTTTCAATGTAATTTGAATAATCAATTTTATTTTATTAACAATAAGTTATCTGTAATCTTGTATACAAAACAAATTCGCTGACTCAAAAGAAATTATTAAATTTTTCATTATTAACCGGAATTATTTAATTCTGAAGCTTCATTTTCTATAATGTAAATGCTTAAAAATCCAAATGTATTTATATTCCTCTTTATTAAAGAATTTAATGCAAATTTTTCCGTCCTTCTTTTATTATTCTAAGAATGTTTACCTTTGTAAGCGAAAGGACTCTCATTTCATCAGCTTTTAATTCCACAACAAGGTAAGCAATTATTTTGGTCTTATTGTGAAGTAGAATTAATGAAATACGTAATGAGAATTGCATCGAGATGATTGTTTTCTGTACATTCAAATGAATGTGTCAGCTTGAATTTCGAGGATGCTTACTCCATGCTAATTCTTGTGAATTTTATTTTTCCTTTTGTTCTGTGTTAATCATATGTATTTTTAAATTTTTTTAAAAATACATGTGAATTAAATTGACAAATTAATTATTTGTCGATGTAATTCAAACAAATAATTAATTTGTTTGAATTTAAAAATGTTATAAATGCATTTTTGATCATTTTCATGAAACAAAAGTCTAATTTAAAAATTCTTTACTTCAAGAATGGAAAACGTAGTTTGAAATTTTCTTGTCTATTAAATCCTTAAAACAAATTTCATTGAACTATGTCAAAAGACTGAACATAAAAACCTGAGTTATAATTTTGAATTTTAATTTCAATAGTTAGAATTATAATATTATATTAGTATTTAAATAATAAGGTATTTCAAAGTGTGTTACCAATGTTGACCCCTCTTTGTGAAAATCATTCTTTCTTTAAAAGGCTGACAGAAATAATTTACTTTTTATACATTAAAATTTATTTCTACACAAAATATCTATCATTTTTAATAAACGATGTTTAAATTTACTTTTATTACAATACGAATATGCCATAGTATAATAGAAAATAAATTATGCAAAAGCCTTTGATTTTGTAAAATTATTTCAATACATGTATATGATCAATTATAATAAACTTAAAGTTATAAAATGAACTCAATTGCAAGAAAAACTGTTCACCACTGAGTCATATAAAAATGGATTTTATTTTTAAAGCAATTATTGAACTTTATGTATATTCAAAAATTAATCACTTGCATAATTTTACAATTCTTACTTTTATATTACTGTTATTCTTCAATTTGAATCTATTTTGAATTACTAGAATATTTAATCCTAAATAAAATATATCATTATTATCACATACTAAATTTATCCATTTAAAAGTAGAAAACTTGATATAATCATTTCCTCCTATAAAGAGAAGCAAAATCTTGAAATTATACTAAGGATTTTAATCTTCATGGTTATAAAATAATTTAAATTTCTTAAATAGTTTCTTTTATTTTTAACTTGACAATTAGTATTTCTCCTTAATTTCCTAGTCATGTACTGCATAGATAGAAACTAATATAAACATTGCAGTTTTTGGACAAAGTACTTTATTAGTAAAAAGACTGAGATTTTTAACCAACAGTATTTTCTAATTCCGCAAAATTTATAAAATTAGATATATCATTTTACGTCTTTGATTAACTATCATTCTATTAACATAAAGTACTTTGTTCATATTGAAGCCTCAAATTTCTTTGAACTTTTATCAACCTATCTGAGGAAAATCATTAATTACATATACATATATTCAGCAAAGAATTTCATTCTGCAATTTTAAATATACGAATACGTCATTAGACTTTATTTATTCAAAGGTTTCAGTAGTGCTTCTTTAAAAGAAATACCTTATATAACATACCTTCATGAGAGCAATTTTAATTGCATTTTCACTTTGAGGTGTGTTTTGATATATTCTAATAGGATTATTTTCCTAAAATACTCATAATGAAGTACATGTCTTCAGAAGTTTGTAATTAAAACAATAAATTAAAAACAAAAGCACAATAAATCAAAAATCAATTTCATTAAGAGATTTATGAAAAATATTAATTATTTTTAAATAATTGGGAAGCTTAAATTTTATAAATATTTTCGACATACCAAATGATAAATTAGTTTAGCATGATTATTAAAAAAAAGAACTTTACTTTGATTTAGCATTGAATAATATTTCAAGTTGTATTGACATGCACATAAAATATGTTTTTTTCCATTAATGTATATTTTTGTTTCCTAAAAGAAAGACAAAAAGAAACCTTAAGTAGTTATTTATATTACTTCTCCTATAAAAAATGTGTTTACATAAACAAATCAATTTACATAAGTTCTTAGCAAATTTTCATTGCTTACACTATTTTATGATTTTGATACCTTATCTAAGAAATTAGCATGGTTAAAAACAAATAACAGGAAAGGAAAAGTATCTAGTTTTTTCGCACTATTGAATATTCCACTTTTTTTAAAAAATTATGTTATTTTAGCATTTTTTTAATATTTTACAATTTTTTGCATTACAAGAAGACATTTTACACAAATTTATTTAGCTGTTTTAATTTTTCATTAAAAATTTAGATTAATTATTCAAAAGCAGCATAAAAAGTAGATATAAAAACATTAAATATTTGTATTATCATAGACACAAATTTTAACTAACCATAAGTTTTCAGTGGTAAACTTGACAATAAATAGTTTTGTCGCGTGGAGAAGCTGAAAAATCAAGTTTCAAAAAAAAGTTGCTTGTCGTAGGTCATGATCGAACAATGGAGTACCCCGTATTTTACCAATAAAAGATCGCTAAGACTTCATCGGAACCCTGTAAAAGAAAAACAAAGACTCACCCAACTTCAATGAAGACACTCAGGAATAGTTGAGTAACATTTATTAGATAAGTTTAATAAACTTCCCAGATTTTACGTAATCATGTTTCTTAATTTCAAAATGGCCATGTTGACAATTTACTTTTCTTTTTTTTTGTTACAAATTCAGAGATCTCTAAAAGAAAAAAAATAGACATTATAACAAGAAAGAATAAAAAAAGAAATAAAGTTTACCGAGGTGAAGATATTGCCAAAAGTTCGTTTTTATAAAAATAGCCTGGACAAGAAAAAGTTCAACATCGCTATTTCGAATCCCACGCCAGACTCCTGAAAATTCAAAAATCCCGTTGTAAGCCCACTTTCTGTTGCCACAACTATATCAGTAGAAAAAAAACGTTTGAATAAAAAAACCCTAGAAGGCGCGATTGGAAGCAAATTATTTATAAGCTAAGTGTCTCCTGACACAACACCCACAGAAGAGGGGGGCAAAAAGAGAAAAAAATACTCCACCAGAAGGTGTAATTGAAAGCAAATTATTTATAAGCTAAATGTCACATGACAAAGTTTTTTTTAAAGCTCGTTCTAATAATTAAATTTCCGGAGTCAATAACTCATGTTTTACAGATAATGTAAATATAACTTAGACATAAACCTTTTACTGATACTAGTATATAAATACATTTACATATTGAATAAATTACGAATAACATATATCTTATGTTGAGATACTGTAATATAGTTTTAATCTATTTATAATTTTTGACAAAATGCATCCTGATTTATTATGGTAGAAAGACAACCCTGAATCATTATGGTAGAAAGATAAACCTTATCTAACTATTCAATAGTTTCTTTTCCCTGTGCTAAGAAATAAGCATGGGAAAAAGAAACTATTGAATAGTTCCGCAGAATATTTGATTCTTAGTATTTAACAATATTATTTTAAAAGCATTAAATTATTTTTATACATTTTAAATTAATTTTATTTACATGTAAAGGTTAATTATAGTCATAGCGTATTTCAGTCCATTTATAAAAATTGTAATATAGTTTGATTAATACATAATTCATGACGCGATTTAACTCATTAAATTATGAAGTTATTTATAGTTCTTAAATAAATTTACAGAAATTTGACATTATTTTGAGAAAAATATTTGTTTTTAATATAAACTTGAGAAGTGTTTAAATTATTGTTGAATTAATGTAATTTATTCACTTATATATTTTTCACAAAAAAAGTTAACAAATTCGTTATAAGACATTGTCATACATATAAATTTCTGATTTTTTTTGGTGTAGAGAATGTAGAAAATGTATTCATGTTAAAATATGTTTAATTAAATTATTCTTACACGAATGATATTCACATTGACAATTTTTAAACAAATTTCAATAAAACATCAGAATTTCTAAGTGTATTAGAGTTTTCTTGCTAAGTCGATTTCCTGATCAAATTTACAAAGTATCTTATAGCAAAATATTTGTATAATATGTGAAAAATATAGGCTTCTTAAACTTACTTATAAACATTTATAAGTAAATCAAATTTATTTTAAGATGTGTTTCATAAAAATACATTATACAAACTGATCACTGTCACATTTAAAGTAAATTATTGGATGATTTAAGATTAAACACATTAAAAAAGAAATGATATTTTGAATTCTTATAGCTAAACATGCTTCGAATAATCTAAATCGAGTTTTTAACTATTTATGTAGGTTCCTCTCTTAACATATTTTCTTTGATACAAACATGATAATATGAATGTTCTTATACTTTCAAAATAATCCTCTGCTATTTTTAATGACTCCCTAAGAATATAAAGATAGAATTTTATTGAAAAATATTTTTATTCCAGAAATTAATATTGCATATTTTCTACAATTATTATGATAAAATAAAAATTCAAAGGGATAATAAAGGTATCATATTAAGAATACAAAATGAGCTTAAAATTTTCCAAAAGCCAGAATAAGGTGATTTGAATCACAATGATGCTTAAAATACACAAAAATTTAATATTTCTGAAGAATCTAAAATGATAATACATATTATTTTAAATTTGTCCTATAAAAGAAGTAAACAAAAACTAATATGTTAAGTATAAAATTTTTTTTATTTTTTTTGCAGAGATAAACTATTTTATAAAAAATGCGTCCATACCTAAAGTAGAATAATTTAAACAAATGGTAACTTAATTCTTGTTAATTTTAACTTAATCTATGATTAAATAAAGCAACAATAAATATGACAAAACACCGTTTTAGAAAATGCTGAAAAAATATTATATGAAATTAAAATACATGCTATGTATTGCATTAAATCTGTTAAAAGATATGAAATTCGATGCATTTTTTCAAAATTACTTCAAATGTTGAATATCTTTTATGGTAATCTAATACCGTGGAAAATATCTTCAAAATATGTCCATGTCTTCCTCATAAATACTAATTTCAACCAAATACAATTAACAGCACTACTGATAATTTTATAACTATTTAGAAATAAATGTGTCCCTATTCTATTACAGAAAGTCTTTCGGAGGAAAGAAGTAAATTAGTAATTTAAGAAACTAAATGAGTTTTCAGTCTATAAATTAAATAGTAATTTGAAAACATATTTTTTCATAATGTTCAAAAAATTTTCTTTTAATCTTAAGATATTTGCATTCAGTAATAAAGAGAAAAGCATAATATTTACACTTTATATAGGAGCTGTTATTGTATAATAGATATTCTTTTTTATCCTTGTTTCCTTTTTCTTGAAGAATATTTAAAAGTGATATAATTTTATCATTAATTAATCAGAATTTTCAACTAATAAAGAAAGTTAAGAAAATAGCAATTATTCTAAGTAATAGTACTAATTTTTACTTCATATAATGGAAGAACAAGAAATTTCATTTCAGACTTAATCTTTGAAAAGTAATCGAAACTTCATTTTTCTGTTATAAAAATAACATATTTTGTAATAACACTATATTAAAATGTGTATTATCTTTAATTGTAATATTTTTATCTCATGAATAAAATCTGCTTTAAGTTTTTCAAATTGTTTTATTTATAAGCTAATTATATGTTTTAAGGATTATTATAATATTAAAATGATTGTTAAATTTCTTTTAAAAATACTAACATTTCATTAAATTTTAAAACAATGCTCATATACATATTTACATAAAAAAGAAATAATGAATAAAAAATTTAACATTGTGATAAGGCAAATAAATTTATATATAAAATTCATTTTCATCAATTAGATTTCTTTTAATTTAAAACTTATTAAAAGTTAATAAAAATGCTATTAAATTAAGACTTAGTGAAGTATAAGATGTATTTAACTTGTGCAGACAATATTTAAGTTTGGTTTAAGATATTTTGCTTGTAAACATATGAAAAATTCAAAGAAATAGTAAATAAAATAAATAAATCAAAATATTTCATCAATGTATAGGAAAAACGAAGTAATATTCGCGAAAAGAAAATTGCTTTACTCTTCTTATCAACATGAACTGCTTGAAAAGAGAATTTATTTTATTTTTTTTGACGACGTTTGCAGAATCCTTGTAACTGATCTTTTCAATAATGTTTGCAGTTCCACTGATTGTAGTGGTTTGTGTCTCAATATCTGTATTTTTATTGAGTTTTTCATTGTTCTCGGAGTAACAGTTAAAAAGTATGTAGTAGCTCAGTATAACACCTGCTACAATATATATATATACATTAGATCGATAGATATAGATATATATTCTAAATATTTCACGTAATTTAAAAATTAAAATTAATACTAGTTAAATAGTGTGTTAAGTTTCTTTAAAATTTGAATAAATGTTTACAGAGATTTCTTCAAAATTCTGGACAGCATAAATTGATTGCATCAATATAATAAATAGTTTTTGCTTGTAATGTTGAAATGAATTACCAAAGTACTGAGAAATTAGAGATTTGTGGAAATATTATTGACATAAGTATTTTTACTGTTAAAGAAAGTTAGACCGTAGTAGTTTAAAAATATATTTAGATCTTTCCAAATTCTTGTATCTTATATTAGAAATTAAACATATTATTATTAAAAATTAAAAAGTATTTATTAAAAAGTGAATTAAATTCATAGAACAATATCGCAAATAATGTATGTCGAAAAAATTCTTAAAACATTAAGGACAAACATTTCTAAAATCAAATAAGGATATGTTATAAATAAAATTAGAATATTTAAAGTTGTATGTTGTTATTTAAATATTAGGTTTTTAATCTTTTTTTAGTTTGCTTAATTTCAAGAATAATATTTGAATTGAATTCCAATTCTAAAATTTCAAGGGTTATTTTTTTCTTACATGAAGTTTACTTTAATGGATTGCTTTAAAATTCGCTTTAAAGACTTTTTTGTATAACAATAGCAATAGAATCTGTGCATTTGCATCATTTTAGGAAGAAAGGGAGCATTATTATGATACAATATGTTAAACTCAATTTGAGCATATGAATGTTTTACACATTGTTAATTTTATACATAATACAGATTTAAAATGATAAAGATTCATTTTTCTTTTCGTGTGTTTGAAATGGTTATATCTGCTTTCATTGCATTAATGTATAAGCATTTTTCATTGTCATTTTATTATATTCTCTAAGATATAAAATTATGTGATTAACTTTATGCAGTTAAAAAACCAGATCCTGGCTTTTAAACTATTTTCTTCAAGTGAAGCAATAGTTGTACATAACATTTGCTTAAAAGTGACTCAAAATTAGAATGTAATAATAATATTTTCTTATACTAGTTTCATTCCAGTTAAATATCTGTCATGATTATTCTTTGTTAATACTTTCCTCACACACACACATGATATTATTATTTTACATAATATACGTGTATTTTTCCCTTTTTGTTCAAACAGTATAATCTGAATCTTCAACGCAATTCAATTGTATAGCAAAATAATTCCAATAAAATATTTTAAACATCTGTTTGCAAAAAAGGATATTTCTCATATATAATTGCAGCTTTAGGAAAATGAATATGGAGTCATTTAAATGAAGCAAATAGAATTTGATGATTTTTGTATTTAAGATTTACTATTAATGGCTTGCAAAAATACTCGGTAATAAAGTTTATTTTTATACATTTCTTATTATAAGAAAATAATTTGTTATAATTTTTACTATATATATATATATATATATATATATATATATATATATATATATATATATATATATATATATATATATATATATATATATATATATATATATATATATATATATATATATATATATATATATATATATATATATATATATGTATATATATATATATATATATATATATATATATATATATATATATATATATATATATATATATATATATATATATATATATATATGTATGTATGTATGTATACATCTTTAAGAATATCTTATTTTAAAAAGAAAAGAAATATGCAGACTTACTCAAAGGGATGGAAACAGATAATTTGGAGAGATATAATTTTTACTCAAATATATCTGGGATCTTGCATGCCTCAAACTTTTGCCACTGATAATTAATTTTTTTTAAAAGCACATAATTGTGATTCTGGTTAGGTTTGGGGCGGTAAAAGCCTCCAATCTTTATTTTTACAATACAAAAATTTTTATTTAAAAAAATTTATTATCCGCACTTTTATTACTTTCGGAATATTTCATTAATTTCAATGAAGTTAACGAAGTTAGTAAATTATTATATAGAAGTAATAATTCAATAAGAAATTATATTCGATATTTCCTCTTTTTATTAGTTAAACTCGAATTCGTTACTCATAGTATGTGTTAAACTAAAAAAAATTAAAGTGATTGTAAAAGATATTATCTGCTTTTTTTCCCATTTGCAAAATAAAATAAAAAATCATAAGTTTTTCTTGAAATTGTTTTAAGTTCTAAAGGTAAATATTCCCGAAATGTTCGTAAAATCAGTAAAAAATAATTATTGTAAGACATGAAATTTAAGCAAATACTCACAAAACATGCACAGTATTATACATAGCTGTTTTCTTATGGATATAGTTATAAATGCCAAAATACTGTATTTCATATCAGTAACAGCGAGAATCTGCAAAATGTTTCTTGATATGATACAGCATCGTAGTTAAGAATTAGATTCTGGGCCTAGATATTAACTAATGGATGTCTTATGTAGATGGCAGAGAAACATAGTTTCTGCAATTTATATCTTAGCTTGTCAGGATTTCCATAGAGCAAATCACATACACATAGTTGTTTCCATCATATGTAAATGTTCTGCAATTTCCATGGTAGCACTATTTGATCATTAAAATCACATTTAACTTGCTAATTTTTGATTTATTGATAGTTTGAAAGTATGAATAAAATTATAAAATTAATATTTCTTATCTTATTATTTATTTTCAGTCCTTTTCATAAAAATAGGGTATACATACTAAGCTGTTTATGTAATTTGAGGTAAAGTAGTTTGCTTCAGAATTCAAAACACTATTAATTTCATTTCACTTTATAGTAATGAGTAGTTTTAAATAAGCATTTTCAATGAACGATAGTAAATATTTAAGTGTATACATTTTTAAAACAATTTTCCAATTTTAACAGAGTATATATTTTATTATTAAAACGATAATAAGGCTTTAATTGAATTCGATGTGACATTATTGCTGTTTGCGAATTTATGTATCAATGACAATGAAACATGCATTTCAATATTTTGAGAATTTTATTTATTTCGTTTACTTAACAATGATTGAAATAATTTTTTTAAAAATTATCGAATCATTTTAACATAGTTTCATCCTATCTTATTTTCTTTCGAATGTTTCATTCTTGGAATGATTTTCTACAATTAGCCTATATAATATTTTGGTTTCATTTCATCTTTGCACCCAGTTTGCCTTTATTCCGTCTAGTACAATGAAGTCTAACGAATGTATGACACTCCTGAAATATTACCCAAGTTTTTGTAACAACTGTAAAAGAATATATTCTTATTTGTTGTAACAAATAATATAAAAATTATGCCTCGTGAACGAAGTCTCAAAAGCGAACAGATTTTTATGAAATTTCAAGGATTACGTGAAATGGAGTCAATTGACAGTACTTAAGATGAAAATGATGAATATATTCCTTAAGAGCAAAATAAAAAAGTAATAATAATGCTGATGATAAAATTAAAAGAAAATCTTAAAATAGTGTTATAATGCAAATTTCATGAGAATCTCAAAATAAAACTAGAGAACTAGAAAATAATCTTGTAAAAAATACAGAAAAAATTGCATATCTGAATTATGTATCATCTAAATCGCAGTCAGCTGTGAATCAAATATCCTTTATAGCTCTTTACATCTAAGACACAAAGAGCAATGTTTTCACTAAAAATGTTCATAAACCTTGTCCAGAAACATTTATTGGTGAGCCAGGACTATTAGATTAAAAACAATAGTGCAATACAGAGTATTTTTTGGATATCTCATGTGTAGGTAAAAGGTATAAAAGTGTAGATAATGTGGTATTTGTTTACATCTAATATCAGTCAAAAATTGGTACGCCATTTAAACCGATATATTGAAGTAGAAGCTCGTTAAACAATTAGAACTAATACAGTATCTGTAATATGGAATGAATTGACAGTAAATATCATTACATTTGGAAGAGAATCATGTGTGTCAAATAATTTTTCATTAAATACGTTAGGATCACGTGTTTAGAGACATTATTTTTTTTCAAATTTATAATTGTGGATTTTTACACTTCGATTTCAAAGAAGCGAAAGCTCAGAGAGACCGAGAGAAAATAGGTTTTCATTGATAATGACATTCTACATTTATTTATGGAAAGCATGCAACAAACTAGCTTGCTACTAAAAAGGGATGTGTTAGTTTCTTTGTCACAAGGAAGAGATAGGGAAAGTATTGATTTTTTGGCCTTTAGAGACCAAAAATCAAATATAACTAATATGAATTAGCTATATTGGTTTTTTGGCTTTGATATTTCACAACTAATATAAATTAGTTGTGAAGCAAAGCTGCGAATGATGGCGAGAAGGTTGCAATCCGAGCTTACACTAACAAGCATGGAGTTAAGACAGATGTTTACCCAATAGTGTTTCAGTCCTCAGACGACAGAAGCTGCTTTTCCCTTACATGAACATGTTTAAAATTTTTAAATTTAACTATTGTAATCAACAAAATAAAAAATTGTTTACCAGCCATTTAATGGCGGATAAAGTTTTATTCAGCATATTCCAAGTAAGCAAAACAAAATTGGTAGAAAATTTTGGATATTTTTCTGCGTTTATCAGGAACGCATATTAAATTGATTTCCCTATACTGATGTAGACATCAGTTGACGAGCAAATTAGGTAGATAATGAATATGTTATTATAAGGCTCACTCAAAGAAATTTAGTGAAAATAGAAATATATCAACTGGAAACAATTTTACATTGGTAAAAATGAGTGAAAAGTTGAAAGCCCGTTAAATAAGCTGAGTCAGAAGTCTTAAAAAAAGAGAAATGTATTCAAGGGTTTTATACAAGCGCAATGTTATAACGATAATGTCATATTAGGGAAAGAAAAATTCATGATAGCATATCCATGTAAAAACTATATGCAACAGATATGTGGTTAAAATCCAGACAGTTCATTCATGTCCATAAGCTATCATGTCATTCATGATAGCATATCCACGTAACAACTATATGTAATAGATATTTGGTTAAAATCCAGACACTTGGCAATTCTTTAGCAGTAATTTCCTTCTAAGGAAGGAACAGAACCTCACAGCCAGGGCAACAGATAAACGTTTTCTATAGCAAAGAAGTAACATGTATATATATTTTATCTTGAAAACGACCATATTTTCTGGCTCATGGTCTGTGATGTGGTTGTACGATGCACGTAGCATGCTTGTTTTCTTAGCTATTAGCTAAAATAGGCGGCTAATAAGTACTTGGTATCCCGTGTGACAATCCTTGACCTATAGATGCCAAATCTTGCAAATAATCACGTAATTTCGGTAAACTGGAATAGTTAATTGTGCTATAATAAAACTCAAACCCTATAGTCAACAATCCTGTAAATATATACAGTGTATACAATATGTATCCTATGTAATAAATAAATAACATGAATAAGTAAAAATATGGAAATTAAAATATGTTTTATACAGATGATTTTTCCTTATACTTTTACATTTTATATTTTCTTAAATGCGTTAACCATTGCGTTTTCCGCAAACTAATATCATACATTCGAGGTAATGTTCCGTTACATTCCATTGTATTGATATTATTTGTTCGATTCTCATTAAAAGCTGTAACCTCTAAATATCTTTTATATCTTTTCTAGCACTTTTCTGTATATATATATATATATATATATATATATATATATATATATATATATATATATATATATATATATATATATATATATATATATATATATATATATATATATATATATATATATATATATATATATATATATATATATATATATATATATATATATATATATATTTACATCATTTTAATAATTTTATAGCAAGATCAATATTTATGCAGTTTATTCAAATTCTCAAAATTCAATTCATCAATTTATATAAATAATTTATTAAAAAATAATAAAAACTTAAACTTTCCAAACAAGTTTAAATTTTATAACTAAGGAAAAATTTCATGTAATATTATATTTTTAAAACTTAAATGACTACATACAAATCGATTATTAGTATCATATTAAATATAAGAATTTATTACTTTTAATGCAAAGGATTTAAGGAAAAATAAAAAGTAACTCTGAATGTGAAAATATATTAAAAAAAAACATACTTTTCAAAATTATATAAATTTTAATAAAATTAAGCAGTTTATCAAGTGACGTTTGATTAATTATTTAAATGTACTTTTAGAAAAGCAGAATATAATTCCTCAGTGTGTAATTTTACAGTAAAAATACCTACATTTAATATAAAAGTCTTTATTTCAATCTTAGAGTTCGATTTCAAATATTTTCAGGAAAAGTTCACATGTTAATATAAATTGAAACATTAGAGAAGGAAAGCATTTATAGTTTTAAAAGGTTTAAACAATGTTATTAATCTTTTATGTTCAAAAATTGACATATAATTAAATACAAAGCAATACAGATGAAACTTAAAATGTCCTTCCTCGGGCTGATTAAAACAAATATTTTTGTCTTTTGTCAGCAAAAACGTATCTTTATTTAGGGAAGCTTTTATGAATAGTAGCTCATTCTTTTAGAATCTTTAAGTATAGAGAAATTGAAAAAACAAAAGATGAAGGAAACTTTACGTCTTTATAAATATCACAAAGATATATGTCTCATTTGATGTAATCACTTTTTTTTGTCCTAACGTCATTAAAAAATTGATATTTTTAGCAACATAGGATATATTGATATATTTCTTATTGAAAAGAGTTTCTGACCCACAAAAGTAATTCATAAGCATATAAAGTTCATTGTTAGCTTGTATTCTTCTATTACTTTACACACACACACACACACACACACACACACACACACACACACACACACACACACACACACACACACACACACACACACACACACACACACACACACACACACACACACACACACACACACACACACACACACACACACACACACACATATATATGTGTGTGTGTGTGTGTGTGTAGATAGATATTCATATTTTCATTTGAATAATTTTGAAAATAAAATTAACTTATTGAAGCTAATTTGTAAGCACAGTTAGATAAGATATTACAGTTTAAGGAATTTGATGATTTTTTTTTTCATTTAAGTAAAATCTCCTTTAAATTTTTTGTTAACACATATTAGGATTTTCAAAATAAATCACTAACATTTTTCACTGTTTGTTGATTAAATTAGTGAAAACTTTATTAACATTCATGTCTTATAGTTTATGAAATAAATAGTGCAATATTAATTTATGCCGCAAAATAATTACAAATTAAAAAATATTTTAGCTGCTTAGATTCAACGCTCAGAAATGTTTCCATATCCACCTGTAGATATTTCTTCTCGCTCTAGATGGAGGGATCCAAATTGACTAATTTATTGTTAACTTTAACTTCTTTATATTTACATTTTATTTCTATGTGATGTTTAAATATTTAAATTCTGTAAGTATTTCGTAAGACAAATACTTGCAATATAATGCAAGTATTTGTCTTACGTAAAACTATTTGCATAAAACTATTTACTTTGAAATAAAATAAAATAAAATTATGTTAGAAATTGTATTTGGTTATTTGGAAAGTAATTTCGTTTTTCATGGAAATGAAAAACATATAACGAATAAATATCGTATTGCATTGCATATTGTCCATTCTAATCCAATAGCTTCTAGCATCTTTCTGGTAGTAGTACGATTTCCCACTCATAAACTGGTTGATTTTTACTAGCAAAAAGCTGGTCGAGGCGGGAAAACGAAATGACTTTCAGAACAACCCAATATAATGATTTCAGATATCAAAATGCATTTATCATTCATTTTTTGAATTTTCAAAATCAATTAACAATATGTCAAAATTTTATTAAATATAAAACATATTGCATAAAATGGAATTTATGTTATTATATAATGTTAAAAAGTAATATTAAACTATTGCTAACTTTTACTAAATGTTAAATATCAAAAAATGTAAATGAGAAAAGATTTGATAGTTTTTTTTATATGAAGAATATTTGTGGATTATTACAGCGTCATTCTAGAATAACATAAATGACTCTGCATATTATATAAATTTGGGCTTTAAAAACAATTAAAGCATTTAAATTACTTAATCTGTTATTTAAGAGCAACAATAAAGCTTAAAACTAAATTTAAAAATACTATTAAGCATTGCTTTACCTCAAAAAACTTAGAAGTTTTAAAAATTAGAAAAAAAGACAAAAACATCTTGTGAGGATGTTTCAAAATTAGTAAAAAATCTTTCATAAATATTTCCAAACTAGATAAACCTGACCCTAGATTAGTAAAACGTGAGATCTTGTTAAAACAAGTCACATTCTTTATCCTTGATAAAAAAAAAGTGACAGAAAATTCAATCAAAAATGTCTTTAAGGAAAATTTATTAGGAAGAGAGTTCCCATGAGGTGTCCGTTGTCAGATTTTCTAAGATTGAAAAGAGGGAAAACTTTCAGAAACCTGCCATTTTACGAAGTAAGAAATGTCCTTGACCTGCTGATTCAGTAACAGATAATTTTGTACGATAACAGGTACTGCTTAAGGAATACGAAGAACATTTTACGAAAGAGTATTTTAAAATAAAAGAATCTTTTAAAAGTTTTATAACAAAAAAAAAGACTATTATTTACATTCTGGCAAATGAATGTAGATTTTTGCTTCTAAACACAAGAAAACATATTTTTGTGAGAAAGAGACTAATTTTATTTAAATATACATGACAACATAGTTTTATAAGCCATGCACTGCTATAAGTACAGGATTAATTATTCTTTATCAATAAAATTGATATGCAAAACCAACACATGGATTAAGTATAGAGAGGAGGAAAATAATTATAATTTTACACATAATCTACGCGATTTTTCTATATCCCTAGAGACAATATATACATTATTTTACATTTTATGCAAATTCACAATTTTGAACATTTTACTTAAAACATTAGGCACCATTCTTTTCGATGAATATTTTGAAGTACCAAAACTATGATTCAATAAATAACTCACCTGAACTCATTTTGAGAGTTTGTTTGTTTTCGTATATTCATTATTAAATTTTTAAGTCTTTCAAACTATGTCAAGGTAATATTGATGACTATGTTGCTCGTACACAAAAATCGCGCTTATTAAGAAGTTTTAGGAACAGATGTATTATATGATAATCTTGGAAGATTGTATTCGGGATCCTTAAAATTTATGGAAAATATCAAAATGTGCTTTAGGGAAACGAAGTAAGTATTTTATTCTGTAAATTTAGTTAAGAATTTGCAATTGTGTACATTTTTATTTTATTTAATCAGAATTGTTTTTAAATCATATATATATATATATATATATATATATATATATATATATATATATATATATATATATATATATATATATATATATATATATATATATATATATATATATATATATATATATATATATATATATATATATATATATATTGATAGATAGATAGATGGATATATAGATCACTTAAATCACTATTTTCATATCATTGTAAAATCTTGATGTATTGCATAATATATGGATATATTTTTATAATCTAGATATAAAGCAATGTCTTAGATAAATAAAAAATAGTTATGCAATAAATTTTATCTAATTATAATTAATATGTTACATATCATACTAATAATATTATTAAGCCACAAAATATAGAATTACAATACAGATTTAATATGAAAAATCGTATTTTTAATATATGATAATTTTATGATGTTCTAATCAGGAAAATTTTTACATACTTTTATTTTCAGAAAATATGTTAATTTAATCAAGCTCATTGTATAGGAAAGAAAATTTTTTAAAATTTAAACTCGATGTTTCTTACCGAACTTTTACTGTAACGTTGTGGCTTTTAATCAAAACGAAGAAGTATTTTTTTAACTTAACAAATATTTTTCATTTGTCATGATACTTTGACAATATTAGGTCATTCATGTATTTTGAAAAAAATTTTAAGGAAATAATATCAACTATAGTAAGATGCAACTTTATGGGTTTATTTTTTCTTTACGAAAATGTGAAATTTCATGAAATAGTTGTAAAATGCAACATTAATGAGATAGCAGCTGATACACTTTCTCACACCAATATTTTAAAGCGAATATTTTTAAGAGGGCTTTCATTAACTGTTTTCTCAGTATATATGTCAATAATTTTAGATTTTATGAGATAAAAAAACTATTTTTAACAACATCAATTTCATGGAGAATTCATCATGCATATTTATAATTTACTCATCAAATAAAAATTTTGTCTCCAAATTTAGAATATAATATTGATTGATTTCATGATAAAAATTTTACAAAATGTTATCGAAAATAATTAATAGTAAGAAAGCACTTCAAGTAAAAAATTTATTTGCTAAATTTTTGAACATTTGCTGATAAACAGGTGAATTTATTTTAAAGTTATTTATAGTTAATTTTCAGATAATTGATAATAATAAAATAATTAATAAAAACTTAAACTGCTGATTAATGAATAAAACTAATAATTTTATAGTGTAAAATTATTCAGTTAGTATATTTATGGCTAAAGGATCAAAGCAAATGATTGCTTTCAAACATGGGGAACAAAAGAAACAATAGATATCGATGTAATGCATATGCAAGGAACAAACGGCAAACATTGAAAATATCTTGTACATCTTTGCATACAAAAAATTTATTGACTTTAAATATAGTGATTTACCATGGCATGGCCTCTGGAAAAAATATGAACTATATTCAAGTTAATTCTTGAAATTAGCATTGTAAAAAGTCAAGTAAATAGCTCACTTTTTCACAATATTAATTTCAAGTAACGAAATAGAGAAGGTAAAGAAAACGATATAAAACCACATTAAGAGAGTACTTTACATATGTTGATGAATTTTCTTTAAATATAAAAATTATTTTCTTTGTTTTATAATTATAAATTTGCATGCATTTTGAAGAGAAGAAAATTTGGAATGATACACCTGGAATATTTAAAAAGAAACTTAAAAGTGTTCGGAATTTTAATATGCTTAGAAATTGCATAAACTTGAATTCCAATAAATTCTGATGCTGTTTTATAAAAACTATCATTCTTTTTGTGTATTTTCAACAGAACTGTAATCGCTGACCTTTTTCCTATTCCATGTAGCAATGCAAATATATAATGAAATTGATACGGAATAAATTCGCAGAAATTATTGTCAGTAATTCAGTAATAAATTTTTATCAATTATTTTGATTTAATCGAAAATGTAATAGCATTTGTTAATATCATAACAAATGAATACTTTTGTCTTCAAATCTTGCAAAATATTTCGAGTGACCGAATTTCTTAAGAAAAATAACGTTTTTCTAAATCCTTTTTACATGATTTTATTTTTCCATACTTGTAGATATTCAAAACTTAACAAGGATATAAGTAGATATGCGATTACCTTATAAATTGAACCACTCAAAAATTAATATTAATAGATAATTAATGCACAATAGTTTATTATTACTTCAATAGCATTTCTTCTTTATTGTTCATATCTTCCATGATATCGATTTGATTTTCACTTTTTTATATAAATATATTATTTATAAATTCACTCTACTTTATTATGATTGCTATTCTGAAATAAAAATGTTTTACTTTTTTGCATTTCTTTGATGGTATTAGGTTGGTGCGTATGAAATGTCGGATTCTCTTTACATGCAGACGTTTTCCTCCCTGTTTTCGTTATACTTTTGTATTTGGCATAACCTCATTCATACTCGTATTGTCCATTGCCAGAGACTCATTTCAGCAAAATAGGTTTTCTCGAAGGTCTTCCCTTTTTTATTTCTTTTGAGTTTATTACCGATACGAATTCTGCCGACATTCGCGTCATTTTCTTATATGAGTACAAACTTGGTAATAGTGCTGCAAAAGCTGCACGCAACATAAACCAAGCGTTTGGGGAGAATACGGTTAACGATCGGAAAGTGCAGCGTTGGTTCGAAAAATTTCGGACTGGCGATTTTTCACTGCAAAGTGAGCCGCGCGGAAGACCCAAAACGTCTGTGAAGAATGATGACCTGAAGGCTCTAGTGGACGCGGATCCAGCCGTATCCACGAGGGAACTTGCTATCAGGATGAAAGTTGACCATACAACGATATTGAGACACCTTTCTGAGATTGGCAAGGTTAAGAAGATGGACAAGTGGGTACCGCACGCACTGACAGAGCGAAATAAGCTGGATCGGTTAAACGTATGCTCATCATTGCAGCATCCACCATATTCACCGGATCTCTCGCCGACCGATTTTCATTTTTTCAAGCATTTAGAGCTGTTTTTAAGGGGCAAACACTATGAAAATGAAGCCAGTCTAAAAAACTCGTTATCAGAGTTTATTAATTCTAAAGACCAAAATTTTTTTAAGAAAGGCATCTACGCTTTAAAATCTCGTTGGGAAAAGTGTATTGAAGCGAATGGAGCATACTTTGATTGAATAAACAGCTTTTGAAGAAAGATATGCAGTTTTATACAATCACTTAAGAATCCGACATTTCATACGCACCAACCTAATAAAACATAAATTATTCTGTGCATAATCATTTATATTCCTTGAATGAAAACATTAATTAATTAAGCTTCAATTTAATCATTCAATGTATGAGGAATCAATGTGGTAATAGTCATTGCTTTTTCTCAAACTTTTCTGAAAATGAAATATAAGGCATTGGGTTTCAAAATTAAAAATTGGGTATACCACTCAATGTTAAATGACTTCTCTTGTTATATATGTGCACAATTGAATCATTTTCAAATAAAATATATAGGTTATTTATTTGTAATGTATGTTCTAAATATCAAGAATTGGAGTACTTCAGAGCAGAACTATATACTATGCCATCATCTATTGATTTTAGAATTATTATTGAGAATTTTTGAAAAATCAAAAACAATACAATATACAAATTTCAGAATTGAGTTGTTAGATCAGTAAAATTGTCATCAAATAACGAAGATAGTATTTTAAGAGCTTTAATAATTCGATACCGTAAGCAAAATGTAACTACGGAAATCAGTCTTTTGCCTTTCTTCTTGTTATTGGGTTATTTCCAATATTGGGATACTTTAATTTATAGAAAAGTAGTTAGCAGACAAAGATTTTATGTATTTAAATAACATAAATTTTGAAAATATGAAATGCAGTTCTTTATTTGTACATACGTTACAGAGATTAGGGCTAGTTCAGATATTTCTGACATTCAGCAAACCACTTGAGCCATGTCTTAAAGCTGATTATCTGCCTTACCAAGTGCAATAGTATGTTCGGCAACATGCAAAACATTTTTTTCCAACGGTGGGCAACTGGGTGACTAAGCCTATGCCGCAACAAAGCCAGAAACAGCTACTCATTTGTCACCCAGCAGGCACTTCTGAACCAAATCACGGAGGTGAGTAGGGTTGCCCGCGTCATACCACCACAAACCCGTTTATAGGGTGGGCCACATTCATACATCATCACAAAAGAATGGACAGAGACACACCAAGAGAACAGAGAAAGAAAGTAACATCCTTGTCCAAACCGGGATTTGAACCTAGAACCAAAGCTCAGGAGTCAGTAACGATAACCACACAGCCATCGGTCGACACATGCAAAACATTATGTGTCATATTTTGGACACATTAAAGTACCTTATCAGTTTTAATGAAATACATCCTATATCATTTTTGGAAAGCTATTGATCAAGTTCATCTACTTTTTATGATATCTAATATTTAAAACATATCATAAATTTATTTACTAAATTTCGAGTAAAATAAAATTTTAAAAAATGCACTCTGATGCACGTAAAATAATTTTATTCCATTAAAATCTGAATAATCATACACATAAACAAAATATATAAATGTTTCGATAGTACAAATATTAGTGTATCTGATTCCAATAAAGTATATACATGGGCTGGCGCAAATGAATTCAAACATTTTCTGCTTTTCTTTATTATATCTTATTGTTACGAAATTCTTCAAGCTTATTTACTTAATCTTTCAAATACAGTTAAATTAACTACTTTCTAAAAAAATTACCTTTAATGCACTTAATATTATTTCATCACATTGAAGTAGGAATTATCACAAATTAAAAAAATTACAATGATACAAGCAATATAATTGAAGTCTGAATAACAAACATACAATGTCTATATAATTAAAAATAGTATAGCTGATTAAAATTAAATAATTACATGGACAGTCACAAAGGAATCCATAAAACATATTTCCTCTTTTACTAAGTTAAAATATTAAAACAAAAATCTGAAAAAATCTATCTTAAGAACAATTGATTGAACAAAAAATGTATAGAGAAAAAATAATAAAATATACTTTTGTCAAAGAGAATTCACTGCCTCTGTTGTTTCATAAAACAGTGGAGTAAACATTGATTTTGGTAAAGTAAATACAGAGTAATCTTATATGATTAAAATTGGACTATTGGACTACTTTTGAGTAGTAAAAAGCTAAACAAATCTCAGATTATTTGATCAAACTGAAAGGGATTCCAAAATTTCACTTTATATTGACTGTATCTATGAAGAAATAAAACAATATCAATAAATATGAACTGTAAAAAAATTCTGTATTCAATTAACTTTAACAAAATTAAATTTAAGTCATGTTACATTTTTATAAAGCGACAAATGATGATATTGTTCAAAAAATAGAAAAAAAATCCTTTGATTAAAAAAAATTAAATTTGAATGAGAATGTATATGACAAAACATTTCTACATACCACAAAATTTACTCAAGGAACGAAACTATCTTAATTATAAAACTATTAACTGAAAGAAGGTTTAAAATGAAACATATTGGGTCACCCTATAGCAAATAACATAAATCGTCTAGAGCACAGACGAGTAATAAATCATTAAATCCTCTCAAATGCTTAAGAAATACAAAATCCTTTCATTAATATGGATCATATTCAAAGCAAATTATAAAATGTAATTTACGACCTTGAACATGAATGTGCTATGAATATTATCATTTATTTATTGTTCTCAGAATAATCTCATTAAATATTTTTACAAAGTTTATTGAGAATTTCAATAACACAATAAGTTTAATTGCAGAAACAGTAAATTATATTTATTTATTAAACATTTGTTTTTTGTCTTGACCTAAAATGACAGTTTAATATATTCTCTTGTAAATTAATAAGATTTCAATCCATCATCTCAACTGAGGTAATAATTAAATCATAATGGTTAAATGATGGTTGTCATTTTAATAATTTATAATTATAATATTAATGTAAATAATATTGATGGTAATTATAATAGTATTGATTTAAAGTACTAAAAGATTGTTACTTTGGACATTTATTTTTATATTAAACATAAATTATCAAACTATTAAGTATAAGTTATCAAACTATTAAAAGTGCTATGACAATTTTTCAAAATATTATGCATAATGAAGAAAATTTTATTAAAAATTGAAAGTACGATAAATATTTCATTTAAGGAAATAAATATAACTAAATTTACAAATTAATAAATTTATCATTTCGTACGCTAATACTAATTATTCAAAGAAAGCTCTTTTGGGGTAATCACAAACTTTAAAGGAATATTTAATAAAATATTAATTTTCCAAATAATTTATGAATCTTTCAAAATTGAAAGAAATCAAATAGTTATAAAAAATGGATACATTCTCTAGATTTATATATTTTTCTTTTCGCATTAGACGTGTTTGCGAAGTGCTGAAGTGTAAAATTTCTTTCCTATTATTCATCGATCAGCAAAACTGAATCAAAGACCTTTCACTTGGAATAACGCTGTTTTAAAAGCCTTGATGAGTTATTTGTCGCGTCTTTCAAATTGCACTTGTATTAGAGTGTAGTATGGTATTTTTTAACATTATTTGACTACACGTATAGTGGACAGCGACACTGCCGAAGGTCGTTGCAAGGCATTTTGTTATCTACTGAATAAACCATTGCCGTTTCCACGACGTAAGGGATAAGTGGGAAAGCTCAAAATACCCCCAAGTACTCCCCCAACAAACATGCATGAAGAGAGGCTACAACCATCTCCAATAGTGGTTGGGACTGAACTCGAGAAATTATGCTTAGAAGAGAACTGTCCAACTAATGGACAATGGTATGAATTTTTTCAATATATTTTGACATCGCAACACACTAGCAGCGTAATTTTAATTTTAATATTGACATCGTAAATTACTTCTTAAGAGTAATTTTTCATATATAGTGGTATATCAAGAATATTGTTTTCCGATATACAGTATACAGATAATTCAATTGTTGACATACAGAAGACAGGAGGACTCCAAAGTATCCACCTCAACAGTACTCAAAATAAAGGCCAGAAGTACATCATTCATATCTTCTTATGTAATATTGAATGGTATTGAACTCGAGACCTTCTGATTGAAAGATTTTCATTAAATGTATTTTAAATGCCATATTTGTGTTTCAAGAGGATTATTCTACATTTTGGAGCATCTATCTTAATTTCCAAACTTTACTAATTTACATGCATAACTAAATTATTGCCTTTAAGAATATTTTCATTTCATTTCTGTTATTAAAACACAAACAGATTAAAATTACTAGAATTTCTTATGACCTTCTTATATATATGCAAGTGTACTATTCATTTTATATACAAGTAGCAAGAAACCAATTGTTTTCTTTAGTTTTTTGCAAGCTTTTTTTTTAAAAAATTTTAATGGTGATATAATATAATTTACATATTAATTATAGTTTATAAAAAATTTTGACTATCACACTATACTAAAACTTAAATTTATTTCGCTCTAAAATTTTATCAAATTCAGGATATGCAAATAATCAGGGAAGGTTAAAAGGAAAATTAATTATAGAATTCATAAATAACCTAATATTCTACATTGTTTACGTAACATTGAAACTTAAATTTATCGCCTTTCAGAATACACACACAACATCTTTTACTAACTTTAGAACATTTCTGATAATTTTTCATTGTTTTGAAATATAATATTTTTTGTTTCAATTAATTTTATTATTTTCAATTTAATTATGAATGAGTAATCAAATGGCACTTAAATTTATTTGAAAAACTTTTGAAATAGAAAAAAATAATAGAAATTCCAGTTTACACTTAATTTCTTTAAAATAAGAACTTTGAAATATTTTTATGCATTCAAATATTTAATAATATACAGGGTGATTATAAAAAAACTTTGCCAACATCTGCACTTCTAGCGTCCATTCTATTTAACCGATCAAGATGATATTTAAAATATAGTTCTTTTGAGATATTCTCGAGATTCTGTGAATGTCAACACAGTGGCCCTCACGGTTACAGTTATAGTGACAGAAACTCGAAATTTTCGAATGGCAACGTCTACTTTTTACCATCGAAAAATGTTCAGCACATGCGAAAACCCTAAATAGCGTTGAAACGGTACCGATATGTCTAAAAACGGACGTGTTCTGCAAACACAAAAAAGAGTTCTGAAAACCGGCCAATAAAACACGATCTGGGCGCACGCAATAAATTTGCATGTGACAGAGTCAAGAAACCAATCACAGAACGCCGGTCGCCAGATATTCAGCGTAGGAAACCTATAAAATACAAAGCGGGTATGCGAAGTCGTCATTCGGGAACTCGCATATGCCGACGAAATGAGTCTTCCTAGGAAAGTTCGCGGTGAATTGATCAAACTCTATTACCAAAATGGGATGAACGCTGCGGAAGCCTTGCGTGTGTATCGCCGGAATCATCGACAACGACGCGGCCCATGTACTCTGCAAGCTCTGCGTGATTTAGTGCGGAAATTCGAAGATACAGGCTGCACCTGTGACAAACAGCGCTCCGGACGGCCAACTGTTTCTGAGGACGTTGTCATGGAAGTGCACCATACAGTGACTGCAGGACACACAGAAACCGCAAGAGGCATAGCGCGCGTGTTGGATATTCCGAACTCAACGGTCCGCAAGCTCTGGTGCTCGGTACTTCACATGTTTCCCTATCGGTTCCAGCGCGTCCAGATGTTGGAGCCGGGTGACCCACAACAACGTCTGGACTTCGCAAATGCATTTTTGTTACGATATGATGCGGATAACGACTGGCCACTTCGCATACTATGGACGGACGAGGCGCATTTCACCTTAAATGCACAAATTATTAACATTAGCATTAACACAAAGCATTAACACATTAGCATTAACACATTAGCATTAACACAAAGATTTGTGTGCACTGGGGAGAGACGAATCCTCATGCTGTGGCGCCAGTACCATTATTTGACGCCAAAGTGACTGCGTGGAGCGACATTACAGCTACATTTGTTCTGGGCCCGTTCTTCTTTGAGGAAACGACCCCGACTGGCCCTGCAACATGTTCTGTAACGGGCCCTCGGTATGCAGCCATGCTGAAAAATTATGTCTTACCGTAGTTGCGTCGGCTGAATGCACTCAATGACATTGTTTGGATGCAAGATGGCGCACCTCCACATATAGCGAGGTCAGTTAAAAGGCTCCTGGATCAGCATTTTGGTGATCGCATCATCTCACGCTATTATCCTTTTCCGTGGCCTGCGCGATCCCCAGATCTGACGCCTATGGATTTCTGGTTTTGGGGCTATCTCAAATCCATAGTATATCTGTGCAATCCTCAAACATTGTCGGACTTAAAGGATTCTATACGGCGTGAGATTGGAAACATCCCTCGTGCCATGTTGCGTGCAGCGACATTGTCCACCGTCTCCCGCATGCAATGCGTAATTGCCTGTGATGGCACTCATGTGGAAAATGTTTGAAATTAATAAAGATTTTTTTTCTCTATGTGTTCTCATCATTGAGCAGTGTCTTGTCTCTGTCGTATGCATTATTCCTCCGTGCGCCTTGAAGAACTGTTTGTATGTGTATAACACGTCGGTTTTCGGACATATCGGTACCGTTTCAACGCTATTTAGGGTTCTCGCATGTGCTGAACATTTTGCGATGGTAAAAAGTAGGCATTGCCATTCGAAAATTTCGAGTTTCTGTCACTATAACTGTAACCGCGAGGGCCACTGTGTTGCCATTCACAGAATCTCGAGCGCATATCTCAAAAGAACTATATTTGAAGTATCATCTTGATCGGTTAAATAGAATGGACGCTAGAAGTGCAGATGTTGGCAAAGTTTTTTTATAATCACCCTGTATATATTATTTAATAAATCAAAAAAATTCTCTGGAAATGTTTAATATTCTACGTATTCAAAACATATTTATTTGAATAGGAATTTGCAAAAATTATTGTGCTTATTTGCTATGTTTTTCAGAATTATATTATATTTTTGATCATTAAAAATATTTTATTGAAATTGTGTATAAAAATGTATTAATCGAAATTCTAATATTGATTTTCAGTTTCCTTGTCACAACATTAACTCATCTTTTAGAAACGCTTAAATGACCAATAAACATATTGGCCTCTTGTGGCGTGTATATAAATAATCATGAAACGTAATACACACACAGTTAAGAATTAAAAGAGATGGACAAAATTCATATGTTTCAGTCTCATATAATAAATAATGTAGAAAAGAAAAATACATTTTTGGAGCTTTTAAATGAAGTCGGGAGATATACGTTTAAAATTTTTCTGATAGTGTTATGAAACTAAATTGTTGATCAAAAAAATGTCAGCAAAATTTTATTTGACCACTAATTATATTACATATGAAGATCAAATGAATAAAATAACTGCTTGTAAAATAACTGCTAACGACTACCACATACCCCCATAAGGAATACAAGAAGCTATGGAGTATAATAGCCTATGCAGTTATATTAACTAAATTAATATATGTACTAACGGCATACGATACCGATTGTCACACAAGTATTGAACATACGCTTCGATTGGTAAGAGATTGAGAGAAAAAGCAGGCAATGTAGAAATTTAATCAGATGGCTAAAGACGAAATCATACATATTGCGAAGTATATATGCTTGCGTGTCTAGTGTGGAATATGACTGATGGCAAATACTGAGTGAAAAACAAGATCCACAACCGCAGAAATGGATCGCTGACTATTCATTGTAACAGAAGGATGCTAGAGTAAAATCAAAGACACCCAAAACATGATGCTAAGGACAGGGTCAGTGTGGCGATATATAATGCACTAGTAGAGCAGTCTTTTACCACAATGCCTCGACATTCCAATGTGACTAGCGGTGTTACAATATACAAATATTGTAACACCGCTAGTCACAAAAATAAGACTCTTCAGTAAAAACAATGTGTTCCATTCCGTTGCCCATGTCCATCTGTTATTAGATGAATTGCTTTTGGTCAAGTGTAAAGAAAACAATAACCGCTTTGCACGTAGCTTTAAATGATGTCGAATAGTACGAGTGTACTCCAAATAAAAAGTAACAGACTGTTGTCTTATGGTTCGTAATACGCATAGTAATGATCCAGCACTACCATTCTCAGAATATGAGTGACACTTCATTCCCTAGTGCAGGGGTGGCCAAGCTTCTTAACAGCTCGAGTCATTTTTCAAAATTTGAAATTTTTCGCGAGCCGTAAATAAATACGTATTTAAATGGTATGCAAAAAATTTATACATTTTTTACAGCAATTATATTTATTGAAAACATATAAATAAAAGTACAAAATATGTTTATTGAATTTAAAAGTTAAAAATTAAACACATTTATTTATTTCTCTTGGAAACTCTTTAAAATTTGGTCAATGGTTGTTGACAGCACTTCTCAGTTATTCTTTGAGATGATGGTTAGTTAATACTGATTAGTGTTTGGATTTCACAAATTTTAAAGTGTATTAAAATGATTTACTCAAGTACGTTGTTCTGAATATTGAAATAATTTGACAAGAAGCTTTTTTAATTCAGGATACTTTGATTCTCGATATGTTCTCGGTAAATTATGCAGTGAATCGTTATGAATTTTGGAATCCGAGAATCATTTCTTAAAAGCCAAATAAGACCGATTTTTTTAACCCAGCATTATTTATGCTCCATCATTAGCAATGTTTACACGTTTATTAAGAGGCACATCAAATGTTTTCATTATGGAATCTCATGCATTTTTAATATAGACTTTTGAAGGTGCTACTAATTCTAATAATTCTTCTTTAACAAAAGAAGTAAGATGAATTAAAATATATAAAAACTGGCAATTGCGGAAGATCTGTGCTATATGTTGATTTGTCAAGAGCTAAGTTGAATTCAATATAATTATTCAAATCATTTTTTAAATTATATTCAAGAGACGTATTAATTGTAGTTATGATTAGCTCAGTTGTGGGTCTCGAAATGGGAATTTACGAAAAAACTTCATGCAGTGCTGGATTTTACTTATATCTAAAGCATTAAGTACATCACCAAGATTTTCTTGATAATCTTTCCCTCGACATACCGACATTTAGCAATAGCAATATTCCAAGTAGTTACAAAACTGGCCTTGATAGCTAAAGGTCATCCAAACTGATTGTTGTTTATTTAAATTTGATTTTAAGGAAGCAAGTTTATCTAAATTTGGAATCTGTTGGATACTGATTAGAAAACTAAGAATGATTGGTTTCAGTAAGAGTGTATCTGATATAAATTGTTTCCTCCAGAGCACAATATCAATTCTACGTTGCATTGAAAATTTACAAATTCAAAATTGGCCGATTGCAGAAATGTATGTTTTCGGTGAGTCATATTATTCTTAACTTGGTCGGAAATGAAATGTGTAACAACGTTGTACTTAGTCTTTCACATATGCTGTTAGTAGTTTAAAAGACATTTTGTAACACATACGGAACAATACATTTTTAACACATTAGCACAACAATGAAAAGAGAACTCGGTTGCATTTATCGAGAGCCACAAATAATCCTTCAAAGAGACGCATGGGGCTCTCGTGCCGCAAGTTGGCCAACCCTACCCTAGTGCAAAAATGTGGGCACTAAAGTTCCATTCCTTCTTGCATCCAGCGATAACTCCGCATTACAGTTGCTTAGCTCTGCTTAACACTATCACCGATTTCTTTGAAGGATTATCCAAAATCCCTATAAGCTACCATTCTTTCTGGGCTGAAATCATAAATTTGCTCGAAAAATGCTCGATGCATTGGATGAGTGTATGGACATTATTTACAAAAAATAATTAAACAGCTTGAAAAAAACAAATGACGTACTTCAATTAGGAAATCTCATATCCCTCTATACAGCGCTTGCAGTTGGCATTACTGTCTTTCCTATAGAGCAAATACGCTGTAATACAAATGATTTGATTACCACAAACAAATCATTAGTAGTAACGATGCGAGTTTCATCGGATTTAGATGCTTCTTTCAGTATGCTGCATTTTGAGATGCTATTAATATAAAAGCATTATTCTTTGGATTTGAAATATTAGCAGAAGTTAATATGAATGCATTCAAAAAGTGTTAGATATTGCTCTTTTTGTTATCCAAAAATAGTCATTTCTGCGTATAGCAGTTAATTTATAAAGAAAAACAAAATTTAATGAATAAATAATTACATCCGTTAATATGACCAATATCAAGAAGTTTCGAGGAGGACAATGTAATGAAATTTAGATTAAATGAAATATTACAGTAAAATATCGAATTGATTGTTTTTAAGGTTAAATTATGCATTGGATGCACAACCTTTAACTTTCCCTTGAACAATTGTTGTAATATAGAAGATTAGAAATATTTGTACCCAGGAGTGTGTAAAAAATTTAAATAAACCTCAGCAGATGTAGATTAAATGTGACAAAAGCACCAAATCCGTAGTTTATATTGAAAATAAGGCTCAATCAAAACTGGTGTGTAATGTCATTCCTGTTCTAATCTGACAAAAAGAGCTCCAGTGGCTCAGTAGCTACACGCCGTTTCCCGTAAGCTCAGCAAAGTGAAGCATCATTTGCCGCAGGCAGTGGTTGGGAGAATGACCACGGTGTACTCTCTTTCACTGGATTGCTGGATCTCCGTGGGTTGGGGACGTGTCCATGTTAATATGTGACGTTCAAAGTCCTTCCGCTGATGTGGCGTGGATGTGGAGAGGAGGGTGCCAGCTCAGGTGTGGCCTCGTCACCTGTCCGCGGTTAAAAATTACGAGGAACCTTAAAAAGAAAAAAGTCGGACTTTCACCTTCACGGTGCTCTAATCCAAACGAAAGGCACTCTCTATTGACTTAATTCCCACTGCCAAAGGCGTAGCGAGCTTGGCTTGTCCAAGTGTCATAAGCAACAACAACATGACAAAATGATATACATGTATAATAGGAATTTCAATTTATTTTTCACCAAATCCTTGGGAATTAGTTTTTTAGTTCATTATCCCCATTAAAGCTAGTATTTTACTGTGTTAAATACTTTCTGCAAATTCATAAAGATCAATATATCATACGCTAATTTAAGAATTGTTTTGAAATAAAAATCTTCCAAAATTTAAATTACATTTGAATTACACAATAGATTACTAACATTTATCTCATATGTATTTTATAGCATATTATGATATGTATTATATGTTATGGGGATATGTTATATAATATATAATATAACATTATATAACCTATCCACATATTTCCACACTCTAATTAAATTATAAGATAAAATGATGGTTTGGCAGTCTTACATATATATATATATATATATATATATATATATATATATATATATATATATATATATATATATATATATATATATATATATATGTTCTTTGTGACACCAATAAAAACAATTGCACATGACAGTTAACTTAGACATCATATCAGCATACACATTAATTTTATTTAAATTTTATTTGTGAGATTCCCCATGGAAGATAGATAACCCTACTAAGTAGGCAATCTGTATCCCCAAAATAAAGTTAGATTATTTTTTAAAGATTTCTTAACTTAATAGTGAATTAAAAAGTGGCAATGATTAAAATGCATCATATAAATTTTATTATGCATAGTGTTGCCACCTTAAACAATTTATATAAAAACGAATATACATTCCATCTCAAATTCCTCTCAGCTTCAAAATGCTTCAAGTGAAAGTTATTTTGTTGATCAAAGTGTTTTTTGTTGTGTTTGTTGGTAAGAATATTCTAATATTTAAAGTGCTTTTTCTCAAACGTTTTTAGTTATAAGAGTTCAATTATTGATTTTGACTTTTTTTCCATCACAATTTAATTTTATATTTTTCATATATTTAATCAAGTTAGAAATACATTTTTTGTAGATACTCTCGCTTGCACATCTGGTGAATTCTCTTGTCTTAATGGCGAGTGCATAGAAGTAAATTTGTGGTGTGATGGGGAAATAGATTGCCGAGATCAAACGGATGAACGATTCTGTCGTGAAGTCAGCTATATGGGTGATGGAAAAACTAACTATGGTGAGAATGATTGTTGTGACTTTAAATATAAATGTCAAACAAATTTATGTATGTAATCAATCGTATAACTTTAAACATTATTTAAATAAATTAATATTCTACCAACACTAGGTTTCCATCAATGACTTTAGTTGATGCTCAGCTTTTATAAAGTTTTCTTTTTTACATTTGAAATCCAGTAATTTTTTGTTTTTATTAAATATTTATTTTTCTACTATTGAAATGAAGAAATATTTATTTTAATTCAAATAGTATGACTTCAGTCCACAATGCAACATCTTTATTTTTATCTCTAGCTTTTTTAAAAATTATTTGATACCTTTTCTCATCTGTTCTGAAAAGATTTCTTTTTAAAATGTGATGAACTATAAAGACTTTATTGCAGTATATTTGCTACTTTGTGGCATCTTTAGCTGTAAGCTATTGTAAAATACATTAACATATCACTTTAAAATTTTCAATATTTTGTTTTCATATGTACCTGTCTTAATAAAATCAAAAGCGTATTGGATCATTTGACAAACTATAGAGTATATTTATTAGTCTGGAAAATTCGTTAGTCTTTAGACTCAAAATATAAGTTCTGTTTGACATATCTAAAAATGCAGTCAAACTTACAGTAATAACTTGAACCTTGTATATATAACTTAATATTTACATGTCTTATCGTGCAGGCAAATTATTCTAACTTGATTAGTATGTTACCTATTTCAAGACGTTTGATCTGAAGGAACAATTACTTTATATCCTAGAAGACTTTTTTTTTTCTATGTCATTTACGGAATAATCGGAAATAAGACTAAATCCTAAAAACGTCTAATTTTGATGCCGTTTTATGAATAAAATTGTGGTTCTTAAAAACTTATTATATTAATATTCTGAAAGTTTCAAAAAGTTCACATTAAAATGAGTACTTTAAACTTTTAATCTGTTGATGACTATCCAAGATCGGAAAAGTAAGTTTTATTCCGGTAACTGCATTTTTCAAAAGAATTATGTTCAGAAGAACTCTGACACCGCGTAGTTGTTGCTCTTGGTGTGAATAATCGTATTACTTGGTTAGTATTTTTAACAATAAAATTGAAATGCCAGTCAAATTGAATTGACTTTGTCTAACATAGCTCAAATTGATAATTATTTCGGTTTGAAACTTGAACATATTTAACTTTTGAGTTGAAATAAGTCTTTCACCAATTTAAATGTTGGTTTTTAACCTTCAATTTAATACTGAATTTTGTAAAAAGATAATTCTATAGATTAATTTTATTGATCTCTTGGAACAATCTCGATATTTACAGAGATGATTAGAAATAAAATCATTAATATTTTACAAATACCAAATCTTACTAGAATTTTATGATAATTCCATCATTCTTGACTGAAGCTTCGGTAAGTTTGTTTAAAAATACATTCCAAATCGTATGAACTAAATAAAATTAAGGCATGATACCTCTGAAAATAAATTAAGGATTCTTATTTTTAATGTTAATCTTGTCAAACATACACTTAAAGTCTAAACTATTTTAAGAGTTAAAATATAGGGAAATGTGTCTATAAGCTTTAAGCATTATAATGTTAACAATTCGGTTATAATTCAGTTTCTAAGTTTTGAAGAATATTTAAAGTTAGATTCTTCAGGTTCGTTTCATATTTATCTCCGTGCTGAAGTTTTTTCTAATTGCTACAAGCCTTTGATCTAAAGGTGTATATAACAAACCCAATTCGAAGAAGGATACATATAACTTTCAATACTTGTATAAAAATCTTTAATGCTTGATTTTTGTTACTTCTATATAAGTTTCTTTTTTATGTAATGCAGCAATTTCTTAACGTATTTTAAAATATTCTTAATATAGTATTATACAAAATTTAAAGACGAGTATTACTAAAACGTTTGCATTAGCATCTTTTAAAATTATTTTGATTATTTTTTAAAAATATATAAAGTTAAAAACTTTGAACTGTAATTTATTTATTGAAAATATTGGTTACGAAAATATATCCTTGTTTCAATATTACAATATACTTAGACAAAGTATATTGTTAGATTGATTTTAAAATGCTTTAAGTTTATTTAACTTGACTCAATTTGTGAAACATTATCCATTTCTGATCGGTGATTATTTAGTTAATTTACTAGTTTCGCTTTATTATAGATGATAATAACAGTTGTTAAATCTGTAATTTTGAAAAATACTTTAAGTTCTTAAAAATGGTTGAAAACGAAGTTAATCTGAAACTCAATATTTGTATATTTTCCCTTGATTTTGGAGATTTGTGTATAAAAACATTCATTTTGTCTTTTAAAGAGTTTTTATGCTTTGAACCTTGGGTTTTCAGTTAAATTTATATGAATTGAAAATTTTCTTAATTCAAATTAACTTTTCTGTGGACTGGAATTCGGTCCTTACATTAGGCTTCCATCTTAATGTTGCTCAGAATCTTATTCAATTGAAATGCATCGTTCAATTGTCTGTAATGGCAAATTAGACGTTGAGTGAAATCAACTAGAAGTGATAGAAAATATTAATTCTACCAAATCGTATTTGAACAATAATCTTATTGCGAGGTATTTAGAATCAGTTGCATTTAAATCTGAGTTACTACAGAACCTTAATTCATACCTTTTTATAGTAATCTATAGTTGAGTTAATTAACTAGTTAACAATGTACTTGTTAACATACATGGTCTCATCAGCTGAAGGCATAAATGTCTGAGTTGTAGCTAGAATCAATACAAATTTGCTCCTTGAACAATTTATAGCTCTTAAATTTTTTGTTTTAAAGAAAATGATAACGTCAATAAAGACTTCGAAATTAAACTTAATATCAATATTTTATTTATAAAAATGTATTAATGTGAACATTAGTGAAACTTCAAGCTTAATTTTGAACATGGAAGTAGATTATTAGAATTTAATGGTTTGAATTGTTTTTATGCTTTATTTTTATTAAAAGGAAGATAAATATTTTAAAATCTTTTAAATTAAAACTGAATATATTTGATAATTACAACTCTTTTAAACATATCTTTGTAAACATTCAATTTTCTTACACGAGCAACTTAATTTTAATTAGTAATTCTCAAACTAATATTTTGATTAATGTAAAATTACTCGAAAAAGAGAACTGTTTTAATTTATGGTGTCTAGTTTCTAAAATACCTTTTTAAGCAGTTTCAGTAACTTTTTATTCCATCTGCAATGATGCACTAAAATTCTAAAACTAATACCTAAACTTAATATAAAATTTTTTAAATGAACGCAATTTATAGTTTTCCTTAATACTGCATTTTTCTGAAGTTTTTAACAAACCTTTTCATTGCACTGTGATCTTTTTATTCAAACTAATTCATCCTCTATAATTTCAGATCCCAACCGATGTTCAAGAGATAACCGCTTTTTCTTATGCTTGGATGGTAGATGTATCCCAAGTACAGGAAAATGCGATGGATATGCATCTTGCTCTGATGGATCAGACGAAGAAGGCTGTGGTAAGAATAAAATAAATTATCAATTAGTATGGTATATATATATATATATGTTCATTAAACCTTCAAGGCGTTGAATCTAAGTTTCTTTAAAATTTTACGCTCTGAAGATATCTTTAACGTCTAGTCAAGAAATTGCTGAATTTGCTAAAAATTCATTTGTCTGGCATTTAATAAACTCGAGTTTCGTAAAGAATATAAATTTGTTAAGAGACCAACTGTTATACGGTTGGCAAAAAAGTATTAGAAAAATGAAAAATTTGTAGTTTTCAAATTTACAAAATCAAGTAAATCGTATAATCTGTTTTATAAATGATAACATTTTCTTAGAAAATTACGACTAAGTAAAAATAAAATTTAAAAATAACTACAATATTAAAATAAAAACAAAATTTGGATAGCAAAGAAAGTATTAGAACAGAAGCAGAAACATGCAAATTACAACGCTGACGTCATTAAACTTTCAAAGTTACTTTCAACCGTATCAATTTCAAGGGCGCTTGTCTCATTCGCTGCTAATTTGTACAAATTCAATTTACGTGGACTTTTCCTGCCATGGCACCCAAAATAAAAGATTTCACTTGCAAAGAGAACAAATCTCTCACCTGCACAATTGTTTTCGAAACATTTCGAGAAATTTCCAATAAGTTTAATGTTTCACTTTCCGTAATTCACAACATTTTAAAAAGGAAAGAAATTGGGGTTGTGGATAATAGGCCAAGATCAGGGAGACCAAGCAAACTAACTGTCAGAGAAAAATGGTTAAAGTAGCCCTACATAATCCGACAGGAAGTGCAAGGATGTTGCCCGCAAATACTGAATCAATCTCGGGAAATGTAACACCTCCAACAGTAAAAATGTATAGCATAATGCTGGTATAAATGGAAGAAGGCGAAGGAAAAACGGTTTATTTCAGAAATCAATGGAAAGGAACGCCTAGAATTTGTCCAATTTATAAAAATAAATCATTAGATTTCTGAAAAAACGTTATTTTCTCCAATGAGAATAAAGTTGAAATTTTCAAACCTTAACACGTGCTCACAGTTTGAAGAAAAGGAGTTGCTTTTCAGGCTCAAAATGTACAGAAAACTAAAGCATAGAGGAGGGAATGTCATGGTCTAAGGCTGTATGTCTTACAATGGAATTGGAAATCTCCATTTCATTGATTATAAAATGACAGCTTTGTCATATTGAGGTGTTTCGAGATAACTTGGAATATAGTGCAAAGAAATTAGCTTTAGGGAAGACATTCATTTTTCAACAAAACAAAACTACAAACATACTGCCAACAAAACCAAAGAATGGCTATTATATAATGCTCCCCGAAGATTGGTGACTCCCCCGCAGTCCCCAGACCTGAATCCTATAGAACATTTGTGGCATCAATTGGATGAAAAAGTGAGAAAATTCCCAATAACAAGTAAAGCAAGCTTTGCAAGATGCATGGACTAGCAAGCCATCAAACGTAACAAAAGATTTGGTGCAATCTATGCAAAGACGTCTGGATGCAGTAATTTCCACAAAAAAACTACATACCAAATATTAGTACCACATTTGAATTCCTAGTTATTTTATGTATGATTCAATATTGAAGTCCAATGATCTAATACTTTTTTGCAATGCAAATCTCCTTTTAATTTTTAAATTTTATTGATTTCAAATATTTGTTTCTAATCCATGAGTATTTATGTAAAAGTATTACATAATATAAATACCATGTGACAAAGATTTCATTTTATTAACTTGATAACTTAAAATTTACTACTGTTCTGATACTTTTTTGCCAACTGTGTACTTGCATAAATAATAGTGCCCAAGATAAAAATGCAACAGTAAGCAATTTATTTAAAATCTACGCAATAAAAATGAATCTTGAACAAAAAAGAAAATTTAACTTAATTTTACTTTAAAATTACTTCAGATTACGAGTTTTTGAATATAAATAAAATATTATTAAATAGTTTATGTAAAATTTCATTCGGAACTGTACTCTATTTCAGGGCAAATAGAAACTTCGGCGCATGAGTCACTTCCTCTTCAATATGATGTACTGAATGAAATTGTAGATGACTCTCCTGATTTTGAAGATCTAAATTACAGGGAATTTTCGGAGGACTTGTATAAAGCACGCGAATGGCTCTTGTCTCAGCGGGACCAAGACTTTGGTTGGGGTGAATACACACCACGTGTTGTAGTTGCCTTGGCGTTATCCAAAATTGATAACCACATTAAGCAAGAAGCAGAATTGCTGATGGAGAAACAGCTTCATATTCAGCTGTCTATTGCTCTAACAAGGTAAGTCGTATTAAAAGAAAAATTACTTGTTTAATGATTAAGAAACTGACAGTGCATTTTCAAAATCTTACAATATGAAATACTTTATAAAACATTAATGTAGATTTTTGTGTCTTTTGTGCTCTAAGATCAAAAATCATTTTCATTAGGGTTTTATTCTGTTGAACTCTAATTATTGTTACTGTTAAAAAATCGGTGTATATTGGTCTTGTAAACGGTCTGTTCTTGGAAGATAAAATGTAATTCATATGAAACGATAATTACAGTACAATATTAATAGCAATCTGAAAAATTGCTTAGTTGGCAGCTAACTGGTAACTAATCTAATTTTCGGTTTGTGGATTATCTCTGCACCTTAAGGTCTTAACGTTTAAGTGGCTAAGTTCTCATTTTAAAACATAGGATTCTAATTGGCTTTCATGTCTTAAAGTAAATATTAAGTGGGAAGCTAAATATGGGAGTTTGCGGAAACAAAAATTTAGGTTTTATAATTAGATTTCGATTGACTTGGGGATCTTATTTTATGGTATCTGATAAAAAAATCTTACATTGAAAGAAATCAGACTGTGATATTACAGTTGTCAAAAATGGGAATTTTACTGAAAGTTACTAAGATGACTACAGCATTTGCTTATGCAAAACAGTCGCAATTATAAATCTTCTAATTACCAGCTTTCAGTTTCCGAAGTTAAAGGATAGTTCGGGTTACTTCGAATGTTTTCTATGCTATGAGCGTTATTAAATACAAAAGTATTTTTTTACTAAATATATCTTTATTTTACACTTATCTATATTAAACCTAGATATTTCTTTAAAGCAATCATAATAAAATGGTTACTCGAAGGTTGTAAAACTGAACTAGAATGGTTTGATCAGAATAATTTTATAATTTTTGATATACAATAACTTATTTCTCTGGTAATTTTGTAAAGAACGAAAATGAAATTATCCTAGAGTTTAACTTGTGACGAATTTGTCTGTAATTGGATTTTTCATTATTGAACTCAAATAATTTGATCAGTCCTCGATTTGCTTAAGTTTGTCACAAAGGCAAACTAGTTCCCTTGATTTCAAATGAACTTGTCAAACTTATATTCGGGGAAATAGTTCCAAATTATGGAGGATTCTTTAAATAATCCTACTCTTCAGTTTTCAGCATATCTTCAATTCTCGAAAGTTCTGTACTGTTACGAAAAAATAAAAAAGAGTATTTAACTTTTTGCTTTTTAATTTTAACATCACGTTAAAACTTAGTTAATTCTTAATCTCATAATTAAACCAACACTTAAAAGAGTAAAGCATTTAATGACATTTGGAGGGATTTATTAAATGTAAATGTTCACAATATCTGGTTCCTAGTTTAAAATTAGTTTTTAGTGCTACAAAATGTATAATACTTAGGAATTTTGAATGATCTGACTTCAAGCATTTCAAAAGCATTTAATTTTAACATTGGGGAAAATAGGGCTAGCTGATCTTAATTTGTATACTTTACTAACATCCGTGAATAATCTTTTGTAATTGTAACTCTGAATCTGCTTCGTTGCAGACTTAACTTCAAATTTAGTCAAGCTAAATAACAGTAAATTCCTTAAAGTTATTTTTATGTAATGCCATAAAACTACCAGATTTTGATGTCACGAAACAGCTCCGTTTAAAAACTATGTAATTGTACGAAGTAACTAGTTTAGATAGCTGATAAATAATTAGAACAGCTTATGACACGCGAGAACAATTACATATGAACGTTTGCATAATGTAAAGACTATCAAGTCGAAGGGGTTCAAATATTGTAATATTTGAACCAGCTTTCCTACTTCTATTTAGGATAATCCTAAATTGGTAGATTTTATGTTTAATACTTTTAGTTTAAACATGTATGTAGAAGATGTGAATAATTTTGCTAGTTATTTGCTCATTACTTAACGAATGTTACAATATTTACATGTCAATGCGATCAAGGATTTTTGCAATCTCAAGTGCTTAGTTTCAGTATACCGCGAGCTTAGATTTCAGAATGTGCAAAATTTCTGTTTTACAATCTGATATTTTATTGGCTTTAAAGGATAAACGAATGCTAATGTATTTTGTATGAAACAAGTATAAATTAAATTTATTCACTTGGCTATAAATTTACGGTGTATTTTTAAACTCTTGAAGTTAATTCTGTGTATTTAACTGGATTCTTTCGTAATAAAACTGAAGAACTTTTAAATTCGCGACAAGTTATTGTGTAATAGTAAATTTTAATAATTAGTTTATTTTCTTAGCACATTAAAAATGTTCTGATAGCAGGTTTGCCTCTCTAAAGTAAGTTTAGATTAAAAACTTGTACAGCCTGTTTGTGCGTTGGATGTAACCTTTTATAGCTATCGTTTGGTTTAATATAACGTGAGCATGGGTTAAGCTTAATCTTACCAACGTACATCAATGTGTATTTAGCTGCCTCATCAGTGTCTACTAAGATATTTTAATGAGATCTTAATTTCAAGCTAAGACTTTATAATTAAACGTCTTGATTTTAAACTCGCAAGAACTTGTAAATGAATGAAATACAATAGAAATTAAAGTTTTGTCAATGGAAAGTTTCAACTTAAGCCTTTCCAAAAGTAAACTGCATGACTAATTTTAATATTTAAATTAAAATGTTAAAACCATATTTTGCTCGTCTAATGAATCTGATACCGCAAAACTGAAATATTACATTTCAATATAAAAGGAAAATCTTTCATGTAGAAAAAGCACACCCTTGTCTAAAAATGCTTCGATGGGTCATTGCTTACGAAAACGTGTGCCTGGTAAATGTGCTATCTGGACTGGGATATTAAAGGTATGGAACTTATACAAAAATTAGATTACATTTAATTTACCTCCTATGATTTTCCGATTTAATTTCTCATAAGAATAATTTTAACCCAGCTGTTAAAATTTTGATAACTCATGTTCAAAGCGTAACTCCAGATTTTTTTTCACGAAAGCTTAACCACATAATTTTACTGAATTATTCTGGTATAATTTTCTTAATGAACTTCATTTAAAGCATCTAGGGAAACTTAGCTACAACCTTACCGAAAATTTCTAGTTATAATAAAGACACTTATCTCTCGATACTTGTGCTATAGAATCCTGCAACTATTGTTCTACATCAATAAATGAACGAGTTTTTAATTTACTTCCGTCGCTTTCGGATCTTTAGTCTCTTCCTACTTGTAAAATACTTTATGCAGTGTCTTAACTTCCAGCATATTTTCACTTAAATAAAAACAAAAGCATATAAACACATGCAGGCAAAATCAAATATTCATAAGGGATTTACTTGAAAATGCAAAAATTGTCTTCACTAAAACTAAAAATCTATGTTTGAGAGTTTTAATAGAAAGTAAAAATTATAAAGAGTGGAAGTTTAAAATTATATCTAAGTAATTTTTAACGCGTTTTTCATCTATTTAGTCTCTGGATTGCAGCTAAGAGGTTATTTCCACCACTAAATAACAGTTCAATATCTCTTGTGTTATAAATGCTTCAATTGTTTTTAACAAGTAGAACGTAGATAAGGAATCAATGTTTTTAAATGAATTACCCCATCTCTAATACTTTCAAAGTAATTTTGCTGCTATTTCATTTGATTTGCCAAAGAATAACATTATTCTTGGTAAAATATTTACTGACTTACTTATGTATGCAATTGGTAACATACATTCGTCGTGTTTTAAATTAAACAATTACCCACAACTTAAATTGTAGGACACTTCATGCCTTCATTAAAGCTTTTAAATTGTTTCTAATCTTGATGCTGAATTGTGATCCTCATTAGAGATGTTAAGAATGCAATATTAACTGGTTTAATAATTTACTATAAATTTAACTTCACAGTTCACATTCTAAAATTTTATGTGCAGCTCTACAGAAAAAATTTAATTGTTAAACGAGTTTTTATTTATATTTATAAACATAACAACACTTTTTCCAGAGGAAAATCACTATCCCTCAGTGAGATGGCTCTTTACATCAATGCTCTCATGGCTACCTGCGGCAATCCTAGAAATTTCTATGGTTTCGATTTGATCGCTATACTGAGGCAAAGAGTAGATTTTCTGAAAAGAAAAGATTTCATCAGTCCCATTGTATTCTTAACATTGTGTCTGAATAATAAAACAACTTCCGAAGACTTCGTTGTAATGCAGGATCTACAAGGAAAAGCAGCTGATAAAATAGGTAAGTGAATTTGATTTATATCTTGCACAAATTGCTTAAACTGTCTTACGAATAACGAGGAAATTCTCTTGTTAACTTGTATTAATTAAAATCTCCTGAATTTATACAGCAGTATATACAATCTCTTCACAAAAGTTTAACCAATAAATCCTAAAATCACACAACGTTTACTAACATTACAGGTTATTCTAATATAGAATGATATAGCTGTTTTGAGGACTTGCAGCTCAGCTTTAATGTAAAGTGGTATCAATTAGATGTTATCAAATTGACTTAGCAGAATAAATTTAGTTCTTATATTATAATTGAAATCCTTAATTTCTATTGAATTAAGAAGACAATTTCATTTTGTCAAAATAAACTTTCAGGAGAAATTAGATAACTGACTTGTGTTTTAGTCATTGAAGGCCTGTTTTTGACACTCTCTATTTCTATTTGTAGATGTTCTAGCCCTCGCAGCTTTAGCCTTCTCTTGTATGAAGACTCCAAATTATGATTACCCACAATACCGCAGAAGAATACTGTTGACATTATTAAATAAAATCGAAAATGTGGGGTTGCCAGGAAATGTCTACGAAATGTCACTTCTTGTTCAGGTAACGGTATATAACTTTCCTTGTCAAATGTTTTTCATCTCTTGAGTTTTATCAATGATTTTATAACAGATTTAAAATATTCTGAGGATAAATTTTACGGCTTATTTGAGATTGATTTGAGGAGTTTAATGGCTAAATGCCCAATCGTGTTCAATTAAGTACCAACATCTATAGTAATTTCACTTAAATCACTAGATGTGAATGTGCATCTTCTGTATTTCAGAAGACCAAGTCACCAGCGACGTGTATTCTCCATTTTTTTTTTTTCCTGACTAAATTTAGCAGAGCGTGACTGAATTCTCAGCAACAAAAGCTTCCGATGTAGTTCGTATATTCCAGATTTCCACCCCTCTCTTCATGATAAGGCAAACCGCAATTCTAGGTGTTTGTTTGGAAGAGGGGGTTTTGAAAGTTAGTGCATTCTAGGATCTGGCTTGTTCTCAACAGACTAAGTGTCGTCCAAGAGACGCAACAATATAATGTAACTTTTAAGCTTGAGCCGAGATTATCAAGTGTTGGAAATAGCTGGGTAAACTTTAGTTACTTTTACATCAGTTTTCTGTTCAGAAATAGTTCTTTTGTAATTATAAATATAATTATACAGTTCATGATAAAAAAGAAATTCAAAAGTTTTGAACTCCACTTCTGTATATCGTAAGCAAGCTCCTTAAACTACAAATCTTACTAAAATATCGAAGTCTCAAAATATTTTTCACCAAGTATATTACACTTGAATTTAGTTTAATTGTAGTATTGTGCAAAAGAATAATTTTACTGAGTGAGACTTCAAATTACTCTTCAAAATGACTGGAACTGACTTTGAATCTACTTTTTAACGATTTTATAATTTAATCAGCCGAAAAATAGTAATTGATAAAGTGAGAACTTCATGTGCATAAAGTGTTCTTAATTTTTATGTTAATCATATGAAATCTAACTTTATTTTTGTACAAAATGTGATTTATTTTAAGTCTCTTTTCTAATCTTAAGGCTCTAAATGAAGCAAAAGTCGACCAGAGTAAATGGAAACGACGAGAGGCTATAGATTTTATCTTGAGTAAACAGAATGAAACGGGTTCATTCGGAGATATTCTAGCAACTTACTACGTTATACCAATACTGTCTGGAAAATCAATGCTATCTCTTGATCACTGCAACCACTCATCGAAAGGTTTGTTTTTAAATTTATTAAATTATGTTTCTAAACTGCATTTAAAACAAGATTATCAAACTTGAAAAGTATTAATGTTCTCAACTAATTTACTAAAATTTCTTTATTAGTAATTATGTTGCAGTATATAAAGGATGAATAAATCCTTGTTACTGTTAACTTCATTTCCAGTTTTATAAGTATAAAATTTTTACTGAGTCCAGCATTATAATTAAACTAGTCTCTAAATGAAGTTTTGTCTTCTGACTACAGTTAAGCGCTATCTGATCTTGTTAAAATTTAGAGTTTAATATTTTTAGGTGAACAGTTAATAAGTTTAATTTTTAAGCATCTCAAATAAATTTTCCCTGTTTAAAGGACTACAGACGATAAAATTTAAATCGTAATATTTTGAGCATGGTTGAATTGGTTGAAGCTTTAGAGTCACTCTATGAACACTAGCATAGATTGCTAACTATGCTAGTGTTCATAGAGTGACTCTAAAGCTTAAACCACACATGCCTAGATTTCCTTTTTGATCAATAAATATATTAAACGTATAAATTTTTTAACACTTATAAGCTAAAGTTTCTTGTCTTATTCAGAACTACGGAGTTTACCTTTAGGTAAACACAGCTGTCGCAATCCCGATGCCGCCAGCAGTCTCTTGTCCTCTTCTGTATTCCTTGTTGAGATAGTTTACTTATTTTCTTAATGCCTTCCTTGCTATTCACTGCGTTCTACCTTTTTACTTTATTTCAGCAAGTGTTGTGCGTCTCATGAGGAGGATGCTGAGTCGGCAGTTGAATGGTTAACGCACTTGCATTCGGTTCAACTGTTCGTGACTTCAAACCCGACCTTAAAATGGATATTTGTAGTGGTTTGGAATCCACTTTAAGCCCTAGTTTCGAGTTGAAATATCCATCGTGAGCAAATGACTGTTTAGAGACAAAAAAATTGCAAGGAGGAAATGGTTGACCTGTGCTAGCTTCGAGTTCCCTAGTTAAATCTTCTCAATATATAGTAGGCAGAAGTGAGCCCACCCTCAATCAGCTGCTACGTTGGTGATTTCTCTTGCATAACACCGTAGGCTAGTCCTGCACTTCTGGTTGTGCTAACGAATCTGCTAGATTATAATAAAAGTACCGAAACTGGTTGTTCTCCAACGCTATAACTGTCTTCTCTAGACTCGGCGATAGGTGGGGATCCCTCTAGATGAATCCATCAAAAAGGAGTATTAAAAAAATTCACAACTTGACAAGTCGCTTTACTCGCGTTAAATCCTGTGAAACTATTACTATTCCAAAGTTCGTATTGATTCAGGACAGTGGTATGTTCTAATTCCAAATATTAAAGATGTAACTGGTAAGCCTAGTAACGTAAATCTCTCCTTACTGAAAGATCTTCACCACTACAATCGAATTCTCCTGCCTTCTTAGTACTTGCAGAAACTAGTGTTGTCCCTTCCTACCGTACTCCTAAGATATAACTTCTTTTGCCGCATATGTTAGATTTGCTCAAGAAATCCCAATAAGACTCCTCGCATGCTAAAAGTTGTTTCCACGGTTTCTTGAGGTGAATATTAACATCTATAGGAATTATCACTAATATTTTGCCGGTTTGATTATGGTAGTTCTAATTGTCTTAGTACTTAATCCTGTCCTAAAATTGTTATACCTAGTTCAACACACTGCGTTGGAATACTACATCCAAATCTCTTTGCTTTTTAGGAATATCAGTGTTCCACTGTTTTTTCAAGATGTAATTTTGAAATGAAAATGTAATTTTTATTCTTGAATAAAATCAGTTTTATACCTTTTTACTGCTGCAAACTCTTGTTTCGTCTATTTTTATAACTGACGCTATAAGACTTTAAATTATTTCTGCTTTAATAGATTTTTAATACTCATGAGAATTGCTATTTTTTATTGGGGGGGGGGCTGCACCAGAAAGTTTCATAACTATTTTGTTATGAAATACTTAAAACTAAGATTCTGATTCTTTTCCACATCTTTAAAATTTAGGAATGAATTTGGTCTTGCAAGAAGCGTTTATAGAAAAAGCAATATATAATCTTAGTTTCAGAAATGTAACTAGGTTTCTAGTTTCTCTCTTAAACTGATTATTAGAAACCATATTAAAATCTTAAGCATTTAAAATGCTCACGATTTTTAATCGTCATGCTGACACTTTTAATATCGGGTACCCTTTTGTTTTCTGAATACTTTTTACAGAACTAGTGTTCACTTGAACTCGTTTACCTTCATCAGTTTTAAATGATGCAATGTTCCTGTAAAGTTTTCTCTAAAAAAATTACCACATAAAGAAAAGTGTTCTCGAGTCAAGATACTCATTCAATTTGTATTGTAATGAAAGAGACTAATTTGAAAGTAGTTGATCCATTAAAATGTTCCAGCATGCTTAATTTTACCTAACCATGAGTTTTGTTCTATAAATTAGATATACGGTGAACTTTTTATGATTTTGAAGATAAGCCAGGTATTGTGGGTTTAGTCCTGTCACGCTAAGAGGTATCATTTTACTTGGCAGGCATCATGATCACACCCAGTTTTAACATGCCTTAGCCCCATTAGGGTACACTTGGGATCTTCGGTTAATCCGGACTTTCAACTACCTATCGATATTAAGAACGGCACTAAAGAAACCAGACCATCAGAGCCTAATATTAAAATGTAACCGTTATAGTCTCGTTAGAAAATACAAGGAAAAGAGACCAGAGATTCTGGTTAAATTTTCTTATTCCCTATTATGTTCCCTGATCTGTAATCGCTGCGTACAAATTTGTTGGCACTGTTGGTAAGAATCACGTTATCCAATCTGACGGTCATTTGTACGCTATACTTGCTACTAAATATAGCGATCAGAGACTTGATGAGAAACTCTTACAAGAATTATTTGATTTTTTTTATTCACAGATTTTAATGATACATTTATTTTTGGCCCTTAAGAATGTAGCTCCTAAACTGAAGAATTAAAAAAAATCCATGCATACTCAATCTTTATGCTTAATAACGAACAAATCGATTTTTGCAACGAAGCAATTTTTGCTCTTTGAACCTTTTACTAAGCTAAGAGTCTCTCGCTCCTTACTTTAATTTTAGGGTAGGTATTGACTTGCGTGATAGTCAACGTTTTTCCCTTTTTTATGAATGTCGATTGTAATATTAAGATCCACCTTGCTACTTGCTTAATAAAGCTAACTGAATGCTAACTTTTATCAAAGATTACTTTGTTTTGCCATATCTTGTTTCAACTGAGAATCTTGTGCCAGTAAAATCAATAACAATAAAACCATTAAATGTAATTTGTGATTAACTTCGCCTTTAAGTTTCAAAGATGTCAACAAAATGGTTAGAATTCGTCCTTGTTGTACTCCACCCTCTTAATATAGTTTGGAATAGTCTCTTTTTATTTGTTAAATAGCAATAACTATGTGTTAATTACTATAAGTGTCTAGTATGGATTGTCTTTCCTTGGCAAAAAAAGTCTTGAACTACAAACCATATCTATTCCCAATAACTAAAATAATCCTTAGACTTCGCCAACAATAAAATGTTTCTCGAAAAGTACTCATCGAAACACTTGCTTTCATACGAATAAAATTTTAAACATGAAGCTTTTTACTTCAGTGAAAGCAATACCTATTTTCGTCGCCTTTTTTGGCATGCTTGAATATATTTTAACCCAAAACCTGATTTGATAAGATCTAATTTTTCCTTCTGAATGTGTTTCAACAAATCTGAAAGTTATTCTAAAATAAAACTTTAGATTTGCGTTATATGATAACTTCGATATTGAGGGGTTTAGAACAATGATCCTAGAATATGCTTGGATGTCACTGTCAAAAATTAAATATTTAATTGGCCTATAAAATTTAGTGAAAGAATAAAGTTGTAAGCTTCTATTTTATTCACCTTCCAACGAACCAACCTGCATGGGTACTCATTGCATTAAAGTAAATGCTTCTCCTCGATCATCAGAGAACTGTACTAGCTTTATTCAGAGAAGTAAAGGTTTGACTTGAGTTTTCAAAACTTTCATATACCACATAAATCAATTCATACAAAATTTCTTTCTTCTGTTCTATGTTGAAGAATTTTTCTATATATAATGTACGTATTTTTAAGGCTATGGTGTTGTGTCCCGATAAAATTTAACTGAAGAAAAATTTTTTAATACGTACACTATTTGCAAGCTCTATCTTACCAAAACATAACGCTAGCGTTAGCGGACTCTAAAGCAGAAACATTTCGTGCATTGAGTCGGAGATCCAAACAAAAGTTAAAAAATAAACTACAAAACGTAATCGGAAGGGATGAAGAGTTATCAACAAGCATGTGCTATTCTGACATTTAACTTACCACCGCAAGACTTCCTTTTTACAAGGAATTTTCTCAATTTCTGCGATTTTTTAAAATATTCTACAAAGTACTTCGAATAACTATCTAAATATAGCTATTTAGGAAACCTTGTGTTAAAATCTGCTTGTTGATGGACATTTCACAAATTAGAGTGAAAATGACTAAAACTATATAAAAATGACCCCTGCACCTATTAACTTAAGTATTGTTAAATACATTCTACAGTCCTAGAGTTGTATGAAAAAATGAATATTGTGTGTTTTAAAAATGTGGCTTCGATTTTAGTGCGCTGATGTCAATTGATCCGTTTTAGAATACTAGACAAATCATAGATTTTTAATATTAATCCTATATTTAAGTAGGTAAAATATATTCCACAAGTATTTGAAGAAAATTGCATTCTTTGATTAAAATGTAATTTTATCTAATGGAGACGTTTTTACTCGAAGTGCTAATTAAAATAAACTTTTTGCAGATTTAATTCCCTTAGAAGTCCTTAAGAATGCAGCTACTGACAAAATTGCTGTGCCGTACACTTTATTCTTTGGATTCCCCATTGAGATGAGTCAAAAAATAGAAATTAAAGTTGGAAAGGGAACTAACTTCCTAGATGTGATGAGGCTTGCTGAAGAGAATAATCCAAACTTCAGGTATTACTTTCTTAATATATCTTTATTGTACAAGCTTTCGAATTAAGCTAGTTAGTAACTTTTAAGTAGCGAATATTGTGAAACGTTACTTTTATCTAGATGTTTGTATGATCACCTATTTACAAGTTACATATTGTTTCTTTTTTAAAATAAGCTTTAAATTTATACCTGCAGTAAACCTGTTTTCTTTTCTAATTTTATAATGAACGCTGTAAGTCTCTTTTATTCCCCTTTAATAGAATTTTAAACCTTCGTTCGGCGCAGAATGTCCTCTTGGATTTTGCGCCAAAAGCTTATTCACAGGTTAAAGAATTCATCATGTTGCAAGTTATGCAGACTTTGACAACATTCAATAAATACAAGTATTGTTTTTATACCTAGAATCTAAAAATTTACAATCACTCCTCCCATGTAAAGTTATGATACCTTTGAAGTCAGTTTTGAGCAGTTTTCAGAATGTGTGAAAACTGCTCGGAACCTATTTACTTCGTTCAATTTCTTTTCTACCTAGTAAAACTTTCTTTTATCTAGGTTTAAGCTTGATAGTTCAAGAGATAATCCTTTTGTTTTTTCCATCGGAGGAATTCCAAATGATGCTGAGCGTGGATTGTATTGGTCTTTGTATGTTTCTTCACAATACAATAGAAGTGATTACACACGATTTAATGGAGGTAAGTATTGAGTCCTGTTCCCAATTTTCTTATCAGAATGCTTGGCTCTAACTTTTGATTGATAAATAACTGTATTGTAGTTACTAACAAACCTATTTGTTCTGCCTTTTGTAGCCTTATAAATTTTTAACTAAGGTTGCATAAAAATAGATTCCTTGGTTCCATTTAATTTTCTGAATCCTTTTTACATCAACTAACTTTTTAGGAATTCTTCGTTTGTACTTAAACTTTGTATAACATAAAACATTAGTTTTGTAGCTCTTTCCATATTATCCAAAACCAGAATTTTGGAACTGAGCTGATAACCGAATGGTAAGATCTTTATCCTTTGCACCATTAGCTATACTTGACTCACACTTCTGTCCCATTGTGGCTTTGAATTTTCTACTATCATGTCCACGTCTGATTAGCTTTTGCACGAAGTGATTGCTAAAATTAAGCATTTCTTAGCTATGTTTTAAACTTTAATTGGTAGTTCTGTGGATAACGTTTTAAATGGCTCACTTTCATCTACGTAGATTCCATAGTCCACTTTAAAAACAAAATTTTAGTATAACGTTAATCTATGAAAACCCATAATGCAAAATTTAATTGCTATGTCAGTGTATGAAATGCAGATTATTGTGTAAATGACTCTTCAAAAACTGAAGCGTGCATTTTTATCATTTACTGAGACTTATGTGGTTAAAAATACTTTAAATCTACTTAAACTCTGGATAAGTTATTAAATTTCTCAAAGAAAAAAATCCACATTAAGGTTAAAAGAAAACAAAATCAAAATAAATCTTAAGCTTTTGATTATATGGTATAGCAATCAAACTTTAATTACTAAGATCAGCAAATTCAGGAAAGTTTCTTAGAAGCAGGCAAGATGCTTATTTTTTGAATAATTATTTTTGGAAGATTGTATCTAAGCACCTCAGTAATTTTAGAGTGTAATCAAATTGTGAAGTCTTTATAGAAACTTTCGTTTTTAAACATTATTTCATTTTGAATGTTTAACAATCTCTATTATATTGCTGATAATAGATTTTCTGAAAGTGTTTCCCTTTATAAACTTGGATAATAAAATTCTCGTATTCTTTCAGATATCAGAAAACATATTCCAAACCATGGTGAAGAAACAGTCTTCTGGCTGAGAACAATATAATTGTTACAAAACATAATTGTTGAGTACATATTACTGACTTGGTTTCAGAATAAAATTTTACTTTGTTACAAACAATAAAATGTTTGTCGTAGACGGTTGTTTCTGTACAAAAGTTTGAATCTGTAAATCTTTGGAATAAAATTTTCATTAATTACCACAGTATTTTTCTATGTAATAGATCTTTTAAAAAGCATCTGTGGGCACACGAAAGTTTGCCTAAAGTAAAAAAGCACGACAATATTTAGTAATGCATAACTGATTTTTTAATTCGAAACATTCATTGCAAAGTTTTTAATGTTAAATTGGCATACTTAATTTGCACTGTTTCTGATTAATAGAAAACAAACTTGGAAATCTAAAAGAGCATTTTTCATAACAGAAAATAAACTTCGTTACATGTGATTGAAATTAGATTAAATGACTTTTCGAAAAATTTTGAAATACCACTAAGGTGAATTTTTTCTTTTAACATTTGGGAATGTCGCAATAGACGAAGACTTCATAGTTGGATTCTTAAATTTATTCGTAATCGCATCGCTTTCAGTATTTCGGTTACACGCCTATGTTCATGGATCAATCGAAAACTGCAGAACAGATTGGCCGTGCCATATTTTATCATACAAGTCATGGTTGTAGTTTTAAAGTCGTGTTCTACCTTTACTGTTGAATCCATGGACATATACCAGACCCTTAAGCTCGTGAAAACAGTAAGTCAATATATTGCGTGTGTACTGATAGTTTGAGTGTTATAGAAGCGTTGAAAAAATCGAATACTTGTCACCTGGCTGTCTTTGATTTTTCAATCGCTGAATTTTCTGGGCAAAGGATATGAATGACAACATAAAAATATCTCAAATTTCTTGGTTCTCTTGAGGGCAATGAAAAAGTGTATGTAGCTTCCGAAATCGCACCGAATTTACTTCATTCCTCTGTCCCTCTTTTCAATGTGACAAGGGTTGTAAGAACTTGCTTATTCTCTTTGTCATGAGTAATGAATGAAATATGCACGTCTCCAACAAATTGCATGTATTTTCCTTGATAATCCCACCTGTTTTACCGTTAAAAACTGAAGTCCGTTTAGCACATCGCTTCGAAGAACCAAATGTTTCATATAGACATTGGATTTAAAAATAACTAAATTCTTCTTGTTGTGAAACGTGGAATAAATCCTTCACTATTCAAATCTAAATTTGGTTGTCACGTTTTTAACAAGCATAGTTTACTTCCCCAAAACTGGCATTTTAACTTAGTGTGATTTTGTGTGTTGTGGGAGATGACTTACAGAAAACTTATCTTTCTGAAGGCAATTGTTTGAAATTTAAGAATCCATATTAATTTTATTTCCTTATATCGATTCATATTTTGATTTTCTGTAAATAGTGCGCATCAAGTTAAATATTCAAATTTTTGAATGTTGCTTGGGTTTTTAGGAAAGATACTTTTAAAATTCAATGCCTGTAGCAGCGTGTCCTTATTGGATCATGTGCCACAGAATAATCAATTTTACTAGCTTAAAATCTAAAATTGTTTGAAAGATTTCACTAAATTAAAACAAAATACTTAAACTAGCAACTTGGACCGTTTGAACCTAGACTAAAATTGGATTTGGCAAAAGGTTTTTGCATCGAAATGTTAAGTGAGTAATTATCTCATATGAATCTTAAATGATTTATGTGGAGGGAAACAGCATTCAGTGTTAAAGTTGTATGCAAATATAACATTTGATTTTTCAAAGTTCAACATAGCTTATGATTTTAAGAATTTTGCAAATTGATTCACTTTTTAAAGTTGCATTCATCTTAAAACTACTCAAGAAATTACATGACTAGCATTTAAACTTCAATGAAACAGAACTAATATTTTAAGCACTTCAGTGTTTAAGACGTTCGCAATTATCCAAGTTTAATTTGGTTATTCATAACATTTATTGCATATATTAGAGTAAATCCTGATTACTAAGGAAATACTTAAAATTTAGAATATTTTGCAATGAAAAAAGCATGCAAATTCTTCCACATACTTTTCCCAATAAATATTTCGCAAAAAGTATCTGGCCTGCTATAGAAATTTGGACAAAAAACCTGACTTTAAATACGCCAAATTATTTTCTGAACCATCTTTTCTTACATGCAATGGTTTAGAGTTTAATAAATTTTTCAAAGCCAGTACAGACTTCTCTTGAACTGTTACGAAGTGTCTTGCACTGTTTAAATAACCTAAAAATCTATCTTTTGCTACTGAACATTTCAATTAACGAATAAAACAGTCAAATAACATATGAAAGTAGATTTTAAGGTAATGTTGGGTGATTTTAATATTGTATTTATTAATTAGAAGTAGTAACATTAGTAGCATCACTATTTTCATATGTCTAATTCTTAGTCCATAGCACTTTTTCTGAAGTCCATTCCATATATTGGATTTTTGTAAGATTTAATAAGCACTGCTTCATTTTTTTTTTTAAGTTTGTGATAAATATAAATGGGATTTTCATCGTAAAATGTTTCTCTTTTCAATAGATTTAATTTGCGAACTATTTGTTCTTAATGTTAAATTCTGGGAACTAAATAAGTTTTAATAACAAATAATTGTCCATTTCAGTGAAAATTATAATCTGTCATTACACAGGAAAGCATTTATTTCAGATTTCTCATTGCACATTTACTTTCATAAATTTTGAAAAATTCAGATTGAAACTTGTTTAAAAGCTGTTAAAATATTAGTTAATAATTTTAATTACAAAAATACACGATTTAATGTCTTCCTTTCACAGAAAAACTTTGAGGAACACACTAAGCACATTTTATGAGAAGTAAATAAAACTATTCGTATCAAAATATTCATTACTAAATGAAAAGTAATTAAAAACTTAAAATATTAACATAATTACTCTAATTATTTTCATTTAAATAAAAACATAACTCAATATATTTTGTAATATTCAATTTAAAAGAAATATGCTCACGTTTTATGAATAAGACCTTTGCAATCAACTAATAAATGAAGTGTATACATTCCTTATTATTTTAAATTGTGGAGTATATATTCAACGACACTTCATTTCAAGATGTATAAATATGGGATTAAATTAAATTTGAACAATAATGTCGAATGAAAATAGGAAAAAATATTAGAAAAGAACAAAATATTGTAAGAGATTTCGTATTTCATCAAAACAGAATCTTGTGCAAAAAATAAAAAGAAATGTAATTTCTATACTTAGTTACATTTTATTATATAGTTCTTTTTTTCAAAGAAAATATATATTAAAAATTTTTAATAAAGAGATATTTTGAAAGGATCTTTTTCCCTCCCTCTTTCTCATATTTTTGACTTGAAAATTTTCTTATGTCTACCAAAGAATCACTACTAGTGCGTATGCATTTATGTATATGCATATGTGTGTTTTTGAAAAAATTATTCTTAATCTTGATGCAAGGACAAAAGTTTGAAAAACAACTAAATAAGAATTGTACTGATGAATACTTACAAAGATGTAAGTGAACAAAAAGATGTAGCGTGAATCCCCAATTATGACACTTCTTGCTTTAAAGACTAACTAAAATGATCTACATAAATATTTTAATACATTTTACGTATTCTCACATGCACACACACACATTTTACTATATAAATTCCTATATTTTATAAAATTTAAAGAGATGGTATAGTTGAAGCACACAAATTTAATTCTTAGTTTATTAAATGCAATAATTTGTTTCATTTGTTTATACATTAGATTCTTCAAACTAGTACATTTAAAATTTTTCTTTAGATTTTATATTCTATAATTATGTTAATAGGTTTGATAAATTCATTATTATCTTTTGCAAATTAAATTTTTATTTTCGCCACCAATTTTGGAATTTTTGACATTTTTAAAAAAAAATACTTATATACAATTTACATTTCTTTTCTTATATCAGTTTTCTGTCTTAATGTATACCAAGTTTTCTTTTTTTAATTATTAGTGTTATTCATTTTAAAATATTGCATCATTGTACATAATATAAGCATATAATTGGCTGAGATATGACTTGAAAATGTCTGCTTTCTTTAAATATTGTCATTTTTGATTATATGGATAAAATTACAAAATACTGTATGTAAAACTTTTTTTATTCTAATATGGTAAAGCATTGAAGTGAACTTCATTAAAAATTCAAGTTCTGTCCAAACGTTTTTCTAAAATTAAAATTTAAAGGAAATTTCATAATTTATATGAAAACGAATATTTGTTTTGACTTATGTTTTGCTGACTCAAATACTTCCATTTTATTATTTTGTTCTGTAAATGTGATGTTGTATTTTATATCTGAATCAATATTTCTTTATTGAATTCAGCGAAAGAATATAAATTGTTATTTGGTTTTTTTTCTTTTAACTCAGAAAAAAATTGTGGTAGCTCATTTTTCTAAGTATCAATTATAAATTGAACTGTACGCAAGAAATTATAAATCGAAATATAATTGTAAATGGTAAGTTTTAAAAAAATGTTCAATAATTACAATTTTAAGAATTAACTCCTTACGTAAAAGATGGTTTTAAAAGACTTAGTAATTAGAAAATTTTTAATTGTAATTTCTATTTTTAAAAAGACAATCAAAAATTCTGAAAAGAAAATATTTCAATAAACAAATTTTGCCTTAAAGGAATAAATTAAAAATTTTTAGTAAAAAATATTTCTTATAAAATGAAACTAAAAAATGGGAAGTAATTTATAATAAGTAAACTTTCACATATTTAATATATATTTCCCTAAGAAAAATACTGATAATAGTTAATGTGTGTAAAATAATACACAGCATTGTAATATTTTATCTATAATCACACGTAAAATTTAATGGGAAAAACAGTGTATTTCAATGTAATATTCAACTATTTGATTGATCACAAAAATGAAATCTTTCCTGGATAAGTTTTTAAAAATAAAATAAAAAATCTTAAATTATATGAAGAGGATACCTTAAATTGGTTAAATTGACTTAATTTGGTTAATCTTTTTTTAAATTTTAATATTTTAATTCAGTAAGACATGAGTTTTACCCATATCTAGAATATAAAACCAAAATGTATGTATATTTCTATTAAAGAATGCTGAATTGATCAAAGACCTTTTATTTCGAGGTCAGAAGACAGTTGCAAATAACTTATTCACTATTAAATATGTTCTAGAATTTTCTTAATAGCTAAATGTTAAATGGTTTTGAATGGCTTAAAATTTTTATCTTTGCAGTAAAAAAATTGTGGGATCCAGCAAAGCTGATAAGTGATTATCCATACTTTGTCCCTTTATACGTAATATCAATATTTATTTCGAGCATAGTAGCTTGTAGTGTTAAAAATGAAGAGAACAAATCATGAAGAATTAGATGTATCTTATGCACTCAATTAAAAAGCATATAATGAAACTTACATCATAAAAATTTAAAGATAAAACATGCAAAAACACATCTTAAACATCAATTTTGAAGTGAGACGGACAAAATGGGAAAACGCATATGTTCGATACCATTTTGAGTAACATAATTTTTGAAGTAGTTTCTGATTATATTAAAAATGTTTACCTTTGAGCCTTTAAATAAAATCTAAATTTTTAACAATAAAATATTATAAATTATACATTTATCACTTTTTAAAAATGTTTTTTAAGAACTTTTAAAAAGTTTCATTTATTTTATAAATTGCTTGTGACAATGAGATCTGAAACCCTTTTTGTATAGTTTGTAAAAGATTATATGAAAGCGAAATAAAACTGCTTTTATTAATTATAACCATAAATGTAAATTCTGAAAGCAATTCTTAAATTCGCTTTTAATGGATATATTATGTCCATTTAAAAACTGAGGCCAAAACGTTACATAATTTTCCTTTTTAATGTAATCGTTTCAAAGCCGTTTGCAGCCAGGCCTTAAAAAAGTCCTGAAATTTTAAAAAAGCGATTTGGTACAAGTTTGAGAAACTGACTAACAGTGAACTCAGGAATGCAAACTCGATATGTCACTTCCTCCGGAAAACCAGTTCAAAATTTAACAACGATAATCCTTTGCAATACAAACGCTTGCATACCACAAGGAAATGTCATATATTATAATTGCTTTTGATCTCCCGAATTAGAAGAACTTAAAGAAAAACGAGATCACTCTAAAAGAGCTGAGCTCACTAAAAGACAATCTGATGTTGTCACATTGCGAAAACGGGTGAGTGTGGTTAAAAAAAGCGGTGTTACAGGCAAAACAAATTCTTTGACTATTTTATTTCACTTATAGATCATAAAAAGGATAGCTTAATAGTTTATAAGTCTATCTCTAATATCTAAAATCGTGATTCGTCATAAAAAGATTGAAGAACCTGTAATTGATGAAAAAAAGCTGTGTTCTTCGAATAAGGTCATAACTGATCCGTAGCGCAGTCCTGCTTCGAATCTCAGTGAAAAGGAACATTTACCAGGAAAATATCTAGAACGATAAATGTTGAATGAAAAACCTCTTGAAATAGAAAAAAATGATATAGTACTTGTCTGGAGTCCATCTTTAATGATTCTTTTAGTATACAAGAACTGGAAAACGCACTAAGACGTTTCAAAATGAAAAACTCCCCTAGGGTAGATTACATCCTTGCAGAATTTTTTAAGTATAAAAGACTGCTATTATTATGCCATCCTGAGCTAAGGATGGATTCCCTAGCTACTATCGATGAGCATTATCCATCATTTGTTTGGTTCCATGTCTATACAGATGGTTCAACTGTGTGGCACTTAATGTCATTAGATATGCTGGTGCAGGAGTATACTCTAAGAGTCTCAGGCTTTGCCAGACTGTTGGGAAATACTATAACAGCTACAATGGTGAAGTGGCCGCTGTGGAATTAGCACTTGAAGAGATCAGAAAGGGTAATGAGAACAACATAGTATTTTTTATAGACTCGGGCCACCATCAAGTCTCTCTCTTCAATTGCTCCAAGCAGTATTAAGTCTGTTTATCTCTGTCAAATGGCAAATAGTTCTCTACTAGAAGAGGGACGTCAAATTGTACTGCAATGGATACCCAGCCACTGTAGTATCGTGGAAAAAGACGCAGCTGACAAATTTGCAAAGGCTGGCTCAGATCTACAACAGCCTTCTCCATCCTTGAAGTACCATACTGTTAAAAGGCTTTTTAAGTCAAAAATAGCTTCCTATAGTAAAAATGTTTACAAGATGTGCACAAAGAGGAAAGCATGGGCTTCCTTACTAACAAAGCCTATTCCATGCAACCTCCACAGAGCTGTCGGAGTGGCTAATTTTCGCCTTAAAACTGCTCATGATTATCTGCAAAAACACCTTCACCTTTTGGGTTTGAAAGACTCTCCGATCAGCCCTTTTTGTGGACTAGAGGACATGACTGGTGACCACCTTTACACTTGCCCTGGACATTCGGACGTCCCAGTTAGAAATTCTGCTGAAGATGATCTTTCATTCACCTCAAGATTGTATTGGGCTGCTGGACAGAGACTGATGGTTGAAAAACCAAGGTCGGGCGTAGGATAAAAAAAGAATTTCTCATCTATTTGGCTAATGAGTCAAGAATGACAGTTATATATATTTTAAGTTAAATATAAAAGTCTGCTATTATTATGCCAGTTCTGAAGAAAAATAAGGATCTTAGCAGCTAAGTAGCTTTAGACTCGTTTCCCATACAAGTATCCTCGCAAAAATTAGGGAATGGCTTGTGATTAACCATTTGAACTTGTATGTTGAAGAAAATGCTAAACTGGCCATAGAACAAGCTGGCTTTCGAATAAATAGTTCAACGAGTGATCATGTGGCAATATCAGCCAGTTTATCAAAGAAGCTTTTGATGATAAAAGATTTTAATAGCTATTTATATCGACTTTAAAGGGGCTTATGACTCTGTCTGGAGAGAGAAGCTCTACCAGAAACTTCTGAATATTGGTATTTCTTCAAACTATTTAAGTGCATTACATCTTTCACAAATCGGAGAACATACAATTTGAAATTTGGAAATTCTTTCTCCAGATGTTTTAAGCTGCAAACTGGGCTTCCTCTTGGAGCAGTTCTAGCTGCATCTTGTTCAATATTTTTATGAATGATCTTGTTTCATTTCTTAACTTAACACTTGGTATTAAGTGTTCAATATTTGCAAACGACTTGGTTATCTGGCCCCAGACATCTAAAATTGATGCTAATTACCTTATTGAAAATCGCCTAAATATAGCCCTTAATGTGCTTTCGAACTGCTGTGAAGGAAATAATGGCTGCGAACATAGATAAAACAGCCTCTCAGTCGTTTTCGCTAACCCACAAAACTTTTCAACCTAAGCTGAAGTATAAAGACGCATCAATTACCAACACGGACAAATTTACTTAGCTTGGAGTAACCTTTGATAACAAACTGGGTTGGAAGCTCCACGTTGGTGAGCTTAGTGAGCGTGTCTTAAATAGATTAAGTATTCTTAAACATCTTATGGATGCACTTGGGGTTGCGATTAGTTTACTCTAGACATAACTTTTAAAACTTTTATTCAAACTTTAATGACTTGTATATTGATTTGAAGTTCAAATCACTGCTCACCAAGTGGTACTTAAAAAACTCAAAGTATTGCATAACCAGGTCTTGCGGTTGATCACAGGCGTTGTAATGTCCACGCCTATTGATGCAATGCTATAGCATTGCATCAATAAACTAACATGAAATATGCTCTTCCAGGTCACCATAGAAATGAAGGCCTTGGTTCTCTATGAAAAACTACTGCGAGTAGAAGATCCTTATCAATGTGGGATTATGTAAAAAAAAATCAATAAAACTGAAAACACAACATGGTTTTATACAAAAAATCCTGGAAAAGAAGAATTATTTCAAAATCCCAGTTAATAAATCTCCTTATGTTAAGTAGAAATCCCATGAAATTAACAAATGTTAAGGTAAGTCTTGATTTAGTGGAGAAGGTACAGAGAAAAATATTTGCACCAAGTGTTTCAAAAACAGCTACCACAGAGAGCATTGAAACCAGATATTCGTCTTCTCAATTCACATTCTTACAGATGGGCCCCAGTTTGGCTGCCTCTTTAATATCTGACCTAATCTTTTTCAAACTATTTTCATTTTATGACAGATGGTTATATTGGTATTTCCTTCATGGTGAAGTAAACACTAGCAGAGGTCCCTGTACCTAACCCTGAAAGGGTTTTACCAGATTTGATGGACCCGCTGGAGAGAAAAAAAAACGGAACACAGTACATACAAGACAATACAATTATGCTTGCAATCTTATGGAGCCACTAGAAGTTATTACTTGCACTAGAAGTTATTACTTGCTTATTATTACTTACTAGAAGTTATTACAAACCCTCTTTACACAGTAAAGAGGGTTTGTAAAGTATACTGTTTAACAATAATTGGGTTGCAATTGAAGTTAACACATGGACACGTATGAAGCACTCAAAATAGGTATCAGACAAAATACATGGCAGGATGTGGTAAGACAGGATTGGCCTGTATGATTTAACTTGCAGTTTGTCTTTTCCTTCCTTATGGAAGAGAATGATTAAGCCATTTTTTGAAGCACTTTGTGAAGTAGCACAGATTCCAGCATTTTTACTAGGGTTCTGAGTAGCTCTGGATAGTAACAGTCCACTGTTTTAAGTAAAATGTAGTCAATTCCATCAAGTCCTGTTGCTTTTCTATTGGGGAGTGAGGCGATAGCTCTGTCTATCTTTCCCTTGCTGGGTTCTGGATAATAACTGTCATTGGTGTGAGATCGCTGAAACAGAGTGGTAGTTTGTGTAGGAAACAGCTCTTCTAAGTATCTGCTGACGATGTTAATAGCATTACTTTCTTGTAAATTCGTGCAGAATAGGGCTGATGATGGAGAGTATATCCTAAAGGTGGCTTTATAAATTTTCCCATTAGGATTTGTTGTTGAACGCACAGTTCTCCCCAGCATGTGCGCTTTGCTCTTCTTATATCTTTAATATATGCCACGTTCAGCTTTTTCTAATCAATTTTGAGTTTAGTTTTGTCTGGATTACTTAAATTTTGCATTTTTCGGCTTATGACATTTAATTCTCTTTTCATGAGATCAAAGGACTGCGTCCACCAGTTTGGCATTAAACAATTGCGCGGCTTCGTTTTCTTATAGGAAATTCGACAACACTCAATCAATTGTCTTTGCATGATTGCGGCTGCATTGTCAAGTTGATCAGTTGTTTGACTATCCTCTAACAGCTGTAGTATATTTCTTACGTGTGGATATAGATTTTTGATGTACTTATGATGATTTCCATATTTAGTTTTGAATCTGCTAATTTTTGTCGTATCTGGTGGTGCTGTCAGTGTGATCTGGATATATTTATGGTCACTGAGTGTTTCAGTGTCCAGGACCTCTCATGTACATTTCTATTGCAATGTCGACATTAGGAGTTAAAGTCACATCCGGCCATCCTTCATTGGTTGAGGAATTAAAAGTTGGAGGAGCTCACATTGTTTAGAAGATGTAAATTATTACCTATCAGGTAATCCAAGAGTGCTTCACCTCGTTGGTCGTTGTCTTTATATCTCCACATGATGTGATGGGCATTAAGATCTGCACCGATAATGATCTTTCCGTTTCTTAAATTTTGTAGGAAGCTATCAATATCGTGCAGTGCTTCACTGATTCTCGCTTGGGCAGACTCGCTCAAAGTATGTCTGTGATTTGTTGGGGCGCTATATGTAGAGATTATTGTCAGTGGGCCATCATTAATCGCAATTTTAACTGATACCGCGTTTTCTATAAGTCCAACTAGGATTGGGCTTATATCAACTGTGGTGATTACTCCAACCTTACCATCACCCGAGAGCCAGTATTTTCACGTGCTTGGAATTCTCAGTATCTGATTATCTTTGTTTATATGTGGTTCTTGTACCACAAAGATTTGCATATTCAGACTGTAGGCAATCATTTGCAATTTGTCATTTGGGGCACTTGACCTCAAGGTTTATTTGAATATTCTTTGTTGTGTGCATGTTGCTGCTCACTTGTGGTTGGAGATTATTTGTTTGTGGAGCATTGTTGCAGGTTAGGTAAATGTTGCTTGGCTTATTTAGTTAATGTTCGAGTTAAGTAGAGACCTGTAGATGGGACAAATTACAAAATAAGCTTCATTGTTTGAAGGTAAATTCACGCCTTTTTCATTGGCAATGTGGCAGTTGATGCAATTTTGATATTGAGCCTGACAATCATTTTCTGAATGTCCACATTCACATCTACCACAAAATTTTTGAGATTTACCGTCCCTGCTAAAGTGTCCAAAACCTTGGCAATTATAACATCGGATTATGGTTTTATGGTTGCGTATGGATGTAGTCGGAAAACCAATGTGTATCTGCCTCCATGCAGCGAGTATCTTAGCTTCTATTACTATATGTTGTAGGCTTGCATTGTACCTATATGATTTAATTTCTGTTATTTCAATATGCGTGTCTCTGTCAATTTCTGGAAAGTTATTCAATATTATTTGGGATATGTTGTCATTAACTGTAGCTGGCATATTTAGAAATATTAGTTTTCTTACTAATTGGGAGGGCTCTAGAATGTTAAAGCGTTTCTCTTCCAGTTGTTTTTTCAGCTATTCTTTTGTTGCAGTTGAACAGCACTTTACCTAAGCTACGTGTTTCCCCCATGTTACTTTTTTGCGGCAAACAACATTATTCAGTTTTAGGAGATTTGATTTTAGGGTTGTAAGATTTTCGTTTAAAGCAGGTTTGATGATGATTGATGTTTCTATTCCAGCCTCTGTTCTTCTCTTTAATATGTCACTATAGGTGGGTTTAGGTGGAAAAGTTTGTTGCTTGGATGCAGTTAGAAGTGATTTGGTTACTTCTTGAAGCTCTTTGAATTTCTGAATGTTTTTGTTGTTGAGTTGATCCATTTGCTGTTTTAGAGATGATCCATCGTCATGTTTGGAATTGGTGGATGTTGGAGGGAGTAGTGTTTTCAGTTTATCAAGAAGTTCCATCGCATGGTTTCTTTTGGACCTAGGTAGATGGTACTTTCCTCTGGTCTTTAACAGAATAATTCCTTGGATACCTTCATTAGGTTTTGTGGAAAAGGTTCAAGGTTCAGTATTTCTAGAATCTTCTGAGTGTTGATACAATGGGGTAATATCGCTTGCTTTCACTGTAGTTGAGCTATTGGTTAATCTTTCGTATGGTTTGTCATCTTCCTCTTGCATTGTTTCGGAGTTTAGATGATTTGCAGGTAGACTTTGTGATACTATAATGTTCTTAAGATTGACAAGCGAGATTGATTTCTTGAGTTGCTTTTATTCATTATTTGGGAGCTCGGTATTCGAAAGAGTAATATAATTGTTTGTTAGGTGAAAGTGAAATACAAAATTGCAGAAATGCTACTGCTGGAAACAATAGGGGGAAATGAAGTCAGAAGTAGATTCAGAAATTTACTTATTATTGTTAAGGTTTGGAATTTAATTCATAAGTGAATAGAAGTGACCCAGATGACATCACCATCCCGCCCCACACAACAATCTCAGCATTCACTGCATAGATCTGGGATGATTCTTAAATAAATATAAATACACACATTTACATTCACATAAAGAGACATGGACCAAGTAGCTTGTTGTATTGAGAAACTGGAGAATTTAGTAGATTATTATTTATTTAATGTAATATGGTACTTTGGTCATACATCGTCCTCATGTCCATTTTAACCACAATATTATCCTTTGCAAGGGAACTAGATTAATTAAAATGTAATTTGAGTTGTACATTAAAGTAAAATGGTAGATTATGTATTGAAATAAAATTTAAATGGATGATTTAATTATATTATTGTCAATATAGTTTAGAATTTGACTTTAGAAGACTTTAAAATCTTAGTTAAGAACACTGTAAATTTAAAATTGAGCAGGAGAATTAATAAAAGAAATAAAATTAAAATTAAGAGTTATTAGAATGAATTTCTAGAACAGCTGGGACAATTTTTTTATATTAAAGTCCCCAAATTTAGGTTGAGCTATTATAGCCAAAGGGTTAAAGTCCGAGAGAGAATGATGGAAAAGGTTTAAGTCTTGGATTTAATCTTGGCTAGCTTAGATCTTTTTTAAGAATACATACGTTCTAAGCTGGCTCATTGGAAGCACATTTAATAAAAGGAATTTAGAAAGTAGTCCCAGGTCTCTGCGACAATTAGGAGGCGAGAAAAAGGCTGATTAATATTCAAATAATTTAGTTAATTATGCGCGGGATATTGGTGATCAAAAGGTTAAGACGAAATTGAACAGGGGGACATGGCAGGCAGCAAGAAACGATGCTTTGAAAATATTCAGAGTCAATGCATATACATAAGGGAGGAACGAAGAACCATTGAGAGAAAAATATTCATTTTTCAATCACACAAATTAAACTATATCTCGTTAACTAAAGAAAACTTTATGAAAGGCCTGCAGTTGAAATTTAATGAAGAAAGAAATAGCAGCCGAAATAATGAATTGTGAACCCAAATCACTATCCTCCGTTGCTGGGGGTATGTCTTTGGTTGCTATGCCCTGCTTTGTTAGGATGGGGGAATCACCATATTGTAAATTTTTTGTGAAAGATTCACAATAATTCTTATATCTTCGCTGATTTTGCAGATTTTGATACCAAATTTGTTTGCAAGATGAAACAAAGCGTTAGCACCTTGCGATATGCGTATCTCTCTGAAACAACTAATAGTTATTCATTGCAAGTTTTCCAGAACAGTTATCCTTTCTGACTCTCAGGCAACCAACAAATCAATCTCTACAGTTGAGCATAGATGAACATCTGATATTCAACAATGTCAAGAATTCTAGAGAACTCTTGATTTGAGAGGGTTGTTCTCCAGTAAGTGCCCGGACGCTGTGACTTATGGGGCAATGAGCAAGCAAACATTCTTACATAGAAAGGTGACAGCTTTCTTTAGTATCCTTCCATACCTCACTCGTATTGAAAGATTGAACTATTTTTAAAGAATCTATTTGCTTGTAATGCCTCACGAGACCTTCAAACTCGTATAACTTGAAAACACTGGAGTAATTTATGTATTTCTCTTATTCCTGTTTCACCAAGATGAAAGGCAGTTACCACCTTTCGTCTGACAAGAAGGCATGAGTGCCTAATCTCTCAGTTGAAGCGCCCTGGCATTCTTACTGTTTTTTTTTTTGTTCACTCTGCGGCTGTGGACAAGAAAAGGACATGGAGCATATGCCCTTTTGTGGGATGGGCTCTTTGCTACTCAACAGAGGAAGCAAGATCGCTCCTTAGGTATACAAATGACCTCTGTCTATTTTCTGTAGTTTAGTTTTTGAAAGATTTGGTTCTTTGTATTTTTCCTGGCCATTTGAAATAAAAAAATATAATCGTTTCATTGAAGCAAAAAAATTAAGAAAACTTCTTTTTAAGTTAAAATAATTATTAGAGTTAATAACAGTTTTTCAATAATAACAAAAATTTAACAAGAAGATATTTTTATTATTTTTTTTGAACTAATTCAATGACAGTATAAATTAGGGAATGCCAAATTGTTAAATTTTTATTTATTCTCGAGTAAATTATTACTACAATTAATGCAAAAGTTTATTTTACTATATTTGGATTATTTCATTTAACCTATTTAAATTAAAAAATATTCAATGAAATTAAACAGGATTTTAATTGAGGTAGGAATGTGCAACATAATTTACATAACCCTGAATCACATGTTTGTTTTAATTTTTCATACATATTTAATGCAGTATATTAAAAATATTAACTAATATACTGAGAGAAATGCATATTTGAATTTATATGTTTTTAATGTAATAAATGCATTAAGAAACAAAACAAAAAGAATGCTTGTAAACTATGCATAATCTTTAAAATATACTTGAATATTTTATTACAAAGTTTTTGAGAAACATTTCTGAAAAGAAACTAAATAAATTATATTTTTTGATATATTTATTAAATTTATTAGTGCATAACTCCTTGAAATTATTTAAAAACATTTTTATCGCCTGTTTAAAATAAATTTAAAAGTATTTTTGAACTTTTCTACATATTGCATCAATACTTGATGCAACTAAGTTATAAGCAAAAATGCTTATCTTTACAATGTATGAATGGAATTTCTTCTAAATGTATTTACAGTGACATATTTGACATTTTTTATTTAACAATGTACAATATATAATAATGTAAAAATGTATTATACTTCCCCAACAAAAAACATTATTTTTAATTTCAATCCCTATATAAAAGTATTTTCTTAATTAAAATATTTCAATAAAACAGTAAAAAAAATTGCATTTACTTTATTAAACATTGCTTGAAAATTTTATGAATTTTAAATTATTATATTGGTCAGTCCTATTTCAGTTTCTATTATTAAGACGACAAATATAATGCTAGTTTAAGTGTATTTAAAAAAAATTCAAATATTTCTAATTCCAAATGTGATGTATAATATGGAGAATAAATTGTAAAACTAAATTCGGTTGTAAAATAGCTCCCATTTGTTCAATGACTGAGGACAGTGAAATACATGTTCCGTCTTAAATCTTCAGCCTGTAGCACAAAACCTCCTGCGTTTAGTTAACAAGGATGCTTGATATTCATAGTTTTGTCTACTCGTGGAAACACCTGATTCGACTATGCCTAAAACGAGGATTGACCGGCAACTTTTGAGTGCAACGCGCTACAACTAAATCACCTGAATCTGTTCGCTCTTATGAATAAACTTTTAATTTTTTATGAAATGTATAAATATCCTAGAAGCTGATTTATATATTACAATATAATTTTGATGATTTTAAACCACATGTTTATTATTTTTAATAAAGTAATCCATGAAAATTAAAAACTGATGTGAATATTTTAAAAATGACCATCAAAGACAGCTCGCTTTATTTGCTTGATTCAAATTAGTTTAAAAATGTTATAACCAGTATATTGAATAACGATGTCTTAGCAAATCATGTGCTCATGTTTTCTAGACTTTTCTTATAAGAGTAATTACGGTAAAATATGTATTTAATATTTTATATTTACTTGGATTTAACATTTTATATTAAAAAATTAATGCCTATAATTCGTTAAAAATACTGTAACAGTGTAATTTTAGAGATGAATTGCTCTACCAAACTTTATTCTCCTGAAAACATACACATTCATTTGTAAAGTTCTACGTTACATAGAATAAAAAAATAAACTTACTAATATTCTAAATAAAAATAAAATATCTAGCTGGATAAATATGAGTACAAAAAATCAATGGTTTCTAAGTGTACAGAGGTAGAATTCTTCTCTTCGAAATACGAAGTTCCAGAGTTAAATGTGGCAGTCGTAAAACTAACAGAGATAAATGTTGCAGCTATAATTTAAGCATGGACATTCGTCAGGATAAAAACTTGAAACATTTTCAGGCTTACCCCTACGACACAAGTAATTACGTCACACTTTCTAAGAAAATGTTTCGAGAATATAAGCATAACAGTATTTCATTGTTGTCGTGTGCCAGTTAGATTGGCATAATGGGCTGCGCTGCTTCATTTTTCCAACTGAACTATGTTTTGGTGTGGATATCCGACTTCCTCAGTACACACAAGCTATAGACTCGTTTATAGGGTAGGCAACTATTCACAACCTATCCATACTAGGAAAGGACAAAGTCAGGATAGATAGACAGAGAAAGTACATCCATGCCTGAACCGGAATTTGAACCTAGGACTTCCCTATCTGTAATCAGGCACGCTGACCACTAGACAAGTTGGGCTATAGCATAACAGTTAAATAATTAATAAAACACTTCGATATCTTTCCACCATTAGCCAAGAGTGCAGTGTCAATGCAAGCATGGAAATTCATAATATTAATAATTATCATAAAAATATACTTTTAAAATTGTTTTTTTTTTCATTTTGTCGTTGATCATATGATTCCTTGTAAGACAAATTTCATCAACTTCACAATTTAACTATTTTCGTGTTAAACTCTTACAAAGCATACGTTGATAACTTTAATTATTTATTTATAATGCCGAATTATTGATTTTAATTGTAGTACAGACAATTGATTGTTTTGAAATTATATGCATTCCTTTATTGCAAATATATCTTTGAAATATCCTTTAAAGGTTCACGTGCTTAAAGTGTTTAGTTATTTGTGGCAAAAAATTAAATAAAAGTATTTTGGTCTCAAATTAATAAACATTTTTATTATCTCGACACAAAATGGAGAACATACATTTTAAAAAAATCAGATGAATGCTTAAAAACATTTTAATAAAGAATTTATTATTCATTGTAAAATATGTAAATTTCCTATTTAACACTAAAAACTGATTTTTTTTATCTTTATTACCAATAAACTCTAAGAAACTTTAGTATTTTAAATTGAGACAGTGCAATCATGCGTAAATACTTTTTGTATTCAAGACCATAACATTATTATCAAGACTTACTTTAAAACACTATTATTTGAATTAATTAAATATAAATCATTCTACATATTTATGTTGTGTATTTTACACTAAAAATTCATAAAATGTGTTTTTATGAACTTCGTTGATTTTAAAACATGATGCTCTCTCTGGAACATATATCCCCAGCAACAAATATTCACAGAAAAATAATTTTTCTTTCTTTTCAAGCAATTGTACAAACGTAAACTTAATATAAAACTAATTGGAAAAAACAAAAAAATTTAAAATATATTTATTAAATTTTAAATTATCTTATACATTTTAACAATGATATTTGTAAGCAATACTTTGATCATAAGTTTTTTTAATAATTAATTGGCTAATATAGTATACATATTTAGTTCCATATTTTAAAACAATTAGACTCTAAATATTTCATTCATTTTCTAAACTTTTATTCTTTAATATGTAGTTTTTATTCAGCAGTAATAAGGTGTATTATCGGAGCATACTCCTATACAATTCCTAAAGAACGTAATAATCTGAGATTATTATATCTATTTTTCATGAATAAAATTATAATACATACAAAGGAAAAATAAACTTTATATATTAATGTATTCACCAACAAAATACAAAGAATCATCATGTTAACATGAGTGAAAGATATTATGCCAATTCATGACTACTTTCAGTGGTTCTATTGATTTAATATTTCTCAACATTTTATTTACTTTTATCTCGTTCTTTGTATACCTTGCTTTTTAATTCAAGATATGCTTAAATATTTCATATTTTCTATTGTTATTGTCACGTCCCTTGACATTTTACGAAACAAAATATTGTTACTTGTCATTATTAACTTTGATTGATCAATGAAACATTTTATCATAATTTCTAAAATATATCTTTAAGAGTACTTGAACTTATTCGCAATCCATTCATGGTTTATTATATATATATCTACACTGCTGGAGAAAAGTAGAACACTGGCATTTTATAAATTATGCTTTAAAGTTTAGCGTAATAATTATTATTTTCCTTTTTTACATTATTAAACTAATTTTTCTTTTATTTTCAGTGAATGAGTTTTATTTTTACCACTAAGGAACTGTTATAATATAGTACTTAAAAAATTTTGGTCTGTGAAAAAAGTAGGACACCCTTAAAAATATACACGTTTTGGAATCTTTAGCAGTTTAGGTTGTTGAACTCATTGTTCTTTTAAACTGCCTTTCCTTCAAAATATATATTTTGTTGAAAAAATTTAAATTTTTTTATAGTTAAATGCCTATAGGGAGAAACATTTCAACGAATTACAAAAAAAAACCAAATTTTGGCATTTAAGTTGTGGGGAAAAGCGTAAGAGAAATTGGAAAGCACCTACTCATAAATCCAAATGCTGTTTTTAACTTCTTGAATTCATAAAAGCAGAATATCCATCTAGAATCACACATGTAACCAGAACACGTTACAACTATATTCAAAGATCATAAGATTGTTAATATTATTGGCGTTGTATGGGTACACAAGAAAAAACGTATTCTACCTGATAGATAGGAGGAAGCAGTTTAATGGTTTATATATTCGTTGGCTACGTTGGGAAGAGCAATCTAGTGTTTCGGTATAAAAGACTGAAACGGACAGATTCCATTGAAATTTTAAATTCAGAGCTTTTTCCCTATGGGTGGAGAAAATTTGAGCGGTATTTCAGCAATATGGAGCATTAATTTACACGGATAATGGTATTAAAATTGGTTTTTAACAAAAATGTTTAAATTTAGACTACTAAAATAGCATTCTTCAATATTGTTTAAAATATATGGTCTGTAACTGTTCGGATTGCTTACACCCAGAGGCAAGCAATATGAAGTTTTGGTTGAACTTCCAGAAGCTTTGAACTGTAATTTAGACATCTTTGGTCAAAACATAATTCAATACTTATCATTCCATGACAAATAGTCTTTGCGGTAGTTAAAGCAAATGACAGAAGAATTCCTTGTTAACAAGACTTTTAATTTCATTATTTATAACTGTCTTTCTACTTTTTTCAGACAGTGTGATGTGAATGAAATTAATTTAAATTATAATAAGCAAGTAGTTTTTTTTAATGATATAGATATAGTTATCTGATTGCAAATAAGTTTTTAAAAATGCTATAATGAAATTACTTTGTAAAAATTCAAATTTCTTCTCTTATTTGAAAAAAACCTAGTGTCCTACTTTTTCCTAGCATTATAGTTACACACACGCACACGCACACGCACACGCACACACACACACACACACACACACACACACACACACACACACACACACACACACACACACACACACACACACACACACACACACACACACACACACACACACACACACACACACACACACACACACACACACACACACACACACACACACACACACACACACACACACACACACACACACACACACACACACATATATATATATATATATATATATATATATATATATATATATATATATATATATAATTGCATTCAGTGAATCAAGTCATATGGTTATCATTGTGAAACCCAAATCACAGAGTATTAAATTTCCAGAGAAAATAGAAACAAAATGTTACATAGAAATTTGTTTTTCATGATAGCAAATTTCAGAAAGACCACAATGTGGATATAGGTGAGATGCTTATTATGCTACAAATATGTATTAACTTAATATATGTTCTTTATTTTCTTGTCTTTGTAAGATACAATGACTCATAACTTCATTTTTTCTTTATAATAGAAAGCAATAGTAATTACAACAATAAATATATTTACCGAAAACATGGCTTGAGAAATTACCTGTAGGCTTAATTCAGGTTATAAAAAGGAAAGAATTGCAGACATTGTTGGAATGGTAAGTAATGCTATTTAAAGATCTTGAAAGAAATAGAGAGAGATAGGAAATAAAAGAAGCTAGATATAATGACAAAGCTTGTAAGTGTAAAAATATATTATTACCTTTCTGCTAGTTGTCCATTTTTAGCTATTCCAGTGCAAAAGAATAATGTTTCATATAAATAGATTTATATTTAATTTTCTGATTGTTCCTAATTCTTCATTATAAATGTTATGTTAGCTAAGTTAAATTTTTTAAAATACATCTCAATCAATTACATATTTTACACATTAAGCAATTATTCATCATAACAGTTTGAGCAATATTTGATCAGCAGAGTGTGACTGCAGATATGTGATCCTTTTGTATAAAACAGTGTTTTTATTTCATCTAAATATAAAAATTTAATGAAGCAATTGTATCAAATTCTGCAACTTTTACGTAAAAATGTATAAATAGTTTTTATAATGTAAATATAACATAAATATGACAATTGTTTTATTCTATTCATATAATTAGTAAATTATTATATCAATAATTTAGTATTGATGAAGAATTAAAAAATATTTTTCCAAATTCTTTTCTTCTAAATTGTCTTTTATATTATCTATTAAATAAAATATTATTTTAAAATTTTCTTTAGATATTCTATGTTATTTGTTTCAAGTATCGAAAACTATCATTTTAAATTTATATTACTTAAGTTTTTATAAAGAAATTATTAATCATGCCAACTGTCATCAATATCCATAAATATGTCATAATTTTGAAAGAAGTGCATCTTACTTTATAACATTTAGCAGTTTTCAAGTACACAAAAATAAGAAAACCTCTCATTATATTTAAAGAATATATATATATATATATATATATATATATATATATATATATATATATATATATATATATATATATATATATATATATATATATATATATATATATATATATATATATATATATATATATATATATATATATATATATATATATATACACATATATATATATATATATATATATATATATAACCTTAAAATTTTGGCTTTTTCATTAAGATGAAATAAAACATTTGTTTTCCAATAACAAATGCAAATCTTTTCCATTCTAATATTACGCTTAATATATATCTAATTCAAAATCAGAATACAAATGTTAATTAAAAAGTAAAACAAAGCAGCTTATTTAGTGGGCATCAGTTAGCAATTTGTGCATATGAAAATCTGCTAAGTAACGTTCAGGCCATCTACTAGGAAAATTGCAAAGAAGTGGATTTCATTATTTTTTTTCTTCAACACCTTCAAACAACTTTTAAATTAAGGCTATAGTCTATTTCCTGTAAGCATAAATTAATAACTAGTTATAATTTAAGTTATAAAAACACGATTATGTTTTCATTAATAATTTATATTTAAAATGAATGTATGAATGAATCGAGAAGATAATGTTAAAAATACAAAAATATTTCCAACGAAGAAAATTTTTTCCAACATTACGTAGACAAGTAAAAATAGTAAAACTTGAATGTTATAAAGTATTTTTTAAATATAATTTAGAAAAAAATCTGATATTTGAAGGTTTATCATAGTACAACATTGTTTCTCAATGCGTATTTTTCTAAAAAAAATTTCTAAGATGATTTTTAGAGTTATGTTGTAATTATTTGCTTCAAATTTACTTATCAATTCTTAATAGTTTTAAATGGTATGGTTCATAAAGCATTACAAACTATTTTTTTAAATAATTTTTTGGAGTAAAAAGTAATTTTGTCATGGTAAACTGTGATTATTATTTGATATATTAATTATTAATATTACTTTATGTAGAGATGAATTATACATTAGTATATATATTAAGTATAATTTTGAATGCATTACAATTATCTGAGTATAAATAATGACTTTAGAATTGAGGTGAAATATAGCGATAAGAATCTATGAAAATAGAATGCAGAATTAATTAGAAGTAAAATAATGTTTTGTTATAAATAATTAATAACACTTACAGATATTTAATCTAAAATATGCAGCTGGTTATCAAATTAAAGGAAGATTTATAAAATAATTTTTGTTAGTATGATTTAGGGTAATCAGTGGCATGCAACGCAGCTTGAATTCGCTAAGGCCACATTTTTTCCTACAAATAGACAGGTGCATACTTTTAGAATTGTTGCACAAGCGTATGTTTGTCTCCTTTCAGTTGTTAAATACAAAAATTCTTTGGTCATAATATGGACAGCATTATACAAATATTGTCATTCATACAAGTATTGAATAAAGTTTAGAGAGATATTGTACGTTTTCATGGGTATATATTGGAATATATGGGAGAGGGGCTGATGAGGGATATTTATTCCGGAATAATAAACTAAGACAATTTAATTGCATCTAAATCGGTTAATTGTGGGGCACAAAGTAGATGTTTAATTTCATCCTTCTGTGAATAAAAATTTCAAACATAAAACTATTAAATTCCATGTTTTGTAGGAAACATACTTTATTATCATAAGATACACATGCTCAGTTAAAACTTCTCAATATTTCTCTCTAATAGTTCTTCTTTTCAGGGATGCGTTTGATCCAATAGAAAACTAAGGTACGGCTGTCCATATCATGACCAAAGCACCTTCGTATTTAACAACTCTAAGGAAACAACCATGTGCTTGTGTAACAATTCTCCAAGTATGCATCTGCCCATATGTAGGAAAAAATGTGGCCTTAGAATTGGACTTTCACATAATTTTCTACTACTTATTTATCAAGGGGATTACCTGATAGACATTCAATAAAATTTTATCAAATAATAAAGGAAAATTGTTGATAAAATGTAACGAAACTTTGAAATATGAAAAATAGTTTAATGGGATTTGGATTTCACCCTTGACTGAATAGATCATTGATACTATATATTAATTAATAACCATAAACGATAAAAATTTAACAATTACATTGATCAGTAAAATATATGTTACAAACCACCTCCAGAGAAAATTTTATCCCTTAAACTGATATCGGAAAATAATTATACATCTTTTCCTAACTCCATATTAATGTAAACGATTTAATCAATTTCTCATTTGAATTATTGTGTTTTATTGATTATGTTAAGTGCTTTAAATCAGAAACAGATGTATTTTGCAAGTGTAAATTATTAAATAGAATAAGCAAAATATGCATTAAATGTAAATTTTGTTTCAGGAAAGTTTTGTTAATATTCGTAGAATTTGCTTACTTCTAGGTCTATATAAGCATTGACGGCAGAAAAATATTTTTTCAACAAAATTAGATACGCTACCAATAAAATCTTCCATTTCATAATTAATGCACCGAAATTTATGTCATCAAAAAACAGTCAATGCGGTAGTTTAACCAGAAATGTTTTAGAAAACTCTGCAAGATGCAAAAATACTTACAAGGACTCATTGTGTTAGTTATTTTATTCTATAGAAGGAATTATTTGATGTACTCTTTAAATCAAGTAAATCGGTACTTGATGTTCACTGTAAAAGAAAAAAAAATTGGTTAGTTAAAGAATTATCTTCTCAAAAAAGATCTATAATGCCATAAATGTTTTAAGTTATTATCACATATAATAAATTATTTACATGAATATTATGATTTAAACTTATATTTTGTGGAGGGAAGAATTTAAACTCATCACTTGTTTTTTTAATTAATTATAACAATTTTCTACATTGCAAAGGCTCCTACAATCTTTATGTTTTTTTTGCTGAAATTAAAATTTGAAAGATTTACTATTAAATCTAATTTTTATTAGCTACTGTTTTCCTATGAATGAGATCCATAATACTGTTGGTAAAAAATGTTAGATTTTGAATCGGCCCGACTAAGAGGATGTGTCACTATTTTTCTCCTCTAAATGTAAAATATTATTGTTTTGTATAGAGTGTATTTTGAATATTTGAATTATTTTCAAATGATAACTGACACATATATTTTATAAAAAATATTTACTGTCTGTTTCTTAGAGTTACAAATTAAGTCTGAACTACATTGTTTGCTTCAATTTCAAAATGAAAGGACCTACACATTTTGAAGCGATGATGTCACAGCCTCTTGATACTCAACATTGTAACGTATGGTCAGTTCCGCCATTTTTAACACTGAAAGGTGAGTTAAGGAGAAGACACGGCTATTGCAAAAATAATCTATTTCCTAATACATCTGTTCCTACGTCAGTTGGCAATGTTGGTGTTTGTTTGCCTTCTTTTGTCACTAAATATTTCAAGTTTATCAATTTTATAAATATTAATAGATATTTAATAATACGATTTTATAGCTGTTTTCAGATATTTTGGCATTTTAATTAATACATTTATCATACTTGAGATCAAGGGAAGATAGGTTCAATACCCAAATCAATAAAAGAACCATCATTCTCTCCAATGTCGACTGGTGATTATAAATTAGATAATACTTGAAATGTCTCTCCACTGGTGTAGTAAGGGCTAGGGAGCTTAGCTTTGGCAGACAACTGTGGATGAATAGCGGATTGACTGTTCTTAGTGTCTCTTCAGGTATCAAAAATAGGCAGTAGAAAAATCATTGCAATCAAATGAAAATTTTTTAGGTCCCTACTAATTTATTTTTTAACATATTCATTAACTAGTTGTTAAAAAATTTATAGTAAAAAATTTTGTGTAAGTTTAATAATATTATAATGCTTACTGTATATATATATATATATATATATATATATATATATATATATATATATATATATATATATATATATATATATATATATATATATATATATATATATATTAATATTTTAGTATTAATTTAAAACTTCATTCTCTTTAATTCGAATTAAAATATTACTACACCATAAAAAAGTATTTAAAAATTAACTTGATAATGTTTATTTTTAAAATTAAAATATTTATTTATTATTCAGAGCAATATAAAAAAGAAATAAATTTTACTGACATCGATTCTCCCTTTGTTTTTATACATAATTTATATCTAAGTCAAAAGTCATCAAGATTCTTTTCGAAATTCATACAGCTGTACATCAAAATTGCTTAGACTTCGTAAGATCTTGAATATTTCAGCATCTTCTAAAATTCCAGACATTTTTAGATTTGATTAAATTTCATCGCCGCAGACATCAAAGCACAAAAGTTTGAATTTTGAATTCCTGCAGAAATCCCATATATACAACAAAAATTCCTCACTGTTTATAGGATGAAACACAATTTGTTTGAAATGTAAATTTTTATTGTAAATATTGGAAACTTTTCAAAGCGACAGAAATTAAAATAGTTTTGCTAATTTTGACAAAGTATTCTGTTTTCAGGCATAAAATCTAATACTGTAAGACTTGTTAGAAATTTGAAGAAGTACAAAAGTTAGATTCCTATTATCAAATAAATAAAATATTCACTTATCTTTAAGTCTTTTTATTAATTACTACCGTATAAGTCTTTGTTTGTTTATAAACAAAGCTTAAATACTAGTTATAGTTTCATTTCATAAAATTAATTAAAAATCAGGCGGATGTAAATGAAGTATTTATATGAGGTTTTCATTAAAAAATTATTTTGTTTATTATAAATAAAATTTCACAAATACATTGATGTTGTTAATTGACTGAAAAATAGACTTTTGTTTCATGAAATACATCTATGTTTTTAAAATTGCTCGAATTTTTCTAGAAATACCCTAAAATTTATACATTATATTTTTCCATTATTTTTTCTAAGGCACATTTTTCTATTTTTCAACAAAAGAAATTCTATAATTTCAACATAAAGATAAATCCTGCAAATTAACATATGCTCGATTCATTTTTTCTTCTTTAAAATTAATTATATCAATATGAAAATTTTTGGTAAATAATTTATTATTTATACAATGAGAATCCTAAAAGTGCATTTTAGAAACACCATTTTTTAACGAATGAAAAAATATAATTTAAATATTAAATAATGTATTGAATTATATTCTGTCTAAGGATGCATTAGAAAGTTAAATATTTAATATGAAAATTTAAAATTTTATTATATTTCCTTATTGACGTAAGCAACACTTATATACTGTAAAACTTTATACTTCGTCTGGTAAATCTTACTTGAGTTATTTTTAGTAAATGTTTATACAATATTTCATATTATTGTTTAACATTTGAGATAAATTCATTAGATCACACCTGCTGTGTGGTATCAACTATATTTCTGTAGATTCTAACTAACTAAGAATTTTATTTGAATACTGTTAAATGTTGAAGATAGAGAAAAAATGTTTTGTAATGCATTTCTAATTGTAATGATTATACTTTGGATTAATAATAATTCAAGAAATCATTTAAAATTTATTCAATTCGTTGAGAAATAAATAAATTATAGGTGATGCAGAAATGAAATCTTGCTTAACATATGCAACATCAATGCCAAAAATGCTCCTACTCCTGGGAATATAAATATTTATTTCATAAAAACCGAATTCTAATTTTTAATTAAAATTACTTTATTTTTGTTATTTCATGAAATTTTATTTCTTTTTAACGAATTTCATCTTTACTTCTAATCGTGCAATATTAATAGTTTACTACATAAATATTATCAACCCCAATAGAAATTTAAATTTTTTGCTCGATTTTCTTAAGTACTTATTTTAATAAAAACTGTCTTTATTAATAATTATTTTGTATGACAAATCTATTTGCATTCCTCAATTTTTTTGATAAAATCTAATTCCTATTAATTGTTAATTAAAGTAAGAATTTTATTTAAAAAAATAGCATTTTTAAAAAGTATTTTAAATAAAATACACGTTCTTAAATAGACTTTGTACATTTAAGTTTCAAAGTTAGTTATTAGATATGTATAAATATACACTGAACTGCATTTCAAGTCAAATGTCGAAAGTAAAAATTAAATTTTGAGATTAACATCAAACATGAAGATCATTGAATATTAAAATTTGTATGTATTATCTTTTAGAAAAATGAATTGATTAACTTTAATAAACCGATATTTGTTATTTCTAATCACGTGACGTTTACGTCAATTTTGTTATTCTAGAGATGCTAATAGACGAAAAATTTATCTTCAAGGTATTTTCCGAGTTCTTTTTCAAATGTGTCATGTGGAAAAAAAGTTGCACGTCCTTTGTAATTTAATTTCTCTTACTTTTAACCATTCTTTGTTATCTTAGTTAAAAGTCAAGGAAAAAGTGAAGAGGAAAATTTTCCCATTAGTGTCAGTTACAGTAGAAAGCTCTCGAAATTTTTGACAGTTAACAGGAAAGTTTTTTGTATAATATGAAACGTTATCTAACATAAAAGAGCATTTTGAGATAATTACAAATATGTTATCATGTTTTTATTATTTTTCAGTGACTTATTATTTTTATAGAAATGTTTTGTGAATATTTTGACACTGTTTAATAAAAGAATAATTTTACGATTTTCTATTCTTATTTGATGGTTAAATTATTTTGTAATTTATCACATATAAATGTAATGTAAAAAGTAATCCTATAATTTATGTCTGAATTAAAAAAAATAGGTATCAATCAATACATTTGATGATATTGTCAATAGATGGAAGCATTGCGAATAATAAAACATTATTATTTTATTTAATGAATTCATGTATTCAGATAATCCATGTACAAAATTTTATGTGAAATATGTTACACATTGTATTTTTCATTCAGAATTTAAAACTTTGAAAGGTTTTAAAATGAATATGAACATTTTATTTAAAACCTTAATCAAATTTCCTCAAATCAGCTAAGAATACGAGGGTCATTCTGAAATTTTTGAGATACAACTAGGTTTTTAAAGTTATACTTACAAAATTTTAGGTGTGTTCAAAGTAGTCTCCTCCAGCATCAATGCACATTTGTAGACGAATTTTCCACAGATTAAATGCCTCAAGCCATTCATTTCTTCGAATAGATGAAAACCACGTAAGTTCTTTTTTAGATTAAAGAATAACCAAAAGTCGCAATATCAGGTGAATACGGCGGATGTTCGATCTCTTTAATTTGTTTTTGCTTAAGAAACTCACAACTGTTAATCCGGCTGTATGTGAAGATGCATTGTCATGGTGAAGCATTAGTCCCCTAACATTCAGTCTCGGCGTGGTATCATCTTCAAAGATACTTTGCTTTCTTGACGTGTTGGAACGTCAAAAAACGGTATGTACGTTTCATCACCTGTTACAATTTTAGAAATGATGCGGTGGCCACCATCACTCAGCATATTAAGAGTTTCTTTACTGATTCTGACACACTCCTCTTTTTGATGCTCAGTTAGATTATGGGGAACCCAACGGCAAACTACTTTTTTCATATGTAATTCTTCATGAATGATTTTGTGTATGGCTGTGGATCCAATGTTAAGTTCCTTCTGTATCATTTGATAGGTACAGCGATTATCATCCATTAACATTTTTCGTATGGCAGACACATTATCCAGGATTACTGCCGACGGCGGCCTACCTGTGTGTTCTTCATCCTGAAGAAAATTGCGACCTCTTCTAAATTCTCTAAACCATCTGAATACAGTAGCACGAGCTGGAGATTCATCACCAAATGCTAATTGAAACCGTTGAACGCATTCTTCATGATTTAATCCTACTTTGAAACCGTATAAAATCATAGCGTGAAAATGTTCTCGCGTCAACTCCATTTTCTCTTTTGTTTAAAATTTATTCCACTTTAAACAAGTTGAAGTAAGTCAGTAAAAAATCGTCTTCTGTGTTAAAATACTTTGTACTTTAAAATTAAACCGTTATTTTTATTTTGTAAATTCTCGTCTGCGCGTATCTCAAAAATTTCAGAGTAACCCTCGTATATAAATGCCAAATCATTAATTTGTATGTAGACTATATCATGGTAATGATATCTACTGCTTATTTATGCAATCCTAACTTTCATTCATTAAAATTTATGCTAACCTATATGATGTAAATTCCAAATTCCTACCAATTTAGAATTTTGATAAGAATGAAAAAAGTAATTTTCATATAATGAGAACATTACTCAGTTAAGATCTATAAACTGCGAACATTTTTATTCAGTGAATATATTAAAGATTTAAAATGTTTCTAATATATTTTCTCTTATTAGAAGAAATGGAACTATTTAAATGAATTTTTGTAGTTCCAATGAAAATTGTGCTCATTATAAACTAGAAAAGAGTATCTAAAATTTAATTCTCCGTTAAATCTTTCTGAGATTTCTTAGGTTAAACATTTTTAAAAGAGCATATCCCCAAGCACGACTGACGTTTGAACTGAAAAGTAAACTAGTCTGATAATAGACCAGTTTCTTATATCGTAGCTTACTTCAAAAGTACTTACGACATTTCGATAAAAGCAATTAATATTTTTTTACACATTTAGTAGAATAGAACTCAATATGCTTTCTCTAAATGAACTTTTGGTTGAAAATGGCATCAAAGTATTTAATACTTTTTCTAAATTCTAATGATGAATAATCAAGTATCAAATGAACAATGTTTCGTATATCATGATTTTTGGAAAAAAGTTATAGCTGTTTTTGAAGGATTGAAAGTGTGTTTGTGAAAAACTGCTCAATTGAAGGCAAAATCTAGTGCTTGTATTCTTTTAAGCTATAAATGTTATGTGGAATGTCAACATCTTTTAGTTATTTTAAGGTAGATGACTACCTGGCATTATCAAAAGCACCCTTGACATCTGAAAAAATACGAATTATTAAGAACTCTATTTTCTTTGAATATTGCAAAATATTACTAAGATGAACAAGGGGATCTTCAACAGACTTTAGAGGAGTAAACCCAAACTGAGAATCATTATAAAAGTATTTCTATAAGTAGAAGACTAATGTATTTAATTTTATCAAGATAAAAAAGTTCTATTAATTAAAATTTTAGGAATCAATGCAAAGTTAAGCTCTCTTTTATTGTGTTGATGATTGTAAATAAAGATTAAAAAAATTGCAAAAAGTACTGTACACAGCGCGAATATGATGAACAATTGTATATGAAAGAGAATATAACCAAAGTGACTTGTTCTGGAAAATTTTAATAACACTAATAACTTTAGAACTGATAGTTCATAAATGAAATATAAATTCTTTTAGACTCTTTACACATAAGTTTATCAGAATTCGTATCATTACGAGCATAGTCTCTTGGGAAATTCTTTGCCTGCTACAATGGAATTCCTTAATTTCAAGGCAGCGCTGCCATCCAAATTAATTTAATTAAATCATTAATTTCCAACTATTCAATCCTTGATTTTATCTCTCTCTCTCATATATATATATATATATATATATATATATATATATATATATATATATATATATATATATATATATATATATATATATATATATATATATATATATATATATATATATTTCAGGATGCTGTGAATGATATGTTTGCAATGATAGTTGTTATTGGGAAATATATAAAATATATGGGGGTTATAAAAGATTGAGAATAAATTTTCAAATACTTGATCGACAGAAATTGGGCACTATATCGCATCTAGTACTAAGTTTTAAGCGTACTCGTTTCTTTAAATTAAGAAAAAAATATTTTTAAATGAATACATTTTAAATTAATTCCTTAAAAATATAATCTAGGTACTATACCAAATAATCATTTTTTTAAAATTTAATTAAAAATTTCATGGAATTCATAAAATGGCTGCTGACAGATACTTGTAATATTTTTGCAAATAATAACTTTTTTAATAGTTTTCATTAAATTAATGTAAATAATCACAATTTTATAGCTTAGTATTTTATAACCTGATTTTCCTAAGCAACTAGTGCTCTATTTAAACAATGAGTTATCGTCAAATTCATAAAAAAATCTATGTTTAAATATTCAGTCATCAAAACGAATTCATCTTTTACCTATTGAGCAAAATTATAATAGGCAAATATAATTAACATCATTTGCCATAATTTATTATGGTAAAATAAACAAACAAATGAAATTTTAAATGTTTGAAACTCTCCATTTTGAAACATATCTTAATATTGCCATTTTGATATTTATGTGTAATGAAACATTTTTTCTGAATAAAAAATATCATTGAGAATAATAAAACTATGCATAAATAAAACTAGAACTACTAAAATTAATTTAAAAATGATAACAATTTACGTAACTGAAATAAGCTTGGATTTTCCATAAATATTTTCATAATTCTATTCTTTTTTTTCGATTAATTATCTTAATTATGAAACTATGCATTCATATTTTTTATAAAATATTCAATATGTATTATATTGTATTGGTTAATATATAAATTAAAGTAAAAATAATCAGTGTATTAAGATTTAGACTTACCTTAGGATTTGTTGAATCAAAATAAAATCTGATCTTTGCCATGCGTTCGTAGACTCAGTTATAGGTTTTCTAATCTAGGCAGATTAAGAACTGCTTTAATCAAAAATGACACATTTACTAAGGGAATGCGAATTTATTAATACAATTTGTCAAATTGTAGGTGCATTTGATTCAATATAAAAAATTAACATATTTTTATGAAATAAATGTTATGGTATTTTCTTCCTCAGTGAAAATAAGATTTATAAGAATGAAAATATTACTCAATATTTTTTGATTCAATAAGGTTTTCATTTAAAAAAAATACTGCACTGCTTTCAAATGAAAGGTAGATTTTTAAAAAAACAAAAATTGTGTTTCTCTGTCATAGAAACTGAGCTAATAATATTGAAACAAATATATCAGTGCATGTTTGGTTTAATTGATGCAAGCTGGGAACATGAATATATATATATATATATATATATATATATATATATATATATATATATATATATATATATATATATATATATATATATATATATATATATATATATATATATATATATATATATATATATATATATATATATATATATCCAAGGATTATGGGTTTCATTGCTATGATTTTTATCTATATAGTATATTCTACATAATTAGAAATATTCATCTGAAATATATATTTTAATTTAGGTTATATATATAATATTTTCATAGTTCATGAACATATTATTGAAGCATAGTGCAAAATAATACTCTTTCTATTTTTGTTTTGCTATTAAAAATAAATAGAAAGGTGAAGTAGAATAAGAAAAGAAACAGAGTTAATAATATTGATTAAAAATTCTGTAGATTAAGAGTAGAATTAATAATTTTAATAAAAGCAGTACAATCTCGTATTTCTACAAATTATGAAAATATTGTACTGCTTATTATAAAAAGTATTATTCCTACTCTCAGTAAAGCAATTGTAATTCATACAGTATCAAAGACGCATGTGGAAGAATCCAATTATCTCGCTCAGTTCTGTTTGCTTTTTGTCTTCACAGTAGGCTTATCAGTCACTGCATCAATTAACCTTAAAAATCAAGTGCTTAGAAGACAGTGATGTCTATGGACAGAATGCAAGACATTCGCATAAAAATTTCAGGCCAATGAATTCCCATCATCAAGTATTTGCTTAATTCTTTGCGACCAAAAATAAGCGATTTATCTCACAAAGGAATTATTTATAATTAATTGCAGAGTAATAATCACGTTAGTAGAATGTGCTGTATGGCATTTAAGATTACTTCGAAATCTAACAACATGCTGCGAGATTTTTTGGCATTTTATACTAATTTTTAAAATAGTTAAACTCTGTGGCGTATCATTTATTTAATATTAATAATTAATAATAATTTGTGGAAAAAGAAATTCATTATTTTTTGGTAGATGGCTGTAGTGATCAATATCTTGAAAAGTATGAATCAAACAAATTTCAAATTTATGCTCGTTGTCAAGGTGACATTTCATACTAAAAAATCTTTTTCTGTTTTTCGTTTGGTCCATCTAGTTGTGAGCTATAGGGCGTTAAAAAGGGAAGTCAACAAAGAGAAATTTTTGTTTTTTCATTGTTGACTTCCCTTTTTAACATCCTATAACTCACAACTCGGTACATACAACTCGGAAAAACTGTAAACTCAATACATTTTTACAGTTTTTCTTTCATAAAGGCAAAATTGCAAGCCAGGTGGCTGAAATTGTGAAGGGTAATTATGGTGACAATAATATAAAAGCTAATTACAAGCAATTTTGGTTTTGTGAATTCTGTTCACGTATTTTTGATAAAGATGCACATCACACAGGCAGACCTGCCATCGAATATGTCGAAAATATCACAGAAATAATTGAAACTGACCGGCATTTTAGAATTTATAAAATCATACAGGAGCTAAAGATTGACCATAAATCAGTTTGCCACAGCCAATTAACACTAAAAAACACGATGGATTGAATTTCCATCTGTGAAGCTTGGACCAAAAGGGATGAAATCGATCTATTTCTCAAGGGGATGTGACTGGGGATGAGAAAAGCACTGTGAAGCAGCCCAAATGGTTGAGAACCAGAAAGATTCTACTGCGTATTTAGAGGGAATACAAAGGAATAGTTTTTATGAGTTTTTTCCGAATGGCCAAACACTAAATTCATACCTCTACTGTCAACTGAACCGTTTGAAGCTAGAGATTGGCCAGAAACGGCCAGAATTACCTGACAGAAGAGGCCTTGGGTTCCTTCAGGACAATGCCATATAACACACGTTGGGAAGTTTTAATGCATCCACCATACCATCCGGAACTGGCACAAAGAGATTACCACCTTTTCGTGGCATTGAAAAACTTCCCTGGTGAAAAATCCGGATCAAGAAAATATTGTGACTATAGTTTTGCACCAATAATGAGATGAATACTTCTATGAGAGCGGCATTATGAGGCTACCTTTAAAAAGGTTTTAATTATACAACAAAATGCTGCATATTTGACCCAAATCGGGCAATCTGAAGCATGTTCAATAAAATCTTGAATATCACGAAAAGGTAATGGATTTCTTTAACCCCAACCTATTATTTAACTTAAATTTTGATCACAATTAATTATTTGATGTTAATTTCTGTGCGTTATAAATTATTATAATCAAATTTTATTAAAATTACCAGCAGTAAAATTTCAATCTTAACTTTATCCAAGTAAAAACAAGATTGTATTATAGTATCAAATGCTTTTCAAAAATACTTTCATAATACCTTATTTCATTGGTTAAATTTTTTTTCCTTAGAGTTTTGGTTTTCATAAATTTAAAGTGTTAGAAATGTGATTTAACAAATGGTTTTTTTTCTTTGTGTGTTTCTTCTTCTATATCTATATATATATATATATATATATATATATATATATATATATATATATATATATATATATATATATATATATATATATATATATATATATATATATATATATATATATATATATATATATATATATATCCAAGGATTATGGATTTCATTGCTATGATTTTTATCTACATAGTATATTCTACATAATTAGAAATATTCATTTGAAATATATATTTTAATTTAGGTTATATATATAATATTTTCATAGTTCATGGACATATTATCGAAACATAGTGCAAAATAATACTCTTCCAGTTTTTATTTTGCTATTAAAAAATAAATAGAAAGGTGAAGTAGAATAAGAAAAGAAACAGAGTTAATAATATTGATTAAAAATTCTGTAGATTAAGAGTAGAATTAATAATTTTAATAAAAGCAGTACAATCTCGTATTTCTACAAATTATGAAAATATTGTACTGCTTATTATAAAAAGTATTATTCCTACTCTCAGTAAAGCAATTGTAATTCATACAGTATCAAAGACGCATGTAGAAGAATCAAAATATCTCGCTCAGTTCTGTTTGCTTTTTGTCTTCAAAGTAGGCTTATCAGTCACTGCACCAATTAACCTTAAATATCAAGTGCTTAGAAGACAGTGATGTCTATGGACAGAATGCAAGACATTCGCATAAAAATTTCAAGCCAATGAATTCCCATCATCAAGTATTTGCTTAATTCTTTGCGACCAAAAATAAGCGATTTATCTCACAAAGGAATTATTTATAATTAATTGGAGAGTAATAATCACGGTGATAATTCTTATATATATATATATATATATATATATATATATATATATATATATATATATATATATATATATATATATATATATATATATATATATATATATATATATATATATATATATATATATATATATATAATTTCCTCGTTATTTGGTTTTCCATTTTATAATAAAACTGACATAAAATTTGTAATATATATTTACTTTTCCAAAATTTTTAGTGAAATACATTTCAGAATAAATTGCAATTTTAGCAATGTAAAATACTATACTTATTCACAAATGAACAAAATGCTAAATTATAATATTTTGTATACATAGTTTTAATGTTTTTTTCAGAAACTAATGCAAGTTTTAAAACATCATAAGTTTTTACATAAATGGTATTTTTCATGGTATTTAAGTGAATACAGTTTTTTTTGTTCTCTAAGAAGGTATTTTAAATATTTAAATGAGGAGTTTTTCTTAAAAGAAATGCGTTTACTTGCTAAGTATACCTAAAAGGTAACGCATAATTCTTTTAAATATTAAAATATTTGTTACATTTAATGATAATGATATTAGTTTATTAACATTCAAAATGAAACTTCCATTTAGCTATTACATTTCATAAATATTCATTGAAAATTATCTGAACCTTAAGAATTGAATATTGTGTTGAATTTCTCAATTTCAGATTGTCAATTTTTTAAATATGTTATGAAACAAACTCTAGAGTAAAACAAACTCTAGAGTAAACCGTTAAAAAAAGTATTTGTGATAATTATTGGAAGATTTTAACTAACCAAAATTGTATATCTGAAATTATCTCATAAATCTTCTACTATTAGAAAATAAACTTACTCTTTCAGCATGTTTTAGTAAAAATAAACTCACTTATAATTGCAAAATATAATAAATCAACTTTTTTACATATTTTGCAGTGTTTTTCTAAATCCTACAAAAATATTCGCATTCGAAACATATTTTTAAAATTTTACAATTTTATCTGAACATATTTATATTACATTCAATGCCTGACAAATTTATTGAGAATTTTTAACAATTTATGTAACTTAAATGAATAAATTTAAATCAGATCATATTTGTGAAGTACAATTTTTTGTAGCTGTAGAGATTTTTGTTAATAGGATGCAGATTCTATTTTGAAAGGGCATTTAACAGGAGTAACATAAGATTTTCCACACAATGTCTTGTTTAAAAATATGTATTTAAATGCAGAATTTTAAACAATGTAAGGTACATACTTTTATTTCTAAGATACGAAAAACTACAAATATATAGTAACATATTTATTTTCTAATCATTATCTATATTTAATTCATGAAAAATAAAGAAATAATGTTCTATTTTGCCAATATTGTTCTATTTACTGCTAACTGTACAGCAAATTGCGTAATTATCGAACAAAGTTTCATGCTGCTAGTAATATTTTGTGATTTTTGCATGACTTTTATCTTTCAGGTTCGAAATTTTAACTTTTGTACCTTACTGCATTTATTAATCCCTCTCTTAAAATGTATCTACGCTGAATTTGCGAATTTAACCACAAGAATTTTTGTGTGCCTATATTAACTATCATTATATATTTTTCTCCGAAAAATATGACATGACTTTAAAGCAACCACAAATCTAATTATTGAGATAATGGGTTATAGAAAAAGGTGTTTTAATGAATAAAAATAAGTGTATTCAAAAATATATATGATTTAATAACTGTTTTTCTCTGCGAAAATTCATTCGATGGCTAATGCAAAAACAGCTTAATTAGGCAGAAAATAACAAAAAATTATAATGGCACAGATTTTCGTTGAGCAAATTCAATGATTAATTTAAACTTACTGGAATATTGTCATAATTCTTATATATAACTGTGAACAATATTCAATTATTCTGTGTTAATTATTTCGTTGTTTTACCTATTTTTGCTCCATCAGAACAATAATTGAATTGAAAAAAAGTAATATATATGTCATTTGAGATTTGAAACTACTTCTGCGGTAATTACAGCAAAGCAAAAAATTTAAAAATCTTTGAAACAGGTCACCAGTTTCAAAGATTTTTAAAAAGAAGCATTTTATAAGCAGAATTTTTACTGAAGAACAATTAGTCCTTAGCAATTTGTCATAGATGTTAATGCCAACAATTGTGCTATAAGAACAAAACCTGATCTACTAATATTAAAAATATTTCATAAGCAAATAAAACAGTAAGCAAAAAATAGAAAAGTTTTAACTATAGTTACTTTTATCTATAATCTTTATCATATGATATACACACAGAGTTGTGTGTGTGTGTGAAAACTTCCATATTTATTCCAAAATATGGAATAGAACTTGGTCATTTTCATGTCATGACTATGATAGATAATCAAGGCATACTAATTATAGGTTACTTATTATATCAGGTGTTTATTAAATCATATATAGTGTTTATTAAAATTTTATCCTCTACGCATGATGCTATAATACCATAATTTGAAGAGAACTGATGATTAGCGTAAGAGTAAATGAATTTTTTGGTAGCCTAGTGGTAAGGGTATCGGCCTTCCATCCAGAAGGGTTGGGTTCGATTCCCAATGCCACCAAAGACCCACCGAGTACATGCGATGTACGCGTTCGTTAAATCTGTGGAATCGAAAGTCCTGTGGTCGGACGTTAAGCAGTTACCATGGGTACAAAGTTCTGGAAAAATTTACTCCCCCTTCAAATCAATGCTAACATTGAGGGAGTAGACCCTCTGGTGCTGCCATCTATCGGAGGATTTGAAGGGCAAAAGTCGTACTTTCACCTTCATGGTGCTCTGATTAAAGGAAAGACGCCCCCAATTGACTTAAATTCGCATAGCCGATGAATATCGAACTTGGCTTGTCCAAGTGTCATTAGTAACAACAACAGAACGTGGGGATTTAGGAATCCAAACTTACAATCAAGAAACATTTTAAATTGTGTGAATATATCAGTGTAAAATGACGCTGCTTTATTCTTTTTTTCTTGTTTCTTAAGCAGAAAAAATTACAAATTTGGATTATAAGACTTATTATTGAGAAATCACGTTGTCATACTTTTTTAAACTTGGCGACATTTTAAATTAATATTTCGTACTGAAGGCATAGGTGACACCAAATAATATGATAGTAATTGTCTTTTTTATGAAAGATACTGCTATTTTGTTGTTAATTATTTCTGAAAATAAATATGTAAGAAACAAATCCATTTCTGAAAATAAATTAGAGTATTTTAGCTTAATTTTGAATGTTTGATAAAAATTGTAATGCCAACTCTTTATTTATTTGTCTTATGATTGGTATGATAATTCCTTTTTAAATGCCATAACTTTTTTTAAATACCTCTGTAACTCAGCAGATTAATTCAACTCCATTCACGAAATTTAAATTTAACTTTTATTTTATATATAAAGGAGAACTGGAGCCTTATTTACACCCAAGGTTTGATAAATTCAGTATTCCGATTATAAATTTTTACAGAAAACGTGATACATTTTTAAATATGAAATAATTGAAAAATGATTAATAAGTAATAATTATAAATTATGCTTATTATTGGAAAACTCATTAAGTGTCGCTTAACCTCTCGGCAATAAGGCTGAGAAATTTAATACCTTAATTTACTTTATTAACATTAAAAAATAACCTAAGTTAAGCTTCACACAAAAAGTAAAATATCTAAGTACGCGTTTTACAGCCATCAGAAAAGGAATTTATAAGATTTTAATTTTACTTTTGATTCTCCTGAAAATAATATTTAATCAAAGTTAATCTTTTTAAAAATAATATTTTCAGATGCTACTTAACAAATGTTTTTAATCTTATTGCACTTATTTTTCCTAACTTTTTGTTAAATGATTACGGCTTCTAATTTTAATTTAATAAATAATTTGGTGCTTCTAGAAATTTCTGGAAATATTCCATATGTTTCTAGAACTTGGGTTAAATCTTATTTTACTCCTCAGAAAATGGTTAACACTTCTTCTTGCTTATCACTACAGCCATGTACTCTGTGGTCAGGAATTTTTCACTGTTTTTTTTCTCCAAACAGTTCAAATTGTCACTGGACCTTTTCATTCATTTATTCCAAAAATCTTCACATTTTTCTTCGTAAACATCTTGCAACTGGTCTTTCTCTTTTCCTTGTCTTTTCACTTTTAGCAAATGATATTTTTTTCTGAATAAGAATCTGCTTGATTTAATACATGACAAAACGATCTAAACCTATATATTTTAATAGTTTTCAGAATGTTCGTTTTTGCCTAATTTATTCATAGTTATATATAAATTTCTTCAAAATCCTACTGATGTTCTTCTTACTTGATGACTTGGTGCTTACAAAGTGTTAAGTTTTTATATTTATTTAGAGTTTTGAGCCTTTTTTAGTTAATTACAATCCAATTCCTTGATCTTCTGAAGCTTTTACTTCGTATAAAATCTACAAATTTTTGCCCTAATTTTACAAAATTGTCAAATAATAATCGTATTCCATATTTTGGCGTTTATAACTACGCACATGAGTTGAACTCTACTTCTATGTCTTCAATCAAACAAATATGGTCTATCGTCTGAATGTCAATCCATTGGGAGATCAGCATGTGCTTATACAATTTTTTATAAGCAAATATATTTACACTAATAGCTAGGTCAGATTCAGAGGCAAAATCTATTCTTGTGCAGTTCTCGCCGAAGTCATCATGGAGACTATGATTTTCAACAATTTCTTTTATAATATGATCTTTGCCAATGTTAGCAAAAATTGTAGTAGATAGCAAAGATTAGTAATAAGTGATTTCTTTCATAATACAATCTTTGCCAATATTAGCAAAGACTCTATTATGAAGGAATCACTTATTACTAATTTACTGCCGTTTCATACATTAAATTAGTAATAAGTTATTTCAAATTAATATAGAAAATATGTTCCAATATTTCATAACAAGAATCCATTATTGCTTAGTTTTCTCTTTAAAATTAAATTTGTGCATTCACTCATTCACAGGTATGAATTATATTATTCCTTTTATAATTTCTTTGACACAATGAAACTTGTGGCAACGTAATATTTTAAGCAATGACAGCAGTAATAAAAACCATAGTTCTTCGTCTCTAAAATACCAAGATTCTGACACCTTATCACTTGCACTTTTAACATATCTATACCATAAGAGACAAACACTACAATAAAATTTCTTAGAGCTTACCCTCTATATAAGGTGCCTAAATTCCATGAACCAATTCTCAAGTCCCTATAGCGTCCAAGTCGCCTCCTTCTGAGTTGGACTTCTTACCGTGTTGAAGCCGTTAGCCTCTTGCCCAACACAGCTATACCCCAAGATATTGGTACATTTTAATCATTTTCCACTACAAAAATAAATACATTGGTACAATTTTTATTACCTGTCACCACACAGCGCATGTTTATTTTTGCTTCCTCAATTTTCTATGATTATACAAAAAATTGATGTTCATTTTAATAAGACATATAAATAAATTTACCCTCTGAAGGTTTTATAATGATTTTTCAATTAGTGAAATACATAGTAGTTGAAAATGAAATATTTTAAATAATTTCTTATTCTTCTTTCTTATCCCCTGGTCTGAATCACACCAGGTCCATGACATCCATCACCTTCAAAGAATCGAGGACAGCTCCAGAACTGTATAAAAGTTCACGCTTTGAAAAGCCAATGCAGTTCAGTAGGTGTTCTGGACTGTCTTCTTTAGTATTGCACGAAGTGCAAGTGGAAAATATTTGCTTGCCACGGGAGAACCGTAGAGTTTAAATAATTTAATTTTTCTTACTGAAAGTAATAACTCCTGTCTTCTGAGAGTATTAACTGTTATCTATTTATTCATTTATATTGAAATGGTGTATCTTTGTTGTTTGATTTGTTGTTTCTGTGTTGTTTTTGTTTCTCATTCCTTTAACCACCAAAGGTAATCAGGTCCATGAGTTCATTCACTCTGAAGGAAATCGAGAACTAAATTTAGGTCTTGTACTAGGTTTTGCCTGGTAAGTCCTAGACAAGATAAAATCTGAAAAAGGAAGGCTTGTGCAGAAGATCACCTAGAGAATATATCAAAGTATTTAATGCTTCCAGCAAAAGTCATTGGTGACAAGTGATCACTAATAAAGTGGGTAAGAGCAGTTTGATCTCCACCACTGTTGCTGCGAACCAAGTATCCTTCAAGACACTCTGATTCCACGGGTGTACTGGATGAACTACCCAAATGTCCTTATTCATTGCCTTATATTTATAAAATAGTTTCATATAAGAAAGAAGAGCGGCAAACGTTGTGACCTTTTTCATATCTGGCAACGCTTACATGGGATGGAATCCACTGAAAGTAGATCCAGTGAGAAAGGGAAAGCTTTTTTTAGCTTCCTCAGGATGTCTACAATTTAATTATCCGTTACGTCATGCAAATCGGTCAAGTGCTGGATAGCACTTCTTCTATCCTTTTTGCTATGGTAGTAACATGATGAAGTTTAAACTCTCTAGAATTGCGATAAGATCACTTCAAAATACAGAGTAGAAGTCTGGGTCTCTTCTCTGGATTTTTATTTCTTGATCTCTATCTCTTGTTTGCATTACTGATTTAACATGGTGCATATTATTATGGAGCAATATTGCTCATGAAAGAAATGAATAACAAATGCATACATTTATTTTTCTAATGTTTATTCATATATATGGTACATTATATAAATTTAAAACTGTAGAAAATTTTATGTGAAAATTGCTTTTTTTTTCCTCTTCAATTAAGCGCTAAGTTGGCAAGACATTCGTTTCATCCATTGCCATACACAATACAATTTCTCAAAGTAGCTTAAGAGTTATTATAATGTTTATAATACCAATATTATATTCTCTAAAAATTTCATTTCTCATAAATATTTTTATCGTATTAGAAAATTTCAAAATTGTATATTTCAGTCTTAAATGCTATTATGCATAATTTATCTTTATTAATTCCCTTTTTATTTTGTAGCTAGAAAAAATTGAAACACTGCATTTGTGGCTAATAAATATTATTTTATCATTTTAAAAAATAATGAAATAAAATTTTATATAGGGTTGATAAACAAAATCATTATTTCAGATTGCTATAAAAGTGTAGAAAAAGTATTTACTTAATGGTTTCGAAATGGATTATATAATTTAATTCATTTAGCGATGTCTACCATACCGAAAATTATTTGATTGTGAAAGGAATAAAACATTTTTTTAGTAAATAATGCGAGAAATGAATTTTACTAAATAAACTAAAAGCAACAACACAGACTAATTTATTAAAAAATAAAGTATATTAAATTCTGAAAAAATTACAAAAATATAATAGAAATTAGAAATGATAATGATAACATCAATAAATCAATCTGTATTATTCTGAGTTTCCTTAAGTGCGAAAATTTTTAATTTAGAGATCATTTTGCAAAAGAAAACATCGCTTAAATCTATGATTTTTATGAGGAAAAAAATTAAGGATGATTTTGAAACACCTTAACGTGATTATGTAAGAGCAACGATTTATTTTTATTCTTTTTATTATTTTTTCAAAAGTGCAAAAGAACCTCAAATTAACAAATTCAAAAATATTAAGAAAAATTATATCAAATTTTTAACTACATATAATTAAAAGTGAAAACCAAAACAATGATATATTTCCATTGTTTCCTTTTTGAAATATATTTTAACATGTACTGTTTTGTGCTGCATTTTTTAATGTTATATTATAATCCCTATCTTAAATAACAAATCTAAGATATAGCTTGAATTATGTTTACCCAAATATAAATAAATAACTGAAAAATTCTACTAATGTTACCTTTTTAATCTCATTGAGTGTCGATGTTACATAATTTATGTCTTTTTTTCAAAGTGAATAGTTTCATTCCATAAAAATGAAACTATTCACTTTGAAAATAAGAGATAAATTATGTAACATCGATACTCAATGAGATTAAAAAGGTAACATTAGTAGAATTTTTGAAGTTATTTATTCTTCTTCTAGGAAACTTCTTCTGATCTTCAGTGGAATGAAAATTTAATACAAATGTTAGAGAAAATTTCAAAGCAAATAATATAAATGTCCATTATTCCTATAATCTTACTCCCTCAAATTGTGAGAACATTATAAAGTTTTAAAAAAAGCAATTTAATATAAAATTTAAGGATATGTTTCTCAATCTTTATACCTTTATTTAAAATAATTAAATGTTTATCTTCTATGATGTTGCATTAGTGTATCACAAACTAAAATGAAAGAAGTGTATAATATTTCATTTATTTATTGCACGATTGTATTAAAAATATGCATGTTCACTTAAAAAAACGTGTTCTTAGATCTGGTATCGTTTTCAAGCATATAAATTTAAAGCATACTATCTGAAGCAGTTGATGTTTACAACACTTTACAAATTGAAGAATATATTTTTTTTCATGTTTAATGATTGTAGTTTTAATTCAACACATGCAATTTTTAAATTTGTATGCCTTATATTTTTAATAAAATCTGTTATATGGTTTCAGATTAAATTTTATTACTATCACTATGAAATATGCTTTTATATAATTAACCTGTTTTAATAAAAACAGCTATCTAGAAATAAATGCTTGGTTCTCACAATAAGAAAATGATTATTCATAACAATTGAATAAAAAATGTACATTGTAAAAATAAGAATATTCACAGCTATCCTTCATTTTTATGATTGTTTTTTTATTTTTAGATAATATTGGAGAAATGTTTTTATTTATTATTTTTTATCTTTTTTTACTGTATCTACACTAAATCACAATAATTATTTAAAATGTTTAATTTGTTGAAGGTTAATTAAGCAGTTCAAAACCTTTATTTTAAGTAACATTTTGTGTAATTAATTACATGGGAATTTTTATTCGTAAGAATTAATTTTTGAAATTAAATCTTATATGAATATATTTATCATGGACCTCTTCATATTTATCAGCGCATATGGTTCATATACTAGAAATATAACTGGTAGAGCTAAAATTTTATGATGAAAACAAATGATTTACATTAATTTTACTCGGCTTTGATGCTGTGTTTAAAATAGTACCACTTTGATGGAAAAAAATTCTGGTGTTTTATAAATGTGTTCATGACATCTAAGAAAATTGTATCGCAAAAAAAAACTTCCAGTTTTCATAGAGACATCACTAAATTAAAAAAATATCAGGAATATTACAGGAGATTTTAGAATTCATATATAATTGTATATGATAAATAAAATAAATCTAATAAAGAATTTTAAGAGGCCATTCAGAATAAGTACTTTTAAGAAGCTTGAATATTTTCTTTAAATAATTTAAACCAAATATGTTGAAAAAAAATGCATTTTTCGCTTAACTCTATATTTTACCTAATCTGTTCCTTACATTTTTAATTTTAATTGATATTCAACTTAATATAATAATACACATATCTACTGCTCAGAAATAGTTTCATATCAAAATATTCAACTTCCAATATGTATTAAAATAAACTTAATTTAATATAGTACATATATATATATATATATATATATATATATATATATATATATATATATATATATATATATATATATATATATATATATATATATATATATATATATATATATATATATATATATATATATATATATGATGACACAACTTGGAAAAATCATTTTTCCCTCAACTTGTAATCCAGTTTTTTTTTGACAAACTTTTACACCGTTCTCCCAAAATCCTAATAATGATGACCGAAGAATCATATAACTATGATGAATGAAGTTGATTATTAAAAGGAAATAATAAGGATAATTAAGAATTAATTTAAAGTTTCGACAGTGAGTTATTATATAGATATTTATTTGCTGTAAACTGCTCATATGCTGGATATTTTTGCAAAGTTTCCTGAAGTGTCTTTGACTCGTCATTTTTTTTAACTTGTTCGTGTTCGTGTATGATTCACATGGCATTATATAAACTTAAAAATTTTTATTTTCACTTGAAAGTACACTTCAGGCTATAGAGAAATTGCATTTGAGGGGATAATTTTTGAAATTCATGCCAGAGTTGGTTGCGATCGAAATTCTTTGATTGATTTATTAAAAATTTTCATTAATATTAATGTATTTCATATAGTTTTCGTATTTAAAATAATTTATGTGATACCAATCGTTGATTTTTTATTAGCGTAATGAAAGCCAAAAACGAAAATATCATTCATTGTTATGCTGACAAAGTAATTACAAGTATTAAATGAAGAATCCCTTTTTGTTTTCCAAACATGAAACAGAGAACAACAAGAATTTCATGAACTTTACAAAATTTCAGAACCACATACTACACACATGAAGCTTTACATTAAACTTCTATTTGAATCTAAGAAATATACGTTAATTTTGGTACTAATCCATTGACTTAGTCCCTTTTTTAAAATTTTATTTTCTGTGAACCGTTATTATTTTTTTAAACTTAAGAATCAGTTTTTTTTCTTGTAATATAATTGTAGCAGTTTGAATTTTCAAACAGGTCAATTTCTTGGTATTTCAAAACCCAATATGTAATCATTAAATAGTCTAACATTATGAAACTATTAATAACATTTAAGATTTTTAACTAAAAGTACAGTTAATCCAATGAAATGCAGCAAAATATACATAAATCAATATTACGTAGGAAAATTTAACAAATTATATGTTCCTTTATTAATGTTTTAATAATTTCTTAATTTTATTAATTTATTAATTAATTTTTAATCAGTTTTTCTTATAAACTTGAGTAAATAAAAACTGAAGTGTGAAGTGTAAAATGATATGTGTTATTTTAAATCATAATATTATAAAATCCATGTTTTGAGGAAACATTTTTTGATTTATCATATTAAACTTATACATATCTTACATGGATCAGTTTAACTAAAATATATTTAGTACTCTTCTTTTAAATGCTTTAATATTATGCTTACAGTTTTAAGTTATTTTAAAATTGCCTAAATGAATTACAAGCCTTATACACGATAATGCTCTTTGTAAGATTTAAATAGAAAAAGTGATTGCAAGAGTGATTTAAATATTTAACGAAATTTCCTTAAATTTCAAACATTTAATATTCTGAAAGAATGAAAACTTATTTCGAAAGATTTCAAGATTTAAAAGTTAAATTTTAAAAATTTCAAAGTCGATTACATTTTTTCTATGATATAAAATTCACATTATGAAATGCATACTAAGTTTCATCATTAAAATTTTACGTTGTCTGTAATAACACCTTGCAGTTACATTAATATTTATTTAAAAATATTTTTATCAACATTTAATAACCTTACATGAAATCTTATTTCAAAAAATAAAATAAAACAGTTGAAAATGATGAAAGATATATAATTACACATGTACAAATCAGTTGAAGGATTATCTTTAAATTATTATATTGACACGCATTTTTATAACATAGCAAGTAGAACAATATTTTTCAAATATGACGTTATGTTTAATCATTACAAGTTCTATATTAATAATTAATGTATTAATATTTTACGATCATATGTATTAGAAAAATATTAGAATTTTTTTTAAATATATCAGAAATTTTGAAATATATTAGAAGTTCAAATAAGATGAAATGCAATTTCAGATATTATACATATCTGACATAGAATTATGTTCTCAGTTATACATATAAATTATACTTCTGTTGCAAAATTATAAATGAATAATAAATAATTTCTTGCACAAATTTACGATAAAACATTTCAGTACATTATTGCCTTCTTTATCATCTGTTTTTTCAAATACTAGAGGAAAATTATTATTATCCTCTAGTATTTGGGAAACTAAAAAGTATAAAGTATTTGGAAAATACTTAGAAGTATTCAAAGAGAAACTTATAAAATTAAAAAAAAGAATAAGTGAAATAAATACACTTCATGGATAATGAATATTTATTTTTCTTTGAAAATATTAGAAATTATTCTCCAGAGAATGATATAAATAATTTTATGATATGAATTTATTATATAATAAACTAATCATCAGAATAATCCTCATCAGAGCTTACCCCAATTTTTTCTCATATAACTTATTAATACTATTTCCATAATTTCCAGAAATATTTTACTGGTGATAACATTCTGTAGTTCTTAGAAATGCTAATTTGTCTTTTTTAATCATTCAGATTATACTTTGGAGAATCTTGGATTATTTTCTTTCTAAAAGTCATTAGTTTTCAGAGAAAGAGCACCGAATGTATTCACGCTCTGAAGACATTTACATTATGTTCAATTGCGCAAAATATTTCCAGTAGTTAAAGCACCTTTGTACAGTTACCAGTTGAAAATAGGCATAACTACTACTTTATGACTACAGTAAATTGGAACAAGGCAATAAATAGTTTAATAACCTGCAAAGTTTCTAATATTGTAAAGCTGACTTTGTGTTAAGTAATTCTAATTGAAATACAAATTTGCTCAGTTACTGAAAAATGAAATTATAGTCTATCAGCACAGTTTATTATCTGAGAACTGCAAAACATCAAATTTCTAGAATAAGAATTATGTATGTTGGGTACCTGCTTGCTGATTATTTTGTTACATTCAGTTCACACACAGTTTATGATGCACTCAGTAACATTATTCACTATAGATTTTTAAAAAATATTATGCAGCTATCAAGTGCAGACAATTTGATTTTTGTAAGGCCACAGTCGCCTGATTGATAGGGGATCGTTCTCTTTATTGGAAGGTAGTGAGTTCAAATCCACTCTTAACGGAAGATCACTCTTGTTCGCTAAAGGTGGCTGGGCCACGTTAAATAGGTCGTGGTCATAGTGTCCTACAAGTTAAATTATACATCTGCATGTGGCAGGCCAAGTATTTGGGGTATTTTGTTTATTTCCTACATCAAAATCATGAAGACTATACCCGGCTGCTTCTGACTAATTGTTAGAACCCAAATTATGGTTAGGTACGACGAAGCATGCTGATGCAAGAACTTGACATTTTTACTTAATTAATGTAACTCGTATGCTATACGTCCGTGACGGATCTTAAATGCTGGTGCCACTCAATAATTTTTCTGAAATTGACATATTATTCTTTTAGAAAAAGGCTTCCCATGTTGAGAAATGGATGCGAATGGTTGAAAAATTCAAGAAAAGAGTAGTCATCATCAACACAATTGCTTAGGAAATTCTATATTTTTAAGCAATTAAAATATGTTCCAAAGTAAATAATACTTAAATCTTATGTCATTAAAATAGAGATAGAGAGAGGTATCTCTATATAAATTCATATAGAAACTTTGTAGCTATGATTTTTTTTTATTTGAAAAATTTTGGGTGAAGATTATGAGAGGAATAATATAAAGAAAATCATAGCAAAAAATAGAGAAAATTGCTAATATTGCTGAAAGAATGTATACACTATAAAAATATTGTATAACATCACAAAGGAAGAATGATTTGGAAAATGAAAAGAGAACAGCAAGAATTGAACAATGAGTACCTAATACTTTCAGAAAGTTTTAAACCATATGATATTTAATATCAGAAGGTAAAGTAATTTCATTCGAAGAAAGGTATACAGAATATAAAAGATAAATTTATCAAACATCTTTATGAGGCACATTAAAATAGGACTGAGTTTAGTATTCAAAGTGTATTCTTCTCATACACTCTATCCTTATGATCGTAAATTAAGTGAAACAAAATTATTTTGAAAGCAATACAGTAGTATTATTTGTTGAGAGATGATTATATCAATTGTCGATATATAATGAATGTTGAGTAATTTTACTCAGGATATAGCTCCTTATTTGTTATTTACATAACATTTAATGTAAGCAAATGTTTATTTTTAGTTTGAAGACAGAGTATAAATAATTTCTCCAAAATATATTTCCGATATCACACAATTGGGATTTGCTTTTGTATAAATACTAAGTGGAAATAAAAATCAATAACTTATTCACGAAGATGTACACTATCCGACATTAAAAATGTGATACCAAGAAGGAGTGGCCAGAAAGTTATGCAACACACCTTACCGAGTTATGCAAATGATTTGAAATGCACAGCTCTTCAGCGCATGTAGGATGGGATATAAGGTGACAAACTGGCAGATTGGGCAATATTCGTGTTGTTATTGCTGTTTGGAAGATAGTTATTGAAAGTTTGTTTTTGTCACAAAGGACGCCAGTAACTGGAGAGAATACCAGACAATTGTCAACAGAGCCATTTCCAGCAGAGAGACGAATTTATAAGGGACATGGGGACCAGACTGAGAAGAGTAGGTTGGTGCATACGGGAAATCGTAGCTGACAGACACCTGGAAGCATCCACAGTGAATCGGCTGTAGCGAAAATGGCTGGAAAAAGGAACTGTGGAACTGGGTACTGGTGCAGTTAGAGGGACTTCAGCACGTGGATTGACGCATCCGAAAGGAGACGATAATGGCCCCACAAAGCACGTCTACCGAAATTCTGCAACATGAGTAAGACAATTTAGATGCTCACCATATCAAGTAGAACCATTTGCCGTCCATTGTTTTCTAGTGGCCTAAGATCATAACATAATTAAGAAGACTGTCATCGACTCCATAGCATAAACACGAACATCTGGAATGGTAATAGAGGAATGTGGATGTGGACGGCATAGTAAACAGTCATTATTTCAAGTCACGCTTCTGTTTCTTCTGTAAAAGTGACTGGTTCGAGTATGGCTTCGACCTGGAGACAGGTCTAATTTAGCAGATATTGTGAAACATCCCAATAAGCGACAACGTGGCATCATGGCTTGGGACGCCATTCATTGATACCATGTCACCTGTAGTTCATATTCATAGCATTATGACAGCCTAACATTACGTGGATTATGTGCTGAGGTCGGTGACATTCCTGACTGCCAAATGCCCTTAATCACCAGGATAATGATCGACCGCACATTTCTCGTATCAGCCAACATTCCTTGCAAAGTGTACAACCGCTTCCCAACCACCGTGCTCGACAGATTTTCAGCAATAAACACGTTTGCGATATGATTGGACGCCATTTTCAGACCCAGCTACTGCTTCTTTTAGAAGACACACTCTGGTAAATGGTTAACAGTGTATGGAGAAGTGTTGTTTCAGATATCGCTGACCACGGTAATTCTACAACTTACTTACATCACTCTGTATTATGCATATCATTTCGAAATACAGATCACTTTTTGTTCATTGCTGTCTCTCTCTGTCTGATGAGTTTCGTCACTTTCTGACAGTTCCTTCTTGTTGTAGCATTTTTAGTGTCTTGCAGTGTATTTTTATATATATATATATATATATATATATATACTAAATAAAACTATTAACTGGTTTATGAAAAAGTATTTTGAATATACTGTTTGGTTACAATTTAAAAATTAGCTTCCAATGCTTAAGGAATTATAAGCATAATTATTTTAAAAGTATATTAAAAAATTCACAATATTAAATTATATTTTATTTCACACTACTATAATAAACAACTTTAATTACAAATTGTTTTGATTTAGTGCTCATGTTTTATAAATTTGAAAAACCTTTGCTACTAAATTATTTGACATTTTTTGTTAAATAACTGAAAATTACAAAATCAAGCGTGTTTATTTTAATTTCCTGTAATTTTCATTTTTGAGTTTTAATCGTACTTCAATATATATTTATATATTCTTAACTATAAAAATTACTATAACAATACAGGAATTATCTCTCCAGCTTAGAGGCTTATAATATTAATTTATAGTCCTGTGTGTGAGCATTTCAAAAAAACTCCTTAATTTAAGGTTATCATTAAAATGAATGTATTTGAATCAACTTATACACATATACTTTCATAAATAATATTTAAAATAGCAGATTAACAGCAGAAAATAACATTTTGGATTTCTAGATACAATAAATAAAATGTGAACTTGAATAGAAATCACTTGATTCTTATATTAACGTCTCTGAAATTTAACAAATATTCTGTTTTCTCCTTTATTATGCATTATAAATACAAAGCTAAATTATGTTATTAATAGTTAATCATGCAATGAATTGTACTGTAAATTTGCTTACACACATACGCATTCCATTATTTTTCTATAAATCTATTTGATTTTATAAAAGTAATAAAGTATATCTTTTTTACTCAAAAATGCTTATAAACGTTTGAAAAATTTGAGAGTTTATAGGTCTTAAATAATCTTAATGCAGTATTTCTAAAGAATACTAAATGGAATAATCTTTTTATCAGCATATTTACTCCAAATCAGCCTCATAATTATGTATCTGAAAAATGACAGTTTACCTGTCTTAGTCAGAATAATTTTTTCTTTGTAAAAAAACATCCTTGATGATCAATAACTGAATCATTTTATTGTTCTCTTTTGACAGAAACAATGAATTATATCACAGTTGTCATAGATGTCACAGAAATCGATTAATCTTAATGTTTAATAATCAGCTAGCTTCACTAGAGACATTTGAAAAATTATTGTCCGTTAACAGCAATCACATGATATTCATTTCAGTTGTGCTGCTTAGAAATACTGAAACACTGAAAATATTTACTAAAGAAATTTTTTGAGTTCTTTTCTAAAAGTATGCATGTCGCCTATAAAATAAATAATTTTACATTTGCTTTTTCGTTATTGCTTAGTAACTATAATGTTATCTTTAAGCGGAATTTTTTTTATTAAAAATAAATATAAAGTTTTAAATTAATAAAGATCATGTTATATTATCTACAAATATTGTTTTTTTAGTAAATGTAGTATTTTGCAAAAATAGTTTTATTTATTTTATTTTGTTTTCCTTCAGAAGTTTTGATTGAAGCATATTTTTAATTTCTTGATAGTCCATTGTTGATTAAAAGTTTCTCGTAAAAATTTGCTTCTTTTTTAAAATATTTATGTATATATATTCAGTGCAAAATAGAGATTTCTTAAAATTAATTAGTGTAAAAATGTCTTCTGTATTCAAAGCATTAAATATCACTATTTTCAAAGAAACTGAACATAATATTTAAATCAAATTTATTTAGTTATTCATATTGCAATCATAACTTTAAAGTCATGATCAGTTTGGCTTCATTGTAAAACTATTTACTTTGGACTAGATGGTCCTGTTGATAACATTTTATAAATGTTCTTTGAAACGATAATTTACAATAAATGTTAAAGTGATTTAAAATGGTCTATCACAAATTTTAGCTTTAAGCTACTGGATATTTAAAAGAGGTTGTTCTAGTCGTTGTTGTAGAGTCTTATCCACTTTAAAGATCTGACATTTGTCAGATCAACTCCAATCAATTGTTGACAGTCAGAAAGTCGATGACTAGCAGGAGATCTGAGGATAAATCCCCCCAGGAAAGTCCGACGCAATCCAAAATAAGTTTCTGTGAGGCTGTATGGTCATAGCCTTTTTTACAAGGGTGATAATTTTTGTACCACTTTCAAACAATAAACATTTTACATGCCTACTTGAGAATGTGGCCAAGGCTGTCTGAGATTTTCTGCTACATTTATTGCTAGAAGATTTTTTGTTAGAGCATTTATTGCTACATTTATTACCAGAAGATGTTTCAGAGTACCATTGGTGCGTGGGTGGAATTAAAAGAGTAAGTAGGTGATTCCTTTTACTATGATATATGGAAAGAAATTGTATCTGATAAATGTCAATAATGATATAAATAATAACATAAATATATACAATGCATCTGAAAGCCATATAAAATAGATAAATATTTAAAAAGAATTTATGTTACATAATAACTTTTTTTCTTACTTTAAGAATAAACTATAGTTCAAATATCGGTCATTCTTATTACTACAGTTATCAGCTATTCAAAACCTGTGTGGCATGGTTCCATAGCGGAGAATGAGCAGACTGAAAGGAAGACGCAAACATATACAAGAGAAAATGTTAATTTATTGACTGAAAAATACACATGCAAGTACAAGACAAAATACATTTTGGCATAATTTTAAAAAATTAAATTATTAAATCAAAATAATTATATATATATATATATATATATATATATATATATATATATATATATATATATATATATATATATATATATATATATATATATATATATATATATATATATATATCAAAACTTATTATTATTTTACTTAATTTAATAAATTTTGACTAAGAAATTAGTTAAAACTTACTTAATAATAATAAATTAGATAGTTCCTTGGATCTGTTTTGTAGAGCTTATTTTTTACAATGGAAGGTTTAACATTAGAAATATATATCCTCAGATTTTTCACTATATTTAGCTGAGATCTGTATTTCGTCTTCTAAGAACTCACCGCAGAAAATTCAGCTTCACAAAATTAGGATGTTGAAAATGGTAATAGAATGCAAAATGACCTTTGTTTTTTGTGCAAAAAACTCATCTTTAAATTTCAAAGAGGGATTTGTTATTAAGTTGTATTTTGGTTTCAGTACTATCAAACCCACAATGTAAATATTCTTGAGAACATTTACTTTCGGATTAACGTTTGTCCACATACTTGTTGATTCTTGACTGTCATCTCATGCACGTTTTCAACCGCTTAAAATTTTTTATCCGTGTTTCTAAATAAATCTTCGGAATGAATACTTAATACGGTGAATATAATTTATCCAACCATAAGCATTTAGACAGATTCGATAGCGATAAAAGAATCGACTACAAAGAAGGAATAGAAACTGACGTTATTGAACATCCTCCTTTTCTTTATAAGAAAAAATTTTCTTACATCTGCCAATGCTCTCAAGACGACATTTTTTCGAGACAGGTCAGAATTTTACTCGAAACCATGAGAATATCTAACATGGTGAACACAAGAACAAATTCCGTTGCAAAATGTCACAGGATTCTAGTTTTGTCAATGCTGAAAATCTGTGTTGGCAAATTTCAAAAAAAGTACTGTATTCTTGGTGGTTTGTAGGTTAAAAATAAAGCTCATAGGGTAGATTTAGTGCCAAAATACATTATTATTGTATACATTTTATTGCATACTGGAGAAGGGGAGTACCATCAAAATCATGAATGAAGACTGGGTGGGAATAATGAAAGGTTAAAAAATGCTGCATTACAACATAATATCATGTACAATATTTTTTAAAATTTTAGTTGTGAAATTTCTTTAGAAGTTTTCAATGAAGCTTCAAACAATTTTCCTTAGTTTACTGTGTTTCAGTTTATGGATCGAGGTGAGTGTTCCGTTGATATGCTAGGTATGATTAAATAATGAGATATGAATGTCGTATTTGCTTATGATTGTTAAGTATGTAGAGTGTAGTAGCTGTTGTGGGAATTATCTTGGTTTCTACACAGGAAACAAAAGAATTCCTATATTCTTTTTAAAAATTCACATTCTGAAATTTATAAAAAATGCTTAGATGTTTCAAGTACTTTATAGATTTGCACTATTAAATTATCACCTGCTCCGTCTCCAACAATATCTGTAATAATAATAGTAGATACAAAGCAATTTATATAAAAAAATGGAATTTAATTCTTTTTTATTTTTGTTTCTACAGAAAATATTTTTTATTTACATTTCAGTAATCTTATTGCTTTATAGCTTAATGGTTTGAATATTTAAAAGATTAAGTACTGTCTTATATTTTTTTTTAAAATAAAATTTATTTAATACAAACATAATAAAATCTACAAAACATTGGGGAAATATTAACCATCAGCTGATCCACATTTGAATTTTCAGATGAATTTGTAAGCCTTAACTATTTTCAGTTTCGTCTGCACGCATAAATTTTTCATTAGTTTTGAATTTCATTTAAACCAGACTAGGTTAATCGGATACAGTCCATTTCCATTGAGTCAAATTATTTAGAATGAAATACAATCCTTTAAAATATAAAATATATTTTCAAATAAATCTTTATTACATTGTATTCTTTTGTTTCTGAAAACCACACGCACACAATATACTATATAAGATTATTTTCGATATTTAATTCGCATTCTGTTAAAATTGAATAAGTAAAGTAAAATTAATTAATTAAATTTCTGAATTAAAGTTAATATATGTATAACATACTATAATTCAATTTATAAATTTTATGTATTATTTTGAAACAATTCAAATTGCTTTGATTAAGCGAAATATTATCTCCCCATTGATGGATAGAAAATGATTATAAGCAAAATACGAGCCATGTGTTTTCTAAGAAATTTAAAACTGTTATTTTTTATTTTACAATTTTAAACACATTCTCTTATATTGTATTTATATGTTATAGTTAATAGTAAGATAATATATTGAAATCTATGCCTTTTACAAACATCTATTGAAAATGTGTTTGCTCTGAAGTTTCAGTGACGTTATTATTTATCATTATTTTTTATTTCTAATTTGAATGTTCTATGGAAAAATATGTTTCTTTCATATAAGAGTGATTATAACATTAATTCAATTTATTGATTAGTAATTCATTCATTCATTGTCGTGTGCCAGCTAGGCTGGCAACATGGGGTGCTCCACCTTCCCAAGTGAACAATATTTTGGCGTGGAGTCCGACTTCCTCAGTACACACATGCCATAGGGACACTTTTATAGGGTAGGCAACCATTCACAACTCATTCATACAAGGAAAGGACAAAAACAGGATAGATAGAGAGAGAAAGTACATCCTTGCCCGAACTGGGATTTGAACCCAGGACCTCCTTATCCATAATCAGGCACGCTGACCACTGGACAAGATGGTAGGCATTGATTAGTAAGAGAGAAATCATATAAAATAATAATTAAAATAATAATATAGGTTGAATATTTTATCTTATCATGATGAGTGTTTTAGAGCATTTAATGTGATTATAATTTAAGAAGTATTTCAAACCATATCAAAATATATAAATGAACATTAGCTTTATTCGTAAAAAAATTTATATTTTATTCCATTGTTGATTATGCAGTTAATTATAAAAGTAACTGTTAATCATTTTGTTTTGATAATTAATGCTTAAATACTTTGAAACTCGAATACACAACGCGCATATTATTGCAATATTAACTTATACATTTAGTAGATATATGAAAATTGTTTAATCATTTTTATATATTATAGATTAATGAATTTGACATATTTTTCCATCAAAGACTTTGAAAATTGAACTGTTAATCAAAATTTTAATTCGGACCAAACCTGAAAGAAATATGCAAAAAGTGTTTTAGCATAAAAGCAAGTTCTGTCAAGTTCTTTTGTGGTTGAATAAGGAAAATATTCATTCAAAGATAATATAAATATGTTGTTTTAATAGGCATAACTTGTTTTGTGGCATTAGAAATTTGTCAGGAAAAGCGAATTTCTCATTATCGGGAGGTATTAGATAATACGTCTAATCCACTAAAAGATCTATCACTATCACTTATAACTCTGGTGAAGGCTGACTATTAGAGTATTCTATTTGGTTCTAGCTTCTAAGTTTGGGGGAGATACTTTTGTGGATAAAATTGCAAATTTACTAGATGTCTCGAATACAAATGTTCAACCAATAAGTATCTTGCATTATAGAAATATTAAATAGTCTCAATGATCGTTTTAAAAAATCCTGAAAAACTAATATTTTTCTTTCCTTATAACCACAAAAGAAACTATGAAAGCACAAATACCGGTGTAATATTTTTATTTCCTTTTTGAATTTTTTTGGAAAACTGTGAGTCATAGCTTTATTTTAAGTAAGTAAATTAGATATAATAATTATAAAAAAAACATGGATATTAGAATTTTTTAAGAGTTGAAAATTTCATTCAATTATTTTCAAGAGAATTCTAGTGAGAATGTCTAATTAAAACAAAGTATTATAAATTTTTTCAATGAATAAATAAACTAGATTTGATAAAATATAATGTTGTTTAATGTCTTTATTATTCTTGCTATTTTTAACATAATAGAAAACTCAGGTTTCCAGAAATATGCCAAACTCCACCAAAAATGCCTACAGTTAAAAAAAGGACCAAATGGTTTAATATCTGAGATTACGTTAGTTATGTATATGTTTTTTTAAGTTGTTGTCTTAGTTTCAAAAATAGAGAAATTAGAAAAAAAATTCTTAATATCAGCAACAAAATTAAGTTGAAAACCTGAAGCATTTTCTTCTTAAAAGTGAGTTGCTTCCAGTAAATATGATAAAAATTGTAGTATTAAAAATATTTTTTCTTTGATCAATGCACTATTTCCTTTGTTATTTTCAGTTGTTTCTGTTTTGTTTAGCAAAACTGCTTCTTAAATATATTTAGGATGTTTTCTTTACTTTTTGAAATTTTTAATGATTTTTATTTTGTTTCGGTGGATTTGTTTCTAATATATTGAGAATCACTAAAAAACAGAATTTGAAAAGAATTTTCATTTATATTGGCACCAAATATTATTCACGTTATTTAAAATACAATATGAAAAATAATATATATCACACAAAACTATTAGGCAATAAGAGACAAAATGTATGACAATTACTTATTATTACTAAATAATAAAATTTGAAGATAATATTTTTTTTCTGTAGAAAAATTTAAATAATTGAATACTATTTTCATGATTTTTTTTTTATTTTATCATTCTTGCCATAAGAAAGCTCTTTAATAACCTATTAGCAAATCAATATTTTAACTAGTGTAAAATAAATAACTAATTCTTCAGATAATTTAAAATCAAACTATTAAGTCATAACTATCGAAAGAAGCTTCATCATGACTTCTGTTGTTGTTATTACAATTAAGACTGTCTCATGTGCTAATTATCTTCTATTAACTAACAAAAAATGAGATTTTGTATTTTGTTAAGTTTAACATCAAATGATCAGACATAGCTAATATATAAATCAGATGATATTAAATACCATTTTTCTGTGAGTCAAAATTAAACTTTTAATAAAACATGATGACACTCGAAAATAGTAGAATTAAGCAGTTATTAAATTTTTTCGTTTTGTGAAATTCCTTCTTTTGAAAAGTAACAATATCTACGATGCTGTGCTTTCAAATAAAGGGTGGAAAGGAAACAAAGCAATAAGTAACAATTCGAAAGATACCAAAAATCATTTATATAATATTATAAACATACATTGAATCATAATTCTTGAATTTATAACTGTTAATGACAGACTTACAATTCCTGAAATTTTATTCAAAATTTTGAATTTCAAATTGCAAAAAAAAAGTTGTTATAAATGATAATGTTTGCATTGAGTTAGGTGAGTCACCATTTTTTTATAATTCTCCATATAATTATACAGAACACAGCAGTGAAATTATCAAAATTAAGTTTTTAAAAACATTATAGTGAGGTATTTTCCTTTTATTAATCTTGAGTACAAAGTTTTATTTATTTTAAATGATGCTAATCAACATGATGAAATAGAATTGTTCTTTATTAATCTGTTTAATCTGTATTCTTTTTTAACATAACATTGAATATTTTTTTTTAAAATAAAATTATAATATTCATAGCATATTTAGTTTTTGCTAAATACACACATGGATTTTATAATTCACATTAATTAACTAAAATAAAAAGTGTATAATTCTTCAACTTTTTTATTTTACTGTCTAGAGTAGGTGTAATTTAATTTGGTGCCTTATTTCTTTCTTGTTATTCAAAGTTTGAGTATATTTAATCTTTCTGAACTTTAACCTTTCTGAATTTTTACTCATTGAATGTAATGTCAGATATAAAATATAATTTATTATATTATTTTTATAAATTACATAAGTTTTCTGAATTGCGATATTGGATCCTTTCAGACAAGATTAAATTATATTATTTAAAGTTTTAAAATATATTCTTCCATTTAAAATCTTTATATTAATATTCCAAACATGTAATACGATAAAACTAAATATAACTTATTTGATATGACACATAAAAATATTGAACATTTTTCCATTTCATTAAATAAATTTAAAAAAAAACAGCATTATTTTATATTCTTAAATTATTACTCTATATTGTCAGGTTGAATTTAAAAATGACTGAATATGGCATTATGTATGATTAATTTTTATATAATAACATTTATGTATCAGGCATTCCGCCTGTCTGATTTCAATCTCCAGAAGTTGTAACATTATGTGTTTTCTTTATCTGGTTTTTTTCTACAATTTAAAATTACTCTTTATTCAACTAAAAAACTAACTAATAAAATAAACTTATTTTTATTTAGAATCAATTATTTTCTTGCATGTTTTTTTGAAAATTTTGTATTTACATTAGCATTAAGAAACCAGATTTACAGTCAGAAATCCTATTAAAATATTACTTTAGCACTGTCAAAAATGCAAAATTTCACTGATCTCCATTGCTTTAAATTGTTTTACTTTTATACACATACTTATACTTAACAAGTTTAAATATTGAAGTCTAAAATAAAAATAAAATATTTTCAAGATAAGAACAAGTAAGCAAATTTCAAATAGCTCTATTATAAGGGAATAATATATGTTCGTAAATTAAACTACACAACAGACTTAAAAACAAATAATGTTGTTGACTTAAATAGCATATAGGGTTGAATACATTTTCCCATTAAAGAAATGAAGACATTTCATAGAAAATACATCTTAAAAAAATAGCAGTTTTATAAGCGTTTACTTAGTGCCGTTTAACAAGAATTAACTTCTAAAAATAATTAAAAATCCGTCAAAAAGCGTTGCTGGAGAATGAAATAAAAATTTTTAGTTGATCTAAATGCTTTTTAAGAATAAACATCGGCCAACATATTGAGACATTAAAAGAAACGATTCAGAAAAATGTAATATTTTAAAAATGTTAAAAAGTTTATGTAACACAGGATAAGGGGAATTCGAATAAATCCTATTAAAACAAATTATGGAAATGAATGAAAATCACATTACCAAAATTTTTGCAGGCAACAATTACGGCATAAGGAGTGGATATTTTCTATTATAGTGTTCAAGAATTTTTATTATAGTATAAAAATCAGAATGAGTTTTCTGAAAGTGAAACACACACACACACACACACACACACACACACACACACACACACACACACACACACACACACACACACACACACACACACAACACACACATATATATATATATATATATATATATATATATATATATATATATATATATTGAAAAAATCAAAAATTATTTATTTAAATTTTTGTTGAGGTTTCATTTTTGTTAAGTTCGATAGTTTCTTCTGGAAAACCAATTTTTGCAGTCCATTTTAGATATATTTGACATTAAAATTAAAGTTTCATAATCAGTACTGTAAAAAAAAAATAAATAACATAAGAAAATAATTACAAATTTTTATATATTAGCAGCAGAGAAATTTTGTTGAAACAAAAAACAGAATAATTGCTCACCTAATTTTCAAACATTTATCGATGCATATTGTCTCATTTTCTTTTGCATTTGTCCCCATCAAAGTTTTCTCGCATTAATATAATTTCTGACATAAATAAGATTCTTTTTATGATTAACTGTTTGATGCATACGTTCTAAGAATAAGTCCCAGTAACATTGTCATCCAAACGTTAAAGAACAAAATGTTCATTGAATCTCACAATATAAAATAACACTAGCAATAAGATGTATAGTTTTTATCAATGATTAAAACGTACTTACGTAAATTTATGCATAATTACTAGTTGCCACATTTTATAGAAACGAACTGGTAAATATGAGTGACAAAAATTTGGAAATACAAGCCTTTGTAAATATGCGTGCCATTTTAATTGATTTTTAAATTTTGTTAGCACATTCGTTGATATTAATCAGTGGGGTACCACAATGTTTGAGAAAAGCCGTTTACCTGATTTTTAGATACGATGATCGGGTGGATGGAAATGGTGTTACACGCTGATGCTGCTATCAGCCTTAATGTGTACTGCAGTGTGATCCACCGTCTATAGAATCAATATCAAACAGAAACTTCTTTGTCTAGAATACATTTTGCAGGCCAACTACGAACTGTAAAACCAGTAGAATACCGTTTAATAACTCTTTCTTTCCGAAAGAGACGATGCATTTCTGCGCTGCAATTTGTTGCAGACAACCTGTATTATCAGAGAGAATAGTATCTGATTGTACGGTGTGAAGATGTCTTTACTTCACTTGGGCAAGATAACACGTTTCCTAGATCAGAGAGAGATGGGCTTCCACATTTTTACAGATGAGTTGAGATTCACATGGGAAAACAGTTCAAGTCGTGTGATAATCTGGAGGGAACGAAGCACCAGATATCATCAATCCAACTCTTTCGAAAAACATTTACCGCGGTGGTCGAATAATGTTTATGGCAGATATCTCACTCAGTGATCTCATTGACTTGTAAGTTTTCCACGGAGGAGCATTGATTGATGTGAGATATTGGAGGAGAGATTGTTATTTCTCTAATATCTAACATCAGTCAATTGCCAATTGCACCGGGATAAAGGCAGTTATATATCTGCTCTAATCACGGTGCAGTTGGCAAGGATTTTATTCTGAGGTATGATGACGAACAACCTCATACAGCTTCAGTTATTATAAAAAAAACTTAATGATATTAATTTGGAGTGAATGGAATGAATAGATTGATCTGCAGACCCGAGTTCTCTAAAGCATCCGGGGAACTATTTCGGTATACACTTTTCTGATTAATCCTCTCCTAAAGCTTGTAATAGACCTGGAAAACAGCTTACCCCATATCTGTTCTTCGCTTCCCATTTGGTGACTGAGAACTTAATTGACAACATGGAAAGCAGACGTCACCAATGCTTTCTAGCTAGAAATGGGCATATCCCTTTTTAAAACTCCTTTTTATAATGTTACTGTAATAGTTTAGAATGTAAAAGTGTGATAAATCGTTTTTTAAGAATGGATTATTCAAGCAAGATCTCTTTCTTTTTTTTGCTGTAAATCATTTATGATTTTTTCTTATGCAAGCTTTTATGTTGGAATTATTATATACTTGTTTCGAGCATATGTCATCCAAGGTTAGTGTTTCTATATTCCTTCATTTAAAAATTAAGCGGAATAAGCAGATTTTTTCTTAACTTAGAGGTAAGTTTAGGCTTAGTTGCGCAGATAAATGAATAAAACTCAAGAGTTTGTCTGACAGAAACTTTAACTTTTTTAGATGTGCTAAATTATACCTATCTCTGTAAAAAATAAATCATACGATGGTGTTGTTACCAATCTGCCTTGGACTAAAGATTTAAGCAGAATGTGTTATTAAATAAATTGTAAATAAGAATCGTTTCTATATCGCACTAATAATAATCCATTAGGTATTATTTTTTTATTTCTTTACTATATAAAGTATAATGAAAAGTATTTTGAAATTATGGAGTATTTGAATCATCAAATATAATAAATGCACATAAAAATCTCTTGCATTTAATGACTATTAATTGAATTAGTACTTAAAATTATCAATTTCGATGTTTAATAAATTTTTCCCTTTTTACAATTTAGAAATATCAATTAAATAATAATTTTTTAAATTTTGCATTAACTTGTGCTTAAGCATTTGTATTTATATTTCCTGAATTAATAATTTGTACCTAAGCATTTAATATTTAAAAAATATATTTGGGATATTTTATCTTAAAGTAAGAAATTATGTATATATTACTTTCTGTATATGGATTAATTTTGGGGATATTTCTTCACCATATTCAATTAAATATATTTAAATACTGTTCATTAAAAATGGAATTTAAAATTGTTATTTAAATACATAATACGCTGAGAAAGCTCTATCAGTGGTCAAAATTACTTGTAATATAACGATCTTCTTGCGTTATTAACTTGATTAATTTAATGTGAAATACATATCGCTTTTAACTATGAGGCTAAAATTGGATATTTTATTATAAACTCTTTATCACAAGGAAGTCCGAAATGTGTTCAAAAGAAGTAGAATTGCAGATACGTACACTAACAAAGCACGAACAATAAACTTTTATCTAAATGACGATCTATCCCAAAACATGAGTTGTAAAGAGTTTAGTAGTTTAACAAAGTTTCTAATGAGAAATGAGAACAAAATATTTTAATCTTTGATCATTACTTTGTATAATAGAATTCTTATACTTTTCGGAGCATTATGTGTTGATAAAAAGTTAAAATAATAGGCTTATTTTTGGAATTCATTGCATGATTTATTTGGTTTTAAACTAAAGAATGCTTAATGCTACAGACTTAATTCCATAAGTTTTATTGTTATTTAAGGCCTAATATTATGTTTGCACTTAAAACACATAAAGTTATCTGTGTACGCATAATTTTCATTATTTTTGGGGTCAGTTTAATTTTTTACTTATATTGATAAATTATATTACCTTATTTTATACTCCTTTAAAATATTATGATTATTTAGTTTTTTATCTTTAGTTTTAAGCAATTAACTTTTATAAGAAACACCTAAATGAACTGACAAGAGATGATTATTGAATGTTGTAGTATCAATATACATATTAAAAGAAAGCGTACAATCTGCATGCTTCTAAAACTTAGAAATGAATCTCGGTGTGAACAAAAGAGTTATATATGTGTATGTGTGTGCGTGTATGTAACCCTCTATCTCCCACCCATGAAGAAGGTTCCCGTTTTTACCGGAAGGGTTAGGACTAGAAGTTTTGCCATCTTGAAATTTCAAAAGCATTCCAGAACATTATGAAATCTTCGGGAATAGTCTGGAATAACACAGATAATTGTGTAAAATTCCAGCACATATTTGAATGTTGTGCAATGTTCTAGAATATTGTGGATTATTCTAAGCCTTTTTGTAGGGGTGGGGCAAGTAGCTGGTAGAGAGAGGTATACAAAGCATGATCCGTCGTGAATTTTAACGTCAATTTCTTACCAGTGAAGTGCAGAGAATGAATAAAAACATACAGCGAAATGTGAATAATCTAAGTGATAAAGGGATTGAATATTAATCGTCAAAAATAAAGAATAAAACTTATTTAAAGTGTTTTTCTTAATAAACAAACCCATGTAATCAAATCAGAGATTTGTTCATCATAATTCTATCTAAATGTAACATTTCGAATACAAACCAGCTATGGAACCTATTCAAAGAGAATATGAATGATGCCACACTATACCAAATCCGTCTAACTAATCCGGAACTGACTATCAAATTCAACGACTGCATCTTCAGTGCACTTATTTGTATAGAAGACCATTGTTAAATGATAAAAAGACAAATCTTATTACATTTTGGGATGTCAGCACCAAGACAAGATGTTTTCAGTGTATGATATTTCACAATTATAAAAGAAAAAAATTGCAACATTAAAGAACTACTCCAATGCATTGCTCACAACAAACCACTTCTCAATGACAATCAAAAAAAATTTACAACATTATCAGGGAACGGATCAACATAAAAACTGGTGGAATTATTGAGCTGCATGCCTCAGTTGGCAACGGGAAAACATTTCTAATATAAATCTATTTCTGGCAGAAATGCATGCTAAAATACATATCACACTTACACATGCATTATCTGACTTTGCCGCCATAATTATGGAAATAGGAAAAACTGCGCATTCTACATTACAACTGCCATTGAATATAGTTGAATAACAATTCCCGGTATGTAAAATTGCATAATAAAACTATATAATGTAACACGAATTATCAACAAAGTGTTATTGAATAACATCATCGAAGCCAAACTTATAACTGGAACTTTTGTCGTATGTTATGTGTTTAAAGGACACTCCACGAGGTATTTTCATCAGTATACTACTGACTTCTACTAAACTGGTATTCCAGTTTAAAAAGCTACAATTTACAATAAAAATAGGTTATAATTTTACAATAAACAAAGCGTATGAGCAAAATTTAAAATATTGTGGAATCAACCTCAAAAACACCTGCTTTTCTCATGGTTAACTATACGTAGTTTGCTTTCCAGTAGAAAATTTGTAAAAGTTATACATATGTACGTCGCTAAACAAAATAAAAAAATTTTTATAAACAAGCATTGTGAATAGAAGTATTGTAGTTAGAATATATTTTCAGTAAAAAAATTGTTCCTCTTATATTTTAATGTTTATCCTTTTATTCCAAACTACCACACAATCTTATATCAACTCCCTGTGCGCAGCTAGGTGCCACAGCTAGTATTGCATACGTACATGTTTAATAAAAAAATATGTAAATGAAGGACTGTTTGATTATAATATCATTATATAAGGACCATGTTTTACATCCAGAGATATTTATTATTATTTCTGCTCATATAGTAGTATGAAATATGTTTAAACGTCTAACATTTTAAGAAACCTATAATATAGTCATGCAGTTATTACAACTTCAAGCATACCGAATTTAAGATTTGGGAAAATACAATTCCTACATAATACTAATTTATAATACATATGGATGATTTCACAGAATTGATAAGTAAAGATATATTATTAGTTGCTTTAGAATTTTTAAGGACATTCTTAAGCATTGCAACTATTAAAATATTTAATAGTTCTGTAAGTTACTTGCTTATAAAATTTGCGAATGATTTTGTGAAATGTAACAATAAAAAAGAAATTTTAATATTTCAAGCCTTTTTCCGAAAATATCATGCTACCTTAAAAACTATTAGCCTGCAAATTTTGTGAACTGTTTAATATTTTTTTAACATGTATGAATGGTCATGAATGTGAAATAGTTATGTCCTTAGATCTGAAATATATCCAATCATTGCCATGACTATGTATTTGCTATATCATTTAAGAAGAAATATGTTTTGACGCGTAAAAAATATGCAAAAAACAAAACAACTTTTTTAAATATTGTGCTAATTTTAAATCATTGACAAAATATTTAATGTGTTTTCTTTTAATTTTGAAATTAAAAAGATTGTGTTTAACACACATTACCATGATATGAAAAAGAAGAATCTTTACAAATAGTTAATTCCAGAAATATATTATCATGATTCTGCAAGATTATGCAGTCTTTATATCATACTGTCTTAATATACTTCTGACAGGAAAATACATATTTCTATTTTTGCTATTTAAAACGTGATTGAATAGCTTCCATAGCAACAATTTTTTTAGAAAAAAAAACGCATGATAATACAAGATGCAATTATATTTCTTTGATGCTTGATGTTGGATAAAAACTAAATTGCAAATCAATAAAGCCATGCATGATATTTACTGTATCAAAGATAGAAAAAAGAATAGCATATGATATCTTGAATATTAAATAAATTTAGATGCTGGAATTTAATTGCATGAATTTTCCATTCAGTGCAAAAGTAGCTATTCAGTGAAGAAATAACTTCTGCAACCAAAAAATCTTCATCGTACAAAGTGGAAAATGTGTCATCATATGTACCAAAGTAGGACAGATTCCTAGTAAGAAAATCATGTCGAGTCTTAAAGTGATATGTCCTAACGAAGAGAGAGTCTGTATTTTATATTTAGTCCTTCCAATTCTTATTTTTCAAGAAATGAAACATAATGAAATTATATCGTAGCATTATTTATATTTACTTTCATTAATGTGAATGATGATTTTCTATTTTTATTGCAAAAAATTCATTACATTGTTTCAACCATTTGTTCCAATTTTTCTCATGTGAGATGCAAATCATGGTAAAACAGCAGTCATTCATTTTGAGGTTTTAAGATTAAGAATTCTTCTGGCAGATACAATTATTTTTCTTTCAATAACATTATATAAATTGTAGAAGAGAAATCGAACATGAAAAAAATAATAAATTTTACGTTGGGTTTTATTCTATTAGTAATTTTTTCAGTTGCGAATTTAATTGCCTCCAATTTTTCATCAAAATTGATACTAAATGAATTAAAATAAATGTTAAACATAAAATTCTCTGATTATCCATGGTCAAATCTTTATCGAGCCATTCTAGTCCTTTAACATACAAAACAATGTTTCATTATTTGTATAAAAATGAGATAGTGTGAACAGAAATAAAAACAATCTCTTATAAAATTAACAAGTCTTAGTTTTTTAAACTCTATCATCTATAGTGAAAAATACTGTTAAAAATATAGTGAAAATCTTAGTTTTTTCAACTCTATAATCTATAGTGAAATACTTTTAGTCTTATTTTAATATTTTTAGTATATATTTTTGAATATACTATAAAATGTCCACTGTATTCAAGCTCAAAATATTTCGAATGCGGAAACTTTTTTTTATCAAAAGAAAAACGGAAGCAAGTGACATATTGAATTTTTATGCATTTTTTTCTCTGGATGCATATATATGCATTTCACTTTTCAATACCTTTAAAATTAACTAGAAGGTAAACAGTTTTGATGTTTGTAGCATTATAGTTTGTCCTTACATATCAGAAATGTTGGTATGTTTTAGATATTCAGATTTTAAACTGATAACAAATATACCCGAGTATAAAATGAAAAATATATAATAGTTGTCCTTATCGTTCAATGAATTTGAATAACATTTTTGGTATGTGAACAAATATTTTATCAATTTGATGTTTGTTGCTGATTTTAAACTCTTGGTTAGGTTCAAGTATACTTAACTTTTTTTTTATTTACTACTTTTTAGAACTTAAAACAGGAATACGATAATTATTAACTATTGTTCCATTATTTATAAGCGATATTGCATTAATACATTTATTTACCATCCAAGAAATTTCCATGTGATAACTAATTATACTTTGATTCACAGGTGAATGAACTCAATTTTAAGTGTTATTGGTTTTCTTAAAACTTTGATTAGTTTAATACTGATATTAACATCATTTTTGTTTTCGTTTAAAATATTATTATAAATAAATTAGAATTATAGAAAACCAAATTGACTTAATATAATTTAGGTAAAGATAGGGAAATTGTGGTGTCAAAATCTATGTCTAGATTTTTTAAGTGATTAACATTATCATTGTTTCATATAAAAAGAGCTTATATTGAAAATCCAATAATTATCACAGGAGAAAACAACAAATAAAATTTCAAAACATAAAATCTTTTATTTTATTTAGAAATTTTGCTTATCAAGTCATATATACTAATATTAACATCTGGCAAATTGTTGATATTTACATTTTATTTACATAAAATGTAAATCTCGGGGTTTATCATAAATTGTTAAGAGATTTGGCTAAAATATAACAGAATTATTATGAATTTTACATAAAACAAGATAATTGAATCTCACACATCTCATTATAATAAGAACAGGGGTAATTTATTAGAAGAAGTATATTTATCACATATGCTTTCAAATATAATTATTTAACTATCTAAACCACACACACACACACACACACACACACACACACACACACACACACACACACACACACACACACACACACACACACAGGTATGCCTTTTCATACTGTAAATAACATGAAAACATAATCCAATTATTTTTTCTTAAATATGCTACAAACAAGGATTTTTATAATATATTTTATACTCTTCCAATGAAAAATTGCCAGAAAATATGATAATATTTTTAATGACAAAATTAATGAAATCAAAATGCTGATCTTAAATTACGATTTTTTACAACAATAAACATTCAGACTTCATAAAAAATTTAGCATAAATTAAAAAATATACCATATATATATATTTCAAAATTTTAATAATTGGAAAAATCATAAAACATTTCGTAAACTTGAAAAAAATGCATAAGATGTATATTTTTAGTTAATATAACAAATTAGTTAATAAAAGTATGAATTTGGCAATGATACAAAATTTAAATCAAACTTTATTTGTGTGTGTGTTCTTGTACATAATATACTGTGAACTTGAATTATTACCAAACTTGGATTATTATAACTTAAATTATTATTTTTAAATATAAAGTATTTACTGAATAAAATTTGTAAAACAAACTTACATTCTACTATCAAATTGAAATCATTAAGTATATTGGAGAATATTAATTCTAAATTATAAGGGAAATCTTAAATAACCACAATTTAATAAAGTACCCTTAAATTAATAAGCATTTCGGCCAAATATGTTTTTCTAAAATGTCAAATATTATGTCAACAAATTACTATCCTTTGCTTAATTTTATATAGTTAGTTTCACTTAATATTTTTGCAAAAATATATACTTTTCAGAAGAAATTTCCGCATCAAATGAAGGTGTATGTTTTCATGAACGAATCAATATTAAAAATAAATAAAAACACTTAAAAAATTATTATATTAAATGAATTCTTTCAGAAGTCTTTATATAGTGTCAATATACATATTATAATAAACATATTATAACATGTTTAAATATACTTCAACTTAAACTTTTCATTAAATACAAGACATACTAGATTGATGCAATATAATATTGTTTTGTCAGTAAATAGCCTACTATCTACAGCTGTATTGCGTAAATGCACATATCTTATCAAAGACAAGTCCGTTAAGAAAATGTTTAATAAGATATGTTTAAAAATACCCTACAGTAAGTTTTAAGCTACTAGTATATCCATAAGATTTGATCAAAGTAATTTACAATGAATATATTAGTTAGATAAATATTATTCGAAAAAGATTTTTCTCAATGTTGATTAGAAAAAAATATATATATTTTAATTTTATGGCACTAAATGTTCTGAAAATCTGCTTACGTGTTTTTGATGAACTGAAACTTTCATTTTGATGTATCATAGCTTAAATATAGTTAAGTGGCAACTTTATAGAATTTACAATATGTAAGATCTACGATGTTATCTACAATTCGTTGTACATTAATAATCTTTGATGTTAAGAAATAAATCATTACATTATTACGATGTGTTTTGGAATTGAAATAATTTTTCGATTGTATCAATGTTAAAAGACAAATTAAGCAAAGATTGATTTAATATAATCTTAAACAAAGACGTCTATTGAATATATTCAATATTTCAAGAAGAAAGAGGAATGACATAAAATATTTTCATATGTTTCACAGAAGAGAAAGTTTTATTCATGTTGAAAACATTTTATACAATTTATATACAACTACAAATATTGAAGTGTCTAAGTTGATATTAAACTGATGCAAATATCTTAGAACATTTCTCCTACACTATTTTTTTTATCATTTTTCAATTTATAATACTATTCTTATCTAACATTTTATAATGCATTGTATCCATATAATGCAATACATCATATGTTTGACAAGGGATTAGTGTCGTATTGGATTATATATGAAAGCAGGGTATATATATGTACCTATTTACACGAATTACATTTCTACACTTAAATTCCAATTGAATAGCATATAATGTTATTTACTTTATTTTTTTCTGAAAATAATGAGATAGTGACATCTTGTTAAAGCTGCATTGCAAATACATTAGCAGAACTATGTTATTCAAATGAATTGAGATAAACAGAAAAAAAGTGTAAAAAAATAAGTTGAAACTTTAGCTTTATGAATCCTTACATGCATTAAGTATATAAGCAGATAATTCTCTATATTAACACGAGGTATGTTCTCTTTCAGCAGAAATGTCTTTCGAACGCATTTTTACATTCGCTAATGAGTAGCACATGCTTTTGACTTCATCATTTTGGATCCAAACTTGTATAAAACTTTCAATCATTTATTCTGTTGTCGTTAAATAAATTTTAGCTAAATAATTTTGACTGACTTTTTAGCCATAAATTCTAATCACGATTCAACTTAGTTCTGGTAAATTAGTAAGCCTATCAAGCATTATTTAAGTTTTATTTTCGCACATAAAATTCTGAACCATTTTCACATTATGACTCCGATCCAAGTAATGTTAAAATATTCTATCAAATATTTCCATAAGTGGAACAGTCTTACGCAATATTTCTAAATTTATTGAAATAATTCATCTTGATTTTATCATAAATTAAAATTCCATTGTCATGTGTTATGAAGAAATCCTAAAGTATTTACCTTGAAGGATGCTTTTTTTAGATTTAATATACTCTTAGAATTTCGCCTTCAATTCTTCTATCTACACTTGATTTGTATCGCAGCAAAAATATTTGATCACTAAAAATCACTTTCTTCCAGTCGTTTAAAATCATTCATCAGTATACTTTGGCCCATGTTAAGGATTTTTCATTACTTTCTGAATTAGAATTATTTTCCTCGGTCTTTTTGCCATACAGCCAATTTCCAGAAGCATTTGCGTTATCATGAAATGCTGTATTCAGCGTATTAATCCAGTAAATACCATCGAAGTTTGTGCTTGTTTTTTTCTTGAATTTATTTTTATTATAGTTTTATCAGTTCAGAGTATTTTTAGTTAGCTTTCATATTTTTCTTTTCTCTTTGAAGACGATGCTACTGTATATTAAATGGTCTTAAAATTTTTGAAACACTAGATTTGTTCTTATCAACAGCTGTAGCTACATCTCAACCAATCATAGAAGAAAGTTCTTATAGACCAATTTTTTTACAACGCTTCCGCTGATTAATATCCGATTTTGAACAAGCAAGAGTAACGCATGTTACATGAAACTCAAAATTTTAATCTAAAAGTGTGACTGAAATATTTCCATATGAATTACCAATGCACTTATACTAGTCAAACAAGCAAATAATAGCCAATGTCAATCCTTCATACTACCTCTTTGTAAACATAATCTTTTTGATATTGAGCAAGACAACATGTCAATTTCGTACAAACTCAGACAAGAAAAATAGGTCAGTCCTAATTAATTCAAACAGATATTTGACTGATAGTCTCATCAAATATTTGACTGATTCGTACGAAAGCTGTTTTTGCTGTTACAGCAAGCATCTTGAGTGCTGGATTCCCTGGATCAATATATCAATACTTCTTAAATATTTATTTGTGATAACTCTGAAGGTAGCTGACCAAGTCTGAGGATACTTTTTATTTGAGTCATGCTTCTAAATTACGAAGATCCACTATTCTTAATTATTATTTATGTAAATATAGGATGAGAACACCACTGGGTGTCCTTCTATATAAGATGTCGTACTTCCGCCCCTTTTTAATATTGAAAGTTGGAAATTTTAAAATCTGGGCATTACTACAACAATATAAACAATTTATTCATTTGTTCTTTCTTGCTTAATTTTTCAATAAATATCATTTTTATTTACATTTATTCTTGATGTAATTGAAAAAAATAGTTGTGTTAACACAATAGTTTCATAGATAAAAACAATAAACAATACACGTGTAAACAAAAGTATTTTCAAATTAAACATTATTTCAATTCAATTCTAGAATTTAAGTGTAAATCAATAAATCAATTTTAAATTATCAATATTTAGAGAAATTGTCATGTTACACCATATCTGATTATTTATTTTAATCATTATTTTGAATTTATGAATCATCAATTTTTTTCACTCACAAAATTTTTATGTTTATTCTGTTGCGTATAAATACAAATATATATATATATATATATATATATATATATATATATATATATATATATATATATATATATATATATATATATATATATATATATATATATATATATATATATATATATATATATATATATATATATATATATATATATATATATATATATATATATATATATATATATATATATATATATATATATATATATATATATATATATATATATATATATACATATATATATATATATATATATATATATATATATATATATATATATATATATATATAAATATATATATGTTGTTATTTATTATTCATGCATGTTCATACATAAATAAATAAAAACCTTAAATGTGGGAAAGGTTATAAAAAATATGGAAAGCTTAACTCTATTATAAAAAATGTTTATATCTAGTTAATAAAATTTATGCAGATAATTCAACCTAAAAAAACAATAAAATATATAACTCCTACAAGTTAGAAACATAAGCAACACATTCTGCACTATATACAATGGCAACTTTAACATTTATATTATGTATTTTCATTTCCTAGACAAACTTTATGAAGTTTCCTTTTGAGTTTCTATTTATTCATAGTAAGTCATAAAGTTGTGAAAAGGAGCAAGATTTGATTAAATATTGTAGTGCTATTTTTTCTACTTTGATTTATTTACAGACATAGGAGGAATTATTTTTCCAATAAAATCAACATCTCAGATAATCCTGAAAATAACAGTACCATAGGAATAAAAGTATTTTGTTAAGGAATATTTATTCTTTACACGTACCAAAACAATCTTGGTTTAAGCTTTATCACCAAGTTCTTTGTCATCAGCTGTAAAAGTTACGTCATTACTATGAAAGTAATATTATATTTAATTTACATGCAAAAATGATTCTATACTCAATTTTAATTAAAGACGAAATAACTGACTATTCTTTGGAAAAGACCATATAAAAATATTTATTATTTAAAGTTCCTCTGTTAAGTAAACTTAAACCATTTCTTAACATTACTAATATTTATTTGCTCATAACTTCCAAAGTATTTATTTGCAAAGTACATCATTAAACTATTGGACTGTTGTCCTGGTCTTTACAGTCTGCGAACTACTCATCAACAAAAGAAAACTTGTCATGCCTATTTTAGACTCATGCTCTATTTCTTTCTAATGAATACGATTGATGAAAATTGACATATAAATGAATCATCATGGAAATAAGTGTCTGTTTTTATAATTGAGGTTCAATTGACACCCCAGCTGAAAGGGTTAAGGCTCTGCTATAGATCCTTGGATATACAGCTATTTCTACTAATTTCATATTCATGAAAATCACCAAACTGCATAAACATTTAGTCATTTTGTCTCCTTCTCGTTTCATTTAGGGATCGTATTATTTTGCTTTTATTATATAGATACACACAGAGAGAGATTAAAGAAATATATTTATCTAAATTTTCATTAGATAAATGTCTAACCATAAACTCAACTCAAGTTTTCATAAATATTATTAATTTGCGGACTATGGTAAGATTTCAAGAAGATAACACAAATTTGTTAAACATCATCGTTATTGAAAATCCTACTTCTTGTTTACTTGAAATATGTTTTCATAATTTTACTGTGAATTAGAACTCCCCAATAAATAAATAACTTATTGTGAAGAACACAAATTATCATGAAGAAATTTCTCCTAAATATGAAGACATATTCCCATTGACAATTAATATTTCCAACCATAATGGCGAATAAAGTTACAATGTGACATAATTGAATAGTCTCTATGCAAAACTTTATATAAAAATTAGACTCTATTGAATTATTGATTGAAGGGAGGAAGATGTATTTGAACAATGAATAATTGAAACGACTTTCCTGTCTTAAGTGCCGCATTGTCTAGTTTTATTCCAAATACTTTTCGTCAACTTTCGTTTCCTGTTATTTTGCATATGTATGTGTTGATCAATACTAAGCTTATCTGGATAAAATTAAATTAATAACTGTGTATTTTTATTGAAATTCATCACTAACCATGACAAGCTGAGGACCATGACTAGCCTTCATGCAACGTCAGTCTGCATGCATTTACTTCATTCGTTGGGGCTTAAAATTTTACATTTTTATAGAATACGTGTTGAAACTGTCAGATTATTTTCAGGTATCTATTTTAAGATGTTTAATAATTTTTCTCTGCAAAATATTGATTATTTTTATTTATTATGAAATCATTGGGAAATATTATTACAAATATAATTATTGATGTTTTGGTTGGTGAATTAGGATTAATATATATAGAAAAACTATTTTTATTAAATTTTTATCATCCACGCACAATAAGTTATTTTGAATTTATGGGTATGAAATCTGAAAAATATGTTGAATGATTAGGGTTACAGAGGAGAAGTAGAAATTTAAATATTGTTCAACACCCATATCTTGCACCAAAATTTGGCGAGCACATATTTGAGGATTTGACTTCATTACAATTCGAGACTCAGATGATCATCACCTAATCTTAGCTATAAGCACACTGTAAAATTAATTTTAATTTTTTTATTTTTGAATTTAAATATTTAATATAAAAATTAAGATTAAATATCAAAAATTGTGATAATTTATACAAGAAATTAAGAAAATAAAAAACACGTAAATTTACGTTAAAGGTGTAACGAAATGTCAGTGTCTGAAATTTAATTCCTTTTATGGCATTCACAATTTTATCGATGAATTAAACTCAATTTTTTTTCATATTTAATTTAAATTTAAATTTATGTAGATATTAAATTAAATTTTGCTTAAAAATCTCCTTTAATTTTTAAATTAGTTAAATTAAACCAATTTCCTATACATTTAATTAAATAATTAAAAAATATATGTTACTAATTCTTCGTCACACATATTTATCGAAGATAAAATACAACGATATCTTCAAACTTTTCAACTACTTCGTAGATAGATACTTCATGTCAATTTTTCTTAAAATTTAGGTTATGGATTATTATCTGAAAAGTTATGGATTATTTGTTAAAATCTTACGTTTTTCTGTGAAAACAAATACTAATATTAAGAAATAATGTCTTTTACAAAACATTTAATCCTACATTTGATAAAAAAAAAATAATTAAACCTATGCATAATAGATAGTGTAAATATTACTTCTGTATTCTAGCGCTTATACAAAGTTGTTGTAGTAAGTATACAATTATGAATTAATATTTAATTTGTCAGTAATTGTTGCTTTCATTCAATTCCTTGCTTTTAATTTAAATTCTTAAAATCGATATTAATTTACAAGGCTTATTGAACATATCCAATTAATTAAATAAATGAAAGATTTAATGTGACTATTATTGATACTAAAATATATATATTCTAGTATTGTTAACATGAAAGAGCACTATGCATTGTCAATTCTTAAAATGAAAAATATTCTCAGGTAATGAATTTAACCTTATTCAAACTGAGTTTAGGTTCTGACTTAAGAGATGAATCACATATATTGATTACAAGCGAATAAAATTATTAAACCTTAATATATCACCTTAATATTAATATAACAGGAAAAAATTAATTTTAATAAAGAAATTTATTTTTAAATTTTAAATTATTATTAACAAATTTTCTAATGAAGATATAACTGCTTATTAAAAAAATTACTCTTGATTATCATATAAGAAATGATTACAAGTTATTCTCACATAAAATTTTTCCCCATTTTGAAAAAATACTTTTTTCATATTTTTTATTTTAGAAATTTAATCAACTCTAATTATTGAATACTTTTTTCTCTAATGTATATACTTATGAATACTTGATAATGAAAAATGCACAAATAAAACTTCTTAACAAATAATTTCAATTAAAAATAAAATATTTTACTGTTTTTCCTTTTTAATAGAAATTATTTGTTACGAAATGATTTCTATTAATAAAGTAAAATATAGTAATTATCTAATAAAAATATAATAATAATAAAATAATTTTCGAAGTAAAATATAAAAATTTTTCAAACTCTGATATTATATTGCAAAATAAGGTGCTGGATCTCTTATATTTAGTCGCATTAGCCACTGTTTGAAAACTCTTCCAACAATATGTTTTAACTGGTTTTATTTTGTGTACAACCCCCATTCATTGCGCACGGGCATGTGGCGTATGTCCCGTGCCATGGGGGCGAAGCAAGTGCTCGACGAAACACGCAGACGAAAACTTCTCGCGGTAAAGAGCGGTAGCCGAAAAGCGTTCTTCTGATAAGGACCCTCGAGAAATATCTGATGAAGCGGAAAAAAAGTGATTCTTTATATTGACACTTCCAAAGAAGAAATAATTAAGCATTCAGCGGGCGTGATAAAAATTTATTAATATTCCGAGCATTCTGTGCTAAACAGGTAAGTGATTCTTTTTTTATGATTTTTATAATTTTCTTAGATAACTGTTAGAGAGAAATAGATGGAGGCTTATTAGAAAAAGAGTGTCTGTCATTGCGTAAGTTTAATTTATACTTTTGGGAAGAACCTAAAACTCTTGATTCTCCACTTCACTTACAGAACTGAGGACAATTTTAAGCACCTTGCTTTTTATTGTGTCCCTTTTTAACGTATATTATATGCATTATAATGCTAGAAACTTTTTTAACTGTTCAAAATTTCACTGAATAATTGCATATGTGATACATGCCAAATACAAAATTATATTAAATGTAAGACTTTTATGTTGGTTGATTTTATAAATTGTATATTTTTAAACCTTTTGATTCCACAAAAAAGAAGGTATTTTTTATTTAATTACTCTTTTATAATTGTCTTAGTATTTATAAAAACTTTTTGACTTGAAATTTTTTTAAATTCTTTATTGTATGTTATAAGAATTTCATAATTATAAATAAATTTCAATCAGCTTTTGCCGCAAAAGTTGCATCAAGCTTGGTAAAGTAAAATATCGAAATAATATTTAAAAATTACCTTTTTTAACTTATTTGTTTTTATTTCCGTGAAATTTATTTTCGCTTTTAAGTTCAAAATTTTATGAAGTTAGTTTTATAGTAGATAAAAATATTGCTAGTATTCTCTGATGTACATATGTTATTTTTTAAATGTACTTTTGAAATATAACCTGTTGCAATGTTGTATAAAATTATAAATTTTATAGGGGCAAAGAAGTTTTATTGAAAGGTATATTAAATATAGCAACAAGAAGTTAATATTTTGATTTAAAGAAAGAATATAATATGTAAGAAAGTATAAAGAAAAAGTAATTGAGCAATAAATCAATTATAACAGTTAAATTGTCCAATCTGCATTTTAATGTATTACTAAACATCATTAGTCAACTTTCACTCTATTTACTATTTTATAAATTCTCATTCTTAAGCGTTTTTGAATTTACAAATTTCCTGTCACTGTTAAAGCAAAATATTCTTTTGATGTTTAATTATTTTTTAATAATATGCATTTGGGTATGATTAATGCTTAATTATATAAATTAATTTGTGAATTTAAATGCTTCTTATTTAATTTCAATTTAAACAAAAATACGATAATATATGTTTTTGCCCATATGTTGAAGTTGAATTTGAGCTATTTTTTCATGAAATAGTTTTACTCGTATTTTGTAAGTAAATAATTTTTCTTATAGTTAAAAAAATTAATAAGCATATTCTTAAGCATTCATTACTTGTTGTTGTTTTCTCCTCAATCTTGCTATTTCAGTAATCATTTACAATAACCCTTTGATCTGATATGTTTTCTTCTTAAAGCAATTTTTCTAATCAATAAATTATTTTTTAATATTTATAATTTATTGTGTATTTTTATGAAAACATTTCATTTCCAACTTTTAAGTAAAATTAGTTTTAATATCTCATTCTTTGTACAAACAAGCCAAAAGTATAAAGTTAGTAATGATTAGAAAGTATTAGTAAAATGCTTTATAAAACATTGGACGATTTTTCTAAGACAATAGCATTTGCTTAAAAATGCAAAAAAGTACGAACTTTTGTAAAATTATATTGACTCTAGTGTTATAGAACATTATAATAATTTTGAAATCTTAAAATTACTGTGCTGAATAATGTACCACGTTAAATGAATTATATACTTCATGTTATTCATGAGTAAAAAACAAGAATAAGGATCTGAACTATTTGCAAGGTATGTCATTATTGACATTACTAGTCAACGAGATAGTAATGTATATGGATACACTTATTAGTTTCTTCTGTCAAATAATAAGTAGGAGCTTAATAACATAAGATTATTGAAAATATTGTGAGAGAAATATCCTAAGAATATATAATATCATAAATACAACATTACATTTTGAAAATTAATGTAAACGCATCAGTACTTATTATATTTTCCAAACGAACCATTTTATTATTATCTTATAACTTATTTCTTAAATATAAAAAAAAACTTAATTTCTTTTATCAATGATATTATAATAAAAATCGTTTACATTTAATTCGGGAGTTCAATTTTGAAATAAATTATTTCTTTTCCGAAATGTATAATATAACTATATACATATGTTAGGTCATATGTATTCCTCAAATTTAGAGAGATTTCAAACATTTTCCTCCAATTTATTATAAATAAACCACACAATTTGCCAATCACCTATCAAAACTGTGAATAGGACTTTAATAGATTATCCTGTTGCGTATATTAGAGATTTTTAAAACACAAAAGCAACGAAACTTTCTTGCCGTGAATACATTTTATTAACAAGCAATTACTTTGTTTTCATTTCATTGATCAGGGAAAACTATTCTGCCTTATATTTAGAATAAAGTGATTTAAATTTTTAATTGGAGAGTATCGTAGTTATAAACTTCCTCAAGCAATTAAGATTTTTAATTATGATTTATCTTTCTAATTTTAGTAAGCAAATTAAAATTGGAATTTGTTAAAAAGTTTTTAAAAATATATTATTTAAGATGCATTACAAAAGTATTAATAAAACCTATTATTGAAGTTAAGCGGAAATACATGAATAGAAAAATTACTAGTAGTACTCAAATATTACAATTTACCATGAAATTTATAATATTAATCCTTATAAAAACAATGTAAATATATTCCCGATAGTGAACTTGTAATTTTTAAATTAACTGAAGAGATATAAAATACCAAATATAATGAAATTCTAGAAGTATAAAAGTTGAATTAGAGGAAATGAAATTATAGAAGTATTGAATAATGAAATTCTAGAAATATTCTCTTAAAGTTGGTAAGGAGAAAAGTCATGATTTGCATTAAGATAATTTTAGACATACTTTTTCTCTTATAATTGCAAATTCATTTCACATATGTAAGATAGAATGAGTAATTTTTAACCAAATGGAGAAAATAAGCCATAAAAGTCATAAGAAGAAAAGCGAAAAAATAATTAAACATGAATGGATGTAATCAGAAAAAAAAGATTGTTAAGCGAATGGGATTCTTTCTGATTGAATTGGTTGGAATATGTATATTTAATGAAACATTTTAGTTCCAATCGTGAGTTAAAGTTTATTGTTTTCAGTGCTTTATAACATATAGTCGTAATGTTTTAAAAATTTTATTTTTTAAATTTGTTTTTAAGGTACGATAACAATTTTTCATACAAAATTAAACAGTTCGGAAATTTTATTTGAGAAATATTAAATAATTGAAACTTAACTGTTTTTACAGGAAAATATTAAAATCCATATTTAAAGAAAAATATTAGAATTTTTATATAATATTGCACATTAAAGGTATTGGATCATATATTATATGAATGTGATGATACTTTATTTTGCACTATACATTTTTAAGAAGCTATTGTTTTTTTGTTATTATATAAAGCATTTCTTGTCATTTACATGTCTGGAAGGGTATGTGAAGTGAATAAAATACAAAACTGTTGAAATATTTTTCAAGTCCAGCTTGGGCATTTAAATTCACATATTACACAGTTGATTAAAATCATAGAATAGAATATTACGCAAGTATACCATCTGTAGAATTAATGTTATAGTCACTGACAAAACTAGTTTTATATCTTAAAGAAAAAAACAAAACTCTTCTAATGATTATGAAATTTCGAGTTTTTAAGTACGCTCTAACTGTTGCTTATGTCAATATAGAAGTAGAGGATGCAAAAAATTATATATTTTTTTAATAATTGCATTTATAAGTTAACTTTACATTACAGAAAATGTATAGATTGTAGTATCAAAAAATTTATTAATACAATACTAATATAGTAGCTGTTTTATTTAATTTATTTTTTATTTTAATCAATTATAATACACATAACTAAATATATATCATATCAGCTATAGTAGCAAACATATTTGATTTTAAATTGCACTTGATATAAGAAATTTATTCTGTCAGACTTACAGACACTTTCTAGTTGGATATTAATCTTCAGAACGACGGTCCTAAGTTCAATTACAATCACCATCCTTATACTACGGAAGTTATATCTACATATATCAGGATTGTTTCTTGAGAGATTTCCCGCTTTTCTTCTTTTTGATACATAAACGGTTCCATTATATATGAAAAACTCATTCCAGAAAAGGATTTACTCACTTGATTAAAAAAACCTTGTGATAGTCTTAAGCTGCTAAATGGTATGCAATTCTTTGTCACATTACACTGGTCTACAAAACACAAGCATTAATCTTAATTTTAAGTAATAACCATGAAGTTTCAGAAAAAGGGTTTTTTGCGATCAATACAACGATTCAGTAAAAAAGGCCATGTGTATGCAAATATTAAAAATAAAAGTTACATGTGATGTAGTTTACATGTGATGATATAACTGGTGCAACTGACATATGTATATCCAGATCACAATAAGAGGAAAGATGGAAACACAAGTAAAGGCATTTTCTACAAGTGCAAAAGATTAATTTCGTGAAATATGACAAGAACAATTCCTCTCATCTGTTCAACCTCAAGCTGGAAGAATAATCGGAAAGCTGGATGGGGAGGTGCAGTGTGACCAGTATTGCCAAAATTTATGGGATCAACAAAAGTGTCTTTTCGCTTGCTTGAAATACCTTCCAAAGTAAAAGTAAAATTGTTAGGAATGTTGTTGGTAGAGCCGAATCAGGAAAACAAATGCAGTGGATTACCAATATATCAGACTGCAGACGAAATGAGACAGAAACCAAGGAACGAGCTTAGCAAAATATTGCTTAACAACTGTGTACAGCCAAATGTAGAATATTTGCTGTTCATTGTGTCCAGACGCAGTTAAGAAGTAACTGATCAGTCCAAAATTATGATCACCCTTTCTTTTCAAATACTAACAAACTACACTACTGTTTAAAGTTTTTCTAGGAGCATGAAAACTAAACATCTCATCATTTAATGTGTGTCGTGCTTAAGGCTAATACTTGTTTCAGTAATACAAACGATTCTAAATGCCATTTGATTTGGAGAAAGTTCAATGCACGGTATAATCCCTGCCTATAAAAGTTTTAAAGGGATCCTTACAGTGGTAGTAGAGTTGTTATCTGAGGAGGGATATTGCTAAACGGACGGACTCAGCTCTAAATTTTCAACAATAGTAGAGCAAGCCGAGTTCATTATTCTAATTAAGTGATCCTTCCCCATGTGTGTTAGTTCTGAGGTGCCATTGCAACATACTTCGTTTTTATACATGACACTGCACAGGCACAGGGAATTCTTGCTGTATAGCAGTTATTGAAAAAGAAACATATCACTAGAATGGATTAGCTAGCGTACATTTATGATTCAAATCCCAAAGAACATGTGTGGGATATTCTGGGGAAATGTCTTAAATATCGATTATATTCTGCGAGAAACACACATCAAGTGAAGCAGGAATTGATTGAGTAATACACATTCCTTTCTCAAGAATTGCTGGTCAATCTGGTCCTAAGTATAGAAAGATAGTGGAAGATATTGAAATAAAGAAAATTGCATATTCCAGACTACGGAGTATCTGCTTGCTGTTCCTTCTCTTCAGTTCTAGTGGCTCAGTAGATTTACGCCGCTTCCCTTAATTTCAGCAAAGTGAAGCATCATTTGCCGCGGGCAGAGATTTGGAGGGTGACTATGACATGCTCCTCTTCACTGGGTTGCTGGAACTCCGTGGGTTGAGGACGTGTCCACGTTTATGTGTGATGTCCAAAGTCTTTCCACTGGTGTGGCATGGAAGTGGAGAGAAGAGTGCCAGCTCATGTGTGACCTCATCACCTGACCGTGGTTCAAAATTACGAGGCACCTGGTGATGGGCGAGTATTCCAAACTTGTTAACCTAATGGTACAGTTTGAGGCTCGCCTGCACCGCTATGTATGTATCTATGTACTTCCTCTTGTAACAGACAATTATGTCATATTATACAATAAGTTAGTTAAATCCAATTTTGATTAATTCCATAGTGTACCCCTTGTATTTATTTTAGCAAAATCTACTTTCATTATCGCTTAAGAATAAAATGCTGACTTTCATGTGAGTTTTCATGTCTCTCAAATGATTTTGCAAAAGAAGAAATTTGACAAAAACATATTTAATTAAGTTTTGCACACCAATATGTTTCCCATCACCTTTTCCATAATTTTAAGAAATCAAGATGCACATTGTACGTTCAATTTGCCATTATGCCCTACAAAATAATATCAGAAAACATTCGTCTATATTTTTCTATACTTTTTCATCAAGATTTATATATATATATATATATATATATATATATATATATATATATATATATATATATATATATATATATATATATATATATATACATATATGTATATATATATATATATATATATATATATATATATATATATATATATATATATATATATATATATATATATATATATATATATATATATATATATATATATATATATATATATATATATATATATATATATATATATATAAACCTCTCGAAGATTTTCTGGAATTAATTAATTAGATAGCATTAAGACCATGTCCTTCACATTGTATTCTCACTGCAAGTCAGCAACTTCAAACTGCAACTCTCAAGTTCTGTAACAATATCGGCACAAGTACTTAGTTAAAATTTCATTTAACTAACATAATTGCTTGTAGAAAGTAGTTATATTAATTCGCATGGTTTAAATTTCCGTGAATGCATGTATTTAAACATAATATATATGTTTAAAATACAAACAAATACGAATTTCTTATATAGAAAAATTTTTTTCCAACAGAAATATTTCCTTTTCATTAGTCAAGAACCAAGTGATTTACGATTAAATTTATTTTCTGTAATAAAACTTAGCATTTTTACCGTCTTTCTCAGTATTCTGTTTATTTCAAAATGGTTTATTCAAAATGATTCCAAAGTTTCATTTCAAAACGTTGAAAAATGCTTTTATCATTCAAAACGTAAAATTGTTAAAATATTACATACACATTTATATTCTGTGAATGACCACATAAATTCATTCAATTTCTTATGAATTTCAAGATTACAATAGAAAAACTTAAGAATATTAAATGTTGTATGGTCAACACACTTACCTTATATTAAAAAAGAATCCATCAAAACATCTGGTTTGATTGACAGTTAAATGGATTTTCTTCCAAATCAATGGAAGGAGGTGTCAAAATTCTAGTGTATTCGAAAGCACTTTTTCCAAACGTTTTTATTTAAAACGAAAATATCATATTTGAGATGATTGACAAACACAATATATCAAAGAGAGAAATATTTTTAGTTTTTCACTTTATGATTGATTACCAGCAGAGCTAGATTTTTTTTCATGATATACCGTAAAAATGCTAAACTTCGTTCCTTTCCATTTTACTTTGTTAAAATTTTAAACTAATAGAAATATATTATGATGGTTTTCATATAAGAAGTTATTTTTAATCATTTAATTTGACATTATAATTATATTAAGGAATTAATTAATTAATAATTTTACTTTTAAACACTATAAAAATCCTATTTGTGTTTAATTTATAAACCTGTTTTTGATTTGTTTAATGATGCAGTATCCAGAGCGTTAAAATATTTGTGAAAAATATTGCAACATCTTAAAATTATATGTTCATATTAAAAAAATTTGTCTAATTGTTCCTTTAAATTTTCCCAGCAGTGTACTTTTTATAATTGACACAAAGATCAATTTGAACTATAATTCAATACATATTCTTCATTGCTGAATTAATAAAAATTTGTCATTTAATAAAATAAGTGTAGCATTCTTTTTGGTATCATATTAAGGAAATCATTTATAACAACAGAAACCTTAAATACACTTAAATGTCAAGCAACTTTCTAAACTACAAAAAATATTTGTTAAATCTATTAATATGAATATAATTTAAATTTTTGAAACTATAAATATTTCGGAAAAGAACTCTTTATAGCTTAGTAACAAAGCGTCACAATGTTTCCGGTAATTATCTTCAGAGGAATCCTAATTAAATTTTTGAAAGAGGTTATTTCTGTGTATAGGATGTGTATACTATTTTCTGTATGCAAACTTGCTGCAATAGGATTTTTTGATACACTAGTACCCTCGTTTTGCAATACATAAATGACAATCATCATTTTTACAGAAAACTTCAAGAAAAAAAATGTGAATAAACTGATGAATATGCTAAGAAATGACTTATATGTAAACTAATGAATTTACCATATTAAATATGCAGTGTTTTTCAGATAAATCTATAACCTTTAACTCCATTGAAGAATGTTGCAGAAATTTTAATTAATATGTAACTATTTATAGGATAGTACATGTAAAACTTAAATTACTACATTATTTCAAGTAAAAAAATAATTTAAACAATTTAATCAATAGAGTTGGTTAATTGGAAGATTGTAGGAAGATGAACTGTTCAATAATAAAAAGATTAAGATAGTTATAGTTACTTAAGCCACAAATTCTAGAAAAAAATACAGTTTATTGCCCTTACAGCTTAAACTCATATTTATATTTTCCTTTTTGAATGACATGTCATTTAGAAAAAATGGCAATTACAATAAATTATCATGCATGCTTTTGTGTACACCAGCATTTAATTTAACCTGATAATAAACCAAGTGTAAGTTTTATTTCATTTATTAAATTTTAAATACTTTATTAATCTTTTGTTGGCATATACTGAACTGGTATTAGACAGAAATCTATGGCTTAGTTCAAACTGTCGTATTGTGGTCAATTTTACCCTATTTAATTCTTACTTACATTTTTATTTGCAATATATATTTTTATTTTAAATTACCTAAACTCCAGATATATATTTCAGTTTCATTGTCACCTCGTCAGTCATTGGTATTTACACACATCATTTAAGCAAAAATGTAACAGGAACCTCAATATTTTAACAATTCTACTGATGTTTAAAAATTTTAAAAATATAATGATGCTAATCTTCAATTACACAACAGTATTAATGGCTATTATAGATCCTCTATTTCAGATTCAATCTAGTTGTATCTATAAATAATTTTGTATCAAAAACATCACTAAATCAAATTTCTTAATTTTTTTAAGAATATCTTAATTTAACTAAAATATATAACTAATAAAATATAAATGTTTAATAATAGATGAAATAGATTTATTTTTTCAAATACATATTAATTTAAAATATAAACTAGAATGATACGTTATGCGAATAAAATAAATAGAACTTGAAATTATCAAATCAAACTTCAATATAATTTTTTATGCAAAAAATAAAAAAAGTTTAAATATTTTTATTAACATGATTCATTTGAAACTATATAGCACAGAAGAATTACTTGAAGACCTTAAACTGGATTCAATTTGTAGAGTTTCATACATTAAAATTAATGAATGAACTAGGAATCAGTAAACTATTAGAATCGTAATATTATTAATATATTCAAAATTAAATTTGAGGAAATAATGCGCAGTGATCGGGGGATATTCACATATTGTAAGTAATTGAAAACAATTAAATTTTGTAGAAATTAAAAAGGAATTTTAGTTTTCACTTCTTCTAGCAGACAATGTTCGAATCTTATTCGATGATCCACATACTGCTGTCTTAATAAATATTTAATTAGAAACCTCATATTATAACTGACACATCGCCCTAAGTACAAATTATGCTACCTGCTATCAATACAAATTTCATAACATCGCCGAGGTAACGATTAGAAGTTGCGTCCTTCTGAAACGTGCTTCGCATTCCGTCATATACTGGTTATGTTACTAGATCAAGATACCAACTACCAATTATTCGTGACTTTCGGAAACATTTTCGAAGTAAACATCCAGAGCGAACATACTTACTACTAATCAAAATGATAGGGAGTCAAACAGTAGAAGCATTATTATGATTTCCACAGAATATTGTACAACGATGGATATGTATTTATGTAATTAGATTTTCTTTCTTTTTTTTGAAATAGTAAAGTTATAAATAAAATATGTTAGCGAATTTCGCTTTATATTGACACTATAAGGATATAATTTTAAATTTACTTCTCTTTTTCTTGACTCTTATAATTCTGGTCACAAAGTTTCTACAAAATATTTGTCAATTATTTATTAGAGATTTTAATTACTTAATATGTATTTTTAAAAATCAGGAATATGTAATATTATGAAGAAATTACAATACGAAAATTAAATGAAGAAAAAAAATTTGCAACAAACTTGTGGTGCTATCAAATTTTCAATAAAATACCCAATAAATCGATAGATAAGAACTCAATGATAAATATATAATAAATTCATTCAATAATATAAAAAAGTTTAATTTCAAAATACTAATGTTTTTGTCTGTTGTTTAACATGATATTGCTTCATTTATTTCAATAAAATTCCAATTTCAAGATTCAATACAATTTATTCCTTTGTGAATCGAGCTTGTCTTCAAAGCTATTGTTATTTATAATTGCAGCTTCTTAACAGAAAAACAGAAACAAAATACTTATTCAAATTCCTAGATTATAACTAGGTATAGTTATTGAGCCAAATACTGATTTAATCTCCATTGGGACAGTAATATTTCTAATACATTTTCTTTATATAAACTTATAATAGATAAAAACAAATAATATTTTTCCTCAGAATGTAGTTAATATTTTAATTGTCCTTCTTTTATTCTTTTTTTTCATGTAATATCTTAAGGTTTTAAAGCAACATTCTCTCTTCTTATGTACATTCAGTAGGAAATATTTGTTCAGAAAATGTTTTTGATGAAAATTATACATCGCTAGCTTCAAATTATGCATAGTTTTTTGAATGATTTAAAGTTAAGTCATGATTGAAAGGAAGGATTGGATATAAATTTTTTGCCAAAAATATTTCAAATTAGTAACAGATATTTTGATATATATTTTTTTCCTCGTGATCAGTTTACATAATTTTCAATGCTTAACATAATTTTATTAAAAACATTAATTTTATTATGATGATTGGGTATATTATTCATGTAATAATTTCAAATTAATAAACAAAACAATTTTTTAAAAGTGAAACAATTATCTTTTGAACATATCTAGTTTGTAAAATATAAAATATATATACCTTCAAATATATTTATGTTTTAGGAATTTTAACATATTTTCTATATTATTCATATATCTTAGCTTAGTAAATAAAAAGTAGATTTTATTTTTTTAAAAAAATGTAAAAATTATTAGTGAAATTAAATTCTACAATTAAAGTTCTGGTTGATTTTATTTAAATTTATTTTATGAAACATTTATTTATTATATTGTTATTTTTTATTAACGTTGTTCAAAATTATTAAATTTCAAATACAGTTTGAAAATTTAAAGTCTTAAACTTCCAATTGACAGTGTATCGAATTCCAATTGTTGTTTGCTTTGTCAATTATCATTGAATTCGCTAAAAATTACACTTATTCATAAATAAGTTCATAGTTGACAACAGTATTTAAAATTTTAAAAATGTTTCTTTATGTATCTTATCCTATATATATATTTATTTATTTATTTAATATATATATTTATTATATATTTTTATATATATATATATATATATATATATATATATATATATATATATATATATATATATATATATATATATATATATATATATATATATATATATAGAATGTGCAAGAATGCAAGAAAACTTATGAATTTTTGGGACATTAAAAGGAACTTTTTAAAAGTGTAACATTTAGTTCCGCTTAATTTAAGGGTTGATAAGTTATTTCACCCAATATAATTTCAGCTCAAAAACTGAACAAAAATAAATGCAATCTCTTAGCAACTGTCATCATTAATCATTCTATCACGTGTTGCTTGAGAACGTGCCACAGGGAAAAAAATGAAATCCCGTTCGCTTATCAAGTTGGCCAATGTGTCACAAGTTTAGGTCAATAGGTTTTGTTAGAAACAGAAAGTTAAACGCGTGATTTGAAATTGCAGATCACTTAATTTATCTTTGTTTAATTAAACGTTTGGTCTCCGATACATTAAATGCATAAGGGATTTAAACAGTTTAAATTATTTATGAGACATTCACACTGAAAAAAACAACAAAATAACATGAATTAATTTGCATTATTTGCTAGTTTAATTTACAGGTTTTTTGACACTTGCAAGAATTATATTATTATAGTTTTATCCAAAGTAAAACCCGTAACATATTTTAAGGAATGCAGTTATTTTGAAATCAAATACGAATTATTTGTTATCAAAATTTAGTTGAGCGTAATATAAGTTCTGAAATTATAATCAACTGTATACATGGATTGTGGTACAGTTGCAAAATTTTTATTATATAATTAAAATGAATGCATGAGCTCCAGTGGCTCAGTAGCTTCATGCAGCTTCCCGTAAGCTCAGCAAAGTGAAGCATCATTTGCCGCGGGCAGTGGTTGGGAGGGTGACCACAGCGTACTCTCCTTCACTGGGTTGCTGGAACTCCGCGGGTTGGGGACGTTTCCACGTTAATATCTGACGTCCAAAGTCCTTCCGCTGGTGTGGCGTGGATATGGAGAGGAGGGTGCCAGCTCGGGTGTGGCCTCGTCACTTGACCGTGGTTCAAAATTACGAGGCACCTTAAAAAGAGCAAAGTTATACTTTCACCTACGTGGTGCTCTGTTCCAAACGAAATACGCTCTCTATTGACTTAATTCGCACATCCAAAGGCATAGCGAGCTTGGCTTGTCCAAGTGTCATAAGCAACAACAACAAAATAAATGCATTCAATGAAAACTACTGAAATTAATTTTCGCATATACTTTACGAATTTAATACTCTTGTGGGTATTTAGGAATATCAGAGAAATACATCGTATGACTTTTTATCATAACGAACTTATGAATATTTTTTTAATTTCTTAAATTAATTACACAATTAAATCAAATTATAAAACATTGTGAAATCAATATGATTTGTAAAATTCCAAAAGAAATACATTTTTAATTTAAATGTAGATTTCAGTGATATGAATATGAATTTTTATTATGATTGTTTTCTGGATAAATTTATGTAAATTTCGTTTTAAGCTAAATTTTTCCTTCGCGCATGTTACTGAATATAATACAAACATTACTTTAAGATATTTGTAATATTTTCATGAAACATTTTCCTGTAAGTCCTTAATAAATGTGCTTCTGCAATATTTGGATAATTAAATCATTTAAGAATACTTTCAACTGCTGTGTTCCCAATTTCATTTTTAGTTGAGAATTTAGTAAAACTCAATATATAGTAAGTTTGCATTTTATGTTGCTTTGCCCAACAAAATGGCAAGGAAATATTTTATTTTTATTTCTTTTTTTTGTAAACTTAGTTGAGATTGCGTATAGTTTCTTAACTATACCAACTGCATCTAACTATATACATTTTTCAACAATACAATCTTACGCAAATCCTTATTTCATTTTAATCAAATCAGAATTCTAAGCGGTATAACCTTTTATTTGTAAATTTTCTCCTTTTTTCCAATGTAATCATGTATTGCTATACATGACAATAAATTGTCATTTCCTAAAGTTCAACAAATAGTCGTAAATTGTAATTCTAATTCAGGTATTGTTATTTAATTTTATAACATATATATACAAAATAAAAAATAACAAATATTTATTTTATAAAATAATTTCACAAACTATTTAAACCATATGAAACTTAACACAAAAACAAAAATAATAATAATAATAATAATGGCTTGACATTAATTTTTAAATGATTGTTATTCGGGTATATATATTAAACATGTTACAGATGTGTGAAACATAAAAATATTTTCAATTCTTAACGAAGACTATTACATTAAAATAAATATTTAAACTTTTGTTGAATAAAACATTTCAATTTTTTCCTTACTTCAATTTCAATGAATGCTTGAGAATCTTCTTTTACAAGTTGCAATATAATTTCTTTCCTCGTCTTAGAAAACAAGCTTTTTAAAATTGCAGTCGATATACCATGCTATAAGTAAATTAAAAGGAAAGACAGATTTTTAAATTATAAAAGATAATTTAAATAAAGACTAGCAAATTTAATTAAACATCAAGCTTTATCAAAACGGTAAGTTTATTATAATTACATTTTTCTTCTTGTTATATAAATATTTAATTTTCCCTGTTCATCTAAGTTTAGTTATGAATTTCACTGCCTTTTTAAGTTCATTTTTATTATAGAAATCATGAAATGGGAGTATACTATTGATATATATGTGATTAATTTTGGAAATGAACTAAAATAAAGGAAATATTTGTGCTTCTTCTTCCCAAAATTTGGTATTTATAACAATTGTTCTACCTGATATATGTTTATAGGCTCTTACGCCTTGAAAACTATAATGCAAATGTTTGTTAAACAAATAAACTATCAAATAAGGGTTACGTTTTCTATTCAACAGCGAAATGTTAAAATATTCTTAGAAGCTTGAATAGTTAATAAAGGCAAACATACATACAGATGCTAATTCTTTCAGTTTCTTTTCTTCTCCTCTATGCCTATGAAACTGCGTATTCTTTCATAAATATCTACTAAATCCGTCCTTATTTGTATATGCTAGACCAATTAATGAATCTGAAATCTTGATGTCTCTGAAAACTAGAAATTATAATAGTACTTGATTGATAAAAAGTTAAACTTTTAACTATCCCATAACATAGAATTAACGTAATAAAATTATTGAATTTCTGAGTTGATTAAATCTATATTGAAGAGAAAATTATAACTAGAATTTATTAGTAAATTTATTTCAGTCCTTCGGAATCTCTGATTGGTCTAAATAACTTATAAACTATTTTAATTTAAATGTTTTATATGCAGGACAGATAAAAATTCCTTTTTTACTGTAATAAGATCGAAAATTTCCTGTAACATCAAAAAATATTATAAGTTTGTCATACTATATTATTTCTCACTAATGGTTTAAATTCGCCTGTTCAAAAGAATCCGCCCACGATTTGAGGAAGAATGTTGCATTGTGCATTGTGTCTTCATACTTTTTTGTACAGCTGTTTTTTTAACATATTGATCATAATTATTTTCTTCAAGGAAAATTTGTAGAATACCATTTTTTGTATTTATTTCATTCATTTTTCTATGAATTTCTTAGTTTTCTTAGTTTCATTTTTATAATATTTTTCATATTATTCTCAAATCATTTAAAAGTTTTAAATCTTAATTTTTTTCCTCTGAAATATATTCAAATCATTTTTTCTGCTCTAAATATAGATTAAAAGGTGAAAATAATTTTATAAAACTCTTTAACGTGTAAAGTTGGATTATTGAATATGTATAAGGCAATTTTAGAACTAAAAGTCACCAATTAATGTTTTCATTCAAGAGGACTGATAGAATTTAGTTTTAAATCTTTTACAGATGACGTTATATTAAATGAAAAAAATATTCGAAGAATATTCTATCATGTTAAAAAGTGTTTTTAAATACAGTAAATATACATTTGGTAATGTTTAGTAAATTAAATAGAATGCGGATTTAAAAAAAAGCACTAAAATGTTTTATTTGTGATTGTAATGCAAATAACTCATGCATTCGTATAGAAAAGAATTTTAAGAAATTATGTTGCAAGCTAGTTTTACCTAAAATCACAGTTTTATGCACTGCGATTAATGTACGTACCATGCAAATTTCGCTATAACAGTTCTTTTAATATGTACTGCACAACTCGTGCCAAAAAATGATTTACTAATACAAAAAATAACCTCTGTAGAATACATACCCTGTACGAAATTCAAGTTAGTTTATGATAAAATTTAACTTATATATATATATATATATATATATATATATATATATATATATATATATATATATATATATATATATATATATATATATATATATATATATATATATATATATATATATATATATATATATATATATATATATATATATATATATATATATATATATATATATGAATATATTTGTGTATGAAATTAAGCAAGAAATTGTTACATGGAAACTGAAAATTATATGTAGATTTTTGGTATAGTTTTCCTCAAACGAAAAATAAAACTGTCTTCAAAAATATTTTATACTTAAATAGCTATTTTATACTCGTGTTACATAAACCGACTAAAATACTTTATGAATATTTAAACTCAAAATCAAGTTCTGAGAATTATTCTTTCAATTATCAGACAAATATATAGACAGGCTTTAAACCTATGATTTTAATTAGATTTGTTTTTGCACAAGTAAGTCTTTTAAACAAATAAAAAGGAAGCTACTAAACAGTGGGTGTTTAAATAAATACATTTAAAATACATTTTATTTAACAATTTTTTAATCATCAAAAGGACAAAAATAACTTTTCATTTCTTTTAACTATAAAAATTATAAAAGTAATAATTGAAATTGTTAATAGATTTTTTATTCAAATAAATTTTTTAGTGAAATATGTGCTTTGATTTTATGTAAAATACCCCAAACATGTTTGTTTTGAGGTATGGTTATTTTACTGAATTTTGTTTAAAAGGTTTTGCATGTATAAATAAGTTAAAAAAGAATTGCATATCAATCATTTCAATTTTTAAATAAATTGGTAAATTAAGCTTTTTATAAAATTATTATGATTGAATATAACAACCACCTTAATGTTTAAAGTAAATTGATCAATAACATTATTTATTAACTTCTTTCTGTTAAACATTGCATCTTTTTCAATAGATGTAAATTCAATTTGTAGTTGGTTCCTCGTATAACTTTTCGTGCTTGTTTGCTGCTCAAAGTGTTTCCTTATCATCTTATTCAATAGCAAATTACTTTCACAGTCCTACTCATTAGAAAATTAAAAGTTATTCTACAAAAATGAATCAAACGTGTCAATCAACGGCAATTGTAAGTTCAAAGTCACATTTCAACTTTTAACCTCAATTTGTTTGTCAGTTTTTCCTTATTATAACACAAGTCTTATTGTCTGATTTGACGTTTCTTCTTAAGCTTTACTTTAAAAGAAACAATTTTTTCTCATGTTTTTCCTTATTTCTTCATTTATACTATTGACTCCGTGAGGAAAGCTCCTTTTCTAAGGACATCAGTACATGTTCCAATCCAAACATAATGTAAAACCTATAATTAGTTATTATTTTTTATCTACTCATGATAATATACGTGAAAATTCATTTCTCACAGGGCAATAATTATGAGATCTTGAACGTATAGAATTGTATATGTCTATATATACATGTTAAATATTACATATAAGGATTTTTAAAAATGTAGACAATATTTACCATGATATATATATATATATATATATATATATATATATATATATATATATATATATATATATATATATATATATATATATATATATATATATATATATATATATATATATATATATATATATATATATATATATATATATATATATATATATATATATATATATATATATATATATATATATATATATATATATATATATATATATATATATATATATATATATATATATATATATATATATATATATATATATATATATATATTAACTTTTGGAAAGACATTCAAAATATTTAAGAAATGCTTTTGTAGTTTAAATTAAATATATTCTAGGATATTATTGTATTTAATTTTCATACATTTGTGAAAATATTAAAAATTACATTTTTATGTTATTTTACATGTACATAGAGCAGCTTATTAATTAAACTTATTTAATAAATGATTGTTTCAAATATTTAAAGTCATATTCTTGCTGAAATATTTTAAAAAAATTGAGCAAACATGATTTTTTCAATTAGGTAAATAATGTTAACCTTGTGAAACATTTAATTTTAGTTCAATATTCTATCATTAAAATAATTATTGTAATAAATTTTCAAATTACTATTTTCCAAATCAACGATATAATTAGTTGCACATATTATATAACTGAATGCCATTATTTCTTGTTAAAATAGGTTTAATTGGCCTTATTTAACAACAAAAATAAACTAAGCATTTTATGCGAGAAATAATAAGAATTTTTGCATTTAAATAATTTTGAGGTGCCAACAAAATAACTTCTTTGAGTTTCCAAAAAATCTGCAAAAGTAACTGATAAAAAATTGCCGATTAGTTTCAGTTGCATTTTTATTAGATTGATAAAATTTGCATATCTTATTACAATGTTATTTTGTGCTACATTTTGAACACACCTACAGCTTATTATCAACTTATTCATTTTTCAAAACATTTTAAAAACTTTGAAAATTAATATCCTTTTATTATAAAGGAACTTTATTTTCTCCCAAACTAATTACGATTTGTCAATATGCTCCAAATATAATCAAAAGAAAAAAATTATAAAAATTTAAAAATAAATTTTTCTTACTATTACCATAATGTTTTTTTCAATCATTCAGCCAAATTTAATTATTAAAATGCGAATATATTCAGCAAGGATTATAATTAATCGTCTTTAATTTATATGCATAGAAATCTGGAAGCGTATAATTTAAAGAAACGAATCAAAAATAACCTGCAAATATTAGATTCTAAATACAGTATGTTGCAAAATAGTAATCCCACTTAAACTACCACCAATGCAAATAAAAGTTTTATTCGCATTGATTTTAAGGGAAAAACATTGAATTAGTTTCACATAGTAAACAATATTTTGAAATCCTGTAGGCAAATAATTTTTTTTCTTAAATTATTTGAATCTTCAATATTATATTTTTCTTTCAAAGAATAATAAATTGTAACTCTTTCGCTACAAAGAAGTTCAAAAAATATTATTATTAAAAATTTAGGGTTTAATTTGTTCGTTTTAATGAGGATGATCTTTTTTAAGCTTGGACCAATTTTCAAGCTTATGAAGAACACAGTTTATCTACTCGTAAAATATTACAACAGACCCATAAATCTGACTTAAATGCTGACTAAAAGGCTTACTTTATGCATTTTAGGTATTATTTATAGTTCAACTTTGTAGACCGACAAGAAACTTTTCATAATGATCACATCATGATTATCTATTTACGACGAGAGCATAACAGCTTCGTAGTTTACCTCATGTCCATTGTTTCAAATTACGTTAACGATCAAAAAAACTATTCAAGATGTAAGCATTTAACAATGAATATGGACAAAAAATACAATATTTACTAACAAATACATCTTCTGCATATAATGTAACCTCACTTCCAATTGATAAAGCCAAAACTTGAGTAAATGAATTTATCAACTTGTATATATGTTTTATTAATTGTCAATCGACTTTTCACATTCTTCTTCAATTATCTTTTTGCAAAAATAATAACTCTGAAGGATAAATATTTCAGCAAAAACGTCATCAAATTTATCATGTTATTTTTGTTTTAAAATATTCTATTTGCAACTTGAATCATTAAAAGAACAAATGCTTAGATTATTCAACTCAAATTTTGAAAAACATATTTATCAGAATCCTTGGATTTCTAACATAAAAAATATATTTATATTTAAAAATAATCATCTCCTAATAATATTCGAAAATGAATATAACCTATCAGTTTGTATACCACTTTTATCAGTCTCTCTTATTTAACTATTAAAAAGATTCTAAAATTAATTATACATTTTCTTTGACATTGTAAAGCAGCCTCATCTTTCAAAATAGAAAATATCTTTGTAATATTTACGAATTTGGCTTTTTAATGTGACAAAATACCATTAAATATTGCAGAAATTATAACTGTTAATCTGTCTTCCTTAGCATTGAGTTCTATTAAAAATCCTTACCATATTTAACAATATATCACAAATGAAAGAAAGTCTTAATAATTTGAAATTACCATAACTGAAAATTTATAACATAAGTAAAATACCATACAATTCTTATAGTTCTGCCATAGTAATTTTAGTGCTTATGAAGTTAAGATTTCATGCTATTTATTTATAAATTACTCAGAATTTTAAAAACAAAATTTCTATAAAATAATTAAATCAAAGTTATCTGGTTAATTATTTCCTCTACGTATAACTAGATTAGAAAATTCTGTGCATGAAATTTGATGAAATAAAAGTCGCGCATCTTGTCAAAAATATTTTAAGTTAATAAAATTCCTTAAAATAATGTTATTAAGAAGTTGAATGAAACAATAAATCAAGCAGATCAGTTTGAGGATTAAAAAAGAACTTGTATTTCATTGTGATTTCCTGTCATTATTTTTGTCTTTTTCAAAAATGGTTGTCAACAGAAATATTGTCGTTTTTGTCAATAATTTAATAATCGAGATATCAATACAATTGTAACATGTTTATCACATTTTATAATATCCATTTATATGTGTGTTTCAAAGTCAAAAGTGACGATTGCGCAAAAAAAATATCAATAGAATTCATCTGTCTATCACCATCGTAACCATTAACATATAAATAAAGTATTTATCCCTAAAAGTATAAAAACAATATACGTTAAGTCCGGAATCTGATATCTAATATCAGTTATCCTGTTTGAAAAGTGAGAAAATTTAATTTCAAGCCATCTGGTTAAACTAAGACAAAACTACGTAGGAGAAAAGTGCTTCATAGTTCACCGCACTTCACTTTTAAATGATAAAATATCATTTTTGATAAATGAAGTTTGAAAAAAATGTGCAGAAAATGCTGTACCGACCTTTCTTATTCAGTTTTGGTAACTGTAAGTAGACAAATTATGAATAATTTTTATTATATAAACGGGAAAGCAAATATGTTTATGAAGTTTATGAAATTCAACATTAAATATATTTGCAATATAATAATTGGTTTTACAATTTCTACTGTTAATTTTATTCATAATTATTCTTTATTTAGTATTATAAACCTTATTACTTCGTTGAAATTAATTTTTACTCATAATTGGTGATTATAATCGAAAGGGTATCATTTGTTTCATTCTTGAACACGATTACGTAATTAAATAAATAATATATTTTAAATGTAATTTTAGTGAAATTTGTATTTAAAAAAATGTTCTATTTAAATAATTTTTATAATAATTTCTTTATACACTGTTTAATATTAATGGACTTGCCGACCGATTGGCTGAGTGGTTAGCGTTCCTGACTCCTGAGCTGTTGATCCCGGGTTCGAATCCCGGTTCGGGCATGGATGTTTCTTTCCTTCTCTGTTCTCTCTGTCCTTTCTTCTGTGATGTTATATGAATGTGGCCCGCCCTATAAACGGGTTTGTGGTGGTATGGCGCGGGTAACGCTACTTGCCTCCGTGACTTGGTTCACAGGTGCCCGCTGGGTAACGATAAATGAGTAGAAGTCTCTGGCCTTGTTGTGGCATAGGGTTCATACCCTCTTGTGCCAGCCATTGGAAAAAATATTAATAGACTTAAAATTTCTAAAATTTTTCAATATGTGTTAACATTAAAAAATATTAAATAATTTCAGTTTTCCTATATTTTGATGTTTTCTTACATTTTTAATTGAATTTATCAGAACCTGTTATTTTGTAAAATATTTTATAATGCAATATCATTTGTATCTTCAGACTTTTCTCCTAATTTTGAGTATTAAATTCTAGTGAATAAGAATATTCATTTCTTTCACCAGCATTTAATTCTCTAAATTAGGTGAATCCTTTCAAACCATTCATTCAACTAATCGAACTAATAAATATCCAACATTTTGATGATTGCAGAATCTCTATTACACAACATTTTTCCATTAAGAAAGTTATTAAAGCATTTTTAACTGGTTGACGATTATAAATCAGTCATATATGTTTTGTAGTTAATAATAACCTTTTTACGTATAAATTGTATTTTTGAAAAAGAGTAAATTCATAAGGCTTAGGAACAATAAATAAGTACGAGAAAGAGTTTAATGCGAAAAACGAATAAAGAAAAACTTAACTTAAGCTTATTTTAAAATATAAAAAAATATATAAAGCATTTTTATCAAAGTAAATGTTTTAAATTCTAAGTCTAGTATTTATTTTTTAATTCAATTTTTATTCAATATTTTCCCTTAAATCTACGATTTGATGCAGAAAAGATTTTATTTTAAAATTATTAGTCTACGATATGTCCCTAATATTAACCAAATATTATTTAAAATGTCTGTTTTAGGTAAGGAAAAATTGCAATTTATAAATAATGCATAATTTTAACTATTTATTTTGAAGTCATATATCAAACTGTAAGAAGATTTAAAGAAAATAAAATTTTCTCAAATAAAACTATATAAAAGGAAATAAAGTTCAACTTAAATAATGTTGAATTTAAGGATGTTTACAAAACTAATTTTTTTATATTTAAAACACAACCACATTAATTTATAATAACGAATAATGTTCAAAAATGTTTTATATTTTCAAAATATTTTTTCATATGCTTCTATATATTTATGGGTTTAAGATTATTAATTTGTAAGTGTGTAGTAATTTTTGACCTTTTTGACACACATAAATGAAATGCAACATATTTTGAAACATTTAATCAAAGAAATTTTGAAAAATAAGTAAGTCAAATATTTAACAGTAATTTAAAGTTTATATCTTTATCTCATAATTTTAATTTATAATGCTACTCTTTTCTCAAAGAAAAGACAATTAATTTTTCCTCATGAGTAAAAATAATTAGTAAATAATAAAAAAATCTTTAATTAAAATATTTTTCATAATGAATGATACATTTGACAACTTAAGTGTATTTTCTATAGAAAATTTCATATAATTTTTTTTATTTCATTTTATAGCAAAATGCATAGCATTTAAAATTATGTAAAGAAAACATTTGTTTACAAATTTAATGCCTTTATGAATATAGATTTGATAAACGAAAATATTTGGATGTATCTTATCAATGAAGACAAATAGTACCCTCCTGATGAAAGGCAAACTTAGCTTTGCAAATTGAGAGAAATTAAGTTCATACGCACCTATAATACGTCAATGGTTGCTACCCAAAATATCTTTAATTATAAGACTCCTTTCAAGATGAACGAGAACAAGTACGGGTGTTGGCTATTTTTTCAACAGGAAGAGGATATTGGGCACAGGATAGATGTTAAACATACACTTCTATTACGTATACTTAAAATTCTATAGACAGGAAAACCAAAATACAGAAGTAAAATTCCTTTTCTGATATCACGTTATACAAAGTTCAGAAAACTGAAATTAAAATTTCTTGTAAAGTGAACAAAATGATAAAATCAGTAGTTTAGTGCAGTAATCATTGTTGGTTATAACAACTGTCACACGTCTTAGCAGAGTTGGTTGGTTGGGTTTTATGGCGCAAGGTCCAAGAACGGACATGCTGCGCCAAGAATAAAGTTATGAAGCATATATTTATTTAATATTTTTTTTTATTATTTATTTTTTTACACGTCTTAGCAGAGAATCAAACAAGGATTTCATGTATCCTTGAGGTACACCAGTCAAAGTGGCTTCTATATATTACCAACGATTTTCTAGTGTAGCTGCTAGAAAGTAGTTGTTTAAGCATGGAGCACACGTTTTTCAGCGTTGAAGACTTGGCCGAATCAGCAGATTAAGAAAGCAATTTAATATGATGGAATAAGAGGAATCCTGATCGTTACGTACCACTCATGGTCATGCATTATCATGTTAAAATGTGGTGAATTGTAAACGCACATTATAGGGAATACTCCTGTCAGCAAGACCTTAGAAATGTTGAGTTAGCTTTTCAGAGTACCAGTAATATATTCTAAAGTGATGCGTAAGTAAAATTCATTAGAATCCATCCATGATACTAGAAGTAAGACCAATATGACCAGAACAGTACATTACCCAGATAATTGTAGATTCATTCTGTCTATCGTGATAAAATCTATTTTTTATTTCACCATTGGCTTTAAAACCAAACTTGTGGCTTTAAATCAAATGAAAAGAAGCAAACGGTGATTTTACGAACAATCCACTACGCTTTAAACGGCATCGTATGACACGAGTGGCCACGGATTGTTGATTAATGTACTAAAACAGTTTCCCTGGAATTCCTAAATATGGCTCAGTAATCCACTATTGCAATGTGCTTAATGTAAATGTCATCATCTAAAGTAAGTGAAGTAGAGGGATACAATTTATAATTGAGAACGGAGGAGCAAAGGATCAACGGATCTAGACGATTAGTATGGAAACATACAGAACGGTATGAAGGCACAATTCACATTTCTCTTTTATACCTATTCTCTTATTTTTTCGTCATCGAAAACAGATACGTGCTCAAATGACAATCGATTTCTTTTTGTTTTTTTACAAAGCATAGTAGTTAAAGAAAATAAAAAAAAGCCATACTTTGTGCCAATGTGGTTAACACTCCCTGAAGAAGCTGCCCATGCTGGTACTTCGATCTATTTTCCTTTTATTCTATGTTTCTTTGAGAAATTTTTGAAACTATCAATTGAACATATTTTCCATCTGTTTACAATATTTCGAATTTTCAATGTTTTTTTTTTAATTTACTATTAATTATATTTTAGTAATTCGATTTAAGTTGCTTTAGCGATGAATGTATTGCTTAGCATAAGCATTTTATATCTATTCTTGTATTTTCAATTTTTTATATTTATTCTTGTATCTTTAAATTTTTGTCAATTATTATACCAATCATACTTTATATATATCTATATATATCTATATATATATATATATATATATATATATATATATATATATATATATATATATATATATATATATATATATATATATATATATACATACATACATACATACATACATATATATATATATATATATATATATATATATATATATATATATATATATATATATATATATATATATATATATATATATATATATGTATGTATGTGTGTGTGTGTGTGTGTGTGTGTGTGTGTGTGTGTGTGTGTGTGTGTGTGTGTGTGTGTGTGTGTGTGTGTGTGTGTGTGTGTGTGTGTGTGTGTGTGTGTGTGTGTGTGTGTGTGTGTGTGTGTGTGTGTGTGTGTGTGTGTGTGTGTGTGGTTTGTATGAATCATTCAAAATTTGAGGTTGTTTGTGGTTGGCATTTTGCTAAATGCTCAATATGGTATTTAATTATAACTCAGCATGAGTGTTTTTCGCTGTCGCAAGAGCTTTGAGTTGTATTATTTTTCTCCAATATATATATTATAGTAGATATTAAATGGTGATTATGATGAATTAAATTGAAGATAAATTAATATTTCTCGATTTGCATAATAAGACTGGAAACTTTTATAATTCGATAATGCGTCTATGGTTTATTATCATTTCTGTTTTAAAATATTTTATATTGAGTCATTGAATTTTAATCAAGGAAAACTTTTTAGAGAAATTCAGGCCATGGAATTTTATGAGTTTGATTGTGGGATTCTGTTCTTCCTCTTAGTAATACTGTTTCTTTCTTTTACTATTAGCTTTCTTCATATTTTCGGCATTCTCATAGGATAGTGCATTTTTAGTTGATTTCGAACGATTCACGTTATCAGTCACAAGTTTCAGTGAATTATATATCCAATAGAAAAATTCAAGTTATTAATGTTATAAGTGTATGTCTGTAGTAGTGATTGTTGAAAATTTTTTACACTCTTGGAAAGGGTAAGCTATTTGAGTGAAATTTGAGCTTCTTTTCTGGTATTTCTTTCCCTTATTGAAGAAAAAGAGTTTACTGTTCCAACACTACGATACATCTTTAAAAGTTCAGTTTAAAAAATGTCGTTTATTAAAATGTCTGTAATGCTAATTGGAATTATTTCATAAAACATTTTTGAAGGATTTGATATATATATACCGTTGTACTTCGTTATTTGAGGAACGATATTTTTATTTGTTTATATGTTTTTTTGTATTCGGCAGTATGTGTTATAAAAATATTATTAGAATTATTTTGTAAATTATTAGCTTAAGTTTATTTTGCAAAGTATTAGTTAAGTCAATTAAATAAATTGGAACTTTAGAAAGTGATAAAATAGCAGTTGTTGGTGGAATTTGACAAACTGTGGTGATTTCTAAGAGTATGCAACTTCAAATGTTATCGATAAAGTTTTCTATTCTGTATTTCAGTGATTTTCCCAATATTAGAACTCTGCAATTTATATTTTTTGTGTTTATCATAACTCTAAAATAAAGAGAAACACATTTTGTTTCTCAAAACAAGACTTGTGCTATTGCAATCGTTTTTTAATAAAATAAAAGTTTTATGGTCTTAAGCAAAACATTTAGCTCATTTTAAAATGCTAAATGTTTTTAATTATAGTAGTAATTCCTTAATGCAAAGATTCCAAATTCGGTTAATGTATATCAATCAATATTTCCAGGTATATATATGCAGAGTAAAACTATTATAGTTTTACTCTTATCTTAAAATGCTCATACCATTCTACATCAGAATTATCTCATTTACAAAAATCTAACACGTATGAAACAAGGCAAAAGAACAAGCAATCAATTGTATATTATCATACTAAAGAAAAAATATTTTAGGCTTATGATATCATTATAAAAAGGGGTAAAATTCAACTTGTGAATGTAAGTTTAAATGCATCTTATTTAATAGAATATTGTTACGTTTATTTCATTCACACATATTTTTTAGATTTGGAAATGCAATTATTATTAAGGAAGTAAATTTATGTACATTAAGTTTAAATATACATAATTGTACTTTTTATTATTTCTAAAACAACTCTGTTTTTAAAAATATTGTAAAGTAACGAATTTATTAAGTTAATGTAAAAATTAATCTTTAAAGGTATTATTCTTAAACAAAATAAATATTGCCATACTTGTTATAAAACTAAGCAGTTTGGTTAAGCCGTGTATATACTGTATTTTTCGCTCTTGCTTATATAATGTTGCATATTTAAGGAAATGTTTAATATAATTCAAATAAAAATCTGTCTCTATGAGCTCTTAGCACAATTCATATTTGTTAATCATATACCAATTAGTGAAATTCGAAATTAAAATAAGAATTATTATTAAAACTTAAAACATATTTAAAACAAAATTGATTAAAAAATCTCCAAGAAAGTTGTTTTTTCTTTAAATTCCTTAAACAATACTTTATATACCTAAACAGAAGACCAAAACTATAAAAATGAATTAAATTTGATGTGATTTTTGAGCAAGAAATTTAATTCTTTACTTAATTTAGAAACACTAATCTCATAAAATATCTTATGAATAATCTCCACGCATAGTTTCTTCTTAGAAGATTTAAAAACAACCCATCAATATTTGAAACTTTTTTCATAAAAGTGATCAATTGTAAGCAACTTATTTGCTATAAAGTTGTTTCAAAGAAAAATTTGTGCTGTCAAATCGGAGAGGTGATAAAGTTTCAAAGAAGTTTTGATCGTTCTTCTGTGGAACATATTAATCAATTGTTTTGCAAGGAAAAATTTATTTTTCCTTAAAATAATGCATTGATAGAGTCATTTTAAGAACTATTCTTAGTACCTTAAATATAGTGCAACTATAGTTGAATATTAAAATTTTGGAATGTATCGTACCAATAAAATATATTTCATTATAAAATTTAATGTAACATTTTAATAGTACATTAAATTTTATAATGAAATGTATTTTTAAAATATATGTAATAACTTATTAAAAATTATTTATTTACTGTATACTTATTTAAAAAATACTTCAATATAATCGGTACACATTTCAGTTTATATAAATCTTAAAATATATGTTGCAAATGAGGGAGAATTTTTTTATTCATTATTTTGGTGATAAGTGCATATGGCTTTAAATTTTCAATTTGTCATCAGCATTTTAATGAATATAATTTTATTTGTATAGCGTAATGTGTGTGTGTAGAAATATCTCATCTGAAATTCAGTAAATTGACAATTTTCATGAGAAATTCAAACTATTCTTTATCCTTGCATCTTTTTATCCATTAAAAATAAGTAGTTTACAGATGGATTTAACATAAATATTCAATTTTTAATAATTCACATTTCGTACAAAAATTAATAAACATGCATAAGTGTGATAGGCAAATAAAGTTAAAATAAGCAAATAAATATTTTATTACACGTCAAACATTTTATCAGATCAAAAAATTATCTAAGGCTTTTTCATGATTTAAATAAATACTGATCTGTAGTTTTGTTCATAGAACCACTTGAATTATTATTGATTTCTACAGAAGTAATAATGTATAGTTTGTGCTTTAGTTGTTTTAAGTAACTACTCATTCGAGAATTAATTGTTCAAAAAATTGCTTTTAAAATAATTCCCTATGATTGATGAAATTCATAATTCTGAAGTTCATTTCAACAATTGGCTTTGAAAATTATTTGTTTCATCCCTTATAAGGAAGTTTATGATATAAATTTCGATAATATACTGAAATCTGACAATTTGTATCAAATTATTTATTAGATATAAATTAAAAAATTATATACAATAAGTGGTAAATTGGAATCATATAAATGTTAATATTTGTATTTGGAAGTTTTGTATATTCAGCTTTAGAGTTAAAAAATTAAAAATTAAACATTTTAATGATTCAAACAGTCTTAAACTCAAAAACACTTTAATTATATTTGAAAGAATAGGAAATCATCAATAAAAATTTCCTTTTATTTTAAGTTTTAGAATTTTACTTGAAAAAAGTAATACTAATGTTATGATAAGAACAAAATAAGATTTCATAAATATTTATATACCCAACAAAATGCTAAAATATTATTACTAATATAATTTTTTTAACTTCAAAATGTATTTTTAATAGAAAATTCTGAGAAAGTATGTTGTTTCTTTTATTTTAAGCACATGGATAAAATTATGTTAATAGCTATACACTATGATTAACTGTTCTCCAGTATGTATTATTTTCTATTAACCTATTTCTTTTTTGTGAACGAGATAAATTTTTCATTTATTAGAACTATAAATTATAAAATATTTGAAAACATTTAAATTTTAAAAAATATACGTTAAGAAAATGAATCCCTTATGTGAAAAATAATTTATTAATGTAAATTGTTCTAAATCGAAAAATGAATAACTGGCCATTGTAAAAAATTAGTTTGGCATTTCTAGTGCAATTTTTTCGTATACAAATAAACACCTTTCGAGAAATGGGCAACTAACTTTTTACCTAAAACTGTTATTAATCTTTTTACGCATAATTATGTAGCGTTTTATAAATTTATATTAGCTTCGAAATTTGTATTTTATTTAAAATCGACATGATTATAATGTCACATTTAACAAACGAAAAATCAGGGATTATTTGTAACCCGATAACAGCTTTTTTGTATCATTAAACTAATGAAATTAATTGCACAGTCAAGCATTTATTTCGTGATTAGTTTTTGCCTCGTACACTGGGAAATATTTGGCTGGAAATTATGTTTTTCCATGACAATCATCGAAACATATACATTTGATCGTGCAAAACCAGTTACAAGTTACTTCATTTTCTACAATTTTCATACGTTTATTTAAATAAAAAAATCTTAGATACACTGAGCTAAAGAATCTGCTTTCATTAAAAAATCTTCGATGGGATTTATGTCAAGATGAAATGTTCCAGTGTTTTTCAATCTTTCAGTTTTCTTGGCTTGAATTTAATCATTACTTTCATCACGCCCACCTCCGCATACATTAATTTGTACCATTAATAATATATATTGAGTATTTTTGCATTAAACTTACACTATGACCTTAATTTTAATGATCTTATAAATGATTAATAACATTAAAATTTAATAACATTTCACAACAATTACCTTCAATAATGATAAAACAAGAATTCAATGTTTTTTTTTCATTGCTTTTGTCTCCACCAAGTCAGATATTCCAGTGATTTCCAATTAGTTTCGAAATGATACCATCTCCAGCATTCGCAGATGTGAGCAAATGTTTCCAAATAGGGAGAAGAATGTTTGAAAACACCAGTTTCTAACTCCAGGCATGCCAGTCTCATTCAATTTGATCTTATTACTGCTTTCAAATATATCATGAATGTGTATTTGTTATACATGTTTTCGTGCGTTAATCACAGTTCAACATATTCTATATTAAAAACAGCAAGTTTAAGCAGAATCATAGATAATTTTTAAGTGGGCGTAAGGATTAGATGATCCTCAAACTTTTAAACAGACAACCGTGATTCCAAAAATATAATCAAGAAAATATTCTCAAGAATACTAGTAATTTGGAAGCGCATCATAGTGAGTACGTCAACAAATCCACAGAATGTTTTAATAAAAATCGAAATCATGTGAAAAGCAAAAATTATTTTTTTAAAAAAACTTCCTCAGTAAATGAAAAGGCTTTAATTGTCTCTTAATAAGTTTCATATGAAATAGTCTCACGCCACTGTGAAGTGCTTATTTTGCCCGCAGAATTTGAAAATGTCTAAACTATGTTTGGAGATGATTTTGCAAAAACACTGCAGCCTTAGCTGTTCAAATGATAGTTTTGCCTGTCGAATTGGTGTTATAGACGAAGATGCACAGTGTCAAATTTTCTTGAAGTTGGGTGATAATTTATTTTTAATATAGCTTGATGAGGCAGCAGATAGTAATGTAACATTTCATTTCATTGTCTATGTTCGAATTTTTGATGTGTCAGCTGTAGAAGAATTACTTTCTGGAAATCAATCGTACTTAAAACAACAACATTCACATTGTTTGCTATCTTAAATGATTTTAGAAAGAAATCAAACACACTAACATAAAATGGAAAAACATAATCGAAATATTCACGGATGGAGATCATTCAATGTGCAGAAGAATACAAAACAAGCGCGAGTAAAACAAAAATTTTCCACCGTGCGTGTGGACACATTGCCTGATATACATAGATGCTCTGGCTTCCAAAGAAATGAGTCACGATCTGAATACTGTGTTAACTATGGATTTAACCATCGTAAATTTTAGAAATTGAAACACCTGAAATCAAGAATCTTTTCATCAATTTGTAGATATGTTTGCAGTTCATTCAGCGTTACTATTTTATTGCGAGGCTAGATACTATCACGTGGGAAACCTATTTGTTACTTAAAAGAAAAAAATTTTCTTTAGAAGAGGAAAGCAGACCGGAAGCAGAAAAGTTTCGATACGGTTTATTTGTGATGAAATTGGGCTACCTGGATGACATATTCGAAAACTTAAATAATTTGAGTTTTCAGCACCAAGCATCAAATACGCAGGTATTGGATACGATTGATAAAGTTTATACTTTTATTTTTTCCATAAAATTAGAATTGTGAAACAGATATCGGAAGCAAGAAATCATAACTATATTTGCAAATGTAGGCGGTTGTGCTAAAACTTACAAGGTTGCAAATGTAGATTATTGTGCTAAAACTTTCTAGGTTACAAATATAGATGATTGTGCTAAAATATGCAAGGTTGTAAATGTAGATAATTGTACTAAAACTTACTTGCAACAACTGAAAATCACTTAGCCATGCTGGCAAACAATTTTCATAAATATTTTTTCGCTGTTGACAAATTGTTAGCAGGTTACGATCGAGTGGGTAAGTGATTCATTTTATATTACTCCCGAAGGACTCTCAATTGTCAAGGAAAGAAACCTTTTTTCGATATTTATATTAATAATATTCTTTTAATCAAAACCAAATCGTTAAATGGAAAACAGTTTTCTTTTAAATGTGCGAAAAATTGAGTCCGTCTTTTGAGGTCTTTAATAAAAATCTTAGATTGTTTTCTCCATTCTGCTTACAGATGTGTTGAAGACTTCATGTAGAATAGATTTCTGAATGAATTTATCATTATAAGCACCATAATGCTTGCAAAATTCATTATATTTTTAAGATTGCTCTGTTTAAAAACGAAAATTTGAATTTTTTCTAAACTACTATAGCATGTAGCAATTTAAAATTATGCAATAATAAATTAACTACTTTTGTGAATATACTAAATTGTTTGCCTCAAAAACTCCCTAAGAATAATGAATGAATATGTATACACATATATACACACACACACATATATATATATATATATATATATATATATATATATATATATATATGTGTGTGTGTGTATATATATGTGTGTGTGTGTGTGTGTGTGTGTGTGTGTGTGTGTGTACACATATTTATATTGATTTTGTATATGATTTGGCTAATATTGAAACTGCTACATTATAATTAACTGCCAAAATTATCACTTGCAATGAGTTGTTAGAATTCAACTGAAGATTTGTAAAAACATACCTATTTTCAATTATTCAATCCCCAAGACATCTACGAATAAATTTTAAGCCATATAAGATTTTGGAAAACACAATCCCTAAATGAAAAATGTTGAGATTTAATTTAATGACAAGACTGCGCAATAATAGAAATAATTAAATCAAAGTAAGAAAGAGTTAAACACATATATTTTTCAAACAATTTAAAAACCTATTGAAACTTCTCCTTTCAATCGTGTTTTCATCTGTAAAATTACTCTGAAAGTAAAAATTTTTATTGAGTATAGTATTCTTCAATTAAACTACATGTGAAATCGTATTGCGAGTAAAAAAGCTTCCGATGTCTGAAGGTAATGTAAACTCCACATTGAAGGTAAAATAAAATGCGTCTTACACTTACTAGTAAGAAAAAAGTTCTTAGAGCAAGAAGGCATAGTGCCGTTCAAATAAAACCTATGGTGCACGGAGATTAGTTTTAGTTTACACTCTAGTTTTATATTTGTGTTTCGATACGTTTTTCGATATAATTAATTATATCTTAAAGTAAACTCTTATTGTGTTTGATTTCGAATCATTTTTGTAAGTCAGTGTAGTGTATTAAATTTAAATTGTTTGTCTACACACAAATGATATTTTTACAAATTTTAAGTATTCACTAATGAGTTGCTTTTTAACTTAATTCAAATTACTTTCAATTCAAAAACACTATGCAAATTGTGGGAAAACTTAAATAAAGTATTACAAGAATGTTTTTTTATTTACAGCATATTTTATATGCTAAACGTTTGTATTTAATGCCTTTTTGCACCAGAAATCTACTAGTAAAGCATGTGGAAATTTTTACAAAAAATAAAATTGTTATTTAATCAAATCAATGTTTTATTTCCCTGAAAAAGTTTAAATAAATTGTTTTGTATTATCTATAGAAAACATTATATAGTTTAAACTTGAAAGCATGTACCTTTTATTTATAATAAATTAAAGAAATGTAACTCACACTTATTATAGTATTAGTAATATATTTTTGATTTTTTTTAAAATGAAGATTCTGCAAAAGTGTGGAGGTATCTCTCCACTTATACAGAATCATCATTTTAAAAGGTATCTCCCCAATTATTGATTTATTATATTTTAAATTTTTGTATAATCTATATAATAATATTATTTAAAATTCACAAAAGCTCCATTAAAATGTATTTTAAATAATATATATATATATATATATATATATATATATATATATATATATATATATATATATATATATATAGATGTAATCACAGCTATACAGCAAATTATAATATGCATTTAAAAAAATAAAAAAAAATTATTAATAGCATAAGTACATTTAAAATTTTGCTCCCATTTTTACAGTGTTAAATATATTAAAAATTACAATTTCTGCAATTTAACATTACATATATACTGTAATGAATAATATCTTAGCATTTGAAAAGAATTGTAATATTTTATTGATTATTTATATATTTTAAGTATTACGAATTTCTGCATAAAATCAGCAGATATGAAGTGAAATGGGCAAAAGTAAAGATATCTTGACCTATTCATAATGTATTACATTATTCTAACCTATTTAAAACGTATTAACAGAACTGAGAAAAATTCAAATTCTTGAAAAATATTTACCGTACTTTAAATTTGTTTAGAGCGATATATCAAAGGAAAATAAGAAATTGATTGATTTAAATGTTATCATTCGAAGTAATATTAAAGTTTACTCCAAAAAGACTGTTGCAAATTGTGAAGGATAAGGATGTATATTTTGGGAAATAAGCATCAAAATAGGATAAAACTGTGAATGCATACCGAAATTTGATATATTTTCTGGAAAAAAACTGTTATAAAAGTTAAGTGAAGCTTAACTGTGTCTGTCATTATTTTCGAACTTAAATAATCAGACAATGAGCATGGTAATTTGGGATTCATAAATTCTAATTTTAACATTAGTACTTGAAAAAAAATTAATGTTCTTCAAAATAGATTTAAATCCTAAAAAGGATAATGACTCAATTATTTTATGCAAATTATCACATGAAATGTTTGTTAAAAATAAAAGGGAGTTTTCGGCATTTCGATGTGAAATTCGTAGTTTTTCCAGGTATATACTCACTAAATTTTATTTTAAGTTAACTATTCAAATTGAAAGAGAAAAAGTGGCAGTATAATTTACTAAGCACTTGTAAAAATACAAGAAAAACTTCAAAGCAAAAGATGATTTATCAGTGGTTTCAGCTTTGGTTGATAATTGAGCATTTCTTTGACTGAGATATTTTGTAAGTTTGCGTGATGAGAAACATTAAGCGAAACAGGGAGCAATTTTTCATGTCTTGATTTTGAGACAACAGTAAAAAACATATAATTACTTGAAGGTAATTTTAAAGAATGTTCCTTTGTGCTAAAGTAATGAATAAGAATGAAATAGAACTGCTTTTTCTTAAGATAAATTTTTGATTACGAACGGAATATGACATTTAGTTAAGAATCAACCGAAATCAATTAAAAAATAGCACAAAACGTATAAAATCTGTAATTAAATTCTTGTTTGCATTGTTTAAGGAATCATTCTTTTTTCGATAATCAATATTCTTAGAAAAATATTTTTTGCTTTAAATATTTTCTTCTTGGGAAACAAAATGCTAGAGCATTTTTAATGCAAATAAAGGCATAATTATCCATTTCTTAAGCACTCAAGATCAATTTCTTTCATTGTCTTTTTGCACTATATTTCTACTTTCAAATGGCATAAATATTTTTAGTTTTTATTTATAATTTAACTTTAACATATTAATGTAACATCAAAATAATATCAAGATCTTTATAAAATGTGAAATCATATCATTTGTTTGTATTATGACTTACAAAATTCTGCAATATATTTCTCTTAAATAATGTTCTATAATAAACGCTCTTATAAGATTTTAAATGTTTATATAATTAAAGATAGTGTCAACCAGTTTACGGTTAAATTTTAATTTTTATATAAAATAACCATTCTTACATAAAATTAATCCTTATGATAAAGTTTAAAATATTATTATAAATTATACAAGACTATAAGCGGGAGTATAAGTGTATATTTCAAAACAGCTAAGTTCATCATTTTTTATCAATTATATAAGAATATCTGAACAAATTGATATTTTACAAAAAATTCAAATTTTTCTAATTCAAAAAAATATGTGAGTGATTGAAAGAAATATGATTTAAAAGATACATGTGCTGATTAAAAGAGAAATAAAACGTCGAAGTGGATTGTAATGTCAAAATATTGCAGCTAAAGTAGCCACAGAACTCTCGTTACAATGTTTTCTTAATTTTTTCAACATTATAGAGCTCAATAAATTCATGTTTATGTTTACAGTTTCAATTTCATAAGAAAAATATTTACGACAGAACAGTATTTCTCGAGTATTTTTCATGTCTTGGCGGCAAACATCGTCTAGAATGGTCGTAAATGGCAAAAGTTGGGTAGACAGTTATACAGCGAACAAATATTATTTTGTAATTTTCAAAAGAATCAGTTTCATGTTTGTAAGACACTTTCCTAATAGTGTGATTATGAAATTTTTTCTCCAACAATTCAATTCATAAGTGAATCTGTCATGGTATAGGCAGCAATAACGTGCTTTTTAATTGGTCTAAACATAACCGTGAAATAAACTTTCACTTTGAAGAAGATTATTAAAGTTTTATTTAAAATTTATCAAGTAATGTAAAATCCCTTTCCTCTGCAAGGTAAGGAATTTTCTTGTACGGTAATGGTCTTATTCATATTGGACCTTGTCCAGTTGTAGTCTGATGAACATGAATATACGACGAAACATTTATCACAGTTCGCACAGTACCTTGACCTTATATGATGGAATTCTTGAGTTAAGTTTTAAAATTTAACATTTGGAATCAATATCAGAAACAGGCATCTCATTCGAAACTTTTATTGAATCTCTATGGAAAACGAATTAATATTATCTTTCAATAAAATTCAAAATTTTAATAATTTTAAAATCAAACGAATCTTAACTGTATTATGTAACAAATGTAGTTCTATATCCATTAGTATTCACTCTCTTCCAACAGCATCTCTCAAGGAAGTTTAACAGTATTTACATTAAGAATTTTATTGCATGTTTTAAGATCTATTTAAAATTTGCATCATTTGATTCTCATGGAAGTCTAAGCAGCATTACTTGACAAAAATGCCAAACGACATAGTACTTAAAGATACGTTATTTATCGTTGTTTTTGATTCTTTTTCATAAACGTATGCATTTATCTCGAGAAAAAATATAAAATTAAAAAATATATTAGTTTTATGATAAGAAGCTTTAGAAAAATAATATAAATTAAATAAGTTTCATAGACATATATTAAAAATGAATTTCAGTAAGAATATAGTGCGGGAAAATTTTAAAAATTAAAAAAGAAAAATAAGAAAATGCTGCTGGGACCTATGTTTAGTGACTATATTTTTTAATTTATAATGACATGATTACATATTTTTTCTTATATTTTTGATACCCTGATATAAAAAAGGAAAAATCATGTAATGACTTAACAAAGAATAAGGTTTTCCAAGCACATCTGTGTTTAAAATTTCTTTAACAAATTTGTTTCTTTTCATTTAATTTTTATTTTATATGAAATATAAGCGAAAATTCTTTTTTGATAAATCTTATGTATAGATATATCTGAACAAAATATTTTCGTTTAAGTGGCAAAAGGATTTCTTATTATTAATTATAAAGGAAAAATAATATTTCAAATTAATATAATTGAAATAAATATTCGAGACTATTATTCGTGAAATTAATGTAGGCAAATTCGTAAAAGTTTCGAAGAAAACATATAAACATTATTACAATTATTATACTCTATAAAACCTTATAATCTTAAGATAAGAATAATGAAAGTAAATATTGTTAAGTCCATATTTTAAATTATAAAACTTGTTTCTACTTATTTTTACTAAAAACCAAACAGCCATCTAATCTTCGCAAAACAATTAATATCAAGCAAATATTTTTACTTTACTCTTATTTAAAAATGATAAATTTAAAATTGTTTTAGACTATTTCATCATTTAAAGTAAATTGCTTAAGCGAAATTTTAAATCCATTGATTAAAATCAGCAATCGAATAATTTCACCTTATAAAAATTCATAACATGGCTCTGAAAAAAGAGAGAAAATTATAGCAAAAATCAATCTTAACTTTTACAACTTAGTAAAATTCTCTTAGTTTATTCAACAATTAAGCAGATAAATTTATCTGTATTAGAGATATATTATTATTATATTGAAATTTAATAAGAAAATTTTGATCAAAAGCAGTCACATATTTATTAAATATTTTGTAAATATTCTATTTTAATATTAATCAATGTTTTAAATTTAATTAAATATTATCTCTCTCGAAGTTTAATAATTAACATTTCCCTGAATTCCTGTAACTATATTGTAACAATTTCATATACGCACTCTATATTAAAATTAATTTACTTATCGGTATTATCATTCAATAAATCTTGAAAGTAATATTGGGTTTTATTATTATTAAGTTAAAAGATAAAGGAAACTAAGAACAAAAAATATATAATTTGAGATGAATAATGAAACATCTGCAAGTATGAAATGCTTGTTTTGTTGGCACATTTTTTGCTATTTATTATTTCTCAACAAACAGTTTTAAAAATTTCTAAATCATGAGAGGATTTCTAGAATTTTTTAAAATATTTCTTTTATAATTAAATAGTAGATGCTTATAAATGATCACATTTCTCAAAATTTTTATAAGTAAATTTATGTCTTAAAATTTTATTTTGTTTCAAAGCAAAATGTTTCATGAATCAAAATTTTCTATATATTAAAAGCTTTGCACATACTGGAAATGTTTTATTTTAATTTCCATTGATTTGACATAAGTGTTTAAAATAATATAAATTAATCAATTTTAATGTATGCATTAAAATTATGTTTCAAGATTTAATGTTTTATAAATGACACTTTTACTTGTATTACTAATGTGTTTAAGGTGCTTATTTTTCTTTCATTTGAAAACGAATGAACATTATTCATTGTACTTTATATATCTGTCTATGAAAAACATTTTTGGTATCAAAAAATTGTTATTATTCTATTTTAAAATTGACTTTTTCCTCGTATCTTTGTTTAGTTTTGGAGATTGATCATTTAAGTTCTAAAGTTGAGTGTGTGCGTGTGTGTCACCTAATCCTGGTATCTAAACTTATGTACATCGAAATGTTTTCCGTTAACATAACTTTTGACGCACAAAATTTAAAAAGGAGACATACGATTACCATATAGCTTAGCCCACCATATAGTTTTTTCAAAATCTTTTTCAGAAATAAAAAGCGATTATTTAAGGTAACTAAAATTATAATATAATTATAAGTTAATTGTTTTAATTACAATATTTGTTCAGCAGTACAAAAATAATTATATATTGAGAAATAATCGTTTCTTATATGAGTTAATCAGAAAATCTACAAAAAACTTGTTAGAATTTCTTATTATCTTAAATATAGCTGATTATCCTAATTATTCTAATGTAGATTGAATATTTTATGGCCAACAGTTAATTTCTAAGAAAATCAATTAAGTGCAAATATTACAATGAAGCTATGAAAAGTGACACACAGAAAATCCATTAATGGTTCTAATATTTATACGTTTTATTTTTGTTTTTAATTAGTTATTTAGTGTTACAATACAGTATTATATGAAAACATAAAATATTATCTCAATAGAATTTAATATGAAAGTATTGACACAATAATAGCATTTATTGATTACACGAATGCATTGATCTCTTTATTTTCTTGTACTCATGTTGCTTAATATATGCAATCGTGTAATCTTGATTCAGCTAAGAATTAATTTATAAGTCTGCTTGCTTCTTAATTTCCATTACGTGCTTTTTATAAAAATAAATATTAGTTCTGTAGTCAAATTTATCCAAACTGACAATATTTAATAGTTTTTTTTTAACCTAAGCAATAATATATTTCTTATGATTATAGAAAATGTTTTATTTCAAGAGCTCTAAATTTTCAATAATTATCATTGCTTAAAATTTTCTTGTATTAATGTTTGTTATTTTTACTATGCGTAAAAGTAAAAGAAAGAAATCATTAAGAGTAAATAAGTGCATAATTTCAAACTTTGCTTTTGTAAAGGAGCACACTATAGCTCACCAAAATTGTTCACCAAGTGATGCATTAAAATTGTGAAGTAATTCTTTTTATGAGATTTAATAAGTGCAATATTTAATTTCTAAGAATTATTTCAGCTTTTTTTGTAAACACAATGTTTTTTCTTCAAAAGAAGCATAACAATGCATGTAAAAAATTAATTAAATAAATTTATAAAATTTTGATTAGATAGAATTGGAAAATTTTAAAATTTAATACTTTATTTAAAATTTGTTGAAGAATCGTATTATCAAAATTACATAAATATTTATTTATATACATCATTTTGATTATGTAAAAAAATATTAATCAGATTATTTTGGAAATGAATATTTTCTTATATATGCGATTTTTTGACATTTTATTTGTAATCGACCCTTTGATATGCGTATAAAATAATTGATTTGTATTGATATACACGTAATATTTTGTTATGATGACTAAATGCCTTATTATTTCTAAGTAAAGTTACTACTATATGCATGTGTACTCATTTACATTAAGAAAATAATTGAAATAGTAAGTATATATGAATATTTTGTTGTTTTAAAAATTTTGCAATTAGTTTCATTGATACTATTGTTTTCCATATATATTCTCATTTTAAATTTCTGAGGGGTTTAAACTAAACGTATACATTTTATAGAGAAGAATAACAACGATGAGACTTTTGCATAATGAGACAGTTAACAATCACTTGCTCAAATAATCTTTAATGATTTTCTAATAAAATCATTTCATACGTCATCTATATTACTATTGGTTGTTTCGTTTCGAAGCTAAGTATTATGACAATCAATGGAATATGCATGTAGTTTGTGTTTATTCAATATAGCATTTTTAGAGTATAAAATCATAAGCTTAATTGATAACTAATTTGAGAATAGATTTACTCTTTAAAAATTTACAAAGAATTTTTATCCTATGAAAGAATTGTTTATTAATTCATAAATAATACACACCTTTTTAGTAGGTATAATTATTTTTATTAATAAATTAGCTGTTAATAGTTTTTTCATAATGGAGGAGTGCAGTATTTATTACTATAAACAAGTCAGAAAACAAAGTTCTGAAAATACAAAATAAATGGTAACATGATTTTAATCTATAGCTCTTATTACAAAGTTAATGTTCAATTGCGAGTAATACACTACTGGGCAATTGCTAACGACAGATCCCAAATTGCAATGTAGCATAACATTAAGCGAGACATAAAGCCTGATAGGATAAAATATAGTTGCCACACTGTTCAGACATTAGAATAAAGAATATTTATTATTCTGGAAAGTACAAAGTTGTGAAACATCTTAAAGAAAAAAATGTTCATTTGATGCTGCATACGGAAATATGGAACAATGCATCTAAAAGTCAGCAGGCACCTTCAAGAAAGGTATCAGTACGGGATATGTCCTTCGTGGAGTGTGATGCAATATTCCACACGTCGTATCATACTTTGCACAACATTATCCAGCCGCTGTTAAGGCAATTTATCCCATTCCTCTGGGAGTGCACGGATGAGGGTGTTCTTGTTTGTCGGAGATAGTTTCGATTAGCAACTTGCCTCCCCAAAGCATCCAACACATTTTCAATGAGGTTTAGACCTGGAGAACGTGATGGCCATACGAGTCATTGAATACCTTTGCTGTCTAGACAATCCTGAACTGCGAGTGTTCAAAGACATGTTGCGTTGTCGTCCATAAAAACAAATTTATCACCGACAGCACCACGGAAAAGACAAACATAAGGAAGTAGAACTTCATTAATGTATCGTTGGCCCGTCATAGTCCCATTCGCAACTACATGTAAAGGCGTGCGGCCTTTGATCATGATGCCGGCCCACAACATGACACTGCATGTCGGATATCGGTCCCTTTCCTGGATATTTTCTCGACGATAAGCAGTACCACTCTCGCACCGGATAAGTTGGCGTCTACAATCCGATGTTAGACTGAACCTACTCTCTTCAGAATAGTACGCATGCCCAGTCCTGTTCAGTCCAATTGCAATGCTCACAACACCATTGCAAACTGGCAGTACGGTGCTGTCTGGTCAATTGGACACACACATTAGGTGTGCGGGTGTATAGTCCTTCTCCCCTCAAACGTCTGGCAACAGGTTTTTGGGAGATCTATTTTCCTGAAGCAGCAAGAAACTGATTTGCCACCTGCTGAGCTGTGGAGCGCCTGTTTCTTTTTGCAATACATGTATATATTTGAATAATATTCTCATTAATAAAATTTAAATATCTCCTGCGAAATAATTTTTGCAATGAACCTAGGATTAACATATTTTTTTGAAAAAACTTCTCTATTTCGCTTTACAAACATACCAAAATAAACAAGGGAAATCAGTATTTTATTCATATTTTAATCAAACCATAACAAAATAAATTATATTTTGATTTCAAACTGACCTATAAAGGGTTTTGAACGGAAAAAATGTGATTTTCATTTCTAGTGAAATTAAGATTTTCAAAGAAGGATAAAAGAAAATTTAAAATGGGTTTTTTGTGTGTCTTTTTACTATAGTCATTTTACTGTGTTCTTGTAAAATTCAAATAAATTAATGAATATACACTGCTGGACAATTGCTAAGGACGGATCATAAATTACAATGTAGCGTAACATTAAGCAAGATATGAGGCCTAGTAGGATAAAATATAGTTGCCACACTGTTCAGACATTAGAATAAAGAATATTTAATGTTCTGGAAAGTACAAAAGCTATGAAGCATCTGAAAGAAAAAAAATGTTCATTTGATGCTGCATACGGAAAAATGAAACAATGCATCTAAAAGTCAGCAGGCACTTTCAAGAAAGGTATCAGTACGGGATATGTCCACCGTGGAGTGTGATGCAACATTCCACACATCGTATCATACTGGGCACAACATTATCCAGCAGCTGTTGAGGCAATTTATCCCATTCCTCTGGGAGTGCACGGATGAGAGTGTTCTTGTTTGTCGGAGGATAGTTTCGACCAGCAACTTGCCTCCCCAAACCATCCCACACATTTTCAATGGGGTTTAGATCTGGAGAACGTGATGGCCATACGAGGCATTGAATACCTCGTTGTCTAGACAATCCTGAACAGCGAGTGTTCGATAACATGTTGCGTTGTCGTCCATAAAAACAAATTTATCACAGACAGCACCACGGAAAAGACGAACATGAGGAAGTAGAATTTCATTAATGTATCGTTGGCCCGTCATAGTCCCATTCACAACCACATGTAGGGGCGTGCGGCCTTTGATCATGATGCCGGCCCACACATGACACTGCATGTCGGATATCGGTCCCTTTCCTGGATATTTTCTGGACAATAAGCAGTACCACTCTCGCACCAGATCAGTTGGCGTCTACAATCTGATGACAGACTGAACCTACTCTCATCTGAGAATAGTACGCATGCCCAGTCCTGTTCAATCCAATTGCGATGCTCATGACACCATTGCAAACGTGCAGTACCGTGCTGTCTGGTCAATGGGACACACACAACAGCTCTGCGGGCGTATAGTTCTCCTCTCCTCAAACGTCTAGCAACAGTTTTTCGGGAGATCTCCTTTCCTGAGGCAGCAAGAAACTGATTTGCCACCTGCTGAACTGTGGTGCGCCTGTTCCTTTTTGCTGATAGGACGATATATCTGTCTTCTGCAGGCGTCGTAATTCTAATACGACTTCTCCCGTGCCGCCTACTACACATTCCAGCAGTTTTAAATGACTTCCACAAAGTTGAAACAACGCTGTGAGTGATGTCGAACTCCCTGGCAACATCTGTTATTTTTCGCCCTTCTTCGATGTTTCCAATAATTCGGCCATGCATGAAATCATGTAAGTGATGTCGGAAAGACATGCCAAAAATTTCAAGTTCGTATATTAAATCTTTCCTGTAAAACTTTGACTTGAAACAAGAACTGTCCACATGCGTCAAAACCTTCAAAGCTCTTATGAATGCTATCACGTGATGAACAGGCGTGGAAAAAAATTTGCATACGCATACTTCTTCTTACTATATCCTGCACTTATTGTAATATTCCACATTTTGCTTCCTTTCATTTTATGGTTGCTATGGATTATAGTGTTATCTGTCCTTAGCAATTGTCCAGCAGTGTAATTGTAGTTATTAATAAATGTTGTCACAATAGATATGCTTCATTTATTCAGATATATTTTTAATTGACTATTTTCCCAAATCTGAGTATCTATATTCAAGTGCAAAAGTTTGCGTGACTTCTAATTGCCTTTATTGTATTAAAGAAATTTGCATGTTATACTCACATTCCTTCTTAAATTTTTAATACATTCAAATATCAGAAAATAAATGTGCAAAATTCTGAGAAAATAGGGGATTTTTAATCTATATTTGTTTAAAATTTTCCTTTTTTCTAGGATTGTTTAATATATAAATGCTTATACTAAAATAAAATTTTAAGTTTAATCTATGTAAAAAATAAGTAAATAAAATTAATGACTAAATGCAACCAAATGTCTTATTATTTGACTCTTTAAACTATTTATTAAATTACTAAAAGAATATAAGTTAGATAAATAAGATTTTGCAATAGAAATCAATGAATTTAAGATAAAATGAAATAATCGTTGATTTGGATTAATCCACAATTTATAAAAATATTGTTTAGACTGATTTCATGTATCATTTAAGTATATTATTATGTTAAATTATTATAATGTTATTTATGTTTTAACCATTTCTTATTTTAACTATGAAATTAATTTGATTTTTATTATAATATAAAGAATTTAATTAATGTATATTAATTTTAAAGTATGCTATATTTTATGCATGTCACATGCATAAAAATATAGTAAATAAATATTTTATTTGATTACAATAAATCCTTAATCTTTACTATTGATTTATTATACCAAATGTCTGTATTTTGTGTAACAAATCAACAGTCAGAAGTCTCTTGAATGGCTTAGGTATCTTGCGGAAGTAAATACATACTGGTCAGTCTTCCATTATTCATGAAAATTGTACATTGTTATTAATGCGTAGTTCTCACTTACTTCCAGCTAATGCAAAAAATATGTTACGTCAGCTCTTAAGAGAACATTCTTTGTATTCCTCTCTTATTCTCTGACAAAAAACAGAAAGCTCTAAACTTTCCTTATTGGTATCCCCATTAATAAATAATTTGAAGTGTTTCCATGAAAACTTTCTTATCTTTTTGAAAAAAACTTAGATCTTAATAAATATTTTAACTTTACATGTGAAAAATCATTATTATTTAATAATACATTTCTTTATTTCTTTGCTTAAATCTTTAATAACATAAATTAATAATCAATCATTTATTTTTATACTTTGATTGTAAAAAAAGAATGTGCAAAAAATAAATATAATTTCACTTATTATCATTGAAAATTGTTTTGTTGTAATAAATTTGTCTCATTCTGAATAGAAACATATAAGAATTTATATGAAGAATGCATTATTTTTAGTTGAAATTGCAATTAGTATAAGAAGTAAAGAATCATTATGCTTTGAATTTAAATTCATAAAAATATAGCGACATAATAATGACAAAAGATAGCTACATACTACGGTAGTGAATTAGAATCTTAATTTTCTTATTATGAAATGAAATTTGAATTTGAGAAATGTTCTATTTAATTAAACTCAAACAAGATCACGTTTGATCTTCAAATGAGTTACGTATTCACAAACGTAAATAAAAATACTCAGTTTATCAAATTTATTGAGCTAAGAAAAAGGAAAAAATGTATTACAATAATCTGGCTTAAATCTTTTCTATGAATAATGTGAGATAATGTAAAAAAATTTCAAGATTTTTAAATTAACTCAGTTTAAAAAAGTTTAACTAGCTCATTCTCTTAACAATCTGGCTAACGTAGCTGTTAGTCATAGTAAATATATTGAAAATGTTCAAATATATTGTTTTAATATGTTGTGAAGAAGAAATAATCGGAATATATAAGTTTACATTATATAGGAACAGTCTAAAATGTATACATGCATGATTAAATCATAACACTAACTGGATTCTTCACATTTGCTTGAATGCAGTCAGGATGTAGCTCTTCTCCTATTCTACGTCTTACATATTTTCACCCATCACTACCGAATAACGATAGGTTAGTTTCATCACTCCATATAACTTGTGACCACTGATCATCTGTTCAACTAATGTGTTCCTTTGCCCACTATAGTCTTTTTTTTGTTGCTGAAAATTAAGATAAGGCTTTTTTCGTGGAATTCTACCTCTCAGTCTAACATCTGTTAATCTTCTCCTGATTGTTCTTGAACTTACACAGAACACCAGCATCATTCAGATCACTTTTGATGGCCGCTGATGACATTTTTCTATCTTGGAGACATAGTCTTTTTATTTTTCTGTCATCAATAGATGTGGTGCACCTTTTTCAGCATTTTCCTTCTTTATTTTTTATTGAATTTGTCTCCTGATATCGTAAACAAAACTTTCGGACTCCAGATGTAGTCACTGACCTGTCTTGCAATTTCAGCATAGGAAAGATCACTTTCTCGTAACACAATAATATTACATCTCATTCTAGGTGTCCAATCTACTCTTTTATTTGATGTCATTGCTTCTTGACTAAATATTGAAATTTTTTACAAAAATTCCTATTTGTAATTAGTGTATAAGAAACAGGTCCTCCTTCTACAGAACAAAGCAAAATAATGAAAAATAATGAATTGTTTCATGTGTAAACATGATGTCAGCTTCAGTTACTAACATTAACTAACTGGCAGTTTCTAACATTTGATTGGTTCTCAGAACAAAAACAGTGTTTGGCCAGGAAAGATAGACATTACAAACCACTTCATAACTGTGTTTTTTATTTACATTAAAGTACATATAACTTTTTTGTATTGCAAATAGTTGAAATTTGTGTCTCGTATCGAATTCAGTAATAAATTTACTTTAAAATGATATGTACAAGTTTGCATTTTGCGAAACGTAACATTTTCCATAAGCATACAAAGTTCAAATTCAAAAACATAAAAATTTCTTTAAGTGTCCACAATTTTGGCCACCACTGAATATATATAATATAATATAACTATAATATAATATAATATAAATATATATATATATATATATATATATATATATATATATATATATATATATATATATATATATATATATATATATATATATATATATATATATATATATATATATATATATATATATATATATATTTCAGTGTGTGTGTATGAATATATGAATATAAAATTAGATATTACATATTTAAAGTCATAAAAAATGTTTTTCTTGTAGTATCTTTATAATTATTTGTAAAATATCATCCTTTTAAGCTGTTCTGGTTAAAAATCATTACGAAAATGTTTTCGTAATTAAAAAATTCTTTGAATGATTTTTGAACATGGTTTTTATAATTAGTAAAAGTTTCTTTTCTATAAATATTAATTTAGGAAAAAAGATACTGATATTATTCAAGAAAAACAAAACATCTCAATGAGTTTAAACAATGGAAAATTCTCAACAATTAATAGCGTAACATAAATAATCATCTTAACGAATAAAATGCTAGTTTTATCAGTTTTATTTTCCAGTAATATGTGTATATTACTTGTAAGTGATATTCGTCAGCACTTTCTAAGCTTGAACAAAAATATGAAAAATGAAGAAATAAGTTTCAGGAAACTGAAAAAATTAAGGACATTTCTTGACAAATATTTTTTTAATAACTTGCATTAACACTATGCAAAAGCTTTCCTATATTAAGTATAATGAGGACATAAATAATATGCTTATAAATTTGTGATTAAAATTTACAATAATTAATGACTGATTATTAAATAAAATTTTAAAAATTTTTTAAAAACCCAGAAGAGATTTTATTTTAAATGATTTTAGCACACACATTTTGGGATAAATTGCTTCAATCCTAATAATGGCCAAAACTTATATCACTGAAATATTCAATAAAGAAAAATCAGCTTTCCACTTTTGATTGGTATATACCTTATTATAGCATACTGTATTCTTTAACGAAATTAAATTCATGTTACAGTTTTAAAAAAGTAATCCAAATGTTATTCAGAACAATATATAGTATAAGATCGTATTATTTCGGGCTATGGTTACATATCGTAATGTATACTATGTTATGATATTATGTGTGTGTAATGTGTTATTAAGATGATACGGTTTCCATTAATTTCGGTCAATTCCGCTTCATATAATTTCCTATTAACTCGTGGTATATTTACCACTAAATATTGTAATGTCACTGAAATATTAATTTATTATATTCTAGGCTATCGTTTATATTTTATAATATACATTTATTGAAACGGTAACATTGTTATTGAAGTTTTCACTATTATTATATTTTTAATACGTGTATTTATAATTTACAAAATGCATGTAAAATTTTACTTTAGATATGTGTAAGCGCTTATAATTTTTTTATTCAACAAACACTATACATTCAGCATTATTGGTTTACATAAGAAAAACTGCCTGAAATAAATATATTTAATAATATTAAATGCTTGGATTACATTCTATAATTTGAAATAAAAATGTGCTACCTTAATTTATGAAAAACAGGCTGTTATAATCGATATATAAAAGTTTCACTTAAGCATTTTCCGATTTATATACATATTCATAAGTTTAGTGTCTCTCACTTAAAAAAGTAATATGAAGTAAGGCATTTTAACATAGAATTTACTATTAATTATGATACAATAACTAAATTCGATAACTTTTTAAGGAACTGGAACCACTTTATATAATATCTTTGGAGTATTTATAGAGCATTAAATCTGAAATTAGCTTATTAATCGCTTCAAGAATGTGGATATATTTTATGTAATATGATATATTATAAATTATTATTTTCTTATCCAATGTATCGATGAAGTTATGTGAGATAATCAAACAATTTAAATAAATCAAAATTGGTGTATATTTGCATGTTTCAAAATAACCTTTTTTATTTTGAAATGCTAAATACCATTTTTTCATTAGTCGTAAACTTTCTTTTGCAATTATAATTATTATATATAAATGCATTATTATGCAATATATCTTTTATAAAAAATTAGGCATAATGTAAAAACTTTACCGTAATTAATTAGTTTCCTTAAAGAATCAAACTCTTACTACATAATGATGTTTTTTTATTTTTAGGTTACATAATTTCAAAGTAGAATGAGTGATGAGTTATTTTGCTTGTCTTTATAATTTAACTAAAGTGAATTTTCAGTTTTGTGTAAAAACAAACAATTTCAATTTATCTTCCCTTAATTAATATAATAATATTTCATAATTTTATTCTTGTGGATGTTAATTTTACTGTATGAAGTATTATGAATATATCTATACACTTTATATATATATATATATATATATATATATATATATATATATATATATATATATATATATATATATATATATATATATATATGTATGTATGTATGTATTATGAGAACGTATTTAAATATAGCTATTAAAAATCAATTACGTAAAAAATTCTTTGTTAGTTATATGAAGACAGCTATTTGAAAATATATATTCTCTATGGATATATTGAACAGAAAGTCTCATTTATTTCAATTATTATGTTAAAGCATTTATTTTTTTACAGAATATTCTTTTTTGTTAGTTTTTATTCGAATATATTCTTGAAAAAGTCCTTGTTCATCAAAAAATACATTTCGCTTATTGTAAAAGATGTATTTAAATAAGAGTTTTGTTCATTAAAATATCATAACAACGTTTATAAATAACAGTCATTTCAGTTATGACTCAAAAATCGAGAAAAATAAATATTACCTTTTAATTTAATATTATTTTCCTATACCAATTTTAATAATCATTGTTATTCAAAAAATCATAAAATTTTAGGACAAAAATTCCCTGAATAATTTACGTTACTGAGAATTAGAAACTTTTTTGATAATCAGAATCTTGCGTATAACAAATTAAACTCACTTACTTGACATATTGCGCTAATACAATTATATATTGACATAAAGTTTGGTATATTTTGGAATAGGAGGAATATATTCATTGCAAATAATTTCAAAATCACAGTCAAGTGTGCGCATTAACACGAAACTATTATTTTTCTAATAGATTTTATAGGCATTATGAAATAATAAAAGCAAAATGTTTTTTATCATATATAGTTGCAGTTGCCAAATAAAATACAGAATAAAATATTTAATAAGAAAATATGAGTCAAAGTAAGTATAACTATACTCCTATATATTCATTAGCTAAAATTAACTACAAAAATTTTGAAAAAGAGAATATTAAAATTATCTAATTGTAAAATATTACTCGTTAAGCAATTTCACATTCTCAAAAAGAATAGAATTTCCATACGGACCTCATGATTACAAAATAGTTGCAATTTGTAAGATTTGAATGCAATTCAAACAATTCCCTCCTTAGGAAATACACTAAATACATTTATGCAGACTAAAAGTGATGAAGTTTATATGAATTGGAGATTTTCTCCGAGTGGGATATTTTTTGATACAAAACATTTCATGTAATAATCAAAATGTATAAAGTTGTTAAGTTAAAGTATTTTACGTAAAATATTATTGAAAAAGTGGATACTATTAACCTCTAAAAGAGTTTGCCAGTATTGCAGAATATGTGATCAATTAAAAATTAATTAAAATTAAATAATTTGATATAAATTATGGCTAAGATCTGCTTCATTTCATACAATAGTTTTAGAATAGTTTATATAATCTCAGATATAATGTTAGAATGTCTTTGAAGTTAGAATATTATTTTTATAAGGAAGCTTTTCAGACATTAATAATTATCTTTCGTTATTTGAACATGAAAAATATTAATATGTTAATAATATTTGAATTTATTAAGTTACATTTGTTTATGCAATTTTAATTTCCATTAGTTATTACATACCAAACTTCTATTTTCTTACATTTAAATTAAATAATAATGATATCATTGACAAGATATTATAAATAATAATGTGATGTTTAATTACAAAGAATATTTCGCACAGAATATATACAAAATGGAAGGAAGGAAACATTGTACAGAGCCCAAATAGTATGAACAGTAAATTAATGAAAGTACTTATGGCAGTCCTTTTATTTAAATTAATTCTGGTAATAATATACTTAAAATATAATCATATAAAACTAAAAATATAAATATATATGTGATATGCTTGTTATTCGTTTGTTTATTAAACTATTTAAAATATTCCTTAAACTGATTAATAAATTGTCTTCATCCATCTCATTTTTAACACAAAGTTTCTAGTTTTTAACACAAAGATAAAATGAAACAAGCATGATAACATAAATTTTTGCTTATTATTTTAAGGTGAAAGTTGTTTAATATAACAACTAGAAAAAAGCTGTCATCCACGTTAGGTATGAAACTGCAATTGTTGTATTAAATGTAAATGTTGACACCGGTATCCCTTTCAATTCTTGGAATATCTTCTTTTAGATCCAACAAAGTGGTTTCAGTACTTCCGTACAAGTGATATCATTTTCCCAATGAGAAATATTCTCGGGTCACACCTGATAATCTTGTGGTTCACATAAACTTCCATCTTTGTCTTCTTCCTATTTTTATAAAGTTTTGAAATACATTTTTTTGACAGGATGTTAAGTCAAGGGTTGAACATTCGGTATGTAGGTAATGATAAGTGATTCACGTCATTTCTGCAACGACAAACACAACAAAGTGCATTGAAAGTGTTCTTTCAATGCACTTTGTTGTGTCTGTCGTTGCATTTTGCTATTTGTCGTGCTATTTTTTTGCCAAATAGATTCGTGTTTTCTAAACTTACTTAGAACACACTTTTTCAAACTAAAATTGGTTAAAATAAAAAAAGCTGAAAAACCATAAAACGAATCATTCGGGGAGAATATAGTGGCTTTGTCATGTTTTTGCAATTATTGATGAGCCCAGGTACATTTTTTGACGCATTAACCACATCATTTAGTAAAAAGTAAGTTTTAGTTATTCTCATGACGCTCAGCAAATAATTGCGGATGTTCCATTTCTATAAATGAATGTTTAGCAAAAGTTCATTTTTATTTGTTATCATGAATAATAAAGTGTCTGTATCTTGCACGTATATAACTTATATTTTCTGAGTTAGAATCAACTGTAGTGACTTTTATGAAATATCTATTATATTCTCCTCGTCGCAATCTCTCCTTCAGCACATTTATGACTCATCTTCCAAATATTTAATGACATATTTTACACGAATGTGATCTGTGTTGATGGAGGACTTTGTCACTCACTACGTTTAAGATTCTCCAAATCTTCTGTTTCATGAAAACATTATACAAAATAAATGCATTATGCAATGAAATAGAACTTATATTCACAAGACTTAAATAAATAGGGACTTGATAATTTTCCAGGTCAAGAATTTTTTAAAATAATATTGAATTAATAATTTTTATCAAAATGATTAATCAAAAACGCTCAACCACAAATACCAGTAATATGATACCTAGACGAACGATGAGTCACATTCCAGTTTGATTTCTCATTGCTAATTTGTTTCGCATACATCACCTTGGTGTCATATTTTGATCATTTTAATGAATGCTTTGGTCAGAAACTATTATCAAAATATAATTAACAGCTTATTTTGAAATGAGTATGGTAAATATTATTTTTATTATTTATTAAATATACAATGTCTTAACTATTACTTTTTACCATGCATAACTGCAGTAATTTTTTCCGTCAAATATATATTCAAATATTGTATTGATGAAAGTAAAAACAACTTTTCTACTGCAATTTAAACTTTGAGATAAATGCTTTTAATTTATTTAGCTAAGATCAGATAAATTTTTGATACATTGAAAAAGAAAAGAAAATATTTTATTAAAATTGAAAAATTTATTAAAATCATTACATTAAAAATGAAAAAGAAAGTCTACAGCAATAATCATTTAATTGCTATAGTTTTTGTTTTCATTTTTTATTAATGTAAGGAAAATATCCTTACTTTTCTTCGTAAATTTAAAGAATTAATTTCAATCTACTTTTAAAAGTATGGATTAGCTTTGAAACGAAATATAATTCATTAGTAAAATTTAATAGCACAAGATCCAAAATAACCTATGCTGTGTGATATTTTAACTGTGAAAATTTTTATTTCTATTCACAAGTACCAAGTAAAATCATTTCACAAAGTGAGTATTAAATTAAATTATATAAATAAAAAATGAAATTTCATTAAAATATAGTTCCATGAATTCGCATAAGAAAATATAATTAAAATGTTATTATTAAAAGTATTTAATAATAATATTTTTAATAAATTTTATTATTAAAATTATTTAACAATAATATTTATTATAAATGAAACATAAAAATTGAGATGTAGATTAATGAAACTGATTAACATCAGCAACAATTTAAAAATAAAATTATTATTCTGAACATACGTACCTGCTTGAAAAGAATAACCACCTAAATATTATACTTTAATCTTTAATTATTTACTTTGCAATTTTGTAATATTTACTCCTAATAACACTTCATACTAAATCATCAAAATTATACAATTTTACAGGTCGTAAAAATAAATGCCCCATAATTTCTTCGTTTATGTTTCATAAAACCTATATTTGTATATGCATATAAACTACATATTTTTCATAAGACCTTTTAAAATATTCAAGAAAAAATACTAAAAATCAGTTGCGAGAGTTTTTGCACACACTCAAAGAAAATTTACAGCGTAAATAATGCTCAGAAAAGTATAAAGAAAAAATTTATAGCTTCTCTTTCTAAGAAATTCAATTGAAAAATTATCAATTCCAAAAAATTATGAAGTAATAAAATGAGTTTCAAAATTTATTTTATTTATTCTTTGTTCAATTTTTCAGGTTTTTATTTTTTCACAAGAGTTGAATATAATTTCCATTTACAAACTTTGATGCAAATTACTTACATTTTATTGCAAGATTCAATATACATAAAGCAAATTAAGCTTCATAAAAACATTTTTCTTCTAAAATTATTCACAATGTTATATAAATGACATTATTATTTATATGTAAGTAGTAAAAGTGGATATTACATTAACAAACCGATTACAAAGCAAAAATTCAGTCACAGGAAAACATTTAAATGTTTATCTTTCAATTTTTCTTCATATTACTTAAATTTAATTGGAAGATTTATCAATATAAGTTCTTACTAATTTATTGTGTATTCAACTATTGGGCAATTTTACCATGGGGATTTGTTTTACCTTCAAGGCATAAATTAAAATTGCCGATTGATTTGTATGCTATTCTCAACAGTTATCATGATTTAAAAACAGTAAATGAATTGATTCCTCTATTAGTTTTGTCCTAATAGCGTCATGTAATGATAGTTTATCTTCATAATTTGAAAAAGAGTAATATATTAGACATCATGGATAACGATTTGTGCACCAGATATTCTGCGCTACGTATTTCAAACAACTCACAAATTTACTGATTACCTTGCGTATTCAAGCAATAATCATTCAAATTAAGCAAATTTTTCTATTTTATTTGGATCTCAAATATAATTAGATTACTCTTCATATTAAAATGTTTTTTTCTGTCGGTATCTTTTCTGGTATATAAATTTTACATATTTTAGTGTACTGTACTTGAGTATATCTCTTGAAACAATGTAGTGAAATTACAGAAAGTAATGAAATTAATTTTAAAAAAATGATTATGGATTTACTGCATTGATACACGTTTTTGAAATATGCAAAATCGGAAATTAGATATTTTACGTAAAATGAAAAAATTATGATACATAATCATGTCACTTAGATTTAAAAAATAAAATAACCTGTATATTCAAAATGCTATATAAATGTTTCTAAATATCAATGTTTTTATGCATATGATTAGCAGAAATTGAATGCAAAATTTATAACTAACAAAAAATAAAAATTGTTAGAATGTGATTCATTAGAATTTGTAAATTATTTACAGTTATATATTACTTTTTCATGTATATACTGATATATTTAATTTACATAAAATACTGTTGTTAATTATATCTATGAAATTGCTTAGATTAAATTTAAACACGCGATTAAGTTGATGTCAGAAAATTATTTTAAAACAATGACAAGATAATCTATGGAAATAAATACTATTTAATAACCACTTTAATTTGAATTGTGTAATTCCGAAATTAAGCACTGGTCTCACTTGAACTGCCTAATTTGGTATTTTAGAATATAATTTATAATTAATAAGTCCTACTGGTCTTAGTAAATGCTGAATAAATATCATCGGTAAATTTAAAATTAATCACTTTAATTGCGAATATGTAGTACTGGCATTGTCTTACAAGTGTAATTGTTATTCATATAATTCGCCTCAATCAAAGAATAAAATTATGTTTAATAGAATAACAATTATGAAAACATTTAAATAAACCTTTTATTTTTAATGTTGCTTTTCCTTTTTTAATGTATATATTTTTTCAATAGACCCAAATCCAAATTTAAATAATAATTATGTCAATAAATTAAAATAGAATAGTTAAAATTTATCAATGGTATTCACAAAGCTGTACTTAATGTCTGAATAATACAATTATAACTACATTTTAGTGTTTTTTCTGTTCCGCTAATATTACTTTTTTATGTAAAACATAATATCATTATTATAATACCAAAACATTCTAAGCAAATATTAAATATTTCTGCATTAAAAAGTTTTCTATTTTCAGAAAAAAGGATGTTTATATTTGTTTATATTTTGAGTATGTAAAGAATTTTATTATTAACACATTATAAGAATGTGCATTAAAATGTATTGCGTTTTTCCTTTCCATAAATTTTAATTTTATGAATTAATAAATTATTTGGGAATATTTTCTGAAAAATTATTTATGATAGTACCATTCGTATTCCGTTACTATTTAGCAGACATTGTGTCATTTCAAATGTTTTCCTTATAACAAAACTCTCTAAGCTTACAATAGAGATTATCAGCTGAAAGAGCAATAAAACTAAATAACTGCTGGCTTAAATCTCAAGAGAAGAGTTTGACTCCCACATTGTTGAAATGATACCCATCAAGATAAGCAGCAGTGTGATGATGCGTGTATTATTTACACAGATATTCTTTCGAAGCAAATGAAAACATATACGTACATTTCAGTCGGTTCACTGCTCTTGAAAGACGATGATGAGAACGGCAGAATAAAAGTCTTGTTTTTATGTATTTCAAAATGTAGTGTGACATAACATTTCAAAAATGATTCCAAATAATATATACATTTATACAAAAGGAGATATTCTGAATACAATCTTTAATAAGATGTAAGTAAATTTGGAGTATTTGAAACATTTGGCAATTCCTAATATATATATATATATATATATATATATATATATATATATATATATATATATATATATATATATATATATATATATATATATATATATATATATATATATATATATATATATATATATATATATATATATATATATATATATATATATATATATATATATATATATATATATATATATAGTATTATTTTCAACTATTTTATTCACTGATATTATAGGCTTTATTTTATTTACTTGTAAATTACACATACTTTACGTGACTTTCCAATTATTTTAAGTGTGAAATTATAAATTATGTATTAGGAAATTTATGTAAACAATGAAATATTTTTTTAATTTCTACCTCAATTTAATTTTGTTATAATTATGTAAATTAAAAATACCTTTTAGATAGATGATGCAGAATCAAGTTGAAAATATTGTGTTGCTATCTTTTGTTACACCTAAAATATATTTTATCAAATTTTCGGATCATGTACTTTTAAATGTATTATACTTATTGAAAATTCCAAATGGACTTTGACACATCCTTAATTGTAATTGGGTAAATTCGTTGAAAAGTAATTATTACCATAATCTGTTTATATATAATAATAGAACCACTTAAATTATTTTACATGAAGTAGAAGCGTCTTGATACTCAGCGTTATATTTTGATTCGCTGCGAATGTACAATTCAATCTAAAATAATTTAATGTATCATTAGGCAAAAGCAATCTATGAGGATTCAAAACAACTTTTTTAATAACGTGAGCAAAAATTTAAAATAAAAATATAAAACATTCATGTAATATAATATAAACAAATAATTCATATTCAAGAAAGTTTCTTTATTTCAAATTTATCTTAACTTTAAATATTGAATTTAAACAACCTTTTTTCTGTAACATGTTACTTTATTTAATAAACTATATGAAACAACTAAAATCTTAAATTCATTAAATATTTTCATTAATAATTTAAAAAATAATTATCATATGCAATTTTTTATGTTAGTTTTGATTCCAGAACATTAGTAGAACGAATACTTTTTATAGTAGTATCATTTTGCACAAAGAATACACAAGAGAATGCTGTAAATAGGTGTAAATGAATGTTATTAATAACAAATGATATCATTTTCAAGAAAAGCTGAAACTTTATTTCCATAAAGAATTTAAGTATTAAAATATACTAAATTTTACAAAACTTGTGTGAAAATATATAAGTTCATATTTGAGAAAATATGAAAATACTTACGAGCATATTTGTAAAAATGATTGTTTCTTGAATTTGTCAACAGCACAAAACATTTTGTTACGATTTAAAATAATTTTTGGTTACTGTAACTGTTTCAAATTTCCAAGTTTTTTATTTACAATATAATTTATATACCATATATGCTAATTTAATTTAATGAAATCCTTTTAGAGAAATTTAAATATCATTTAGCAAATTGTTTCCTACCTGAGATTGGAATTTATGTAGAAAAATTATTAGTCTCATTAAAGATAAAAAATTAATTTACCTATTATTTTCTAAAAAATTTAATCTTACTGTATTTCCAACCGTTTACATTAAATCATTTTTCGGAATGTAGCAAAAATTCAATCTTCAGTACGCTTTTTCTTTTTTAAAATATTTGATAAACTCTTATTTTTGTAAATATTTTATTTAATTTTGTTAAAAACTTTTATTTTATTATTGAATAAAAAAACAATTTCTTTTAAATTAAAAATAAGAAGTAAATTACAATGAAATACTTAGTACACACAGATGATTTAAATAGAAAGCCTATGTATACCGAATTTAATAAGTCTATATGACTTTAGTTTTTCACTAAAAATTAACAATCGTTTCTTTATGCTTACAGTTCCTAAAACATATACAAAATAATTAAGAAAATTAACAGCAACTCATAACCCAATGTTTCTAATTAACTACAATATTTTTTAAAACTAAAATTAATTATATCTAAAAAAGTATACGTATAATTGTAATTATTATAATTACTTTAATATTTACCAGTTAACTAAAAAATAATTATCCTCAATATACATATAAATGTTCTCTTTATGTTTTATCTATATTAACTTTAAATTGAATAAAAGAAATCATAAAATGTTTTCTTGTTTTTTAATTTTCAATTTTGACTTTTCCTATGAGCATTGAACTCATAGAAGAAACAATTTTGGCTCATTTCATTTGATATATGACAAAAAAGTACATAATAAGAAATAAAAGGAATTTCAGAAATTATATCATGTAAAAAAATTGTTATTTCAAATACAATGAATTATGATTAAAATAATGACAATATCAGGACAAATAATAAGAATTGCTTTCTTTCTTAGGTATCTAAAAACATTTGTTTTTAATTAATTTAATTTTTCGGATTTAAGTAATTTTTATATTTAATTTTAGAATTTCGAGAAGATAAAACTTGTATAAAAAACAACCAGCATAAAGTACTTTATATACATAAAAGCTGTTTTGATTAATTAATAAAAATATAATTAATGCAGAATTTTTAAATTTAAAAAACAAAGAGTCATAATTATCAGTTTTTGATGATTTTATAGCGTTTAGGTAGACAATTTCTGATAATTTATTTCTTGGTAAAAGTTATAAAATTTTATGATAGTTAATTCAATACAAACATATTTAATAAATCTTTAATTTAAATTTCTATCTCATGGTTTGCTTTTAAATTAATTCGATGCTATAGAATTATATAAGAATATGCATTTCTTCTTATTGATTTTACTGAGATAGTGATAATATAATTGCAATTTTATGTAAACTTTAATATTTTGGAAAAATATTATTATAAATGAATTTTTTTGTCTTAATTGTTTTTTGAAATGGCCAACAGCTACAAAAGTTACCTCTAGTTGTGCATCGTAAGACAGAAAATTTTATTAGATTATTACAATTGAGGTCTGTTTGTGGTATAATATGAGAAACTTTTATATCAAAAATGCTATTTTTTAAAACTTATTGAAATGTATAAGTGTTTTAATTTATAGTTTGAATGTTGAACATCCTGCAAGATCATTTAATATGTTCTTAACATTGATTAAAATAATTTCAAGCGTAATATTTATTTCTATAAAACAACAAATTTATGTTAAATATTTTAAGCTCATGTATTTTAATTAAAGGTATAATTAGTTTTTACGTTTTTCCATTTAATAAAATTTAGATGAAAATCCAAAATTTTGAAAAATGCTTAAGAACGACTGGACATAATCCACGCAGTTGAATTATCCATACGATTTAGGTTAACAAAATTTTTCAAAACATATATGATAAGAAAAAACAATAATTTTGAGTAAGTAACATTTTAAAATGTAACCATTTGATTGTCAAATTATAAAAAAGTTACAAAAATATTTCTTCTAATTTCAAAGAATTTATAAATTATAAATCATTTTAAAAATGTTCTGTTTTTATATGTTATTTTGTACAATGCATCCGCATTTTACTTAAAACTAATTGTTTCAAAACAGTTATTTAACATTCATCAAATAAAAATGTTTGAAATTGCTCAAATATTTCCATAAATTCCTATCAATTTATTATCTTTGCACCCACTTACAAATAACTTGATAATTGACTTCTGTGTAGAGAATCATTTAATACAGCATAAACAAAAGCTTCGTGAACTAAGCCATTGGTTTAATGATGAACATAAATATTAAGCTTAATGACTTATCTGTAAACGTTATGTTCTTGGAAACATTCCTGATTGGCACTTCTCCACGGTATGTGATTGAAAATGAGCCACGTGATTGTTTTTGAGGAAAGTTTTAGAAAATCAAACATATTATTATTCTGTAGAATAGACAGCAGTTTTATTTATAAACGTTTTTTGCCTTAATGTAACTATTTATAACATAAAAGCTGTAAGCTTACTGTGGATTTTGTTTCAAATCATGTAGCTAAAATGTCTATATAAAGTCTGAGATGCTAGTAGAATAAAACTTAGTATACATATGAATACAATGAGTTATTTGTTTAGTTATTTTCTTATCAATATTTTATCACATTGATATGAAAATTACTTTTAGAATACTTTTCTTAAATAAGCTGAAAATGAAGTCTTTACTTTCATTTATTGTTACTTATTAATTTCATGATACCTCAGTATTTAAAAGTATAAACTGTATATTTCATCCTCAAATTTTGTAAATAATGAAATTTCTTAATTTTCGTATAGAAAACCTAAGCAAATATCATGTATAATATGATCATAAAAATGCCTTATGAAATATGTGCTTAAAGATAAGATTTGCTGTACAAAAAAGTCTGACTAAATTTATTTTTAGATAAATATTTAAAATGTTATAATATCAAGTGTTTCAATTATCAATTTTTCTAAATACATTAATTGAAAAATAAGTAGCTTGAAATTGAAGAAATATGATATTTTTGAAATAATTTATGTTTTCCGATCTTATATTTGCATCTAATTAGAGAGCATTTTACTGTTATACTAGAGTAGTTGCTTCGTATTTGACTTATTAGAGTCTTATTAAAACACACTGAAAAATTAATTAGATGAATATTATACATGAAGTTGTATACCATCCTCTTATTTCAAAAGTCTGAAAAAAATCACGACAATGTATGGAGTATCTGGTACAATCTCTTTTCATCAAAAGTCATGCTTGCATATTAATTTTGGACTAAAAATATTTCTATAACTTTCCTGTAAGGACTAGAGCAACAAACTACTAGTAATCTAAATCGTTGATATGCAATCAAAGACTTATGAAAATCAGTTTATTCACTCTTGTTAAATCACAGCAATTATTTCAAGAAAATGTAGAACACATCAGTATCTGCATTGTAGTTTAAATACTTGCGATGACTTTTACAATATTAGTTTTCCTTATGGTCTCTTTACTTTTCTTAATAAGAAAGACAATATTTATGAATTATTTAAACTATTAGCACTGTAAAAGATGAATAACATTCCTGAAAGTAACATCAAAATCTACTCAGATGGCAGAAGATAGAATTCGGACAAGCAATGGAAATTATATTGAAACACTTAAAGAAAAATACTCTATAAAACAAGGTAACCCGTAATTTTTTTCGTGTTTCACAATAAATTAATTAAAAATCAACTTTGGAATAATGAGAGTCATCAGCGAAAGCAATTACGGAATCTCTGGATTGTATTTGACATCCATAGTTCAACTCAAAATCCATAAAATTAGGCCCACAGAGGAGATAAAATCCCTTTATCTATCTTACAAAAAGTAAAATTCATCTCTCACCAGCACAAAGATCGTTTTTAATAAATTCTATCCCATGTTAATATGTATGGAATTGAATTGCCCTACACTCTAACAAGTTAATTACTAGACACACCCTGCACATTTCTACTTATAGCTCACATGTCTAGAATTCCTTTCAAGGTGAAAGACCCAAAATAAAGAAAATGTTTATTTTTAAATGTCGATTGCTATAAAAGCAAAATACCAGGATTTTGTTTACCTTTCCTTTGGACACACATGTCTGTCCCCATATAGCAGGGGACACTTGTAAAGTGTCACATATTCTGGATGTCATATAAGTGTTCATATTTGTCACATATTCTGGGGATCGCAAGAGGACTTCTCTTTGCCCAAAATGTATGTAAGAATGGGCATATCTTTAGCAATATAAAGTAAATTTTAATAAAAGAGTATTTAAAATTGCTGAAAGAATTAAAAGTACGTATTTATAGTTTAAGATGTAATTTTTTTTTACTGAATACAAACATTAAAGATGAAATCATTTAAAAGAATTTAAAGTATGTGAATGATTTATATGCAGGTGAAAATAATTAATAAAACTTCATTCAAAATATTTTTTATTATTCTTTCTGAATTTTTAATGTTATTTAAAAAAATTACTAACATATATCATAATTACCCTTTCATTGTTATTATGTTAATAAGTCAAATCAGACAAACCTTATGGTATTTTGCAATAACTTACTATAAATATAAAGATATTAGTTAAGTTATAAATATTGGGTCAATATTTAAGAATATTTTAAAATTAAAATTCTAAAATTATCATTTAGCATTGCCCCTGATCATTAATCACAGAAAGGTTTGTTGCATACTTAATCGATCTACATTTAATAGCTTTTATTTTTCCAAATTGCTTTTTAATTTGAATAGGCTGCCAATTAAATTTATAATAGATTTTCATGTGAGCAAAAAAGGAATGCAAATATATAATTAAAAAAATTAAATCATAAAGTGAAATATTTAAAGATTTTTAAATTATGAAAGGTGAATATTTACTTGAAACGTAGTTTCAGTTTTAAACTTACATTTTATTGGTATAATATAAGCGATATGTTTTCTTATTTTTATATAAATTATGTTTTCTTCTTGAAGCATCAAATAGACAATTATTCACTTTGCAAAATTCTATCTTCAGAAAGTCTGTAAATACTGCGTGAGAGCGAGAGAGAGTGAAAGAGAGAAAAAAAGTATTGTAGCACTAAAAAATTCTTTATATATTTGATATTGCATTATAACTGACTAATAATTTTTAGTTTCATATTTCCAAAAACGTTTATAAATTATTTAAAGAGAGGAAATGTTTTGACGATTGTAAATCTTCTGTCTTGTTATCAAAATCAAGAAAGAAATATAGTTAAAATTTTTAAAAATTGTTTTCTACAATATACAAATTATATTCTTATATGAGTATTTGCATATTTGTATATACTACATCAATGCAGTATAATTTGAAAATCATATTTATACACATTGTGATTTTCACTTATATTAAGCTCTACAGAGTTAAATATTTTTATGCTGATTTACACACTTACGATACATTTAAGAGAAAATGAAATAAAAGACAAACGATTTCTCGTAAGGTACCGTATAATGCTATAAAATACAAATTTAATCAACTAAAATGCTAAATATATTTTACATAACATAACTATATTACATTTATATGTAATATTTAAAATTACATTATTATTTTAGAGTTTTTAAGAAATTTACACATGCATCAATGCCAATTTGATATTGTATATAATTTTTGTAGATTTATATTGTTATGTAATACTTACAGTTTTTATAAAAATTATTAATACGGAATGATTAAAGAATATTATGGGAATATATTTTCTCTTTATAAAATTTTATTCTTGTATTAACACACATCAGTTAACTGAGCAGAAACAATCATTTTATGATAAAAATATATTAGCAAACAAGTCATTACGATTAAAATGTTGTAATCTGATAAATAATACGCTGAAATGTTATTTTTACATTTATTTTGTCAGCCTGAACCAGTTTCCGCTTTTTTCTTTCGACAGAAAAAAATGTCATTAGTGAATAAACTTACATTCTGGATCCTTTATGGTTAATGTCTGAAAGGAAAATCATTTAAACTTTTTGTTCACAGTGACTTATTTTTGAATTTTCTTATTCCAGAGTTATATGGCTTTGTGTGATGTTTTATTAGTAAGCAAATATTTTTGTCATAATAAGCGATTTATAACAAAAGGGTATATAAAATAGATTACATCGACATTATTTTATTGAGCTACTTTTTCAGATTATCTTATGCTATACTATAAAATATTTTTTCAGAAAATATAAATGGAAATAACCTTAAAGCTATTTCCTGATGATATAAATACCATACCAAGGATTAGAAATTAAGGGAAATTTAGACGATTTTTAGATTAAGAATAAAACAAAAATAAAAAACAATTTGAAATAAAATTAGTTTCCAAAACTGAAACTTCTATTATTACTGTATTATGATAGGAACTCGTTAATTGTGCATATAGTTAAATAACTATTCCAACAAAATAATAATATATATAAGCATTAAAAAATACATACACATCTAGCATTTAAGCCACAATAAGTTATCACACATATAATTTCCTAATTTCAACTTCAATTTTATACACCGCTGGACAATTGCTAAGGACGGATAACACTATCATCCATAGCAACCACAATATGAAAGGAAGCAAGAATGTGGAATATTAGAATAAGTGCGGGATATAGTAAGAAGAAGTATGCGTATGCAAATTTTTTCCCATGTCTGTTCATCACGTGATAGCGTTCTTAAGAGCTTTATAGGGTTTTGACGCGTGTGGACAATTGTTGTTTCAAGTCAAAGTTTTACAGGAAAGATTTAATAGACGAACTTGAAATTTTTGGCATGTCTTCCCGATATCACTTAGATGATTTTATGCGTGGCCGAGTTAATGGAAAGATCGAAGAAGGGCGAAAAATGACAGATGTTGCCAGGGAGTTCGACATCGCTCACAGCGTTGTTTCACGGCTGTGGAAATCATTTAAAACTACTGGAATGTGAAGTAGGCGGCACGAGGGAGGTCGTGTTAAAAGTACGACGCCTGCAGAAGACAGATATATCGTCCTACCAGCAAAAAGGAACAGGCGCACCACAGCTCAGCAGGTGGAAAATCAGATTCTTGCTTCCTCAGGAAAGTAGATCTCGTGAAAAACAATTCCCAGACGTTTGAGGGGAGGAGGACTATACGCCCGCAGACGCTGTTGTGTGTGTCCCATTGACCAGACAGCATCGGTACTGCCCGTTTGCAATGGTGTCGTGAGCATCGCAATTGGACTGAACAGAACTGGGCATGTGCACTATTCTCAGATGAGAGTAGGTTCAGTCTGTCATCAGATTGTAGACGCCAACTGATCTGGTACGAGAGTGGTACTGCTTATCGTCCAGAAAATATCCAGGAAAGGGACCGATATCTGACAATGCAGTGTCATGGTGTGGGCCGGCATCATGATAAATGGCCGCACGCTTCTACATGTAGTTGCGAATGGGACTATGACGGGTCAACGATACATTAATGAAGTTCTACTTCTTCATGTTTGTCTTTTCCGTCGTGTTGTCTGTGATAAATTTGTTTTTATGGACGCAACGCAACATGTCATCGAACACTCGCTGTTCAGGATTGTCTAGACAATGAGTGTATTCAACGCCTCGTATGTCCATCACGTTCTCCAGATCTAAACCCCATTGAAAATGTGTGGAATGCTTTGGGGAGGTAAGTTGCTGGTCGAATCTATCCTCCGACAAACAAGAACACCCTCATCCGTGCACTCCCAGAGGAACGGGATAAATTGCCTCAACAGCTGCTGGATAATGTTGTGCAAAGTATGATACGACGTGCGGAATGTTGCATCACACTCCACGGTGGACATATCCCGTACTGATACCTTTCTTGAAGGTGCCTGCTAACTTTTAGATGCATTGTTCCATTTTTCCGTATGCAGCATCAAATGGACATTTTATTTTCTTTCAGATACTTCACAGCTTTTGTACTTTCCAGAACAATAAATATTCTTTATTCTAATGTCTGAGCAGTGTGGCAACTATATTTCATCCTACTAGGCCTCATATCTAGCTTAATGTTACGCTACATTGCAATTTGTAATCCATCCTTAGCAATTGTCCAGCAGTGTATATTCATTAATTTATTTGAATTTTACTAGAACACAGTAAAATGACTATTGTAAAAAGACACACAAATAAACCCATTTTAAATTTTCTTTTATCCTTCTTTGAAAATCTTAATGTCACTAGAAATGAAAATCACATTTTTTCCGATCAAATCCCTTTATAGGTCAGTTTGATATCAAAATATAATCAGGTATTAATGTACAGTAAATAATTAAATGTTAGATATTTATTATGAATATTTTCTTTGGTTAAATTTTTATTTTGTTATGATTTCATTAAATATGAATTAAATTCTGATTTCCCTTGTTTATTTTGGTATATTTGTAAAGCGAAATAGAAAAGTATTTTTGAAAAAAATATGTTAATCCTAGGTTCATTGCAAAAATTATTTCGCAGGAGATATTTAAATTTTATTAATGAGAATATTATTCAAATATATACTTGTATTGCCAAAATAAAGGGAGTTAATTTCAGAATATCAGATATTTTTGTAAACACATATGAATTATTTTACCTAAAAATCATAATAAAAATAACGCACGAATTCATCAAATTATAAAATATATAAATAATACAATATTTCATTAAAGTACCAGAATGGTAATTTTAACATTTCGATTTTAACTGTTCTTTTAATATGAATAATATTTTCCTGTGACAACATAATTTATTTTCCATGAAAAATCCCGTAGAAAAATATTCGTTTTTATAATATATATTTGGAAACGAATAAGTTGTATTATTATGTTATATGTACATAGAAATACTTTTTACATTCATTATAAGTGATATTTTAATTGACTATTAAATAATCTATATGCATATACTGAAAATAATTTAATTCCATTTAACTTCCTTAAATATAAAAGCATATGTTCAGTATCTCCTAATAATAAGTGAAATATTAATTCATTTATTCATCAAACTTTTATCAACTTAAATTCAGAATATCATTAAGATCAAAAAAGTCAATATATATTATGTATAAGTCTTCATTTTTATACATTTTTTTAAAAAATATTGACAATTTTATCGCTATAGATTAGTTAAGATAATTTACTAATAAAAATTTTGCTTAAATTTATTCGATATAAATCCTAACATAACTCAACAAACAAGACAATTTTAAAATATAACTTGTTGCCTAACTATAAACACATAAAAAATGAAATTTTCTGTTAAAATTTTCATGGAAATCTTATTTCCATTGTTATTCAATAAATTTGACAGAAAATATACGTTTAAAATAAATTAATATCTTTAATCATTATTACATATTTATCTTTTATGCTTATATATTCATTATATATTATTCATTATTCATTATTTATTATTCAAATTCATTATTTTTTAAATTTATATATTTATTATATATATTGTAGTATATTATCTGTAGTTAAATGCTTTCTCATTTCATTATATTATACAGATTTATTATTGTTTTAGTTGTTGAAGTTAGATTATATATTTTCATTGCATATGTTCAAGAAAATGTCTAAAAGTTTACATAAAAAGATATTTACTACATGTGTTTCAATAATAAGCTTTCTTAACTCATAGTATAAAATTTAAACTCATCATTGCATCAATAAACACTCTAAAATAAAATTCAATATATTGAATAAATGATAGAAAACTTTTTGAGTAGTAAAAATATTAAGAAAGTGAAAGGAGTTTTTTGACAAATTTTATGTGAAATATTGAAGTTATTCTTAAAGAGAACAAAATATTCAGTAATTTTTTTCATTTAATTTGAAATATTTAGATATGATTATATTAACGTCAACCATAATCTAATTAATAGGAAGAACATAATTCTTTAGACAAACTTTTCATAAAATGCTGTAAATTATTCAAAAATCCACAAAAAGCCATTTAAAAACTAATTTCTTTTTCTCATTTGAATGAATAGATTGAAATTAATTAATAAATATTTTGGATTGAGAGGTCATCGCAACTTATAAAATATAATTCCTTATTTTATTTATAACGGGCGTTTCTTTGCCTGCGAAATACAAAATTATGTGCTATGGTTTACCCATGATCCCATATGTCACAACTGGTACAGAATGAATACTTCTTACTTTGTATAAACACTTAAAATTTTTTTTTACCATATATACTTTCGAATTTTATTTTATGAAAAACTTTTTCCATAAAACAATATTAGTCACACAAATATATATAAAGATAGAACACAGTAGAGTTTCATTTCCTTAAATTGAAATTTTGTTACACAAACAGTTTATTACAATTAATTTGCATTAACCAAAAAGCTACCTGAAAATGTCATTGTTTTTCTGATCAATCTTAAAGTCTGGTTTGGTAATCCTCTGTTGCTTCCAATATTTCAATTTTTGACATTACAAAAAGCAGAATTGATGGTATCTTTTAAAAAAGGCGTATTCATTGGGTGTCCATGGTAGCCGAAAAATTTCTGGAATTTTATAATTTATGAGAATCGAAGCAGAAAATTCCTAGACATGGTCATCCGTCCTCAAAGATGTTACTTCCTCTTCCAAAGCATTGCCGCGAAACATATTTTATGAGGATATGATTGTATGGATAACCAATCGCTATTAGTGCATATAATAGAATTTCATTTGAGTTGATATAAAACTCGTTAATTTTTTTTACCATCAAGGCCATTTCTGATATTTCAAATTAAATATATTAAAAAATCTGCAATATTTTTTAAATTCAATATTTGTGGATTTTTATTTCAGGAAAAAGAGAAATCATAAATAAATTTCAAATTTCTTTTAAATTAATTATTTTCCTTTTTTTAAAATATATAATTTATTTACATTTTTAAAGTAAATACATTACCTCATCTGGAATCTTTGGTTTCTTCCTTTTGTAATTGCGTTCAATATTCTTGGATTTCCTATTCAAAATGAAGATCCCTTACCTAATTTGATAGATTTCATTCATTAATACTAATAAGATGTGGAAAATTTAAATAACACTTACACGTGTAAGATATTAAATACAATTATAAATAATTATATAATATAATAATAAAAATGTATTATTATAATATATAATGTTTGATGAAATTATTCTTGTCAAGGATAGATTGCTACCGAAGGATATTATTTAAATCATATAACATTTGTAAGCAATTATTAACTTTTAAAAGTAATTGTACAAATCCGTCTGAAGACTAATTTTTAATGCATATTTGACACCAAAAAAGTATTAGTCACGATTTTTATTGATAGAAGTTCTTGGAAAAAAGATCTTAAATTTATTTATTTCTAAACTATGGCTTCTGTTGTATAAAATACTTGATCATATTTAATGATTGCTTTTTAAAACAAACGAAAAAAAGATATATATTTTTGTACATCCACTCATTTTTTAATAATTTTTGAACCCCTTTTTGATTTTTTACCTAAGACTCTTGATTTTTTTTATTTCTTCCGTATTTTTCTCTTAGGTTTTTAGTCCTCATATCAGTGACGCTATAAGCATTAGAAATAATGGCTATATAACTTGTATTTATCAAACTTCAACCATCTGAATGATATAATGCATATTCTATTCATTTTAGATTTGATCACTTTTTATTTCTTACACAAAATTTTTTTCACATTACTTAAGGTGAAAATTATTTTCTATGACATTACAAAGTAAGACAGTTAACAGTAAACTTGAAAATTGTTTGAGAACATAATTTTTAAATAGTTAGACTAAGTAAAATAATTTTCCAATTTCCGAAAATTTAGCAACAAAATTCCATAAGCGTTTTCTAAAAAATATTGAATCATAACACTTTGGAATTATTATTTTAATGATTCTTAGTAGAAAAATAATTTTTAATCTTAATTTTATTAGAATTTAAAATCCAATTTTAATTAATTACATAAAGAAATTCTTTCTCATAAGTAACAAAATAAGATTTGCTACACATGTGAATTAATTATGATTTTTATTTTTTAATTATAAACCCAATTTCATTTTCTTACTATCACAAATAAAATTTTCAACACCTATACAATTCACGTATATTATAATTAATGCTTAATCATTAATCATATTTGAATTATTGAAAAAAGTTAGTTTTAAAAAAATCATATTTATATTTAAAGTTTTTAAAATCTCATTATTATGTCTTATTTTAAGCTTTAGCCAATGCAATATTACTGATTATATTTCAACAAAAAATTACAGTTTATTTTTGTTTAAATTAATATTTCGTGTTGACTTTTTCTTCTCAACTATAATGGTCAATATTTAAGTCTTTTTGCAATGACACATGAAAATAAAAAGTTGTGATGAAAGCCATATCAATTTGAGTAATAAAGCAATAACCGTCATACTAAATCTTGATGAAAGACTTCAGCTTCCTCGTTTTTTATTACTACACTGATAAAGCAGATGATAAACTACTGTGTGTGAAAGTTTTTACGGAACACTTTTCGTCGGAAAAATATTTTGCGGTAAAATAGATCAACTTCCCATTAGCAGCGACTAATACTTATATCTCTATGTGAATTTTTTTCGATAAACATTAAGTTAGAAAGGAGCATTATTATTGGAATATTGAGTAATAGCGCATAAATTACTTCAATACTTTAGTTCATTTTTTTCATTTCACTATTACATAAAAGAACAATTATAAATAAAATAAAGAATAATAAATTTATATTCAGGAAAACATTCACTTATTAAGGTGGATTTAAATTTTATCTAAATATAGATTATTTTTAAAAATATACATTTCAAAAATATAGATTTCTTTGAAAGTATAGAATATTGCGATAACGATTTTATTGATAATAAGATGTCGAAAAAATATTAAATGTTTTATTAATTGAAAATTGTCTTGAACTAAACCCCCAAATCAACTAGTAAACTAATTTTACATTGAAATTGCAACTGAATGTTTTTTTATTATTTTATTTATTTCAACAAAAATGTTAAAAGAATTGAAGCAGTTGTCTTAGTAAAATAATTCAAATTACGTTCTTTTTAGACACACAAACATAGCACTATATATGTATTTTGCTTCCCAAATATTGACTAAAACCCTGATTATAAATTAGAATTATCTGTTGATAAGGAAGTAGCACCTCATTTGTGGACAATCTGTTAAATGAGCAACAGGATATTTTTTGAATAGCAAGAAATTCAATTATAAAATTACAAACTAATATATTAATTTCAAACGATGTTTTTCTTTACACATTATTAAAAATTATATTATATCCATGACGAACTTCAAAATGCTTACTTCTTATAAAATATACACTTAAATTAACTAATTAAAATGTTTACTATATATTTTAATATGCATTAAAATATTATTTAAGGTATTTTGAATTTAATGTGTACAACATATTTTATTTTAATGTAATCCAGAAAGAAAAAATAATCTCTGATTTATATCAATTTATATGTTTTATTATATATCAATTTATACATAATATCAATTTATCATGTTCTCTGTGAGGAGCAACAATTTTATCGTTATCGAATCACTGTTTTATTCGATATATAATAGTAGTTCTGAAGAGTATCTCTGTTGTTGAGGAATTCCTATTTACAGACCATGAAAGATGTTTCTTAAATAGCTATTTATTGAAGGATTATTATTATCCAACAATCACAAGGCAGTAAATAATGTGTTTACAGTACAGTAAGTATTGCTAAAGCTGATATTCTGCTGTTGGATCCAACTAATATTTTAAGAACTAAATTGTTTTTCTTTGTGTAAGAGTATATTAATGCATTGTGAGAAATAATTGCTAAAATATTTAGTATTCTATTTTCACTTGTATAAAAATGTTTTTAATTGCTTAGCTCATAATAAATACAATCATAGAAACGTTGTTTTTGGTAATTAAATTTATATTTAATTCTAAAATTTATCTATATCTATATATATAATTTATATATTTATTTTGTAATTTGAAGTACATAAAATAAAATATCCATTTTTATTAGACACTTTGTACTTGTAAATTGTAATCATTCCAAAACAATATTGATATTTTATTACTTAAAATATTAATTATATAAAAAAACAATATTATATTAATACTTTATCACATATAGATAAAGCTTATATTTTATAAGGAATTACTTTGTTATATACTGTTCAAAATTATATATAAAAATGTTAATAATTAACTACTCCAAACTGAAACTGAACTTTAGTTTAAAATATATAATTTCCATTTTCGACTTCAAAGTTATTTTTACACTAAAATAACTAGAAAAGAGCATTTTTGTATGAAACTTGTTCCTATTGTATTGAGATACGAAAAATTTCTCAAATACGTATATGATAAAATCATTTTTAAAATTTACTTTTATAACATCCAATTTCCAATTTCTTCATACATCCATTTATTCCTTACCTTAAGTCAGAAATTTGTTTTAAAAAAACATTACATCATAAATTTTCAGGTGAATATTCAGATTAGCAAATGATTCTGCAAAATACGTATTTATGGAAAGACACATTCATTGAAATGACTTTCTTCTTTCTCAAGACAAATCATTCATTTCTTTCTCAAGCTTTCGTATTCTCAAAAATTTACAAATTAAAATCACGCTTCTTCTCATAGAAGTTATGTAATGCATGATAAAGTCACAGTTAGTTCTGTCACATTAACTTCTTTGAGAATTTCTGTTGCTATAGTTTTTATAATAATTGATTATGGGACACTTACACAATCTAACTTTGATATATTGAAGGGCATTGTTTTATGTTTCTAAAGAGAAAAAATACATTATTTCTTAACTTAATTTATGAAAAACTAATTAATAATTTTCAGTATTTCATATTTTACTCTTTTTATTGAATACTTATTCTAACAAGTTATCTAACAAGATCATTTTATCTAAACAAGTTTTCAAAAACATATATATTATGTATATTCAGAAGATTCTCTACTAGAGAATGTAAAAATCTTGTTAAGTACATGAATATGCGTCTAGCAACATACATAAAGCCCTAATGCAGAGAAAATTCTAAAAAACCTTAAAGTAATGAAAATACAAATACATTATTTATAAACAAAGGCTAATGAACAATGCTGCCACTTACAAAATGATAAGAAAAATATTTAACAAGTGACCCATCTAGATGCAATTACATTTAAATAGTGCATATTAACAATTTAGTATAAACATATATTCAAACTGTTATGGTAAAATTCGCTAAATTGTATTAATTTAATCAATAAATTTAAATGGAAGGAAACGTTATCGCTTTTTCCTGAAAGTGTGTTTCCTACTTATTCAGATTTCAGTTCCAACTCTTCTATTAACAAACGTATCTTCACAATGTAAATTTTGAAGTACAAAGACTTTACCAGTAGTTTTACATGAATAACTAAGCAATTCAATGATTAAGTGGAGTTTGATTTTATGGTACTTGATTGAACTGATGCAATGGTAAGAAATGATTCTGATTCTAATTAAAACTAGCTTACTTTGAGATAAAGTACTTGTCATTTTGTCATCCAGTTGTAATGAAATATTCAAAAGTATCGTGAACATCTTTCTAATATGCATGTTTAACTCACGGAAAAATAACGGAAAATGTTGTTCATAAAGGTGATAATGCATCAACGTTCACAATTTATTCAATGCATTTGGATCTGAACAGATTAAGAAATGATACGATTATAAAAATTAGGGATATATAAGTAATAAAGTTCTAATTTTATATATTCAGAAATCTCAAACACCGAATCACTTCTTCGTTGTAGACGCAGTAAACGCAAAAAAAAACTAAATTTATTTAAATTTAGTATTTAGTTTTCCTAAACCACACTAATAGTGTTGTTAAGCAAGGAAATAAATTTGAAATACTGTGCTCATTCAAATTTTCTAATAAAAACCATTAAAAGATTTGCTATAAATTATTCCCTCGTTTAATATGTCGTCTGTAAATGTTGATTATGTGCGCAGTTTCTTATAGGGTATAAAAATAGTTTTCTATATTAAAAAATAATTTTTATCTTTCATCAGTTCATTGCAAAATATATGTTACATTAGAAAAAAAGAATGAAAAAATCTATGATAAAAAATACATTACTTCGATAAAATAACTAAAATTGAAAAAACTATAATGTTAATATAAATTTGATATAAAAAAATAGGTTATGTATTTATATATTTGTATATATATATATATATATATATATATATATATATATATATATATATATATATATATATATATAATTAAAATATAAAAATATAATTTTTTATTTGAAATTTTACATAATTATATACTACTTAGATTATTTCAATTTGGTAGATACTTTTTGTTGCTGAGCGCATAAAACTTATTTACATAAAAAAGGGCACAAAATTGATTCTAAAATATATTCTTCTGCATTATGTATTTTGTTATGAGACATCTACTTCAACTCATTACATTCAAATCACGATTTGTCACATTAAGATAAAAAATAATTACTTTAAAAATGTTTTTAAACTGATATCAATAAAGTTGAATAAATAATGAATACATAAAAAACTTACTATCATATTTTCATTGATTTGTAGCATTTTGAACAATGAAGTTTATAGCTATTAATTATAATTGAAATGGCAGTTGATGAACAAATTTTTCAGAAATATTGAATATGTTTTTTTTCTCTAAAATAGTTAGAAAGACTTTCGAAATTTATGTCGAACAATTTATATTGTGTTTCATATTTGAAAAATACAATATTTTATAACAACTATTTTCTAAATCAAAAACTATGTATATAATATATTTACAAAATTTTGAGTCATCAATTTTATTTTTCATATAGTTACTTTATTCATTTGTTCCAAGAAATTATATAAACTAAATTTACACACAAACTAATGATGTGTGAAAGAAAATATTACACTTTATCCTCACCATTTAGTTCTCGATAAATATATAAGCTTTTTATTAATAGCTCTTGTAAGACAACTTCTTAAGAACTCTTCTTTTTCAAAACAGAAATTTTGATTTCAGATATTTTTCAAAAAATAAAAGCTATTTAATTATTATAAAAGGTTTTGCATTTTAATAATCAAATAACAATTGTTTGATAACATTTTAAGTTAAAAATTTAAATAAATAAATAAATATATATATATATATATATATATATATATATATATATATATATATATATATATATATATATATTTCTTTATTTATATATATCTGTATGTGTTCCATTGTGTCAGCATAATAGCTCTTCCATATATAGATTAGTTTAAAATGTGTATATCAACCAACACGCTAAAGACTTTAAAACTATTTCTTTTCGCGAGTTTTAAAGTACATAGTCTACCGACGTTAGAAAAGGAAAAAATTATTACGCTTTTCAAAATATTTAAAATTTCCATATGATGCAGATTTTAGGATAAAATATATTTAAAAAAGTATAGATTTTACATTTTCTTCGAAAGCTACTAAAAATGAAATTTTTATAAGAAAAGATTTTATCATAAGTTTTTTTTTGTAACTATGCTTTAAATTTTTTTTACTGGAAAATTTATATTATTTTTAAATGAATCTGTTAAAATGCATTCTTTAGTTATACATTCCAATATTTTTGAAAATAAGTATGTAAAATTTAATTTTATATTTCAGGTTTTCCATTCGTCTGTTTGGTAGACATATCATTTCTTTTACCATTCTTCTTCTTTTGACATATTTCAGGAAACATATTGATAATTAAAGTGTAAGTATACTTTTTGCTATAATTTGCATACATCACTTAGAAATATAAAATTATATCATTTAATTAAAGTAACAAAATACTTTAACTGAAATATTTATAACTGAAATAAATCATAAATCCCCATAAACATTCTTATTATCCCCCATTTATTGGAGAAAAAAGTACTAAAATAAGAATTTATATCGATTCCAGCTTGCATTTGTATTTTTACATGTAACATTTTACCACATGTAACAGATTTGTTATTGAATTGTTAAAATAATACCAGAATGTATTGAAATTATTTTTCTATTATTATTATTGAAATTATTTTTCTAACATTTTGGTTTCATTTTAATGAAATTAAAAAATGAAATTGCAACTATGCGAGATTAATTAAATAAGTGCAAGAATTAAAAAATGTTACTAATCAATTACATTAATTCTTTGTTTGTTAATCCCTATATTATAGTAAATTTATTGTTTTATTTCTATAAAGTATTTCCATTTATATAGTTTTTCTCTTATTGACCACATTTTTTGGTCAAAATGTAAATTTTTTTTACGAATGGAATATGCACTTTCAGCATTAATTATGGGACATCTTAAAAACAAAATGAATATATTGTCCAAAATCATAATAAAAATTATAAAATTTAGAGTAATTGTCTCACAGTGTTCAGGTAATACAAAATAACTATACAAGTGATGCAACTATAATAGTTTCTGCATTAATTTTCTGAGACACCGAATAGCTCTTTATTTATTTTCAATTTATAATTAAAAAAATATGTTTTTCGTATATTTAAATATTTCAACGGGTCACCAGTTTCTTGTAATATTGAATGTTTGCTAAGAAATGATTAATCTGCATTCACAAGGTGTACTAGTCAATAATATTTCAGATTATTTCTATTTCACTAATTTGGGAATTCAAAATTTTTAAAAATGTTCATAAATTGCTTTCTAATATAGTTAAAATAATATATTTTAACAGCTTTTCATTTTTTACACAGTTGTAAATCCTCGTAGAAAGATACGTATTTTAGTTAAATTTCATTTAACAATTGATAATTATACTGTTTAGTAGTCAGCATGTCTGACTGCCGATAGGTGATCTGGTGCCGATCTTGGGTTCAAAACCCGGATCGGGCATGGATGTATTTTCTCTTTCTATCTTCTCTTTGTCCTTTCCTTGTATGAATGGGTTGTGACGAGTTTCCTACCCTACAAACGGGTACCTATAGCATGTGTGTACTGAAGAAGTCGGACTCCACACCAAAATATGGTTTAGTTGGAAAAGTGGAGCAGCGCGCCCCATAATGATAGCCTAGCTGGAACACTACAACAAAAACTAGAGAAATAGGTTAAACAAAATTAAATTTTTACGTTAACATACCTTATTATAAATAATTGAAAATGGATAAAGTAAAATTATCCTTCTAGAAATGAAATAATTTAATTTTTCACACTTTTTGCTTCATTAAACTTTTCCTTGTAAATGCAAAATGCTTCTTTTTAACCAAACAGCCTATTTTAAAATAACTATTTCAATAGTTATCTGCTTAATTTTATATTTATTCATTTACTTTATATACTCATTACATTATTTCACTTAGCTATAAAATTTTTTTATATTGAAATCAAATTTCATATAAAAGTTTGATCCTAAAGTTGTAATTATGTTGTATTCTAACATTGTCTATTTCGATTATTTTGAATTGTGCTGAAAGCTGTATTTGCAGTATCAATTTGCTGTGTTTTAATTAATTGTATTATACCTAAAATTTACAAAAAGTATAACAAAAAAATTATCGAAATACATCCAGTTTGATTATTATTTATATTACAAAAACATTTCATCACCTTTTCTCAAAAAACTTCCGAACAATTTGTTTCTGAAAGGATAATGGCAGATGTAAATTTTTGTAGAGGAAATTGATGTTATTCCAAATATATGCCTGTCATCAACTGTTGTGATAAATGGATAATCAAACGCATTTCTCTACCTGAAATGTGAAGTTTTTTTTTACTGTTTTCTGATTAGATATAAATCATCCATCATGAATATAAATACAGTATGATTTTCTGCATAAAATAACTATGAATACATAAATCTTTTTCCAAAATTTTGTAATTCCAGAGATGTAGGTTAACTGAATTCTAAACTTTTTTAGATATTTTTTTCATTAAAATTTTTAAATGTGATTCTATTGTTTAAGCTTCTACTCTATACTTTTCATAATTATATAAATGAAAAATGTAACATAATTAAGTACACAATGCAGTAAACATGTTTTAATTTATGGTTTTTATATTAAGATATTTTTATTTTTTAACTTTGTTTTATTAGCTCATGATAAACAATTAAAATGATTATAACATATTTATACTATTTTGAAATGATAAAGAGCATAAATAAACTTCAAACTTAAAGTTTTAAATATAATATGTGTAAAATGTATAGGATTAGGAAATTTAAAACGAAATGAAAATGAATATATCTTAGTATAGTTAAAATAATTGATGAATAAAAACATTTACTCAAGATTTTGAAAGCAATAAACCAATACATTTATTCAAGAGACTTAATCTAAACTTCAATGTATTAAGTATAGTTTCCTGTACTATTTTGTTTTCTGTATTGTTTACTGCTGTACGTCTTAAATATTAGAATAATTTATAATTTAGATATAAGGTATTTATAAATATCTAGCTCTGCGAAAAGCTGCGAAAGACTACACTTTGTTTTTGTATTTTGACAAAACTAAAAATGTACCATTTAAAATTTTGAATCATGATGTATAGTTTGTTCTATCTTACGTTTTTAATAATTATAAAATGTCTTTATAAAGGCTACCTGTTCTTCAATCACTTCGAAGTTATTGACCATTGGTCAAAAAAATTATAAATTATTTTATTGTTATTTACTTTTCTATTATTTTTTCTTGTTGAAATACTTTTAAAAAATGTTTTTGCGTTTGTTTAAAATATTGCTGATAGCGTGAATGCTATAGCAAATGCATCTAGGGCCTATTTTCTGGACACTTATATTCAATGTAGCTGGTATCTTTAAAAGCAAATGCCCTCACGAACTATATTCATTTAAATAAACCTGTTACTGTATGTGTGTCACCCATAATTGTTCTTAAATGTTGCCATGGTATATCGAAAATAATGCTATATAATATTAACTTTATTGTATTACATAGCATTTTCTCCCCATGTCATTAATCTCATATTATATAGCTGTTTAAATATTCCTGATTGTGTGTAAACGGTACATATTATAACCCGTAACACTCATTCCAATTATAAATGTCATTTTTAGTTATTTGTATACGTAAGCTAAATATAACTTAATTAAAATTTTCCATTCTTAGTTATCTATTAATGTATCATCAATTTAGGCTAATTATATGACTGATACTTACTGTACGAAAAACAATCATCTTTTAAATTTTCAGGCTTGTACTCGAATGACAGATATATGACCTCCATCGTTGAGAAACGATTTCCTTAAATGACTAAATACGAGGTAGAGAAGAGCATCACAATTCCCGACATCTAATACGAATAGTATAGGGTCTCTTCTACTGCTAAACGGTAATTGTCGATTAATAGAATTTTGAATAATAAAATATAAAAGTTTCAACTCTATTTAAATATGAAATTAAATAAAGAACAAATGTAGAAAATGTGAAGCACTGCTGATTATCATTTGACACAGTTACATGTATTAATGCCCTACGAATTGATAAAATTAACTGGGAGATTTAAAAGTTGTTTGGTCTTATTAACACACTGGATGAAATCATTTTAAGTCCTTAGATTTCTATTACTGGAGCCATTAATGACCCAAGAGTTGTAACCATTTCTTAGCATTTTCTTATATAGGATTAGGACATTTTTCATCGATGGTGTCTTTTATTGGTGCTGTGTTGATCAGAAGCAACAACGCATTGGTAGGTATCGTTTTAATGATCCCATTAATGAGTCACAGACGTTGGCTTTGTAGAACTTCAAGCTTCTTTATAATTAAAACGCTTGATGATATATGTGGTTCACAGCAGTAGAAAATTAAAGATTATATGAAAGTTTTGTAGGAAGTATTTAGCGTTGATCTTGCACATCCCCAACGAGAGCCCGTCAGACACTTTAGAATGGGTATTTTCTTTAGAAAACCATTCACGAGGGATTCAGCGTGCGACTTCCTGTTCAACTTCTCAAATGTTACTCTAAAATAATGAAGTTCATTTGTATGGGAACGCTTAGTGACACTTTACTTTAGTTCGGGAAAGAGTCACTGATGAGACAGTGAGAAAGACTGGAGAGTAGTTTTCTGAAGATTCACTGTTTTATTTATTTATTTTTTTAAAAGTAAAGCAAGGACTTGGTTAAGTTTGTTTTCAATTGCAGATTTTGCCTTTCTTTCAGATGCTTATGCTCAGATGACTAGGTCATCAGCAAAGAGAGAACAATGAACATCTTTAATAGACTTTGAAACAGAAACAAGATCATTAAAAATATATTGAACAGCACACAACTGCAACCTGCTCCCAAGGGAGGCCTGTGTAAACTACAAAATTTTGAGAATTCATTTCTAAATCTGAATTTGCAGGTGCGTTGATCAGTGAAAGCTTTTATTCACTAGAGGATTTTCAAATGCACTCCAATTTTAAGCAGTTTTTGATGAAACTTCTCTCTCCAAATTCTATCATAGCCACTTTTAAAAAAATACAAACTGCTGTAAGAATATGTCTTTTGTGTAGAGCATCTTTAAGGGTCTGACTGACGCAATTAACCTTATCTAATGTAGATCGGATTATCTAAATTCCCGTCTGTTCTTCCACAATTATATTTTTATCATCCAAAAACCAATTAAACTTGTTGATAAATAGCCTCTCCATATTTTTCTTTCTTGTCTTTCTTTAGAATGGGGATAACCATAGCTCATTTCCACTGCGAAGGTACAAGGCCAGCCTCCCATATCTTTTATTTATGCGAAATATTGTTTCGGCGGCAGTGTGTGTGTGTTCCACCAAGGTGTCTTAATAATCTGCGTGTATATGATCTTCATTTGATTACTTCTTTAGCTTTAGGTGGTCAAAAGCCAATTTCAATTTTCCCAAAGTAAAATTGGCTGTTAAAAATGTTTGGAACTACGTTTGAGTTTCTCAATGATTTTTCAACTTCCATGGAGACCTTTTTAACATATTTTGAATTATGATGTGTAAAATGTCCCTTTTTCCGGTTTTAAGTGTAAGTTTAACCGAATGCATTTTCCACATCTCTATCAGAATTTATAAGTTTTCCATTGAAAGAAATAGGCACTTTTTTAGAAGCAGATCTTTTTTTTGCAGGTTTGTAAAGAATTTAAACGTTCTTAGACTATCTTTATAGTTCATATAATACATAAATCTATTAAAGCCCTTTCGTTTGGCAACAAAAACAGCCTTCCTAAAAACTCATACCTGCCTCCTCCAAAGGATGACATCTGATTGTTTCTTTTTGATAATTTAGCTTTCCTTCTTAGTTGATCTCGCTTTGCTTTACTGTCTTTCAATTACTCCAACCAAAAATATTCATAGCGTTTGACATTTTATCTAGAAATAGAGTGCTTTACACATAAGAAAATAGCATTTTTTTAGTTGAATAATAATCCACCTAGTGTGCAAACATACATTAAAATGTTTTGGATGCAATTTTACCTCGGCCAATCCTCGGATATCATTCGAATAGGCCCTTTTAAAATTCCAAGATATTTTAGAGGTGTATTTGCCATCAACTTGTGTCCACGCAGAGAAATAGATGCGATAACTTGTTTGTGTCAAGATCCGGGATCTTCGATCACTTTTCTATGGATAAAATTGCTCAGGCCGGCGGAAACACAAGGAATATCAGGTGTGTTGCCGTTGGCATTGTAGTGTATGTAAGTGAATGTGTCAGAAGAATTGTAAATTAACTCGACTGAGTTAGAATTCAAGAGGTCCTCAATTTCCTTGCTAGTGCAGTTAACATCATTATAGCCCCAACGAGGGGAGTGAACATTTAAATCTATAATAATTATTATGTGATGGTATAATGGTTACTAAGCTATCTTTTATCTTTGCTACCAAGGGTATATATAAAGCATATACTTGGAAGTGAATACGATTCTCTTTCAAACATAAATTTTTACAATTTTACTTTTGTCTTCAGTTACACCCATTTCTTTAAGGATTTCAAAATTAGTTGTGAGGTTACTCTTAACCACCATTAAAATTCCATTTGCCGCTTTTAAAAATTTAGGAATAAGATGGAGACAATATCCCGGAAAGGAATAAAATTTAACTAACTCGGTTGTAATATTTGCCTCCATTATTACAAAAATGTCAATATTGTGAAACGAGAGAGTATGTATTAAAATATCTCTCGTAGGTTTAGATAATCCACCAGCAATCCACTCCAAAATACTAAAGTCAAGATCCAAAATTCACATTGAAATTCAACGATAGTGTAGGGAAAGAGAGAACATGCTTAAAGTTGTATACCACTCTGCCGTATGAAATATGTTTCCAGGGTGTACCACGAAGAGTATGCATACTTTGCAACCCAAACTTTTTAGTATTATATATATATATATATATATACATATATATATATATATATATATATATATATATATATATATATATATATATATATATATATATATATATATATATATATATATATATATATATATATATATATATATATATATATATATATATATATACAGGGTTAGCAAGAAATAAGTTTCCCACTTCAGAGGGCTGTAGAGTACGTTCTATTTGTTCAAATGAGATAAAATTTGAACTACAGATAATTCAAATAATGCGTTTGACATTTATTAAAAAAAATAATAATACAAAATTTCGCCGATAGATGGCGCTGTAATACTAATGGTACTTGCATATACTGAAAATATGAAAAGTCAATTGCTTACAGGGCATGCCTATTAGCATTATCTTTGGGTAAAAAGAAGTCGGATTCTGAACGAGCATTAGTTACTTCTCTTTACATCATGCCTTCTTTGCAAGAAAAAGCGTTACTTGTAAAATTGTTCTACCAGAATCAGCAGAACTCCGTTGCAGCTGTAAAAGAATTTCGCCGTATGAAGCAGATACGAAGAGGTCCAATGTCTCCATGTGCGTTACGCAAGATGATGCAGAAATTTGAAAGAACTGGACAACTTGCAATTCTTCCCGGTAGAGGACGAAAGCCAATCCAGTCTTCTAGCGTAGAATATGTGGCTACCGCGGTCGTTGAAGACAGCAGTCAGTCGCCGGATGGTAGTGTGAGTGTTCCAGTTGTTTCCCGTGTATTGGATATGCCGTATTCCACTATACGAAAATCTTACGGCGGATTTTGCATTTTTATCCCTACAAAATCAAGCCTCTGCGCTTTTTGCAGGACGGGGACTCAGAGGTTCGTTAAACTTTTGCACTTCAGTTCCTTGCTCGAATGGTGGTTGACGTCACTTGGCCATAGAATATTCTGTGGACTGATGAAGCTCACTTTCAACTTAATGGGCAAGTCAACACCCACAATTGTCGAATTTGGGTAGCGGAAAACTCACGCGCTATCCAGGAAAAACCCTTGCATCCTGAAAAAGTGTCAGTATGGAGTGGGTTTACGGCTACTTTTGTGATTGGACCGTATTTTTTGAAGCGATAACTACAAATGTAATCAAAACCTGTTCGAACACAAGACAACGGTACCAAGATATGCTGAGGGATTTTGTAATCCCACAACTTCAGCAGTGTGGATGCCTTCAGGACATCATTTTCATGCACGATGGCGCACCTCCTCATATGATCGTCGTGTAAAGCAACTGCTAAGACAACATTTTACTGAGGCACGGGTTATCAGCCGTCATTTCCCTACGGCATGGCCTCGTTCACCGGATATCACCCCCAGCGACATTTGGTTGTGGGGTTTTTGAAGGACAATGTCTACTGTAAAAGGCCAGCATCTGTACCAGATCTGAAGGACAGCATTCGGCGCCATACCCTTGATATTCCGACAGACTCACTCCGGTCTGCTGTCGAAAATATGGTTTTGCGATTAAAGCACATTGTTGAAAATGAAGGGGGCATATTAAACAGTTGTAATGCTACTTTTTTATTATTATTTAACATTTATAAAGCATGTCAAATGTTTTTATATGTATTACAGCGCCATCTATCGGCGAAATTTTGTACTACTTTTTTTAAAATAAATGTCAAGCGCATTATTTGAATTATCTGTAGTTTAAATTTTATCTCATTTGGACAAATAGAACGTATTCTACAGCCCTCTGAAGTGGGAAACTTTTTTCTTGCTAACCCTGTATATATATATATATATATATATATATATATATATATATATATATATATATATATATATATATATATATATATATATATATATATATATATATATATATATATATATATGTGTGTGTGTGTGTTTGTATGTGTGTGTGTGTGTGTGTAATTGAGGATTTTTGTTTTAAAAATGTTTTTAAATTTTTAAGACAAATCTGCCCATTATTCTTAAAATGACTACAAAAAGTTTAATATTCTATGAATGTTGTCTTAAGGACTGTTGATGTGATTATTTCATGAATTTCAACATAAAGTAAGGCTTTCATCTTTCCCTAGTAAAACTGACTATTTAAAATAAAATATAATAAATTAAATTCAAATTTAGATTAAAGAGAAATATTTTTAATTTTCATATTGATAATCGTAATATCAATTCAGTATTATTAGGTTTCTTCAACACTGCATTGGATTTTTTAACTATGACTGAGAGCAAAATAAGTATGTTTTATCTTCTGTGAATTAGTATCCCGATTTGAAGTGAATTATATGTTTACATAAATGTCATGCAAAAACTAAAATATTTGCTTATTTCTTTGAAGATTTTAAATTTACAATTTTGTAATTTTTGCATGTATATTACATTTTTAATGATTTTGTGTTTGTAAGACTCTAAAACAAAATCTGCGTTAAGTGAATAATATTTAGATTTTTTTTCAGATGACTTTATTTGCACTGATATTTATTTAATTATTCATAATAAAATATTTTATCATAGCCAATTATAACCTTTTATGTAATATTTGTAATTTTTAATACGTTCTTCAATAAAGAATCATGGAAAATTTACCAAAATTATGATTATACCGTCTCTTTTTATTTTCTGAAATCTCCCCCAACATAATTAATCATTTCAGAATTTTGAGCAATTATCATAGTGTGAGTTTGAATCCACTCTAAGCATCTGCCTCTTATCAACAGTAGTGCTTTAGACCTCATCTCTTTAAAGATATAATCATTCTACCTACTCGTTAGTCTGGGTCAAGAAACATCAATCAACTATCCTCTCAACAAAATGGGCTTCTTTAACAGCAGATTCAATAAACAGGATGTACAAGAGTAATTATCTTTATAACTTCGATAAATATTTCGTTCTAATGTTAGAAGAATAGAATCAAATTTTGCTCATTTTAAATTTTATAATGAAAAACATTAATTCTATCTTGTTTCAAAGTTAATTTTCCATACAGAAATACTTTATAACTGCAATACGAAACACCATGAATAGTTTACTTCGTAGAATTTCGTATAGAATTCAGTATCTGTTTTCTAATTTGAATATATGCTAATTTTTATATATTATATTCACATTTGAAAATATCTTTCTTCTGTTTCGAAAAACATATCATGAAAGGATAATATTGCAGTTGCTTTCGAAATAAGCCGCTTATGGATTAATCAGAACTATTTAAATGTATTTATAAAAATGTAACTCACACACAATCATTATGAGAATTCTTACGGTTGAGACCTATTTGCAATTTGAGATACAAATACATATCAATATAGATAGATTTATGAAATAAATATAATGTATTGCATATTAAAAAATTTAAAATTTTATAATGAAAGTAAAATCTGAAATATATTTGACTATATTCTACACTCATATTTAGGTGTTTGGAAAATGTCTTTACACTTATTATCTTTACTTTTCTAATCGTTATCTGCTAAATAGTGAAGTAAACAGTAAAAAATGTAAGCGTAATGATTAATATCTGAGAAGTGTTTTTTTCATGTGTTCTATATAAAAACATTACATCAAAGGTTATTACTATACATCTAAAATAATTGTTTAGTTTCAAAACCTAGTGGATTTTCAAAATTTAAATTTTGTTCGAGTTACAATAATTTTTTTGAATTAATTGTAAGCATGGTTGACACATTGGCCAATGAATGCAAAACCGTTGAGATTTAGATTTCAGTGAAGAATATTACAAATAGCACTATTCTAGATTATTCGTTTGAAATTGAATTTACTTTCATGATTTAAAAGTTTGAACAAAAGCCATTTAATAGTCTAATGGACCCAATTAAATTCTTGTAATGGATTCATTGTTTTTGTATCATGTAACTAATATTTATTAATTATGCCTTTTAGGCTTTTCAGCTTGAATTGTTTGAAAACCAGAACAAATCAATATACATAAACTCTTTTTATTATATTTACATTAGAACATACAGAACAGAAAAAGATATTTGATAAAAATAAATTTATGTCTACCAAAAATTGTAAGTAAAAGAATAAATTCAGATCTAACGAGACACTCAAGATAATTCTTAGACATCTTTACAAAATATCACTTCCATCTGAATAGTTCAATGATTTTGAGAAATGGAAGTGTCAATGTAACGAAATGGTTCACTGGATTTATGCAACAAGTGAAAGGAAAAGTCACTTTAATAAATGGCTTTTAAAATGGCCTTTTAAAATAATTTTGTTTTTAAATATAAAGTGCTCTTAAAGCAGAAACAATAAGAGCCATTCAATTTTACAAAATTATAAAGTTCTAAGAAAATTCAGCCAAATATTGATTAATTGGCGAGTTTTCTAATCGATATTTTCCTTACATATCATTTTGATATCAGTCATTTTAAAGGAAAGCCGAAAAATAAAACAACAAGTAAGGATTTATGAATTTTTTATCACTGCATAAAGAAAGAATATGATGAATTACCAGTTTTTGGTTTCACATAAAGAAATGACAAAGAAAGACATATTTCTTTCTTCCACGTTTTTTTCTATGTTACAAGTGAGATTCACACATTCATCAATCTTCATCTAAGCAGGCTTCAGCGTGAATACTTATTTCTATTTCGTAAGAAAAATTCATAATTCTTGAACTGTTTAATTTACACTTCATGATGATTTTGAAGAATTTTTAGTTTTATTGTTTAGAAAACATTACTTATAATACGATACAAATTCTCGAATAAATTCCATGTATTAAAATTATAAAATTCTTCTAAAGTGATCAACGTATACTTCAATATAAAGAATGTTTTAAATTGTAAAATATAATTATTGAAGTTTCTTTTTATAAATTATTTTAAATATTTTAATTTATTGACAATCATAATGAATATATAATACGTGTTTTACTGTAAAAGAAAAGCGATATTGTATACATAAAATTAAAGTAACTTTAAGAAAAACATGAAGTTTATTAATATTAACCATATATATATATATATATATATATATATATATATATATATATATATATATATATATATATATATATATATATATATATATATATATATATATGTATGTATGTATGTATGTATATATATATATATGTATATATATATATATATATATATATATATAGAGAGAGAGAGAGAGAGAGAGAGAGAGAGAGAGAGAGATAAAAGAGATAAAACATAGATATTTAGAGAGAAATAAATCTAACTCAACCGGACACCCGGCATTTTGTATTAAAATTTTCAATTGTCATGGTTTCAAATAACTATTAATGTTTTGCTTAAGATTTGAAAATTGATCTATGCATTTAAATAAACCTATGCTTTTTTCTGTTTTGAATATTTTCATCCTATATCCATTAAAAAGAGGACGATTAAAATATCACCACTAAAATGTTAATTTAACTGTACGAATTACTCTTTCATATGTAAAGAATATTTTCCTTATAACCCATTATCCAGTGTCTAATAATGTGGAAAGTTCCAATCTAGCATAATTAACCATAAATTATCAAAGAATGTTATGTATTTTTGTATGTCAATAGATTTGTCTCTGAAGGGTTTTTTTTAAGTTTCCTTTCAAATTTTTTCGGATAAAAACAAGTTTCTGTGATGAATATAAATCATTGGCTTGACGGTTCATATGATATCCAACAATTTCTGTGTTTTAAATAGGTAAAAGTGCACAGTTGCTTTACGTTATTTTATAAGCAAACTTCTTAAAAGTAAGTTTTTTTGAATAAGCTGTTTTCTGTATAACATGAACATATTAAACAATGTATTCTTCTAATTTATTTCAATTTATCACATTTAATATATCCTTACCTGTGTTATTTTAAAAGTTATGTAGAAAAAAATATTTACGAGTATAGATTTTAGCTCAAGAATGTTGATAAGAAATGTAAAAAAATTAGTTAACTATTGAGCAATTGATCTGCACATATGTAGCTAGGTCACCTTGTTTAAACAATATATTCAAATTAGTAGTAACTTAATAAAGTATTAGTATAATTTATTGATTCTAAGAGTATGTTTCCAAGGCCAATAATATAATCAAATTTTATTATTTTTAAAAGTTATTTTTACGCTTGCTTTGTTTACTGAAAAATATATTGCAGCTTTAGTTCCCTTTTGTTAAAGAAGTATTTAGCCATGCTTTTGCTTTTTCTGCTGTTATTTGATTTTTTGGAGCAATTGTACTTTATTCCTAAGTATTTCTTAATTCTAAGTAAATGAGTCATATATTAATCTCTTCTGGAGATTTTAGAGACAATGTTATACAGTAGAGCTAATAATTTGCTAAATCTAATGCCACACTGTAGAGCTAAGATTTATAAACTTCAATCTCAAAATCGAGTGACAAAAAGAAATTTCAAACAATGGAAGGAGAAAGTGTAAAGATAAGTTTTAAAAAGTAAACCTTTATTTTTAATCTGTGATACAGAAATTTATTCTACTTTTACCGTCAAGATAATATAAGAATATCGAGATCTAATTTGTAATATATTTTTAAAAAAATGAATTTATAACATACTGACATGGTTGTTTGAAGTTACGTTAACCAATTCAAGATGTTATATTATCCATTGCATTAAATTAATTAACATTCTACCTTCTCTTAAAATATCATAAAAAACGGAATAGCAATGAGTTGTTTAAATTTTAATAAATGAACAGAATTTTGAAATTTAGTATAATATATATATTTTTATATCTATAATCACCTTTTCTGAGGTTTCAAACAAGCAACATTGCACAGTGTTTAAACTAGTATTAGAAAACCTTAAATTTTCATGCTTAATATAATGTTCCACTAAATATGATACTACTTTCAAATAAAATACTAGCATGATTAAAAAAAGATCTTGCTACTGGTGCAGACTCACATGTACAGTGCTCTGCACAGCTCATTATTTTATTTTACTTTTAAGTTTTTTTTTTTTTTTTTTTAAAGTTAATATTACATTTTATTGAAAAAGAATTTCAATTCTTACCCTCTTACTCTTTCATGACCAAGGATTAAAAGAGTTCACATAGAATGTATGATGAAAGAAAATTAAAATAAGCTACACTGGGAGGCATTTAAATGTTCTCCCTGTAATCCAAGCTTAGAATATTTAAGTTTTCCTTTGCTTGAACTATTTAAAGAAATGTTATGTTGAATAATATCTTCAGTTTAAATACTTTCATTAAATATTTCTTCTATGGATATGGTTTTGTCCATACGTGGTTTTTATCCGGACAGAAATAAAAAGACGTTAATAACACACTTTCAAAAAGTAAAAAGTAAAAAAAAGCACATGTAATATTTTGGAAAATAACGATCTAAAAATATTTTTAAAAATATTTATGATTGAATTTCCATATTATTCATCGATATAATAAATTCTGATTATTTTTCAAGCATTTTCTAATTTAATAGTTTATGTTTGTTCATGCGAAATAAAAATTAACAAATAATTGTATTTCTAAGATTAATAAATTTTCATAACCAGGAAATTAAAGATAAATTTTTTCTAGTATCATTTAAAGAAATGAATGTGGTACCTTGATGTGAATGATGAAGTTGATTAAACTAATTAAAGTAAAATAATAATCATTAGATATTTTTTACATTCGTTAACTAAAGATAAGTTGATAGGATTAATTAAAAAATTAAACACATATTTATTTATTATTAAGAGGATAATTTTTATGAAAATTTCATTTTTCTCATATTATATTGAAAATATTGTCAAGAGACAAGTTGTTTTTAATTATTTTATTCATTAAATCAAAAAACAATTTATAAGTTTTTATTTTTAGGTTTTAGAAATTCAATTGTTCTTAAAGCTAGAATTTTCATAAATTTAATTATGTTTGAGAATTAATGTTAATAAAATGTTAACAATTTTATTTTAGTTTTATTGAAACTAGTTTCATTTAATCAAAAATATTATATATATATATATATATATGTATGTATATATATATATATATATATATATATATATATATATATATATATATATATATATATATATATATATATATATATATATATATATATATATATATATATATATATATATATATATATATATATATATATATATACGAGAGAGAGAGAGAGACTGGATTACAAATCATTCTTAACAATATATAGTTCGAAGCTTCTTCTTATATTTATAATTTAGGATTATATAAATGATAATAACCAAGTAATAGAAATTATTACCTAAACATAAATGATATACAAAGTGAAAAAGGCAGTGGCAGGAGCTCCAGATGATGAGTAATCATATCCCAAACGTGTTTGATTAGAGAGAGATTCTGGCGATCACGGAAGCCAGGTAAGCAACTGCACTTCTTACAGGGCATATTGGCTGATGCAAGCAATGGGCAGTCTGGTATTGTCATGATGATAAAATGCAATGTGCATCCTCTGAATGTAGAGGAATGTCACAAGCCACGTATTAACATCCAAGAAACTTTGGGCTGTAATAGTGCACTAGATACAAACTACGGGTGTCCTGGAATCACATGAAAATGTTCCCCTAAACATTATGCGGCATTCTAGTGCATAGAGACGCACCACACTTATAGTAGGATTGGACTTGTCTCCATGTCGAAGCCCCAATGAAGAAACAGAAGCGTGACTCATTTGAGGAGATGATCATGTGTCACTCCACCACGCTCTAATCCAACATCATTGCAGACGTTGGCATATATGCAATGAGTTCAATGGTAGTTTTTTTAACAGAGGCTTTGAGCTCTGGCCACTAGCAACCAATCGATGGAAATGGTTCTGCTAGATAAGGCAGCACCATGGTTGTCCTGCACATGTTGCAGAATTTCGGTAGGTGTGCTTTGTGAGTCCGCCATCGCTGCTTCTGTTTGGATGCATCGATCCACGAGTTCTGATATAACGTTGGTTGAAACAGCACCCCGAATACGTTCAACAGTTTATATTTCTAACTATCTCCACCACAGTCGATGAGCTGTGGATGCGTTCAAGGTGTCGTGAGCTGCGATTTGCTGTAAGTACCAATTTGTCCTTCTCAGTTTGATCACCATCTACCTCGTAAATTCATCCGTCTGCTGGAACTGACTCCATCGACGATGGCCTTTCATGCTTTGCAGTTACATACATCATTTGCTACAAGAACAAACTTTCAAGGATTATTTTTCAAGCAGCAATAACAGCACGAATATTGTCCAATCTGCCGATTTATATCTTGTCCTACGTGCGCTTTTCACATCATTTCCATAATTCGGTAAAGTTCGTTTACCCTGAAATTTGAAAATTTTCTGGCCACTCTTTTTTGATGTTACTCTTTGAATATTGAGCAGTACTTTTTTGATGTTACTGTTTGAATATTGAACATAACGAATATAAAAAAGTATTATGTTACTTTCTACAAGGAACAGAGAGTGACAAACAAACAAAGAACAATATATTAGGTGTTATAATAATTTACTTAGTTATTGTTTTCTTATTAAAATAAATTAATTAATGTATGAGTATATAATCAAAATATTTGTTAACATAGACAAATGTTTACTTATAATTTTGTTTTCTAAGTATCTAACTTATTGTTTACGGTTAGTTGATGTTTACAAAATTTGTTAATGTCTTTTACTGCTTGCCTTTATTTGTAGAACTGCCTTTTTCCTAGTTTTATCAATTAGAAGCTATTATGTTACTTCCTCAATCATTGCCTTTTTTTAATGCCAATAAATACTGCGCAATTAAAACTTTCCGCATTTTTAACTTTATCTTATGTGTGCTCTGAAAAAATTCCATAAATATTGATTTCATTTGCGATTTATGATGCTTAATCTTGGATGTTTTGCTTATTTTTTCATTAAACTTAAAGACACTTAATAGATGTAATTTAAAATGTGCTGAATGTTTATGGGGACAATTTTATGTTGGAAGAATTATATGTTTCTTCTTCTTATATATATATCGTAAGTATTATAATACTATTGCAAATTTCTGATGTAATTTAAATTGATACAACTAAATACTGAATGCAAATGTAAAATTATTACTAACAATATGTTTATTTAGTTTTTAATTTTCGTAAAAAAATTTGAAAAAAATGAAATGATGTCCAGCTATATTATTATATTCTGATCATTTTTGTCAGAGAAAAAAATTCAAAAAGGAATTCTCCAAAATGATTCAAAATGAATAGGGATAAGTACTTGAAAATTCAATTCATTTTCGAGAATTTATCTTCGAGAATATTGTTTCAAACTTGATAGTTATTTTACTATTTTAAATTTATCATTGAGTTTTTTACGCAATTTTATACAATTATGTTTGAAGTTAAATTCGACTCGAATCCTATATAGACTCTAATTAAATTCAAAAATCAAAATTATAGTAATTCTTCAGTAAAACTCAAAAATATGTAAAATAATAATAAACAATTATATTACTAGTTTTTGAATTGATTGACCTCTTGAAGTGTTATCTGACAGTTAGGTTATAAAAAAGCACTAATTATAAAATAAACTTATTCTTAATTATACTTTAGTGTGAATCAAATGTGATTATTTGTTTCAAATCATAAATATTTCAACATTTATGTTATTTAAAATATAACAAAATATTAAAATTTTAGCAAATTTTAAAATATTTAATATTTTTTGAAAAAATACTGAGTTTATTCGCAAAAACGTGCTTCATGAAAAATTACATTATATTTTTGATATTGCAATCCTACCACTATTTCTAAAATATTTAATTTTAACTTTTTACCATGTGTGACATTTAGGATTATTTAACTCAAATAAATTTTATCTGACATTAAAATTATGTTTATAGAAAAATTTTCCAAGCACTAAAAGTATACTTACAAATTTTAAAACTCTGACTTTCTTATAAAGATTTCAAACATTGTAAATTTTAAGGAATATTGATATTAGTGCTAAAAAATCATTTTTAAACCACATTGGAGGAAAAAAACGTGAAATAATTTTACCTTTGATTTGTTCTCAGTTGTATTTCATTTGATACACATTGTTTTTTCATTCTGTAAGTTTTTTGATACATGCTCTCCTATATTGAAAACACATGAAAATTTAAAATTTTTCCAATTTAATTTCTATAATAATTAAAATTGGACAAATTTACGAATAAGAATTCGGATAACATTTATAGATAGTTACATATCATGGGATAGAACTATTTTTTGACATTATTATTTAACATTTAAGATATAAGATGCTAAGCATTTACTCGTTGATATATTCTTCATGTCAAACACTTGTATCTGTAACTGAAGATAATGATTAATATTTAAGAAACGACATCATTAAACTATTAGATAAATACTTGTGTCTCATTATTCATAACCAAGACTCTTTAAGTACTAAATTTAAGATAGAGTTTCTCAAATTTAGAGAAATTATGTGCCAGTTTGACTGAAAACATTGATGATTAATAATTCAAGAACTGAATGCACTTTTTTATTTCCTGTTCTATTCTTATAATACAGTTGGCACACACATTTATTCATGTTAAAATAAAAGTATTATGATAATATTCATTTGAATTGGAGGTAACTTCAAACAATTCCTCAGCTTGTTGTCTCATACTGAGAATCACTGCACTTTGGTTTCATAATGGTTTTCTACTTCATAAAATAATTCTTCTTTGATATCATTCTTGAAAGCATTTTATCTTCAATTGTGAGTTGAATAGCTCTTGTTTTGCCTATCCAAATCATCCAAACTACAGAAATACTACATCCATATCCCTCCAAAAAATGCAGTTAAAATTAAGTGGCGTTAATTTAGTCACAATATCAAATGAATAATAACATTAATTATATAAACCTATTCTAAAATTAAAATTTGAGATATTTGAGCTCTCTTTTATAGATGATGTTGAAATGTTAGTAGTCAATATTTATTCTATCATTGAATATTTATGTCTGAAATAACGATTTCCTTTTTCCTCATCTCATTTCACTTCTTTGCAAAAAACTCTCATCAAAATATTTTTATATTAATATAAGTGCATACTTACTCACCAGTTCGAAATGTGCTTGACATCAATAGATTATTTATTGAAAATATATTCAATAGTTTCGAAGTGATAAAGGCTAATAATTAGTACCCTGTAAGGAAATGTAATCCTTTTTCTTTTTCTCTTGAGTGCATTTAGAAATTGATTCATATTAACACATTAAATATATCCATTCTCCAAAATGCAAACTGTCAAATTGTTTTTATTCTGGTTTTCAGTTAAGCACGTGAGAAATTTAAACCCATCTTATATAGGAACAATAGTAACACTTTTGAATATTTTTAAAATGTATGTCCAGGTTCATTTAGCTATCGTAATCAATAAAAGGCCGTTGAATTGCAAGCAAACAAAATCAACCAAATTTAAAATAGCAGATACCAAATACGTTACCGAACAAAACTTTATAGAAATTTAATGAAATATCCAAATGTCTTTGACATGAGAAATTTTTTGAGTTAACAATCATGCAACATACAAACATAAGCTTAGTTATTTTGATTCATTTGAAAGATAAACTCAAAGCACAGGATTCCCATATGTCCATAAAATATCAGTTCGATTAAATAAATCCGTTACGAACATATACTTAGCATTTTTAAGATAAAAATAAACTTAATACCACGATGCAAAATTAATAGGAAAATCATTAAAGCCATCCAAAATCTTACTACTCAATGTTATCGTTTGGAAATTACATATTAAAATAACTTCTGCTTATTCTGTTCATTAAGAAGATATCATTGAATGTTATAACTCAATCAGCTTTCACAACAGGATGCGTAATAAAAGTAAATACATTTTCTTTTTCCATAATAATTTTTCCTTATTTATGCATAATATTTTAATAAACTAATCATTTCTTAAGATATCTGTTATATATTCGCAGCTTCTAGTATGAAATATTTATATCTTATATTATACATGCATATGGGGCTATATTTTGTTACGTGTTAAGTTTTTTTATGATAATGGATACAATTTTATTGAAATTTGGAACAGTACTAAAATATAAATTTATCTCTAGATTAAAAAATTTTATTTTCTACTGAACAAAATATCTTTAAGAAGAAAATAATGTGTGTTTTCCTTAATTCATTTTATTCTCGTTTATAACAAGAGAAACACTGGAGTTCAGTCTAACTGAAAACGTATTTAAAAAAATTATCATTAATAAAGTTAAGTGCGATTTTTTGCAAGTTCAGCTTAATAATATTAACACAGCGTAAAATAACTATTAAATACCCTCTAAAGACTCAAATAATAATATATTGCTACTGTAGAAGTCTTCTGAATATGCAAATTGTTTTCATTTTGCTAGAAAATAACTTTAATTTAGTAACCAGATATTTCTTTTCACAAAATGGGAAGTGTGTCAAAGGAAAAGTAATTTGAAATGTGAAGACAATTATATATTTCAGTAATAAAAGAAGTACGCAAAGTACCTAAAGCATGTAAAGAGTAAAAATGCTGAATTAAGGTTTTTAACGTCATTAAATCCACAAATATGGGTTAAAATATTAAAATTTTATTTTAACTTTAAGTAAAATATATTTGATTAACAGAAAAAAATTTGAAAAAAAAAACATTAAAAGTACTGAAGTTAAGATTACTACAGAAATATTAGATATAATAATTGATCAAAATTTTTTTTAACATTTTATTAGTGCAAAAAATAAATATTGCTATGTTCCAATTTTAAAACAAAATATTTTTAAAAGGAATCAATTGTTTTTCACATTAATTTACTTGTAAATAGAAAAATGCATTGTAATAGTTATCCAAGGAATATTTTTTTCTGAAAGTGATATTTTTCAATGCAGAATATTCTACAGAAATATTATTTCAATTACAGTATATTTTGCTAAATCACAGAAAAATATAGTTATTACGAACTGAAAAATTCAAAATAGTAATTCGCATATTTTATTTTTATTTTCTGGTATTTGTTAACAGATTATTTATTAAATAATGTTATTCATATACTTTGAAGTTATTATACAGGATATAAAATACTTTTATCGAATTTTTATTTGCATATCCATATACACATTTAAATCTTCATTTAGGTAAAATATGCTTTTGACTAAATCAATTTTCTGTATTAAATACACGAAGAACATAACTAACACTTGAAACGAAAAATGAAAATACTTTTTATATTATGGGTATGTAGATATAAATAAATAAGCAGATTTTGGAATTACATTTCTAGAATGGTAGTTTTCATTACTCATATTTGTTAATATTATTATTAATAGTATATCTCAATCCTTAAATTTCTCTGAATTTAAGACAAAAATATATATATGGAAATTGTACATAATATATATTGAAAATCTGTTACATGCAAAAATTTTTCATTATATATATATATATATATATATATATATATATATATATATATATATATATATATATATATATATATATATATATATATATATATATCTATATATATATATATATATATATATATATATATATATATATATATATATATATATATATATATATATATATATATATATATATATATATATATATATATATATATATATATATATATATATATATATATATATATATATATATATATATATATATATATATATATATATATATATATATATATATATATATATATATATATATATATATATATATATATATATATATATATATATATATATATATATATATATATATGCTAAAATACTGAATATTTTTCGGTCTATTTATCTAGTCAAATGAATTCTGGCCTTGTGCAATATAAAGTGCCTCTTTCACCTTTTTTCATTCAAAATTTCAATTCAACATTAGAATTAAATCTATATAAATACAAACATTTGATAATATCAATAATAAATTCATTCAACGAAATAAATTATGAATGAAAATTAAAGCTGGGCAAATTGTTTACACAACAAATAAAACTGATTATAAATTTCAAAATAATTTAGATAAAATACATAAGCTTTCAATAGGTTAATGGGAAAGAGATTTTTGTTTTGAATTATTAAACAGAAAGTTATAAGTAATTAAAGTACTGCATTAAGTTGCGTGTGTCATACTAATTTACAAATTTTCTGTTTTCCTTCTATTTTAAAAATATTTTATTGTAATAAAACTTTCTACACAATAAAATCATTTTAATGAAAGAAAATTGTAATTTTTATGTGTTACTTAAAGAACATTATTTTATTAATTTCTGTATAAAAGTATATTTTTCAAAACTTTTACTGAGATAACTAAAATTAGCATGATATTTACAGTTACAAATTAATTATAGTTTATAAATTAAAAGCATAATTATTCCAATTATTACTCACATTTTAAGGAACTCAGAATAATTCAAAACTAAAACTTTGAGAAGGGTTTAAACTAGCATTTTTGCAGAAAAAACAGTCTGTTGAAGATATAAGCCATCTGTCTTCAGAAATGTTATAAAAAAGTTGGAAAAATGCACGTTTTCAAAATATACGAAGAATATAATCTGAATAAAAGAGAGATACATCGTAAAACTGGAATTCTCGGCCTAAAATAGCAAGTTTCAACCCCATGTGGCTTACAAATAGCTGAATAGGTAGGCAAAAATGTCTCCAAGAAATATTTTTCCTTTTACCCTATAAAATATAAAAAGTCGACTTAAATTATATTCATGAAGCAGTATTTCTCGTGCACACTTTGTTCTACATATAAAACAGTAGCCAACATTTGAGTTATAGTTTCAAATCATTAAATAAATATATTAAGGTCTGATTGAAAAAAATGCAATATTCACAATATTAAAAAACTACTTTTGCAATACAAACTTAAATTTAACACGAATTATTATATATCTATGGCGAATTTGTCTGACTGAAGATTTTTATATTTGATAATTGTACCATCAATAAATTAAAATACTCTTGATGTTGAGGTATATGAAAATGTAACTTCGAATGATTTTCAGTAATACTGACTAAAATACTTTAAGTGAGTAAGTATAGTTATTTATAAGTCTGTGCAACTTTTACTACGAATTTGTTTTCACTTTAATAATTTACTTGCTATGAAATACAAATTATCTTGCAAAATATTCTGAAACAAAAAATAATAAATATTTCACATGCTGTTTTCTGTTAAAAACTGAAAATATCTTTCTAAAGTTGTGAAATTATTTAGTTGCTTAAATATTAATATTTAATAACATAAACATTTAATTTTAGCTAAAAAGGGGTTCAGTAATTCTGTTATCATTTGATTCTTTTAAACAGTAATGTAATAATAAAGATGCGTACTGTAAAATTAATCCTAATCAAGCATTTAAAATTAATAATTATGAAGAAAATTAATATATGAAACCAATTTAGTTTAATGACTATCCATTATTTTAAGATATCTACTTTTGGTTGGCAATCAAATATTTATCAAATGGAAATATAAATTTTTTATTGAAAATGTTCTTAAATACAACTTTTGAGATATAAATTTACAAAAATGCATTTTCATTTATTTGTATGATATTCGGTAAAACTTTCTTTAAAAAATTGGTATTACAATACGTTGCTTAAAATAACACCATGTATTTTCTACTTGTAATGAAGCTTTAAATAAGCGTTAAATTTTTCAATCAAATTCAAAAGGTTAACTTTTTATTATGAATTAATTTTATTCTTAAGTTAAAATTTTATTTTAGTATACTCTAACATTATGTTTTTAGAAAATAATAATATGTAATGTTAAATCATATTCTTTTCAGTAAATTGTTAGTAGCGTTGCAGATTACAATTGCTTATTTTTATTCTAATATTTAAATTTTAATAATATATTTTCAACGTAATAATTTTCAAATAAAATAAACATTCGAAATATTTATACCTTCTTACCATAACAATTAAAAAATAAATTTTGTTTACCGGTTGCTTTTGTTGCGTTTTTAATGCATAAATTTTTAGATAAATTAATTCCTTGGATGTCAATGACAAAAAAACTGATGATTCAAAACATAAGTGAATCTTGTCATAAGTAAAACAATCAATAATATTTCATAAGAAAACTAACAATTTTTTATGTTTAATGAAATAAAAAATTTAGAAATTTAATGAGTAGAGTTTAATTTTTTACATAACTTTATAAAAACATTATATTTAAACATTTTATTAAAATTTTAAGAAATAAAAAATTAAAAAATTTGGAATTATTTTACACGTAAAAAATAAAATTTTGTAAGTGTCTGTTTCACAATCTTACTTTTGAAATTAAATAAGAAACTTAAATAATAACTTTTCAAATATTTTTCCTTAAATATGATAACATGCAACTCCCTCATACTCTTCAAAACATATCCTTAAAGAAAATCAATTTGCTTCAGGCGTAACTCAATATTAAATAAAATAATAAGACATGATTTGCGTTATGAATTGTATTTTACTCTCATTTTACACAAGTCATATAAGATAAAAGATTTTAAAAAATTTTATTTGTTAGGATATTTTATTTTACTAAGAAAGAATTCCTAACTTTATTTTTGCAAAAATATATTTAATCCAGTGAAATTGACTTCATACTGCTAACTAAAGAAAACCATCAAAAAACGTAATTTTTTCTGATTGTTAGATTTTGTCAGTAATGCTTATTAAAGATACATATTTTTCTGACATTTTAATTATAAAAATGTTACATCTAGGTATTTTATTTCAGTTCTCATTTTTAAACAACTTTTTTGCAATTCAACAAAATTCCATCTAGAATTTTAATACACTTTGATTCTTTGAATTTATTTCTGCAGTTCATTCAATTCTTAAACATTTCTGAAAAAATAAATACTTAAGTGAACTTTTTACTATGATTAAAAAATTCTTGAAGTATGTAATTGCAAACTTAAAGTATTAAATAATCTTTACTTCAACTTATATTTTACTAAACATTTCCGTAATATGATCTAATTGATATTTCTAACGTTGGAAAACTGTCTAAAATGTTCAAAATTTATTTACTTTTATTAATTTGCATTTATATGTATTTTTATAAGACTGCAAATATTTCTCCTTATTAAAATTGTTTTTTAATTGTTAGCACTTTGACATTCAAGTATACAGCTCATTAGTTTAATACTGATTTCAATCGTGAATATTTATAGTATTTAATAGTTAATTTAAATTTATTATTCCTCTTTGAATTATCTCTGATTAGTAAGAAGGGATTGCAAAATAAGAAACAATTTTAATTCGATATTATAAATACTCAACTTTATGTTATTAATTTACAAATTAATAACATAAAGTTGAGTATTAAATAAAGGGATTACAAAATAACCAACAATTTTAATTCGATATTATAAATACTCAACTTTATGTTAATTAACTATTTAAAATTATCAAAACACTATAAATTTATCATTTATGTATTTATACAGAAATTTAATGTAAGAATATCTAAATATGAAAATTTTAGTCTTCTATATTTTAAGAAACAATGTTAAACATCTGCCACCAACGCATTTCTTAGTAAGATGAAAGATTTGGGGGAATATAAACTGTGAGTTGAGCTTAAATAGAATAGACGCGTAATAAATAGTCAAGAAGCAATTTAGAGCTTCTAAAAATAATGCTTAAACCTTGAACTCCAATTTTCCAAGGATAGTAATGATATATTCTGCCCCTTACGAATTTTTAAATATTAAATTGTTTTATTAAGAAGATCCTACAAGTAAATTAATACTTGGCTCTCAGTCCTATATATTTTATGAGCTTAAAATTCAAAATAAAAACCGGTCTTAGATTGTATGTCATTCCTTATACGCTAAAATATCTTACCAAGTACTTTACAAATTTGTTTCGGTACTATTACATTTTAGCATTTTATTTCAATACAATTTACAAGTGCTTTAAATATAATTTATAAAATTAAGATTTTTAATTAAGATTTTGGAATTTAAATGACAAAACTTTTTCATAATGTTTAAATTATTTTAATAATATGACTTTTTTACAGAAATAATGTTTTTACACAATAATTGTTTTATTTTAAATTCTTGAATTCAGATTCTATATCATGCAACTATTTATGTCATTTATTTTTTCTATATAGAAAAATATTTAGAAAAAATGTGACACTTTTACATTGCGCAATATTTTACTATGAAGAATATTTCAAAATACAATACATAGTTTTCTTATCTATGTTCTTAGTGTTGTGTAAATACCATGTAATGAAATATTTAACGAATTTGTAATAATTTAATGAAAATTATTGGCTTATTAACATCAGCGCATATAATTAAATCAAGTGTAGAAGTTGATAAATGAACAGAAACTGTCGGAAAAGAAACTGATTTGTTAAACTATTCACAAACCAGTAAAATATGTTGTCTTACCGACATATCTGTCTTTAATAGATTATGCTGTTTTAGCGATTCAAATTATCAAACGTACCTGCCTGATTTACACTAAATATATAATTTTTTGCCCAAATGTAAATTTTAAATTCATTAAAATTAATGAGACCGATTATTTATATTATTTTGCTTGAATTAATAAGAACTGTGATTTGGATACTAATTGTGGTCTGGTTAACAGAAGAGATTCTTGAAAATAGTCTTATTCAAAAAATAAGATAAAGTATATTTATTTGAAAATGGTGAAATAAAAACAGTTAATAAAAAATTCAGCTACTATTTTACTTATGTTTAGAAAACTACCTGTTTCTCACAATAATTGTTCTTATTTATAAAATATTTCAATTTAGACTTTTATATTATATTTACACACCTTGTTAAAGAAATATAGAAAATGAGTGGGTATGATTCATTTTAGCGCGCGCGCGCACACGCTTTCTATATTTTCTTCACCGATATACATATATATATATATATATATATATATATGTATATATATATATATATATATATATATATATATATATATATATATATATATATATATATATATATATATATTTATATATATATATATATATATATATATATATATATATATATATATATATATATATATATATATATATATATATATATATATATATATATATATATATATATATATATATATATATATTAAAAATGAAAACACAATTCAAAACATTTTTCTTTACTTCGCATTGTTTTCAAGTTTGACCAAAGCATCGTGAGTTTACAGAATGAAATATAACGCAAAACTGTGTTCGTCTACAGCAATTGATTTAAATAATGCGAATAACTCGCTATCAAATATATATAATGTATACTTTTACGTGATACATATTATATTCTTATATATGAAATTTTCCTTAAATGAGGTTTTTTGTAAGACTCCTTTATAAATCCTTAATCACAATTAAATTAAGAAATATAACACATTTTATCAAATTTCTTAAAATAAAATTAATTATTTGATAATATCCAAACGAAAAGAAAATTCTTAGGTATCTAATATTAATATGAGATGCATTTATGCAGATGAAAATAATAAAAACTTAGACTACATTTGATTGCATTTATTCTCGTATCGTTAACATGACACGTTATGAGAATAAATGCAATTAAAATCAATAATTTCAAATTCTAACAATAAATAAAGTAATAAGAGTAAATTAGTTTCCTCATTGTTAAATTTTACCTCCTCACATTAAAACCTCGTAATAAAATAATAACAATTTAGAAATTATTCAATTATTATTTCCAAACTCAATCATTACGCGTTTTATATCTAAAGATAAATTATACTTCCTCCTGCAAATATAAAAATACATAAATAAAAGATATTAATTGTGAAAACTCCCTTTGCATATATAAATTTGTGAAATAAATCTGGAAATTAACATAAGGATTATTTTGCATACTCCCATATTTGTAGAATCTGTTGAAGAGTTTTATTTTACATTTTTTAATTTTAATTATGTATTTTTATATATTTAAAAATTACTCAAAATCAGAAATGGCATTTTAAGAGATGTTATAACAACGAACCTAGTTTTAACAAAAAAACTGTATAAAAATTATTATTCTAACCATATAATTTAATTCAAATACATTCATTAGCTATCTAATTTTTGTAGAAAGTTAATTATTAAAATTTGGGCAATTATATAAATTACTAAGCTAAAACTACATTTGAAAAACTAAAACAATATTAACAACTATATTTGAAACCTGTAACAACATTTATATATCAATGTTCGTTTGTCAAGTTTTCCAGTTTAGAAAATTTACAAATGGTATAAATTTGTTACCTAAGATATCAATATTTCATGAATATCTATCTATCCATATATATATATATATATATATATATATATATATATATATATATATATATATATATATATATATATATATATATATATATATATATATATATATATATTATCAGTCAAGAATATAAATTCAGCCTATTGAGAAACATGGCTGCCTTTAATTAGGTGAGAAACTGTCTTTAAATTAAAGCTTCGTATGCACGTTCGGCAAATGCATAATTCTCAGGAGGTCTAAAAGCAGTTTTCTCATTGTGCTGAAGAGATAATATATTTTCTTTAAGAGTGCACTTAAAATTACTTGTAGCGTAAATCGAATTTGTTTTCAAAAACTTTATAATTATTTTCAACGTTTCATTATTGTCCTAATTACGTAGCTGTTGAAGCAACAATTATTTTAAATTATGAGTTATTAAAAAATAATTTTATCACATGCAGATGTTAGCTAAATAATATTATAGAAATATAAGGAAAGTTTTGTTTCTAATTATTTTAGATATACAAGTCAAAACACTTTTTTAAATACTATGCAGAAATAAAAAATTTGATTTGATTAGTTTCCATCGAAAATATTTGGTAATTATTTAAAACAAATCAAAGGGTGTCTTTATAAATAATCTATGATTCCGAAAAGTAATGAGTCATTTATCCAGTATTTATAAATAAAATAAATAGAAAATGCCAAAATCGTTAGAAAATTTCGGCATTTGTTTTTATAAATCAAGTACCTATAAATCAATCATACGAAATGAATTTTATTAACCGATATCTGTGAAAAATGGATGGAAAATTGTATGTTTTACATTTGTCTCGCACTAAAAGATATTGGTAATATATTTACTTGTAAGATGTTGGTAAGATATTGGTAATTGTAAGATATTGCTATGTGTCCTCAATATATTGTTAAAAAAATATGCAAAATGATTTCAATGTAAGATCTTTGTCAATAGCATAATAATGAGTTCTTTTTATGTTAAATTATTGGCCATTTGAAACGTGATGTTCTTGAAATAATAGAAAACAATATTTACATTTCAAATTAACAATTTTATCAGCTAAAAGAAATAATGACTAAATTACTTCAAGCATAAAAATGACAGAGAAGAAAGACATTTTTTAATATAAAGTAATTTGAAATTCTCGATGTGCCTAATCAATTGCTTGGAATTTTGGTGAAAAAATATTTTATTTAAAAAAACATGTGTGTTATTTATAACAATGAAATAAAAATTCAAAAGAAATGAAAAATTCTGGAATCGTACGCAATGGACCTAAAACATGATGCAGTGTTGATTCAGAAATGTCTCACACATCTGTTCGTCTCAAATTACTTTAGAATGCTTAGGATAGATTCTGAGATATTTCATTCCAAAGAGAACAGCCTTACATCATTATAAGATTAGATATAATCGCTTTTTCCTTGCATAGACAACAAATTTTTACTCACATAAATATACTGTTGTAAAAATATTTACAAATGTTTGTGGACTTGCATTCTTAGGAAAATAATGTAGAGGGTGCATTACATTCAAATGTTGCAAAAGAGAAAATGTCTGAGATTTCTATGGAGTCCTCATCAATTAAGGTGCATGTAATAATGAGTTATAATATTGAGCTTTTATTAAATATGAACTGAAACAAACTTAAAAAATCGACATACGATATCTGTAGTGGAAAAGGCATACTTCTATTATTAGATCATATTAAGCCTAGAAACCAAAAAATGACACCGCAGTTTAGATAAAAATACAAATTGTATTATAACTTATTCTGTTTACCTTTGTATCTTTCTCATTGGAAAGAATTCTTTTGCTCCTAAAATCTCAACTTTACTATTGGGTCATAGTGAGACTCTATTACGAAATATTTTTGAAAAATTGAAATCAAAGCTTATATAGTAACGGGAAGGTTTGATTGGAAAACCAAGCATAAATATTTTTTATACAAATTCATACAAAATTAATATATTATTTTTAGTTTCATCGCAAAATAAAATACATTATTCTAATCTTACAGAAAAATCAATAAGGGAATTTTTAAAAATAAATTTTGTCCAGGTATTTCATTTACTATTTATTTGCAAAATAAATGATGTTTTATTTAAAAAATCATGTTAGCATATTTGAGTTTTCATTTCTAATTATTTATTACATAAATAATTAAAGAGTATATGTTTTGATACCAATTTTTTAAATTAGAATCATTATGCTTTGCGATTTTAGCCAATTCTGATGTTTGCTTCATTAGAAAAGTCATTTTCTAACGTAGATTAATTTTTATTAGCTCTTGGATAAACTAATCTAAAAATTTCATACAATCATATTCTAACGTACATACTAAAAATATTATCAATATACTAATATATTACTAACCTAAGCAAAAAACAAACTATCAATGTACTTATCAAACTAACCAAAATCACTGGATTTGAATTAAAGTTGATAGCTAATACTATTATACACATAAATACTAGTTAAAATAAACAAAGACAAACATTGACTGATAAAATTCAAGTACTAGACACATTTTGGAAAAATTAAAAAAAGTTGATGAAAATATAAAATAAAATGTATAAAATCATTTAGTAAACGACTATTATGTATAATATTAGAAATTCTATTGAACAAATGTAGATTTTATTTAATAAATCTAATTTTAAAAACTATAAAATCTTTACCTATCAATGTACTATATTTAATATTTATTTACTATTCAAAAATTTCGATTTTATTTTTTGATAAAATCATTATTTAAATCATTTAAAATAATAATACTTACTTAATTTTACCAAAGTAACAGCAAAGGATAAATTTATATGTGCTAATAGAAAATATTGCCATAGCAATTTCATCTTCAAAATATGACAAATAACATTTCATTATTTTTCACTTCGAAGATCGCGAGCTAGAGAATTATTGTGTTTAATAATGGTGGCTGAGGTGCGAAAATATTTTCCATGTGAAATTATACCTATGGGTGTAGAAGCTCAAGTTTAGGAGTTGTGTGCTTGTTCCCTATATTAAATTATGAAGAAGCCCCCACATTCGGTGGGCCACGATGGGGCACCACTGGGTGCCCAACTGTATAAGGTGCCACCACTTCCGAAAGGTGGAAATCATAACAACCAACCATTGCATATTTTTTCTTTTTTTATTTAAAGAGTCACAAGTTAGTTTCTTAAAAGATTATTGATCTTATTTTTAAAATAACGAGAAATATAAACATGTTATTTTTGAGAAAACCTAAATTAATTTTTAATTTACAAAACAAATTTGTTCTTCTATATAAATATTGTACTTTATATTTCTCCTTTTCATCAATAAGAATATGTAATAAGTAAAATAAACATAATATTCTTTATTAATTGTGTATTCTTATTAGTTATTAATAATTATCATTATGTAAAAAAATCTCGTGGTCAATAATTCATGAAATTTCAAGACAGATTCTCCAAAATCGTATACTCATTAAAATCTCACAATTCACTGTAAAAAATCAAATATTGGACTAAATTCTGCATCGAAATTAAGTCAAACCCCACTAAATGGGAAGTGTCTTAATTTTCAGTGTTAACATCAGTGTTCAAAAGTACTTCATTTTTAAGAAAAGTATGCGTTTTCAGTATTATTAGAATTGTGATTAGAGAAGGGCAAATGAGGTCCCTTGCAATATCCTGAAGTTTCCACTGTCTGATAGCATTGTATGCCACATTCCGGTATAATGAAATGATCCAAAAGTGGAAAGTATTAGACAATGAAATGCAGAAACTTTTCCGAAATAACATTCAAAACAGTTCTAACAATTTTGAATCAAAAATATAATTTTTTCATACACTGCCACTGAATGATAGTTTCAAATATCTCAAATTTAAGAAGAAATATTTACTTGCCATAAGAATTTTATAATATTCATTCGCAAGATATTTATTACAAACAAATTAATACAAAGAGTTTTAAAATGTCTAAAATCATCTTTAAATTATTTAAACTTTCAAGTTCAAAAACATTGTATAAAGCATGCAATAAAATATTGCAAAATTTACTTTAATTGAAATTTTTTATTTCATTCCAAAATTTAATTTAATATGCATTCTTTGAATTAGAAATAAAATAAGTTATATAATGGTTATAAAAAACTAGAATTATAGTATAGTATTATAATATTGATATTATTTTTGTTTACTACTAAACATTTCTTATTTTAAAAAGATAGATCTTTTCTCATAGTCAATCTCATTAGTAGCTTAACTTTAATGAGATTATTTTATTAACTTCTTGTAATTTATACCTTACACTCCCTTTAAATTCTACATTTTGAAACATAAATAATAAAAAATAATTTATTATTTAAATTCCAAAATGTAGAAAAACTATATTTTGAATAAATATATCAGTCAGAATTATCAGCAAGTCAACTGACCGAATAATCAGTTATTATGTTCCTTATTAAAAATATCATATTTTTTATAATACATGTTATGAAATTAATAAAGAGTAATCGATTTCTAACTATACAATTTCTGATTATAGTACTATAGTATTAAACTCTCTCAGTCAAAGATGATATCTTTGATTTTGTGCACATGTATTTAAATAAAAGCAATTAATTAAATAAATAAATTTAATTAATAATTTAATAATTAAATAAAAGTACTTTTATTAGTTAAGAAGAAACACCCTTTTACGATAATAATATTAACAGAAAATGCTTTTTTGAAAATTAAAAGTTTGATACATACAGAATCTATTTTCATAGCTTAATACATTTATATATTTAGCTTTCTTCTGAAGATTTGAAATATAAATAAATGTTTGAATAAATAATGTTTTGGAATTTTTAAATTTAGTGTATTTCTAAAATAATAAAATTATATGCTTTAACTAAAATCTTAATCAGTCAAAAACTATATCCTATATTATTTTTACAATTATTTAGCATTTTTCATCTATAAAGAAACTATACTAATTATTAAAATTTTAACATGTATAATTTTTTATCCCATTTAAAAATATGGCTGATCATAATTAACTACGCAATTTTAATATATTTCTTTAAGCAGAGTTTAAAATAAATTTCTTATTCAAATATTAAATTTTCGATTTCTTACTAGCGTCCTAAAATTTTGAATTTGGTTTGTTTGTCGCTCAACGGTCATTTTTTGCACACGAGGGCTAATTATACCGGGACCTACGGTTTAAAGAGGATTCCGAACTACTACAAACATCCATGCCCAAGGTGGGATTTGAACCCACGAACTGTTGAACCGAAGGCAAGAGCGCTAACCATTTGCCTGACAGCTCGGCCTAAAATTTTGAAGATAAAACATTTAAAAATATGTCGCAATTAGATATTATATTTTGCAACCATCTTCTTATTTGCAAGTATTTACTATATTTAAAGAATTATTTTAATGGAACAAAATTTTGGTTTTAGCTGAAACAAATTCATACTGATTCAACAGCGAAATAAATTTTACTGCCATTTAAATGAAATCCGAATTCATAAGATCGATAAGTTGCATACAGAATTAATATATATCCGGTTCTACGAACTTATCACCACTTTCTAATTTTATTATCTCCAGACACAAGAAGAAAACAGATTAAAACGGTCGAATTGTTATCATAGTTCCAGATGGATGTTCTCAGAAGCCTTAGTTATTTCTATATATCAGCTAATGCACTATTGACCTTAATAAAGCTGTTAGCCAATAATGGAAAAAGAGAAACTGAAAGATATTATTTTATTTAGCAAGTATTTATTAATTGAGTGCAAATACTATAATTTACTGTGGACAGTTATTATGAATTCTCGTATTTACTTTATTAACTAAATTTATAGTTCATAAAATATAATAAACAGGTATTTAATTACATATCAATTTTGTTATATATAAAGTCAATATCTTTCAATTTATATAATTTTAATGGTATGTTATAATGTAAATAACTTTTATTATAACCTCTTCCGAAATTAATAAAATAATAAAATTTTGACATTAACACTGTAAAGATGAAACATTGTGTCAAAAATAATTTTACTATCTAAGTAAGTTTCAAACTTAAATTTATTTGAGAATAATTCTATAATATTGGACCATATTACAGTTCCTCAGTTAATTTTACTTAGAAAAATCTATTGTAATATCATTATAAAATAAAGAAAAATGATTTCAAAAATTTAATCATTTTTTACATATAATAATTTGATAAGAATTTTTCACTTACAATTATTTTATCTTCTCTCTATAAAAATTGTAATAACAGTCTTTTTTGAATGACACTAAGAGATAAGAAGTATAGTAAACATTTTTCCAACACAAGTTAAGCGAAAGCAAGACTGCTTAGAAATTAAAGATTTAAACGTAGAAAATTATATATATATATATATATATATATATATATATATATATATATATATATATATATATATATATATATATATATATATATATATATATATATGTATATATAATAACCATGAATGATTTTTGTTCTTTTTATAGAATTGAAGCTAAAACTTCTTCGCAGCATATTATTTATTTCTGTCGTAATTTACAAGCCACCACGAAAATTATTTAGTTTAATTATCATTTGAATTTATTTAAATCATTTATTGCTTTCAGATATTGGGGATATATATACATATATATATATATATATATATATAGTGTACTACATTTCATAAATATGATTATGCTACTGTAATTTAAGTATCAATCTCAAATTCTACGACATTTAAATTATATAATTACTGATTTTTCTTTGTACACTCAATAAAGTTTTTAATAATATATATTTTCCTCTTTCAGTTACGAGTATAAAATGAAATATGAGAATCTCATGAGACAGAGACAAAGATGTCAATGCAATCAAAAGTTCCTCAGCTGAAAGCACTTCCAGGAAATCCTAAATAAAGATCTTCAAAAAATAATTGTAGGTAATTGAAAGACGAAACTGAATCGTAAAAAAGAAAAAAATAAAGGACAGATCTCAGAAAAATCATTTTGTGAGCAGAAAACAATATCTTTGGTTGTTTTCTCCATAAGGAATGTCGATGAAAATCTCTCCATATCAAAATATTGAATTTGACTCATGAAAGCTTTTTTGTGATACAATAGCATATTTTAAATTAAAATAAACATTTCAGTATTATCAAATGCTTGTTTGTATGCAGAACTGCTTCAATAACAAGAAACAATTGCTTAACATGATTTTTTGAATTAGTTCATTTATAATTAATAAATAATTATCGATTCAAACATAAAGTAAATACACAAATTTTATATACTGATCATTCTCTACCTAAATAATTTCTTTTTTTGGAAATGCTATACTATTTCAATAGGATATTATTATAGTATGTCCAATGTATAAAAACTACTTAATACAATTGATGAGATAATAATGAAGAGTATTTTATGAAAAACTATGATAAAGATTATGAAATCTCAATTTGTTTCTCAGAAAATCTCAATTAAAATAATTTCTATCATTACAATCGAATTGTTTGATAGTAATTAGCTAAATTCTGAGTAAAAGGGATTTTCAATTTTTAATTAATAAAATGGCAGAAACAGACGTGAATGCTACCACTGAAGTTGTATCAATGTATTATTTAGTGGAAAATATGGACTTCACAAATGATACAGACACTTTTAACCAAAATTCTCACTTTGTCAACAGTACTGAATATGTGGACGCTGCACCTGTACCAAAAGCAGTAGAAGCACTTATGTATATAATGTATATTGTCATATCCTTCGCAGCTATTGGTGGTAATCTAATTGTGTGCTACATTGTGTTCGCTTACCAAAGAATGCGCTCCGTCACTAATTTCTTCATTGTGAACTTAGCTATTGGCGACATCCTTATGGCAAGCCTCTGCATACCTTTTGGGTTTGTCTCCAATTTGCTTCTGCAGTACTGGCCTTTTGGTGCAGTTATGTGTATAGTGGTCAGCTACGCTCAAGCGGTCTCTGTCTTTGTCAGCGCTTACACGTTGGTGGCCATCAGCATAGATCGATATATCGCCATCTTGTACCCACTGCGACCCCGGATGACAAAACTTCATGCCAAACTCATCATTGTTTTGGTTTGGTTCGTTGCCCTTTTGACTCCATTACCAACGGCAATTATGTCCAAATTGGAACAACCACAAGACTGGATTGATCGAAACTTGACTGACAGATATACATGCATGGAAGATTGGGAATCAAACACACAAAGATATCATTATAGCATGGCATTGATGGTACTTCAATATTTCTTTCCTCTTGTTGTACTGATATATACTTACACACGCATAGCCATTGTGGTTTGGGGAAAACGACCACCTGGTGAAGCTCAAGATGCCAGAGATCAGAAAATGGCTGCTTCAAAGAGAAAGGTAAGATTCAAAATCTCTTTCATTATGAATTTTACAAATATTTATTTATCTAGTTTTATTATATAATACTAGAATTTGAAGATTTTCAATTTTGTTATATTCATGTTAAGAAATAAATATTATCAAGATATAATTCATTATATGAATTACTTAATTTAAAGTGAAAGAATTTGCAAATAAATGTGCTTTCCATATATTTATTTTTCATTGTCAATTAACAGATTTATGATATTGTTATAAAGTTTAGATTTTGTGTTTCACAGAATATTTCGCAAAACTCGCAACTTTATTAATAATGAAATAGAAGATTTCTAAGTAAAAATACTCAGAAAAATAACTTCTGCCGTAATATAATTTAATGCGGTGATACGGATTAATGTAACAATTTTAAAGTTGAATTACAAATTCATACAAAGTATGCTCATAAAAATAAACTGTATTTTTATGTTACAATAAATTCAAATCAACTAAATTTGAATATTATCAAATTTGTATTTAAGTACTTTTTGCAAGGAGAGATCTTTTCTTAAGTTTAAGTTTCGGAAATGATGTGTACTAATATGTTTTTTTTATTACCTTAGACTTAATATTTTCAGAAATTTCAAAGTGTCTACAATGTGATAAGTTAGAAATTTAAATATTTATTAAAAATATTGAAATGATGTCTGCAAAAAATATAATATATTGATTCAAGTATAATTTATACCGCAGATTATTCTTTTTATTTATACACGACATCAGTAACAACGTTTATAAAACACTCAACATCGTTTTATATATATATATATATATGTATATATATATATATATATATATATATATATATATATATATATATATATATATATATATATATATATATATATATATATATATATATATATTGTTATCGAATATGTGTATTTAAACATAATGAAATTGAAATTTAAAATTTATTGGGTTTTAAAAGTGAGTATTATAAAATTAAACCATAAAGAAAACTTTTAATCTAAAAAAGCAAAATGCTTGATAAATGTATGTATAATGTCTGCCACTGCTTTTTTTATATTTCCTATTACCTGTATATGCTATCTTTATTCTATATTTGATGCAATTAATAAATTTTGCTTTGCATTGCTTTAACAATTGTATATCTTTCAAAGCTTGCACAATTCTAACATGCTCTATTTGCTATTTTCTTTCTTTCCCTCTTTATTTTTCTAGATGATAAAGATGATGATTGTTTGCGTCTTTGTATTTACTCTCTGCTGGCTACCATTCAACTCTTTGATGGTAATTGGTGATCAGTATCCAGAACTTTACAATTTTCCCAATATTATCTATCTGTGGTTCGCTTGCCACTGGTTGGCCATGAGCCACGCCTGCTACAATCCAGCAATATACTGTTGGATGAATGAAAAGTACCGTCATGGTTTCCGCCAAGTTTTCAAGTGGCTGCCGTGTATAGGTGGTTCCAGGAATAGGATGTTGCACAGTGCCCTTCAAAATTCAATGGCAACAGGAGTAAGCATACGTATGACAACCAGAGTGGACGATTGCACAATAAATCTGAGGATGCAAGATGACATGAATAGGGCCTGGGAACAGACAAACTGCAGTATGCAATGTTTGCTTGATGTATTATTTTGACTATACATATTTTAAATAGACTCAAATCCACTAATATAGCATTAGATGTACATAAACTCAATAAAGTGTAATCTGATGATTTAAACAGAATTAAACAATTTTATAAAAATTGAAATTTAAAATTAGGTATTTAGCAAGCAAATGAGATTGTTTAATATAAATAACAAATAAATAATAAAATAAATAAATGACACATTTTTGAAAGAAATAATTATAACAATTTTTAAAAAAAGATGAACCTTTCAAGCAGCTTTTTCTATTCAATTAATTGGATAGGACTTATTTAAAATATAAGTTTAATTTCCCAAATAACTCTAGACTTCTAACTTTAAGATTTTCTTCTTGTAGTAAATTTTAATACTTCTGATAAGTAAAATTTGTCTTCATAGATTTCTGTATACACTTCTCTTTATAATATATTTCATAATTATAAGTTCATATTTCATAATTAAACCCCAGTTTAATGTCTCCAAATATTATATACTAAAACGCATTTAAAAAAGACCTATTTTGTTTGATTTTCTTTAAAAAAAATTAATTTAGCATTGCATTAAATTTGCTTCTCATGTTATTAACCAATTTAAAATTGCAAAATTTTGACTTGGAAGAAATAAAAAGAGAGAATGCTATAGATAGGAAAAATATTCAGGATATACGGACTCTTAAAAAATCCAAATATTTTAAACAAAGATAACATATACAAAAAATAATTGGTGTTTTATTTATCGGTTATCATGTTTACAAAAAATAAATGATTTTTTCAATCAAAATTATAAAGTGATATTGCAAATTCTATAGTTATTTTTTAATTAGTGCTTTGTAAGAAAATTTACATCCGCTGTTTGAAATAATTTCAAATTGGTAATATGTGGTTAACATAACAAATAATATTTTTTGTAATTTCAAGGTGTTTAAGTGTTGCTTAAAACTTTGCAATTTAGTTTTATAGAAGCTTCACACTTTTTATATTCTCTTTTTCTTTCGGAATGATTAAATAACGTTTCACAATAATTCTTTCTGTGAAAATATATATAATAAAACTGAACATTGTGCTTAAAAGTATTACTGATGGAAATTTTATATTTGATTCAAATTTTAATTAATATCATAAAATCATGAGGCTCGAGGATATATTTTTCATAATTACAAGCAGGTATAACATACATTTAAGCAATTTCCTTAGATTGTTTTCTTATTACAATTTAGTTGCTTAAATAATATTAAATTTACTGCATTCTTGATATTTCGTGATTATTACTCTGAAAGCTTTGAAATATGAATTATTGGAAATTGAAGTTGTAATTAAATGAAAAAATGATTCTATTTTTATTTAATTAAATACACATTATGTTCTGCTTTAGATGCGTTGCGAATTTTAAAATTTTGAACTAATTTCCATCGGGAAGATCAGTTATTTTTTTCTAGAATACATTAATTAACTATATCCAAAATACGAAATTAAGGTTCATATTTTAAGACGTAGTATTTATATTTTCTAATAAGCTTATTTGCTTATGCACCAAATTTCTCTCATATTAGGGAAGCTTCTTACTGTTTTATAATAAGTCATTACCCAGTTAATTTCAAAATAAGAATATCTGGCTTTAAATATGCTTCCGTGGACCCCCAAAATCCAATTTCTAATATCAGCTCAAGATATTTTTTATACTTACCTCTTACATGGACGACTTTTATGCAGAAATTTGTATCCTTCCGTTCTAATACGCGTTGTCTTTTGCAAATCCGTTGAGACCTTAATAAATATTAATATAATAGTACTTAGATTCATGAAAATTAATAAATATTTATTTTGGTGATTCTTCACCAAAATAAAGTAATCAAAATAATTTTTATAAGAAAATCTGCTAATTTTTTTTTAAGAAAAAGACTAAAATATTAAAGTAAAACAGTTTTAAACAATCTTAATTTTTTTTAATATGGAAGCACTTTTAATTTTTATTTTAGTCTATAAATGAAATACTTCAAAATTAACATCTTAAGCCTAATATGATCTTTTTTAAATTGTTGAGAAAATTTATGTAATTTCCTGATTTTAAGGAGGAAAAACATTTTATATTTTATATTTTTTTGCTTAAAAAGAAATATTTTTTTTAATTTTACATATATTTTCAATATCGTTTATGAATTTTAAGAGAAATATTCGGATATGAAATCTTGTTTAATGAATATTGTTTTTGTGTTTATATTTTTACTGTCATTTGCTTACTCTATTTGAAACGCAACATATATCTCGCTATGCACTACTGATTATCACACAAAATCTAAGGGATGTAAATTTTGTAAAGCAATCTAAAAAAGTACAAAATAATGATAATACTAATAATACAAATTTTATTGGAGAAGTCAAACAGAAATGGCTGAAGTATTTTACTTTTTAGCATTCATCATTATCACGTGATATCTCAACGCAAAATGTCACATATTTCATGCCGTTTTATATTTTAAAACAAGAGGCAGTTTATTTTAAAATTCGAAAAAACGTTTCACTACGTATAAGAATGCAAATACTTAAATATAATTTAAGTTCTTCAGAAACTTCATGAGTACAGATGTGGTGGAAACATGCATATACTTTGCCAAAGAGGAATTTCGAGAAAATAGGTGTTTAGAATGGAAATTATATACACCTTAAAACACAAATGCTTGTTTACTTCTACTTCTAAGTCTATTTGCAGTTCCTACTTTTTCACACACTAACAATTCTTTCATTGCTATTTTTTTATTTATCGATTGCAAAAAGTTTTTCTCTCTATTTTAAAATTACTTAAACACGTCAAATAACAAAAAACTCTCAAAGTAAATAAAAAATACTTTAAATTTATAAGATTAATTATTTGTTGGAGAGATATTTCTTTTTAAAACTTTAAATAAATCTTTCGGTCATAAAATAAAAAGAAACATCATTTTAATAAAGAATTTCAGTTTCTTAATTCATAAATTCGAGCAAAAATAATTTAAATTTCTTTCTTCGTAAAGAATTTCTGTTTAAATTCAAGAGCAAATTTATTTTTAGCATTTGTGAAAGCAGTTTGATATTGCTAACAAGCTTATAATTGAAAATAGAGTGCACATTAAAATTTTAAAAGAGAAGGTAGTGTGTTTTGAATTTTAATAATTATAATCGCTGAAAAAGATATCTATATCCAAATACAAATATCTTCTTCAGCGATTTATTGAAATGATTTGTCCAAATAAATCATTTCAATAAAAATGATGATACATAATAAATTTATTATGGAAGAAATGTGTTGACCTAATTTTTTGCAAATGTTTCCACTTTAAGTTTTTAATTGGCCGTGCTTGTTCATGCTATTCATGAAAGAAAAGAAGCCTGATTAATTGACCTAATTTATTATCAATATCAAGTCATAGCAATATTTGATGCTCATATATGCATTCAACAGCTCACCTTAGTCATAAGATATCATGCTTAAAAATACTAAAGAAAAGATGATTTGCCACATCAGCTAGTGCATTAAAAAAGCTTAAATTTTTTGAGATAATAGAGAACCTCTTGTAATATATCAATAGATACTATAATTTAACAAAATGATTTGATTATCTTCAGCTACTGGTATTTAATCTCCTCTCATGGTACAACACTTAAATAATATTATATATATATTATATATATATATATATATATATATATATATATATATATATATATATATATATATATATATATATATATATATATATATATATATATATATATATATATATATATATATATATATATATATATATATATATATATATATATATATATATATATATATATATATATATATATATATATATATATATATATATATATATTATTGTTTATCTAAAAATATCATACTTGATTTCGTATACCTGTGACATAAACTGTTGGAAAACGACAATGAAAAATGTATATTATGCAACAACACAATATTATCAAGCATCTTAAAATTTAAAAAAAATTGTTACCTAAAAATATAATAATTCATTAATGCTTTTTAAATAAATTTTAATCAAATATTCCTTATTTAAAATTTTGGTAAAATCAAAATTGCAACATATGATTTGATTTTTGGTTTAAGCAATAATTTTGAATATATATATATATATATATATATATATATATATGTGTGTGTGTGTGTGTGTGTGTGTGTGTGTGTGTGTGTGTGTGTGTGTGTGTGTGTGTGTGTGTGTGTGTGTGTGTGTGTGTGTGTGTGTGTGTGTGTGTGTGTGTGTGTGTGTGTGTGTGTGTGTGTGTGTGTGTGTGTGTGTGTGTGTGTGTGTGTGTGTGTGTGTGTGTGTGTGTGTGTGTGTGTGTGTGTGTGTGTGTGTGTGTGTGTGATGATTTTCACATTGATTTCATTAATCTATCTCTAATTGATATTGTTATATTATGGTTTTTATATCTTTCAGATGATAAAGATGATGATAACGGTGGTATCTGTATTCACCCTCTGCTGGCTACCACTAAACACCCTGATAGTAGTAGGCGATGAACATGACGCCATCTGGCAGTTTCCTCACATTCATTACGTTTGGTTTGTGTGCCACTGGCTTGCAATGAGCAGCACTGTATACAACCCCATCATATATATCTGGATGAATGCTAAATATAGAGATGGTTTCAGACAGGTCTTTAACTTTTTGCTCTGCATACCAGTGCAAAGCAGGAAATTCAAGACATCCCTCAACCACAACGGACTGCACCGTGGGACCACTGTCTACACCAGCGTCCGTTCAAATGGTTTTAATAGAGGATCCCAGAGCTCCAGTCACCAAGGTTCCCTAGTCAACAAGTGTCCTAAAGGTCATTTAAGGTCTGAAAGTAGTTCCACATACATCTTGCCGTTAGAACACTCCCGAAACAATGGACATCACAAGAATTTTATGTCCGATTCATCTGTATGAGTATATTGCTCTAAATATTCCCTTGAAGATGCATTTGTTTGTGTGTTATGCTATCGGTGTATCTTACATTTTTGATGTGATGAAAATTCATCCAACGCACAGACTACTTCATTGCCACCGAAAATATTTTTTAATAGTTCAGTTCTTAATGGTTAATTTATATTGCTAAGAGTATCATAATACTAATGGAATTGTTAAGAATAGAGGATATTCCAAAAATGTTTCTTTTATAAAAAAAACAAGATAAAATATCTTATAATTGTTACATTTGTTTTGGTTTCTGTATAATATTAAGTATTGCAGCTCAGATTGAAAACATTTAAAGTAATTTTTGTTTGTTGCGAAAAGATTTTGTTTTAATGATTTAGGATAACCAGAAAGGCAATATAGAATCTACTTCTGATAAGAAACAGCATTTTTCTGAAAAACATTCTGTTAATATAGTAATGTATACATTGCAGTGAAAAGATTTTGTGAACATTTTACGCTGATAATTTTTACGGAACCTTTTTTTCTAACCCACAAAACAACCCATTATTATTTTATAGAATATTGAGAGTTTATTAATTAACACATTCAAGCTTATAATCATATAATCCACGTTTCCACATTTTTATCTCGCATTTTTTCATACACATTTCTACTTTATTTGTCACCATAGCTCATGTGTCACTGTAAATATCCAAAGTATTTTGATTACATTTCATACTTTACATTATCCCCACAGGAAATTAATGAAAAACTTTTCATTATTTCACTTTTGAATTTGAAAATTCAGTTAAGTTATGTAAAGTATATATAAACTTTACACATAGTTTTAACTTATACGAAGTGAGAAAACTTTTTTTCAAAGTAAGAAGTAAGATTATAAGTTTTTAACATCATCATGAAAGTTTATGTAAAATATTAAATATGTTAACATTTAATTAAATTTAAAATGAGAAATATGAATAATCATTTATTTGTCCACAAATGATGTACTATTGATTGAAAAATTTATTATTTTAAAAAGAGTTATACGATTATTAGGTTTACTTTCATAATATACAATCTGATTACTTAATTTGGAAGTACAAAATGCATTAAATATTAAAATAAATATTTATAATATTATTTTAATATAAGTGTTTAAAATTTTTTAATAAAAAATAAGCGAATAATTGTTAATAAATAGCGAATAAATGTGAATGCGAGTTTAATTTTGTATTTTTACATGAAATTCCATTATCTTCAACGAAAATCAAAATATTTTATTAAGTCTTTTATGTTTTATTCTTAAATTAAATTTATTGTTCTGTGAAGTTTTTATGTATTGAAAATAAAATTCCTTACGCTCTAAAACTTATTTAAATAAATACGAGTAGTTCCGTGAATTTCTACGTTTATCCGCTCGAATGATTTAAACTTTTGCTTGCATTGATTTATTTCTATTCCAAATTCATTCAACGAAAATATTAGAAACTGCTAGGGAAAAAGTGTATCAGTAACATTTGAATAACTTAATTGAGTATATATTATTATTCGTTGAGGTGCATTTCTGATTACGCAAACAATAACATTTCTCACTTTTATCTTTAAAAAATATTCAAATGTTGAATTGATGTTCATTAATTAAATGAAATTAAACAGAATAGCACATCATGTATCTAATTTTTAATAAAGAATTTCCATTTCCCTTTATATAATTTGTTTTAAATATTTTAAACAAATCTTAACTACATTTTAAAATATTATTATCTCATTTTTGTCGCCCAAATATGCCTAAAATTTTCCTATATTTTTCAAAGTTCTCTTTGCCCTCGATACGATTTAATATGTTTTTACTGAAATGAAATAATTGTTTGATAAATATCAATTCAGTGTTCTGTTAAGTTTATTTTTTTTCTCTTATGAAATATCCAACCTTTTTTGCCGAATACCATTTTACTTTTTTTCCTCTGAATTTATTTTGCATATATATATTTTGCTCAATTGTATATATTACTTTCCTACAAGATTCTTGTACATATTGCAATTATATAATAATATTTCAAAGGAATGTATAATTGAACACTTTTGTTTTACTCTGATGATATGTACACTTATTGTGGTGGATATTAAAATGTGTATTTTGTGTATCACAAAAAATTGCTTTTGCTGTTTGTCATTTTTCTCAACTTCCTAAGTTATTTGACAATTTTGTAAAGTTAATTATAATACTTTTAAAAATAAAAGGTTCTGGCTAGTTTCCATTTTTAAGCCAGTTAAACGTAAATTAAAGGAAATTTTTCATTTATACCACAAGCAATAGTTACACTCTTAAGAACTGCATTAATTTTAATATAGATTATTAAACTCATGTGCATAATAAATATTTTAAAGCTAATATGCTTAAAAACTAATGTTATTTGCAATTACTTATGCAACATAAAAATCCTTTTTCTAGATAAAGCATTTCTTGTATCTCTATTAAAGCAAAACATTTCACATAGAACTGTTGTATCCACTCATATGAAATGTTTATAAAAGTGAAAGTCATATTTTATCCTTTAGACACTGTAGAATGCATTTTGTGTAGAATTTACAGTGCAAATTAATGTTTTATTAAAAAACATTTATATATATATATATATATATATATATATATATATATATATATATATATATATATATATATATATATATATATATATATATATATATATATATATATGATAATGTAATATTAAATATTGAATTTGAACTAAGTTCAAATAACATAATATTTGGTTTAATACAAGTTATGTACAAAAATAACAAATACTCAAGAACCAATACACTGAAATCATCTGCATGCATAAGTGAACAAATAAAAATTCTGTATGTCTTTAAGTGTATTTAATAAAACATTCTATGCTGAAACTCTCTTACTTTAGCGAAGGTTTAAGAGATTGATACCAAGTCTTCTGATCTTTCTTCCAAAATTGAACATAGATAATCTAGTATTTTAAATACGTTAATTTTGAAGACCAAGATACATTAGTAGTTAATCTTCTTGTTCTCAAAGGCATCAATGAAAATTTTGTGGATGGTGAATTGGGGAATAATCATCTTGATGTCTGCAATCAGAAGAGGAAAACAATCTCTAAACAGAAGGAATTCTGCTGTTTCTCCCAAAAAATTCAACTTTTTCCACCTAAAGTGTGACATAGTCAATGGTAATACATTTTAAAAATCATATTAACAACAGAATATAATCGTTTCTGAGTGATAAGGCTCCAAACCATTACAAAACCGAACAAACGCTTCTGTTTAAAAAGAAACATGTTTATTCTGTCTGTGAGTAAGCTTTTGTAGGTATTCTGTGCATGCAAACTTGTTACTAGATAGGAAAAATGAAGAAATGGATTCAACATAGAAAAACCATAAACCACTTCTTAACATCAAATATTACGGTGCTTATATAATTGTATTCGCCATTTATGTCACAAAGAATTGCACTCACAGCTCTTTTCCAAGTATTTTGTTAACATGTTGATTGAACAACAAAAATATTGACATTTGTGTTAGCATATTTGTTTACACAAATATCAATATTTTTGAGAGCATTTGCTTAGCAGCTTCTTTTTCTAGCAAACATTTAAAATTTTTGTAACTCGTGAATAACAAATTACCTTAATTATTTTTGAAAATGCTGAGCGAATGTTTTGTAGTAACGTTTAGACTTGCTGATTTTTGATATTCTCTTTGACAAATTTTAAAAATAATATAAATATTTAAAATGTTTTCCCATTGCTAATAACATATAGTATTAACAAATGTATATACTCATTATTTAAAATAGATCAAAAAGTAACTAGAAGATAAATAATATGTTAAGTAAACATTGATCGAAAGTCAAAGAGTATTAAGGAATTGATCAAATATAGACCACTTATTTCTTTAATTGTATTCATATGTATATATAGAGAGGTTCAAAATGTTTTTAATCATAAATTAAATCATGTGTCAGATACACTAATTCAAACGCTTACTTAAATAAGGAAAAATATCAAAAACCTTTTTCAATATCATTATTTTTATCTTTTGACTCATGGAATACCTAAATAATCACATGCTCCGAAAGAAAAAAATAATGAAGAACCTTGGGGTGGAGCAATTAAAACTGTTCTTAATAGATATACATTTATTTGTTTTGGGCACTTAACACATGCCTTGTTAAAACATTCTTATTTTGAAAAAAAGAATAAGAAAAAAATTTAACATGGAATTAATTTAAAAAAGATATTCACTTAGATGCATTAATATTCTATCTTATTGTTCATAGCTAACAGAAATAAATGAAGGTAAAGAAATGTAAAATGATTTATTTGATAATTTTTAAGTATCAAAAGAATTAAAAAATGCTAACAGAAAAAATGAAATGTTCCAATAAGAAAAGAACTGCCGCTCAAAATACAGTATCCAAATACGTCGCCTTAAGTCCTCTAAAATAATTTATTAAATTTGTGCAATTTCTTTAAGAATGCAAAACAAATTACAAATAATAATCATCAAAAAATAGAGAAAAAAGTAAAATGAGATGAATGGTAGCTTTCACAGCAACAGAAATTAATAACACTGTCCAGCTTGAGATTAAATTTTCATTGAAAGCGATATGCATAATACATTTAAACAGTAACCAAAAATAAAAAGTAGGCATGCATTTTCTATGTAAAGAGAGATATATATACAGATAAATTGTATACTTCAGAAATATATTTTCAGCTACAATACGATAATTTGAAATGTTATCCAGTAGCTCGATTTTAAAACCATATCCCTAAAGTATATTCTTAAAACATAGATAATTATAACAATATGATAAGAGTTAAGATGAAAATTTTATTTGTCTCTGACTTTACGCTGAACTTATAATCTCATTACTTCTGTGTGTGTGAACTAGTTTTAAATAATTCTACAAAGATAATGTCTACAATAGAAGCATTAAATTCTGAAATAAAAAAATTTTATTTTCGAAACATGTGATATCAGATTCGACTTGATGATTATAACTAAAAGGAAGGCACAAACAATACTTTTGAGATTGTAAAATTCCCAAAAATTATCTAATTTTTGTTTTCAAATGTTTTCAGCAAAAATTTGTTACTTTAATCATATTAAAGACAATTTGTTTTTATTTATTTCTCCGCTATAATCTTTTCTTATGCCTTGTGAGCTGTGATCCTTGCATTTATTTTCTGATATTCTGATATTATTTTGTGTATGAAAAATACTACAAAATATTCGCACATAAATTAACAAATTATTTAAAAATCGAAAACAAAGCATACTTAGTTAGTGCTGCCATCTATTTAATAATTTAGAAATTAATATATTTCAGTTTTTTTTCTGATTATTCATAGTTTTATAGATATAATTGGCAGCATTTCTAATGATTAATTGCTAAATGAATTAACATTAATAATACATAATAATAAACGTGAGATTAAAATATGTCTGCTACTAAAATCTTATTTCATTTAACAAACTAACATTTCAGAAATCTTATAGTATATACATCTTCTATTAATCTTGATATTTTTTAAATAATTAAACTTTAATTTCTACATGTTTAAATGATTTTAATTTTTTATTTAAATTTCTTAGAAATATTAATTATATATATATATGTATATATATATATATATATATATATATATACATATATATATATATTTATATATATATATATATATATATATATATATATATATATATATATATATATATATATATATATATATATATATATATATATATATATATATATATATATATATATATATATATATATATAGATAGATAGATAGATATAGATATATATATATATACATATATGTGTGTATATATATATATAGTTTATGCACTAATGTATTAAGGGATATATATGTATACAGATAAGATACTCAGGAAACAACTGTGCTTATTTCATTTTAAATTAAGTGGACAGTTATAAAAACAAATATTTATCTAAATTATTCCTGAATTTTACATTTCAATTTACATGCAAAATGTTTCCGTGTTTGTTTTGAAAACATTTATTAGTAACAATTAGAAAATTACCTTATTAATTCCTTGCTTTTAAGTATAAAGTTGATTGTTTTTATCTTTATTTAAAGAAAATGTTAATTACGTCGGATTAGCAAGCAAACTCTGAACAAAAGTGCATTCGGGAAATATGGAAATGTTCTTAGTTCAAACCGCGATTAGACATAGTCAAATATTCATTTAACATTGAATGTAAAACTGTGTAAGAAATCTTAATACTATACTTTCGATATTAATTTCAAAGATAATGTCATTTATAAAACAAACTCATAAATGTTGAGAAATTTGATAATATGACAAACTCATCAAAGGAGGATCAACATGCACATGTTTCTATTTCTCACCCTGCTCTGACTCAAATGCTCAGAATAAATAAAGCTAATGTCTAACCGAAAATTTTTTATTAGTCCTCTTGCAAACCTATTGAGTGTTTAAGTTACCATAATAAGCATTAAGCAGATTTCATCCAAAGTGCCTTGGAGCCTAGTGTTTCAATTGAATATCTAAAATCCAACTTTGCTATCATTTTTTAATTATCGATGCAATCATTGAGCTACTGAACATTAATTACCAATCGAAGCTTAGGTACTTCAGCTATAACTGTAAGTAGTATAGCTATGGATTGTATGTACTATTAATTTTAATTTAATCAAATTCATACTGAAATTATCTATTCAATTTCTCTTACTGAAGTAACTTAAAATCATTCATTAGTAAGAATTGAATATAATTATAAATCTTTTAATTTGATTCCTCAGTTTCATCAAGAATTACAGATACTTAAACTTTATGTTGTTGTTGTTGTCGTGTGCCAGCTAGGCTAACAATATGGGGTGCGCTGCTCCACTTTTCCAACTGAACCATATTTGGTGTGGAGTCCAACTTCTTCAGTACACACATGCCATAGGTACCCGTTTATAGGGTAGGCAACCATTCACACGTCATTCATACAAGAAAGGGACAAAGACAGGATAGATACAGAGAGAAAGTACATCTATGCCCGAACCGGTATTCGAACCCAGGACCTCCTTATCCACAGCCAGGCACACTGACCACTAGACTAGTTCTTCTTCTTCTTCTTCTTCGAGTTGGGTTTGTATGTCATTGAGCACCTCTGCTTTTATCAGCATTTTGTACTGTTAACTCCAAACCCAATGTTTCTTAGTTCCATTTGCTCGGATCACCCACTTTATTAATAAAGTCTGATAACCCTTTAATGGAATCTAGGTGTAACTCCCTAGTATGGATGATGCCTAAAGAGGTTAATCTAGGGAGGGCAAGAGCCTCGCATTCATAAATGATATGCTTGGCCGTTTCCTCTTGCATATGACATTTCCTGCAGATAGGATCTTGCTGAAACAGTCCCATTTTATGGAGATGTTTTCTGAAATAGTAGTGCCCAGTTATGAAGCCTACGATTAAACGTATCTTCTGCCTAGAGCATCTAAGAATTTCATAGGAAATCCTCGCTGATGACCTACAGATCATACCTTTAGCGTGGGTTTGACCAGGAGATTTGAGCCAAGCTTCATACATCTTCCGTTTTTCCCATCTGCGAACATTGGTTTTTGCGGTCTTCAAATTGATCCCACAAAAAGGTTCTGGACCAATGGGAACAAAAGACGATCCTTGTTTAGCAAGCTCATCAGCCTTTTCATTGCCTTCGATACCTTTATGCCCTGGCACCCATACAAGGATCACCCTGTTTCTAGTTGCCAGTTCTGTAAGAAGGTTTCTACACTCCAGAATCATTTTAGATTTGATTTCGAAGGAATTAAGCGCTTTTAAAGCGGCTTGACTGTCACTGAAAATGAGAATCCGCTTATCGTAGTAGCCCTTTTTCATATTCAGTTGCAGACAGTGGATAATGGCCAAAACTTCTGCCTGGAAGACCGAAGCGTATCGCCCAAGGCTTACAGACAAGCTGATTCTTGGTGACACGCCACAAACTCCCAGACCTGAGAGGCTGTTCTTCAGTGATCCATCTGTGTACCAGATTAGATCTCCTGTTTTAGTTCCAAACATGTTGTTATCCCATTCCTCTCTAGTTGGAAAAACTACATCAAATGTCTTGTCAAACATGTATGTTTTTTCCATGATGTCAGATGGCATCAGAAAAGTAGGGTCTTGAAATTTCCTGGTGATGCCCTTGTGCCCTTTGGCAACAGGCTGGTCATACCAGTGGTTTTGCAGCTTCATTCTATATGCATTCAATCTTGCAACGCTGCATATGAAGATGTCCAAGGGAGTCAGATCCAACACAACCTCCAATGCTCTGGTTGGCGTGGTGGAGATTGCTCCTGTGATGCAGAGACAGGCTAGTCTTTGTAGACTCCTCAATCTGTCAATCACAGTCTTCTGTTCCACCTTATGCCACCAGATCACACAGGCATATGTGAAAATGGGCCTGACAAAAGCTGTGTACATCCATAACATCAGTTTTGGATGTAAACCCCAGTTCTTACCAAGCATTCGCCTGCAAATCATAATGCTTTTCTTTGCTCGGTTGATCCTATCATCAATGTGCTTATTCCAGGTGAGTTTCTGGTCTAAATAGATGCCCAGATACTTCACCTCTGAAGCCACATTGATTTCAACATCAAAAAGTCTTGGTATGAAAAAACCTTTCCGTTTCTTTTTGCGTGTAAAAGGTACAAGGTAGGTTTTCTGAGGATTAACCATCAGGTCCCTATCCATGCACCATTGACCTACATAACTTAGAGCATCCTGCATGAGATGACAAGTTATGTCAAAATCTTTACCAAGGATAAGGATGACAATGTCATCAGCATATCCCTGCGTATAATAACCCTTATCATTTAGATGTTTTATAAGGCTATTTACAACTAGGTTCCAAAGTAATGGTGACAGAACACCTCCTTGAGGACAACCTCTAGTAGTCTTTTTTCAAATGATTCACCGAAGATGTTCATTTGTATATATCTATCCGAAATTAACCCTTTAACCGGCTATCCCGAGTACACTCGGGCAAACATTTCTGTGCGTTTTCCGGCTAACCCGAGCCCCTTGGTAGGGGCAACTGGCTTCACTGCAGTACTTTAAATTCAACCCCCGAATTGATGGATTGCCGTGAAATCGTGGCTTGGGAACTTACTTACTGAACGGTCATGGCTCATTTAACTAACGGGAATCGAAAGTATTTCAAGAAAGCAACAGTTTTACTTTTCTATATTTATTCACATTTAAATTTTCATAGTTGAAGATTCTCTAATTTTTGCGATTTATAAAAAGTATATTTAATACAAATTTTTATTACATTTGTTATCAAGTTTTTAAATAACATTATTTAGTTTCTTTGTATAATACACACATATTATGTATGTATATATATATATATATATATATATATATATATATATATATATATATATATATATATATATATATATATATATATATATATATATATATATATATATATATATATATATATATATATATATATATATATATATATATATATATATATATATATATATATTGTTTATAATTTAATTAGAAACTGGACATAATGAGATTATATTAATATGGGACTTAGTGACAAGGCTAAAATAATGAGGAATCTATATAATTTAAATATTCAAAAATATGAACTTTGAAAAAAGTAAAAAAATTTTCTTAAAATTAGAATGGATAAAATAAGTTATAAATTGACTATTATTTTTTTAAACATTTGAATGAATTTAGCATTTTAAATAATTTTGTAATGATTTTTGTACGTATTTATTCCTTGTAATCTCTCAGATTTTAACTAATTTCCCAGTGAACCTAATTTTAATTTATAAATAAAATAATTTGTTTCTAGAGTTATCATTTTAAATGCTTATATATTTTTATTAATGATTAACAAAAAATCGGAAATCTTAGTTATACAAAATATGTGTTTATATAAATAAAATATTAAAACTTAAATCATTTTTTATTGAATGTAAGAAAAAAATAATATTATAAATCGAACTAAATTCTTTCACACTTGATTTTAAAATGTAAAACTTTAAATTTTAAAATATTAAATTAAATTTTAACGTTAAAATGGTATTTAAATTTTTAATAATGAAATTATTTCCATAGAAAACTAATATTTATGGCATTATTTCATCAGATACATATACATTTATAATAAAATGTAAATTATGCTTAAATGTTAGTATGATTCTTACCCTTACTGAAGACACTTCCAAATATTTTATTTTATACATGTGACATGAAAATATTTGCTAATAAATGTTATAATTATGCTTTGAAGGTTTATTACTTATTATATTTATTTATAAAAACAATTAAAACTATGAAAATAAATCGAGGGATATAAAACTCAGTCAAAGCATAAATTTTAACATCATGAAATTTTTAATTCTATTTCGTAACATCGCGTTGATAAGCTTTGTTTGGAATCAAGTATTCAGTTTTAAAAAATACGGTCTTAAAATAATATAAATTTTCTAAAATTTACAGAATTTTCACCACTTAGGCTAACAGTTTTCTTCTGTGAATTGAAGAATAATTTGCAAACTATCAATCAAAATATAAAATTATTTAGACTCCATATTTTAGAATATAAAAATGATTTTTCAAATTTAGATAATATGTAATTTAGACAATTAAAATTATTCAAAGCAAAAATCGAAAATGTACCACAAAAATAATATTTATTAATTCTTTATCTAAAAATTCATGACAAATTATATGCTATTGAAATTTTTTTAAAATATATAAGCTTAGGAAGTGTATAAGGCATTATAGAAATTTATGATACTGGAAAGAATATGAAAAAGATAAATAGCCATATACAAAAATTGATTTGGTGCTTTGAAAATTTTAAGCAACAGTTGTAAAATTAATTCTAAAAGCAATCAAAAGGATAATTATTTAAAAACAATTATCCTTTTTTACATTTTATATCCACATTATATCAATAAACACATATTATATACATTTTTATCATAAATGTGTACTAGTCAAATTGGTTTCATGTTTTGAGAAAATTGAAGCTTACTATAACAACGTTAAATAAAATAAAATTTTGAAAATCAAATATCTACTCAGATTTTACTTTCGAAATAGTAGAAATAATTATTTCTCCTTATATCATGCAATTCAAAAAATAATTGAAATAAATGGAACTGATATATATTGTTAAATTTAAATATATTTTGCAATTATTGTAATGTTTACTCTCACATTTTAAAATATTTTTTCACTAATTTTATTTAATATTTATTCATACTATTGAAATAATAGCATAAAGATTTCCTTGCTTTTATTCTCCTTCTAAAATTTTTCAGCGTGAGATACAACATTTTATTATTTGTGAAAAATAATTTAAGAAATATAAAAGATATCTAATCACAACATGAATCTTATATCGAGAGATATTTCTTGCATAGTTAGAAACACAGAAATCTTTCTCTACAAAGAATTTAATATGTAATTTAATGCATGTTATTTTAATACGTAACAAAATTAAAAGCTTAATTAATTCCCTAACAATAGACTTCAAATTATATTTAAAAAAAATTGAATGAACAATTTATATTCAAATAAAAAATTTACAAAATTTCAACTGAAATGAATAGTTTACAATAAACTCTGAAGTCTATTGTTAAGCATGTAATGTAGCTTTTTATTTTTTAAGCTATTAAAATTTTAAAAATTTGTCGAAATTCTTCAATTTGTGTATAAAGCAACAGAGCTGTTTCTTTCAATAATTTTGAAAATTATTTGATGATTTTAAAAAATAGTGTTGACTTTGAAAAGTATCGACAATAATTAAAATCAATTAATAATTAAATTGCAAATTAACGCGTTTCAAAAGCTATTTAAATCATTTATTCATTGAGTTAGCTATCATATATATATTTTTTATTTAAGAATTTTAAATATAAAAACTGCGTAGAAGTAAATTAAATTTATTGATAATAATTTTCAAAATAATAAAATAAAATTTATATTAATTGTAATTAAAAAATTATAATAGAGACTTTCAAGCAGAACATTCATAAAGAAAACTACTAGCACACGTGGGTTTCTTCAGCTGACAACGATTGATGGTCTTTCCCCACTGCAAGTGATTAGAATGTGATTATTGTGAGGTGGTCCAGGGTAAAACGGAAATACGCCTCATCAAGAGTTAGAGGCTTTTGTATTCTTGACAAGTTCTAAAGGGGGAAAAACTTGCATTGCAGTGAAAGCCAAAACTATGTTGCCACCGCGAAGCAAAAATGAAGCACTTTCTTCACTGAACCCCAGACGGTTAAGGGGTTAAGGCCTCAATCCAAGTACACAGGGTTTGATTAATCCCTGCCCCTCTAAGTGCATTGAGGATGGATGGATGGGAAGTATTATCAAAAGCACCCTGGATGTCGAGGAAAGTTGCCAAGGCAATATCCTTTTGATCCAGAGTGGCTTCAATCTTGGAAACTAGCTGATGTAGAGCAGTCTCTGTAGATTTGCCGGGTTGATAGGCAAATTGAAGAGCATGCAAGGGACTATTTCTACCCAAGTAATCTCTAATATGCCGATCAATGATTTTCTCCATAATTTTAAGAAAGAATGAAGAAAGACTGATTGGTCTGTATGACTTGGCCTGGTCATAAGTGTCCTTGCCAGGTTTTGGAATGAAGACTATCCTAGTCTTTTGCCATGTCTTTGGTATATATCCCAGGGCCAAACTAGTTCTATACATTCTAGTTAGCATTGGTATGACAACCTTTTCTGCCTTCTGGATCATGATGGGCATAACTCCATCAGGCCCAGGGCATTTTAGAGGTTTAAAGGCGAAAATTGCCCATTTAACAATGTTGTAGTTTATGATATTTTTAGCGATGGTCCATTGATTGCTATTGACTCTTTGCAAAGAGCCAATGCAATGTTCCCCTTCGTTGCTATAAATATCTCTAGCTCCCGGGAAGTTAGTCCTGGTCATAATTTCCATAACCCCTTTTCCGGAAGCAGCAAAATTACCCACCTCGTCTTTTAGGGTACCAACCAAAATAGGTTCATCCCTTTTAAGGAGTTTCTGGAGTCTAGCTCCTTCAGAAATAGAATCTATCTCGTCACAGAACTTTCTCCAGGAGTTAATCTTGCTTTTTCTAACAAGTTTGTTATAAATAGTGAGGGCCCTTTTATAGTTCTCCCATTCACCATTTTTCTTAGCTTTGTTAAAAAGTTTTCTAACATTTGCTCTTTCGGCAGCTAGAGAGTCATTCCACCAAGGGCATTGGAGTTTAGCTCTTCTAGTGCGAATAGGGGCAATTGTTATGATAAGAATCTAGAATACTTCTCTGTAGGAGATCTGCTGTAACTTCTAGATCGTAGTTGTCTCTAATAGGTCTGTTACCGAGCTCAATCAACCCAGTCAGTTCTTCTTGGAATTTCTTCCAGTCCGTCCTAACCGGGTCTCTGAATATGCGATCCAGACACACATTAGAGTGAATTTCAAAATGGATGTTTTGATGATCTGAACCAGAAGGTCGATCATCTACTTTCCAGTATTTGATATTTTTACTAATCAGCGTTGTCGCTATAGTAATGTCAATTACTTCTGATCGATTGGAAGTAATAAAAGTTGGTTTGTTGCCAACATTTAGAATATCTAACCCATAGTTTAGAATAAATTCCAAAAGGTACTCACCTCTTTTATTTGTGTCCGTACTTCCCCAGACAACATGATGAGCATTACAGTCTAGTCCTAGGACTACCTGTAAGTTGTTATTACTGCAAAAGTTCATGAGCTTGTGCAGAGAATGGTCAGGTGGAGCCTTCTCTTCATAGGGCAGGTATCCAGAGCCAAAAACAATTTCCCTGTTCCTACCCTCTATGTTGAGTCTGACTTTCACAGCTGTCAGGTCCCTAAGAATAAATTCAGAGAGGGAAGAACCTCAATGTTTTTATGTAAGAGTATACAAGTTCTAGCGTTACCATTAGTACAATAGATAAGCTTACCTTTAGTTCCTTTGAGACCACTGATTCTTCCCCTAACCAACCAGGGTTCTTGAATCAGGGCCAGGTGTATATCCCCAGCAAGAAACTTCTTACTGAGGTTAGTAGTACCACTTCTACTGTGGTGTAGGTTGGCTTGAACTACCTTCACCCCCATCAGCAGGAGCAGGTTTATCAAGTACTTTAGCCTGCACATGGTGAAGGCCAATATAAAACCTATATCCCCTTACACGAAGAGTGGCAGCATCTAATTCAGGCACACTAAGAACGATGGTCCGCCCAGATGGGTCGTTCTTAATGTTAAGAATGTTCCACTCCAATGGAGTGACCCCACCGTTCTGAGCCTCGATTTTTCTCAGGAGCTCTTTAGGTTCCAGTTCATTACAGATTTTTGGCAGTTTTGCAATTATCTTGGTGGTTCTGACAAGTTTCCTTGCCTCACCCACCAAGAGTTTATGTTCTTGCCAAGGGCTTATATCATTGACATTTTGTTCCAGCCACTTTGAGCTCTCCAGATCTGCACAATTGATAATAAGAGCCCCGTTTTCAAGTTTACAGGATAGGAAGGTTGGGGCAAAGCCCTCCTCATTCCTTCCTATTTTCCTGGTTATCAAGAGTTCCAGTTCATAGGCCTGTTTCTCTGTTAACCGTTTTTCCGGATGACCTTCTAAGAGCACGGCCATCTTGATCGCCGTGAGAGCCGCCCTGTAAGTAAATCCCTCAGGTCCTTCTCTCTTGGCAGCCTTTCCAACCTTGCCCTGGTTCATCCGATTGGCAGGACGCTTCTCGCCTTTGGTTGCCTTGGGTTTTTCAACCCAAGTCCCCTCAGCGATTTTGCGCTCCTTCACCAGCCTCTTTTTCTGTGCACCAGATATTCTCTTTTTAAGCTTGATTCTGGTCAGAGAGTCAGTCATGCTAGAGATAGCTTCCTGACTCTCACCAGAAGAAGATGGTTTGGAGGTCATTTCTACCTCCTGTGAAGGTTTCATTGCTACCCCTTCATTAGATTGTCTCTGAGTTACCTTGTCTTTTTCAGAAAGGTCTGCTTCAGAAGTTTCTCCTGCAAAAGCAGAAATGTTTGTTATTTTCAATGTCTTTTCAGCCATATAATAACAGTAAATAATCTCAGGTAATATGACAGTCCACCCAGCATTGCCTGAGATACTGGGCAAGGCAAATTACTCTAGAAGTTCGCCAGGCAACTAGAGGCTCCGTTAAGACACCAATACCGCGGTGCCAATTAGCCCTAGGCACGGAACGCATAACACCAGGGTTTACGGGAGCTGGTTCGCGGCCTCTTATTCAATATTCAAGGCTATCCTGTCATTCCTGCAGGACGTTCAGTTATCAACCAACTACTGACGCGCCTGGTGGCTAGCTCAAGCCCCAGAGGGGTACGCATACCCCCTGGTTCCAGGACTAGACCAGTTAGGCGGCAAGTAGTATAGTTAGTGAAGCAAAAATATTTAACACAAAAACTTAAAATAAAAACTCAACATAGGAAAATAATCATGAATACAAATCATCAGCTACAGATTTTCTTCCTACTTCTCACACATAGTCAATTTTTCATTTTGAAATCACAACAACTTTCTACGTGTTACAAAACAAAAAACTGAGACCTTAGACTTAGATATCAAAGCTGAGATTTATGTTCATCATGTACAATAACGAGTCATTTCCAAACATCAAGATAATTAACATCCGGCGGAAGAATCTTTTTCTTAAGGGAAAAGTTGTGCCCCCTTAAGTAAAGCACATAATGAAACAAATGTATAAATTACAAACTAAGTACAATTCTAGTAATCTTTTTAAAACATAAACGTTAGTTAAAGTCACATAAGCAAATTAAACGGTTAAATGAGAAATGAAATATATCATCAATTTATAAATGAAAAAAAAAACTTTAAAAACAACATGTAATCAGTAGTATAACAGACATAATAAATTACCTTTTTGTGCAAAGTTTTTGTTCTACGATCAAATTTAATGTTATAAGTTTGTTGAGCGAGTACTCAACACAATATAATCTATAATTTACAAAAGCGCTTAAATGCAATCATGTTAATGGATTATTGTCCATTTCAATGACAAAAAGGTGATGACCGTCAAGATAAAAATAAAACTTCAATAGCATTAAATAAAGCGGCGCACACTCTTTCTAAAGTAGAAATTTTTTTTTCAATAAGCGCAAGCGTTTTACTTAGATATAAAATAGATGTTCATTTTGATTATCCTCTAGCAGGGATAAAATGATTCCATAACCAAACGCAATAGTTTGAAAAAGGAATTGTCGTTTGAAATCAGAAGCATATATTAATGTTTTAATACATAGCAGTTACTTAAATTTCTATAAACCAGTATCACAAAAACCAGTACACTGAATTTTCATTCTTTTCTGCTAGGATCCCTTTAGAGAAACATAGGAATATATTGTATTCCTGTTTTCCACAAATTGCTTTTCTACACTACTGGCCATTAAAATTGCTACACCAAGAAGGAATGCAAATAACAGAACTATATTTATTGGACACATACATTATAGTGTAAAGAACAAGTGATTGTATTTATAGGAAATTAGGATGCATAGATCTTGAGAAATCAGTACCCAGAGCAGCCACCTCTGGCTGCAATAACAGCATTTATGCGCCTAGGCCTGGAGTCAAACAGAGATTGTATGGCATGTACGGGGATCTCAGTTCATGCAGCTTCAACACTATTGCCACAGTTCATCGACAGCAGTGGATGGTGAGTGATGGCGTGCCAATCGCTCGGCAACCATTGACCACACGTTCTCAATTGGTGACAGATCAGGTAGAACGTGCTGGCCAGGGTAACAGTCGAACCTGTTCTGTATCAAGGAAGTTCAGAACAGTACGGGCAACATGCGGTCGTGCATTATCCTGTTGAAACAAAGCATTAGGGAGGCCTCGAAGATAGGGCAGAGCCACGGGCCTTAACACATCGGAAATGTAACGGTTGCTGTTCAAAGTGCCGGTAATGCGAACAAGAGGTGATCGAGACGTGTATCCAGTGGCACCCCATACCATCACTCCAGCAGATGGGCCAGTATGGCGATGTCCAATGCAAGCATGGCAATGCGCGTTCTCCACGATGCCTCCAAACACGGATGTGGCCATCATGGTCCTGTATACAGTATATAGAACCGAGATTCATCTGTAAAGATGACGTGATGCCATTCCCGCGTCCAGGTTCGTCGCTGATCACACCATTGAAGGCGCTCCTGTCTGTGACGCAGCGTCAATTGTAGCCGAAGCCATGGTCGCCATGCAGACAATCCATGCTGCTGCAAACGTCGTTGAACTGTTCGAGCAGAAAGTTCTTGCCTTGCAAATGACAATATTTCTCGACTTAGGGTTCGTGACGTGGCTGTACGATCCCTTTTGACCATGCGGATAAGATGTCTGTCTTCTCTGCTGTTAATGATGGGAGGTCGCTGAGATCCTGCATGATGTTCCGTATGATTGTCCTGAACCCATCGATTCCATATTCTGCTAACAGTCATGGGGTCTTGACCGACGCGAGCAGCAATATTGCGGTATGATAAACCACAATCCCGGTAGACTATAATCCTTCCTCGATCAAAATCAGACACGTGCTGATAGGCATTTCTTCTTCTTACACGAGGCATTACAACAACTTTCTTTGCCGAAAACAACGTTGAAACGGAAATTGAGTATGAGAAAACTGCTGTCAAATCTCTGGTTTTATACACATTGTAGATGTCGCTACTGTTGCCTGCTCTGTATGAATGCGCTGAAAATCTAATCATTTGCATATCACAGCAAGTTCTACCTGTCATGCAAATTTCACGTGTGTGGTGTGCCGCTTTCCTGGTGTAGCAATTTTAATGGCCAGTAGTGGATATATTGTCAGTAATATCATCTGAGTCAGAACAAGGCTTTCGTTTCGGTTTTTGTTTTTGGAGTTAGGTATTTTTTATTGGTCGAAACTTTCACCTCATTGAGCGTTCTTAGAATTAGACCTACAGCATGAACAAATTATTTCACATATTTCAGTGCAAACAGCCACTTCGAAGGCTTCAGACATAAATTTGATCGCTGTATTATGTCCTAAGCGGATGACAGTCCTTCAAAACAAAAATATCATAAAGATACACACACACACACAAGAGAACAAATCCTCACAATCTTTTATATTCTCGAAATGATATTACTGAATAAATATGACGCATATTTAAGTCAAAAAGATAAACTTTAAGTTGAAAGTTCCCCAGCTAGTGGTAAATGTTTTAAATAGTTAGGTTCTTTGTCATGGAATTTGCTAATATCATCAGAAAGTGCCTAAAAGTTCAAAGAATTTTGCTTTTGTTACAATTCTTATTTTTTCTTCTATATTGAGTAAAAGGTAATACTCTGTGCTAGTTTAAGCGTGCTTGTTATCTAGACAATGGCTTGGTTCTTTTCAAGCAGATCCTATTAGAATCATAGTTGAAATATAGTCCAACTTACCACGTTCAATAATTATGATATTAGACATTTTCTCAACATCTTATTTCAGAATTTCAGTTTGATGAGAAAAAATTATATGATTTTACTCCTATTATCCCTACATCAAAATTAAGTCAGTTTATTTAAGGCTGCAAAAGAGACAAGCAGAAAATTTCTAGTTTTTTTTAATAGAGAGTTTACTGAGAATACATTTCTTAATTAGTATTCCTTAATGAAGAATTTACAAATATAGAATTTAAAAGCAGAAAATTTCCATAGTATTCCTTAATAGAGAATTTAAAAGCAAAAAAATGTCCATAGTATTCCTTTTAAATTCTCTATTTCCTTCTGATACAATCTTTTCTCTATTTCTCTTTCATCCAAAACTTCTAAAAATTAATATGTTAGGATAGGAAGATATATGGTGCACTTCCTATTCCATATATCCTTTAACCTCTGCTATCATGTTAATTTCTTTCATGCTCATGTAATATGTTTTAATCTTGTTTACATGTCACTCATTATTTGGCTTATTTTGTCCTTTAAAACTGATGATATAGTTAGTACCTGCTATTTTCTAAACATTATTTTCAAAGTTCTAAGGAAAAGTTTCACAGGATTCCTTTGGATGGTGAATAGAGCTTCTCACTAACTTAATTCTGAATCTTTCTAAGAATTCCCTTATTAAAGTACTAAAAAAAGAGGTTCCTTGATCAGTTTGAACACATTTTATAAAGTCAGTCTAGCTAAATTTTTTTAATTAAATCGATTGTAGTTGTTAAAGATATGTTTGTTACAGTTACAACTTATGGGTATTTTCAAGACATACACAAGGAAATGATGTTCTATTTTTTTAACTTTTGGATGCAGATAACAGAGCAAAAACGTAATTTATTTTTTAGTATATTTTAGAAATTATTGGCAATAGATTTAATGGATTTCTCTTCGTATCATTCCTTTTTCCTGCACCTTGACAAGGAAAAAAATTTTCTCAAATGACTCTACTTCATGGCAACATTTTGGACAGTTGAAATATTTTCCTAATTAATCCTTGGTTTTTTTCACGTTAGAATTCTAACGAACGCTTGAAGCTTGTATTTGTTCAGCATTATGTTTAATCTGTATGTGCTAGTCTAATTGCCTCTCGTCTTAAAAATAAACCATTGAAAAAAACAAGCAATTTACATTTAATCTCTATTTAAATTAACGCTTTTTATTAATATACCACTTGGAATATGAGTACCTGTCATTTATCAAATACGGGAACAATGACTAGTTTACTAAAATTTACAATATCTATGTTTACATAAGGAATGTTTTAGATGTTTATCTTAATGTCTAAAAGTCCATTGGTGGAATTGTTATATTTCAAGCAAGTATCAAGGATTACTAGAACATCGAGAAATGTTTGGATCAATTCATTGTTAATTGAATGATTTTTCTGAACATATCTAGTCAAGTAAAGAGAATATTTTTTCTATAGCTTCCTAAATGGTATATTTGTTCTATCTTATTTATTTATTTCTACTATTTGTTCAAAAACGTACTAAAAAGGAATAATGAATATTCATTAAAATGTACAACGAAGTTAATATGAAAAATGCTGATTCTATTATCATTTTTGACATGATCAATTTAAAAACATTGAGAATTTAATTAAACATGAATAGTTAAAAACAAGGGTTACAAATATATTGAAAATGTTTATATCTATTTAAAAGCAGCAAATTTTGCATTTATTGCTGAATATCTAGGAGTAAGATAATTTTTATTGCTTTGAATAATGGAATCTTTTGTACACTTTGGAATAAATAGACATTTTAATTTTTATATTTTGCTTTTACATAGTTATACTTTTAGTACAGATTCCAAAGAAATCAAGCAAATAGATGGGCAGCAAAGATGAAATATTACTTAAAATCCTGAGAGCCAAACTAATACTGCATTTATTCATGAAAAATGTCTTGATTAGATGTTTTCACAGGAATGTTTTTTCAGCCGCACTATAAGTTAATAATTTCGTCAACCTTTACTGAGATAAACAAGACTTTAACATAACTTATCGTAATAAATGGTTTCTTGGATCAGCAATTTTGATCTTTTTTTGTGGAATCAGTCTTTCATGTATCATAAAAATTATCGTCAATAATCCAGTTAAGTGAAGCCATTAGCGCCACATTTCTTGCATCCATTCGAAGAGATCATAATGCTAAAACTAATAAGGATGTCCCTGCTTTCAAAGTGAGTTTTTTCTGTGATACTGAAGCATAGAGTAAGTAATTTATTCCTATCTAACGCTACAAATAAGGATAAATATTTTCCTGAAAGCTTTAGGTGCAAAACATATTTCATGGTTTCCTTAAATATAACAATAGTTATTAATGAAAAATAACATTAATCGTCTGTTAGTACAAGAATGACACTGTCAGAAAAGATTTTTAGCGAATTTCTTTCAAATATATCAAAGTATACTTTTTTACTATTATGAATTACTATATTAATATAAAATTGGTGGTAATGCTGCAATTTTGTGTTTCAAAAAGATTTTATTTTCATTTTTGGCATACAAAATATAAATAACAAGAATGTATTGAATTTTTATATAAGTAAAATAGAAATCCAAAATACAATTTTTTATGGCTCTCATAAATTAATTTCTCTCTCTTACTCTCTCAGAGCAATAGAAAACAAAATGTAAAATAATGTCTAGCGTGAAAATCTCATAAATGATTATTCGCAATAATATTGCTGTTTATTTTTTATTTAAATTTGGTTATTATTATGATATGCAGTCCATTTTAATAAGATTTTTAAATAAGCTATAAAATTGTTTCAAAATTTTCCTATCATAAATTTTACAAAATAAAATTTATCTTCTTTACATGTAATTCTTACAAAAACAAATGATATATATATATATATATATATATATATATATATATATATATATATATATATATATATATATATATATATATATATATATATATATATATATCAATAGGGAATAAATTTTTTAACGTTATTAATCACATTAAAATAGCATACATAAAGAGTCGCATTTCGTACGCAATTTTCTTTTCAATGCATATATTATTAATTGTAATAATAAACAAATTATTTTGATGTAGGTGTTCCATACGTATTCTTATTTATAATTTTCTAATAGTAAGGTGATCATATACTAGTTAAAATTTTTAAGGTAAATGTTCATTTATGAAGTTAAGTTTTAAAAGCCTTAAAATAAAGAAAAATTTAAATATCTCTTTATATTATTCAAAAGATTTCGACTTTATATTCAAACGTTTATTTTAAATTTAATTTTAATAAGTGATAAAAATGAAATAAGAATAAATTGAATTTCATTTCAAAACATTTTCATCAAACGTGTAACGAAGATTTAATCAATTAAGTTAAAATAAACATTATAATAGATTTTTAAATACTTAGTAGCTTAAGAGTTGTAAAAAAATTATCTCTGCAAAATTTTAAATAAATTACGCTGGCCCTTTAAAATTTAAGGAACAACAAATTTTTCGAAGTTCTCCATAAAATAATGGCACTAATAATAAAAGCAATAGTTTATATAAATGGTAAAAACTAACATAATAAATTTTTGAAAAAATATTAGCTACCATCAAAGAAAAGTAGAGGTATGTATGAGTGAGAGAAAGATTTGCGCACATCGGGTTTTCGCAATTACATGTGTAGCTTTTGTTAATTCTTAATTTGTTATTAACATATTCGTTTGCAATAGGCAATGGAGTCTCGCATTGTCTGAGAGAAACCATTTGCCCGATTCGTTAATGTGGCCTCGTGATCGAATGGATAGATATGGAAATGTTACAAATTGATACTGCTATACACCTTAATGTGTCTCGCAGTGTGATTCACTATTTCTTAAATCAATATCAAATCGAAACTTCTGTGTTCAGAAGATATTTTCCAAGCAAACCACTAGCTACAACACCTGCAAAAAACTGTTTTGATTGTTTTCAGCCTAGAAGGAGAATGAACATTTCTGTCCTCAACTTATTGCAAACCACTCTGTAGTATCATCAGAGAGAAAAATGTCCGCTAGTACAGTGTGAAGCCGTGTTAACCATTCAGGTCTCTGCAAAGCACACAAGTTGTGTGTGTCCCCTTCACCAGACAGCAAAGAAGTGCCCGCTTATCTTCGGCAAAAACACGTTTTGTGTAACAGACAATAACGAGTTTTGTACTTTTTATAGATGAGTCCAAATTTACACGCGAGAGTAATTTAAGATGTGTGCTGATCTGGAAGGAGCAAAGCACCATCAATCCATCAATATAGAAAGATGCAAGCGCCGTGGAAGCCTAGTGGCTACGTAATCGGCATTCCATCCGGAAGGGTGGGGTTCGATTCCCAACGCCGCCAAAGACCGTCGGTCGTTGAGCAGTTTCCATGGGTGTAATGGTCTGGAGAAAATTTCCTCCCCCTTCAGATCAATGTCAAAATTGAGAGAGTGTGTTCCCTGGTAGTGCCATCTATCGGCGGATTTAACAAAGGCAAAGACGAACTTTCACCTTCGTGGTGCAATGATTTAAAACGAAAGACGCTCCCTATTGATTTAAATTCGCATTGCGCAGGACATAGCGAGCTTGGCTTGTCCAAGTGTCATAAGTAACAACAAAAACAGCAACAGAAAGATGCATTTGCTGCGGTGGTAGAATAATGCTTTGGGCAGGGATTTCATTGGATGGTTTTCCAGTGAGGAACTGTAATTGGTATGAGATATCGAGAGGAGCTTCTTTATCCGTATATCCACCCATATGCTGGTGAAATATGTAAGAATTTCATTCTGATCGATGATAAAGCACAACCTCATCGAAATGTAGTTGTTGAGGAATATTTTGCCTGTCTTTTTTGGAGTAAATGGAACATCTCCAGATTTGAATCCTATAGAGTATCTGTGGGATTATCTTGATACAGAGGCTGCTGCTTTAAATCCTCCGTCGAGGTCTGTAGAGGAGGAGTAGAAAAACAACTTACTTCTTGTCTTCTCTTCGGTTCAACGTTTACTACAAGTTTGCTTGTTCCAAGCTGTTTCTAAAGTGATTATTAATGTACAAATGTCTTTAGAAAAACAGTTTTAAAATTGTTCCTGTTTAAAATAGGAGTTTTTCAATTTTTTATTAGTTTCTTCTTTAATATGAGTTTTTTTTCTATATATTATAGTTATATTTTTCATTTGAGTACCAGCAAGAACTCATATATTTAGTAAGCATACATGGCAGATGAGAAAAATCGAAAAACACAAATATGATTTACATACAACTAAGCATTATTTAGTATATATTTTGTACAATAAAGCTTTATCAAAAAGTGGAATTAGCCTTTGTATGAACAAGGAAAATCTATGGATTGATGAATATAATACCATGCTTAACAAATTACGTATTAGTTTTATTTGAAATTGTAAGCAAATTTTAGTTTTCAAGGTTTAATATAAGATAAAATAAAGTATAATAAACCATACTTTTTATAGAAGTGTCTAAGATTCAGAGTAAATTTTGAGTGTTTGAATTTTCAGTAATTAAGAGAATAGAGTGAATTTTAGTTTCCAGACATTAGATCTTTTATATATTATTTTTTGTACACATGAGGATTCTAATGACGTTTAAATATTTAAAGAATATTTTTGTGTGTAAACATCCACATAAATCGTGTAAATAGTTATTACGCCTTCCATTAAAGCTCTTTGTAATTATTTTTTATCTGCTAACAATATTACTCTGTAATTAATTTTCCAATCATATTATCTAATCTAGAAAATTCTAGTCAACTCAATCAATAATTTACAATTAAACAAATAAAAGACAGTCAAAAAAGAAAGACACAGCTTTACTCTCAAGCTATTATTCATTTTTCAGAATGAACACTATTCATATGCAATTATTTATATATGTGTGCTTTGTAAATTTGTTTAAACATCAAATTCTATTCAACGGAAATGACTTAAGGTTGTTCTACATAATAAAGCTGAATATTAAAAATACAATGAGAAATAACTAATACAAAGCATAACAGCTGAAATAAATGATTATTAATAATACATTTTCCAAAAATTCATGAAGTTTTAGTCAAAAATATGCTCTACTACATTATACTTAATGAGAACTTAATTACAATTCTATTTCAAAACATTGAACAATGATAATGTGCACTACATTTTCTACAAGCTGTATATTCAAATAAAAGACATTAACTAAAGTTCAATATTTTACTTCTTTCTCTTCAAATAAAACTAATGGTTTTTCGAAAACTATCAAGAAGAAACATAATTATTAAAATTGAATTTAAATTATTAAGAGTAGTGTACAGAACAATTATCTATTTTTAGCTTATAGTGTAATGAAGCAGATTTTTCTCATACATTACTCAATACTGATTTTTTCATACATTTTCAGGTTGTCCTATAAAAATCAAGTCATGATTAGAGAAAGTGGTATTAAATTTATATATATCACCGGCTGTCGAGAGTTGTACACCGTGCAATTAACGCAAAATCATAATAAAGAGTTATACAATTTTAGAATATCCCTGGAGCGAGTTTTTTGCCATAGTGAAATTTCCAAAATAATGATTTGCGAAAAAATAGTTAATTATTGCTTAGATTCAGTCAAAATTTAATGAAACTCAAGTCATATTCTTCTCAATAAAAAACAGCTAATGTAGAAATCCTCTTATAGCCTTCTGAATTTATTTCTGCATAATTCATAGCTATGAAATAATTATTGTTACTGTTATTACAACTAAATTTGAATTAAAATTGATTTGTATTTAGTGAAATCAATTTTTCTATATTACTTCGATTTTAGATAGTGCTTTCAGTTATTTTCAACTTGCATTACTAAATTAAATTGCATAATTGAAAATGATTATAACTCATATATTGGTTTACAGCATTATGAAGCATCAAATTTTTAAATTAATACAAAAAGGAAATAGAAAATGAGAAAACATATTTTCTATAATTTAAAAATATTTTTTCCTTTATTTAAACTTTAAAAATTCGCTTTATGCAATTTCATCAATTTTGAGGAGAAGAACAGCGAAATTATTTTATACGTTACAAAACGGAGAAGTATATTAATTTATTATTATTATATATTATATAACATTTTGAATCACAGAAAAAATAAATTATTGCTTGATGTTTTGTCAATCAAGTGAGAGAAAATGTCATTTTTATGTGTAAATATTATTTTGCATGTGTTTCTCGTATAGTATATTCCAAATGTTTTTTCTATTAGTTCTTAATTAAATCTAATAAATAATAAAGAAAAGTAGTTATATAAAAATCATTTGTTAATAGACTATTTTTTTTAACTTTACGAGCCATTTTTCCGGTTCATATCAGTTTGTAAAAAACGAACTTCTACTGTTTTTTACATAACTGAATAAAGATGCATCAACGGAAATTTAACTAATTACCCGTTCGCACCGCACATCTAAACGTGTGAAAATCTCCAATAGACTTTCTCGTAGTGGCAATTTGCGATTTAAGAAAGTCGTAACTATGTAATCTTAAGTCAATTTGACTAATTGATTTAAATATGTTTCAATTGATTTAGCGTTATCTTGTTACCAGATATTATTTTCAGTGTTGAAATGTCTGAATCATATTAAAGTGAATTTAATAGGAGCAAAGTTTTAAAATGCAATGAGACATAATTTTCGATAAATACATGAAATAAGTATCATAAAATTATGTTAGGTTTAAGATGAAATATTTTTGCAGGTCAGTCATCTCTTGCTCTCGTGTTGATCATTTGCAATACTAAAATCGTAATTACTATCATTTTAGTCTATAAAAACAGGCAAAGTTATAAACAATAATTTTTGATATCAAGGAATAATAAATAAATTTTGGAAACAAAAAAGATATTTCTTGAATCAGTTTCAAGAGAAAGGCAGTACGAACGCTGTTATCAGATCAAATTTAAATATAAATTGACATTAAAAGTCTAATATATTATTAAGGCTTCAATTTTAAATTAAAGAATACTCTACTATATTTTATTTTAAAAAGAAATTATTAATATATTGAATAATTCGTAGAACTGAATAGTATTTAAAAAATAATTCGTTTCAATACGAAATCTGAAAACTTGTCATTTAAACATTCCTGTCGTGTAATATATTGATTGAAGAAGTAAGAACTATTTTCCTTTTCTTAGACTGTAAGACATATGCAAGTCTTAAGGAAAAGCTGAGAAACCTACCTTACAGATAACCATACAAACTACAAAAGTGCTTCATATATTTTTCATTCTCCAACAGTAACTTCAATTCAAATTCAAGATATTTCTATTCCTAGAATGAATTTCTATGAACATTTGAGAATTAAAACGATTATTCATTCACTTTTTTATTTTTCAAAGGTATTTTTTATATATTTGTGTTCAAAAATTCTTATTCAATATATGCTTAGCTGGTATTAATTTAATGGTATCAATAGGAGAATATATTAAGAACTCTTATTTTAACATTTGTATGAAAAAATAAGTTTATGAAACATTTTGTTAAATAAAATTGATAGTAATATGAATGAAGGTAGGTAATAAAATAATTTTTATTCTTTAGGTAACTAAATTATGTTATCTTAGGTATAGTAAAACATTTTTGTCTGTGTATAGTTTTTTTATTAAATTAATTTCAATTAACATGCTCCTTCATGCATAAGTGTCAGTCTAAAATCATGAGATTATTTTAAAACAGTTCAGAAAGCTATGTTACATTTTTTCATAGCCAACTTAAAACATTCGCTTTTTATATTAGTGTGCTTCATTCACGCAATGATACAGGGATATCTTGAAATTTTAAAATCGCTCCTCTGATCCTCATAATAGACATATACTTTTTAAAATAAAGGCTCCAGAATATACAATCCTTACATCTGTTGGGCTACTAAAGATAATGGTTACGTTTAAGTATTCTGCATTCACATTTTTCTAGAAAAGTGTAGGGAAGCTTTTTCGAATTTCTATCTGAACAAAGAGAATAATGCCATTTTTTTATGAAATAACTAATTTTTATTGAAATGGTATTTAAAAGTTAAGAGTGGTACATTAAATTTCTCATTTTAATTTAGAATCTTTTCTTGATTTTATTTTGTTGAATTTAATCAAGTTGCTTTTATTTTAAGGAAATAAAAAGATTGTTCAAAATATACTAACGAAATCTGAAACCCTTATGAAAGAGAAACTTTTTATAAGTTTAATAAGCCTAGTAGATAATTTAAAACTAGCAATGATTTCCATAAGAATTTGGATTGTTTCGTATAGTAAAGTTTACTAAGGATGATACAAGTAATATGTAAAAACCCCATTTAAAAATAAAATTTATTCAGGCCTTTAGATACGGGAAACACTTTAAAGAGTCTGGAAACAATTAAATTAGATTGTTTCAAAGTAATAAAATAAAATACATCGTTTCAAATAATAGCAATGATATTAAATTACAAACAAGATGTGATTTTGATTAAATTCAAAGACATAAATTGAATCATGAGATTCATTTAATTAAAATGCTTTTATTTCCCGATTTATATGATTTCATGTGCATTTTCTGACTTTATTATATACATATAAACTTTCATTAAATAAATTTTAAATTTCTTTAGCTTTAATATATTTTATACTTCTTGTTGTTAGTAATGGAAGTTATAAAATAATGAAATTACACACACATTAAATGCAGTTTATCATGTTTCTTTATAATTATATTTGGAGAAAATAATTATTGTTAACTAAAAATGGCTAAAAGATTGTTAATGCATCAGATTTTTAAGCATCTTTTAATGACATATGCTATTAAATTATTTTTGGAGCAGAACAGCTTCAGAGTTAGTTTGATTTTAGGATAAAAGGTGCATTATTAATTTTTTTCCTATTTGTCATGAAGAGACTAACCTTACCTAAACATTTGCTCAATTTACGTATGCTGATGAGATAAATGTTTTAAAGTTTTAACAGACATAAGAAAATTCTCTGACATTGCATATCAACAAGGAAATATAAATAAAGGAAGTTAATTATTCTAAGCAAATTACAGAAAAATTTCATGAGAAGGAAAAGGAAAAAATGATACGCACATTAAGAGAACAGTAAGCAAGTAGGGTACGGAGTTAATAGTCATTTTTAGTAGCAATAAAAAGTTTTTAATTCAGAAAATGCATCGAATGAATATTACTGTCCTTAAATTAATTAATATTCCAAATAGTGTAGATAACATTTTTGGAAATTTTCAACAATCCCAAGATATTTATAATTCAAATTCATATAAACATTTTCATTGATAATACCTTTAAGAATTATTAAAAAAAATAGACGTTGCCTGAATATTTATTCTATCTTAAACTGCCTCTACTGTAAAATATTTACCAACACAAAATAATTCATAGTTTTAATACATTAACGTATGCACGCATAAAAAGATTAATACAGCAGGACTGTAATCTGCAAAAACTAATTTAAATATACAGATATGCAACGAGCATAACTTGTACCATGATAATCTTTCTTTTGCACACCTAAATATTTTAATATATAGAATACCCATTTACCCATAATATACATATCTTATTTTTGAGTGAAAAATAATTAGAATGAATCAACAATGGAGTGAAGCAAAATAGTTTTTATTGAACTCATAGTATGATTAGACATTATTGTCTGTACAAGAACAACTAAATCATGTTTCCTAGTTTAGTGTATGTTCTCAGTTACTGTGCGACGACTACTTGGCTCATACTCTATAACATAGGCACTACATTATCCAACATTTCTTAAAATAAAAGTATCCATACCTTAGTCACCACCTGTATCAGTTGTTGGGTATTCCAGGAGGATGTAATGCAGCCACTAAACATACCATACGTGTTCTATGGGATTTAATTAAGGAGTACGCTTGCAAATTGTCCGAGAAATATCATCCCTTTCTAGCATTTGTGGAATAGCAGGAACCTGGTTAGCAGAGCACTGTCATCTCTAAAAACGAAGTCTGTTGCAATGGGACCTTGGAATAGGCCCACATAGGGGAAGGCTTTATTTTTTTTTAAAAGAAGTGATCTTCTGTTAAATAACCTGTATCCAAAACGAAGAACTCAATCTTCTCGTTTAGTAAAATGGTTCGACAGATGACAACTCTTAAATCACGGTAAATTTCTTTTTCCGTCATGTTATTGGGAAAAAACCATGTTCCGATCTCTTTCCAAATTAACTAGCACAGAGAATCAATTGTGGTACTTAAACGACTCTTACTTTTAATGAGATCATAACTGCGTATGTATTATGTCCAGATTTTCAATCTTTGCACAATTCTTATTGATAGAACCATGGGTCAACTTTTGATGGGATACATCATTCGGAACGCGAGGCGAATAGGCCTCATTTGTAAAGGAGTCTGGAGAGAAATTATATAAAAGACAGAAATCCGTGACATTAGCCATCTCGTCACTGCACACAGTCGCTAATCAATGCTATTTGCTGATTAATTTTGGACTCTCTTTGACTGCAAGATGATACATTAGTAATTCATTGCAATTATTTTAATGAAGCGATAGTTAATTTTTTTCTAATCGTTATACCTATGGTTTGGAAGTTTCTTAAAGAATTTATGTGGGTATTTATGTTGATTCCGAAGTATTTAATTACATGTACACCATGTGCATCTCTTTTAACTTTCTGATAATTTTTCTCAATTGAAAAATTTGCATAATATATTCTTCAAGACATATATCCCAAAATAAAAAAATAAGAAAATAAATATGTAAGCGAAAATTATTCTCAATCATTTATAAACTAATGTTTTGCTAACAAAATATCAAAGAATATTTGTGTACTTATAAGTATGAAGATTACTATTACCTATGACTAATAAAATAGCATATAAACACTTAATTATTTTGTTAAATAGCACGAACATATTCATATTTATGTTGATAGAATTATATAAATAGCAAACCGACAGTTTAAAGGACAATAAATGCCTCGTTGCTTTATCGCTAGCGGACAGAGAAATGTAAATTTTCACACAGTAAGAAAAACCATATTTTCTTATTTGAGGATACTGTTCATCCCTTAATAAGTCTCTTTAGTAACAGTTCAATAAATCATTACTACATGTGGTCCAGGTTGCAGATGTACTCAGCTATCATCTGGCACTTCAGTAGTTTTCCACTTACAATTTATTTCAATATTTTTCCTCAACTCGGCAATCCATTGACAATGTTATATGTCTCTGCCAATTTTTGTACCCTCATCACCGTAGTCAGCATAAAGACTGTTGAAGCATTATGCAACCAACAGCTTATTGAAATAAGATGTGTTTTTAAAGTGCAGTATCTAACACGTGATTATATACAAGCATTAAATTTTAGGATTATCTAATTTTGCGGAACAGCTTTGGACTTATTTCATTTAAAAATAACTAAATATTCTCATTAATTTCAAATTTATGAAATAAAATTAATGTAATTTATATTGGGAGAATAAAATTATGATTAAAAATACAAATATTTCTCTCTTAAATTCTAAAAACTTATTGCTGTTACCTTCAGAAGAGAAAATAATAATTTTATGATTTCAACAAAATTGTGTCCATGGTTTACCATTATTGATAGAGAAATCTTTACTAAAATGTACAGCAATTTAATTATTGTTAAATTTGGAGGATTATATTACAATATATTACTTTTGGAAAAATATTAAACTCACAACTTTAGCAATTTTGGCGAAACATCAAACGTAGTATGTATCAATATATTTAAATATTTCTTAAGATATATGACATTTTATTTAATATAATTACACTGTGTTATCTATTTATCCAAATTTTTTTATCTCTCTATAATAAAAGAACTCAGTTTTGTATGATTAGTTGCAATATATACTTCAGCTCATTAAAATTATATTAAAAATCTTCTATATTTAGAATTTTAAAAAACACATTTAATTAATTAATTAAATTAATTAATTTAATATTAGGAATAAAGATATTTAAATAAAAAATATATTTCTTGAAAAAAATGCTTAAAATTAACATGAATATAATCTGTTTTAAATATCAATATAAGCATTTTACAACTGAATATTAAACTTATAATTTATTTTTGCTATTATTAAAAAAATAAGTATTAAATTAGTTTCCATATTTTTGCAGAAATACATACAAAATATTTATGATTTTATAAAGTACTCTATACAAAGAAATAAAAGTTTCAGCAGCACATATTCATCAAGTAATTTTAGTTTACATAACAGCCGACTTTCTATTATGTCATGTTTTAAATACAGATCGGAATTTTTTGATTTTTAATAGTATTTTGAAAAAAGAAAGGTGTAGTTATTGCAAAAATATATCAAGATGTTCAAGTAAATATATCCTACTGAAAGATATGAGAATGTGTTATTTTTTAAGAATGTATTTCATGTCGTAAATTAGAAAACATTAATTTCATTAATACTTTGGTAAATTTTTAAATTCAAGTGAACAAATATTTCAATTTAAGTAAAGTTTAATTTAATATTATTAAATATTCCAAATTTTTCGTAAGTGATGTATTTCTTTTTTCAAGTGTTGCTAAATAACTATATTTACTTATATTTCATCAACCAATATATTTTGTTTGTAAAACTTGTGCGTTTTATTATACAAACTATTGAAAACTGGGAACGCTTTATATTCAAAATTTATATACTATTAAATGTTTTAAGTGAAAGCTCCTAAGAATGAAGTTAATATATTAATACATTTTAATGATATTAATTAATTATAATTGTAAGTTTTAAAGTAATCCAAAATCATTAAAAGATTGTGTATCTCAATTAATTTTAAATAAAATGGGATAGAATGCTAATGGATAAATAATTGAAATCATTAATTTATGTAACTTTGGAAGATTCTATAAAAAAATTAATAATCATTCTGTATATAATTTTACATCATATTTTTCCTCATTACAAGTACAATTACTTTGAAAAACTATTAGAAATTTATATGCATTTCTGATATCTTCTTCGTATTTTGTAAATTTAATCTTCACAGATTTTTCATATTTTCTACGTATTTTTTATTTTCTTGATTTATTTTATTAACATTCTACAAACATGATAAATGTTTGATTAACAAGTTTAAAAGGAAAATAAATTTTATTTTTCTTAAGGAAGTTACATGCCTTAAAAAGAAAAATACTATCATATTGCAATTTTTAAAAAAATAAAACGTTTAACAGACAATAAGTGATGAAAAAACTTTTAACTCTTTTTATTTTTGACATCAATACTTACATTTAAAATTAATGCTCAAAACATGCCTGAAGAGTATATGTAAAGTTTAATTATTAGTAAAATACATTAATTGCAGTCAATTGTACTTTTTCGAAATAGATTAAATTTATTTTTAGCTTTAAAACCATTTATTTGCTAAAAAGGCGAGAAACAACTTTAAATTTCAGCACATAAATATTTGTTTGAATATGTTTTGAAGATGTTTTGGTATATTTTGAAAACCTTTTGAAAGTAATTTCCTTGAGATGTCTACATTAGGAATCCGGAAAAGCTTGTTTGAGAAAAAGGGAATATATATATATAAGCATATATTGTGCTCTTTATCAAATAGACTTTTTCAGTTTTTCTTATGGTTGAATTGAAATAAGCACAAATTTTTCTTTACGTGAAATTTTAATCACTTATCACATGAAGAATATTTTATTTAAGGAGGATCGTTTGTAAAATTTTTACTATAACTACGAATGAATACATTATTCTCCTCAGAAGTTGCTATACGGTTTCTCATGTAAACTTTAACTAAGACATTTTTAACATTGATTATAACATTTTTTAGGTCTGCTGCACATATTAGGTGTATATTTGAATTAAGTTTCTAATTATAAGAAAATAGTTCTCATTTTTTACATCGCATCATCGCATATAACTTTTATTTTCCATTGATCTCCAATAAAATACTTATAAAATCAAAACAAATATTAAATTTTTCAACTTAAAAAAAATTTGAAGAACGTAAAGAATTAATTTTTTTTCATCTTAGAAAAATTCAATAAGATACAAAATAATATTAATTATAAGTAGCAAAATATGCATTCAAATATAAATAAAATATAAATATATTACATTATTTTTCATTGGCTGAATATTTTTAAACACAATTTTAGAGTATTAAATGTAATTGATATAAAGTATTTGTATTTTCATGAGAAACAAAAGAAAATATAAAACAAAAAGTGGTTTTGATTCATAACATACTTGGTTCAGCAAAGCAATATATTAATTTTTAACAGAATTAGTTTGGTGGTATAAACACAGGTTTAATAGTTTAAATTAAATTTTCTTAAAATATTATTTATAGCCATAAAGGATTAAAAATATAAATTTTAATTTTAAACTTTGTGCTTTTGAAGAAATATAGTTTTTTTCTCTTCATTTACTAAGTTTTCAAGAAATGATATTAAAACAAGTCAACAAAATACAACGTACTTTAATGAATTATAAACGGCACAAAAATATACATAAAATTAATATTTGACCATGTATCCTTAAATTTAGTTATAAAAATCAAAGTATAAAACAATCCATCCAAATTGCCTAAATAGTCAAAAAATTCATAATAGAAAATTAATAATTGGAAAAAATATGAGCTTTTATATGTATAATATTAACCAAACGTTATCACTATGTATGTTTGGTTTACGGAACTGAATTTTATCAAAATTCACTAACGTTTTAATCTTCGAAATCTCCTAGAAAAAATGGTAGGATAATTACTTTCATGCAGAAGCTGAAATAATCATAGCTGGAAGGTGCAATTTTTACAAGTAAATTATCCATATGTACGCGAATTAATTATTATCAATATTTACCATTTTACGAAGCAAAATTTGAAAAACAAAATGTAGATTTGTAATTTAGAATTCAAAGTTATAATAAAAACTATTACTGAATTTAATGTAGCAAAATGAGGAATCAGTCACAAAATCTTTGTAAAGTTGTTGTTTCCAATCGTGTGACAGCTAGATCAGATCCATGGCATGGTAAAAGTCGTAAAATATTGACACATGTTAGGAATTTTTTTGAAATTATTTCAGAAGAAACTCATGTGTTTATTTTGAAAACATATTATAAGGAAAAATAGCTTTCAGCTAAATTTTAGTTTAAGATATATTAAAACACATAAGGAATGCTTAATGTATGACAAAATTCTCAATTTAGTAAAAATGTTCAAAATTACCCTATTAACTTGTCATCAGATGAAAGTTTAAATACATTTATAAATCAGTAATATGTTATTCAAAGATTTATATTTTAAACATTGTTAAATATTTAATAACCTATATTTGGTGCTACTGGTGAAACAAACTGGTGTAACATTACTCATGTAACTGAATTTAGGCGCTGAAGAATTTCCTCCGAGTTTATGTTTATTTAAAATTACATGTAATGTATTGAAACAAGATTGTTTAAAATAATGAAGAAAATATTTATTATGGCTAAAATCTATCTAAAGTGTGGATAATTCTTAGGTTATAAATGCTCTTGAATATTAACAAATTTACCAATAAATTTAAAATAAAGAATGTTTGTAAGATGTGATGTTGTTTGCTGCTAAATTAAATTGAAAATTGCTGATAGATTATACGCAATTTTTTCTTTAATGCCTCAGATCCTTTATATAATTTTTGTTGTTAAATAATATTAAAATTGTGTCAATTATCTATTATTTTTCAATAAATGAAAACTTAGTGAAAAGGAAAAATATAATCGAAATGCTCAATTAATTTTGAATGTTTATCATTGTAATATTCTAAATCATTGTAATTCTTAAAAATAAGTTAATTTTTAAGAACTACTGTTATATATATGACATACCTATGATGGCATACTAAAATCAGCTTAATAATATTATGAGAAAATGCTTTAAATAATTAATATGATAAAGCAAAGTAAAGAAAGCTTATAACATAAATTAGATAAGTGACTTTTTAATAAAAATAATGAATAAATAGAAGGATTTAAGGTAATAATGCAAGGAAAAATACAAATGTTTATGAACAAAAGTTTAAAAATATTTTCTAACGAAATCTATGCAAATATTGATATAAAAACAAACTACAGAATGCATCTTTAAACTCATCAAAATAACCAGTAGATTTATGAAGTAGAAACCCTGTAATACCATATCATACAGTTTTCAGCAACTGTAAGAATGACAGTATATAATATATGATTATATCATTGCTATGTATCAAATATTTGTAGGTCTCAACTTAAACATATTTTCAATGTATCAAATTCAGTATAGTTTTAATTGTTTTTAAATATTTGATCCCATAAAAATATTACCTCTATAAATTTTAATTCGTTTATAGTTGGATATTTTATATGTAATATTAAATTTATGAATAATATAATTTGTATAAAGTATAAATAATAACTTATGAATTTAAATTTTGAAAATATTGCATATATTTATATATATTTGATGCATATATTTGTTTCAAAATCTTCCAATAACATTTAAAATTTTATAAAGAAATTGAAAAATACCACATGCTTACGTAGATTTTAGATATTATTTCATGTTAATTAAATAAATAACTGTCTTTTTTAATTTAATCGAAAATTTGAATCTAAAAATTTCTCTAAAATGGAAGCAAGATATTTATTATGCAAAATTTAATAATGAATTGTTTTCTTGTTATATTCTTTATTGCCAGCAACTAAAAAGTTTATAAATAAAAACATTTATTCTTTTAATTGCTTCTACTTCTAGTATGTGTCACTAGTAACTGCATCTAAATCTCATTATATTTTCTTATTGATTTATAAATAAAAGAACTATTTTTAAATTAAAAAACACGTAAAATAAATCCAGCAAGGATTGACAATAATTTTATACTCTTTTATTATTTTTTATTATTTTTTTGACAAAAATATAGGATGTTCAGGTTAAATATACTGATTTTTGCAATCCATTGATATATTCTCCTCACATTACATTAATAAATGTATTTTAACATACAATGCATAGTATTCACTAGTTACACTGGAAGAAACAAAGAAAATTTTCAATTTTTATGGCCAACATATTACATATGATAAGTAAATTTTGTATTTTTAAGATCAAAAAGGACACAATTTTATGATTTAACTATAGTTGATATCTAAGTTTAATAACACTTAGCAATAAACGTAAAATTTATCAATTAGCAATAAATGTGCTTTTCCTGTAAGTAATTTGTCCGGAAAATTAAAATAAATTCTTCATGCATATTAAAAAAATAGGAAAACTTATTGAAAATAAATTTAATAAAAACTTCATTCAAAAATAGCTTCAAAATATTCAAAATTAGATATTCAAGAGAATTTGGGAACACAGAGCTTAACACAATTGATGGTGTTTTTTATGCAATATAGTTGTATTATAATTAATAAAAATGTATCCATGTAATTTAAATATATCAAATGCATTTATTCTGTATGCTATGAACTAAATGTAGCATCTAATTTTTAAAATTTCACATATCATTCTGCAGAAAAGGTAAATATATTTTGAGAAGCAATCTAATGAGAAATGCATCGTATTATAACTGAAAATAATATTCTGATGTACATAAATATATTTTTTAATCTTACATTTTATGTTACGTTGCAAGAATTTGGAAAAGTAAATGTTTTCTTATGTCTTTACTAATGTTTTTAAATAGCAGCTTAATAGGTAAGTTAGAAAAACCTCCATTTGTGTCTCTTAAATGATAATTTATAATGTTTAGGTCAATGATAATTCCAAACTTTCTAACATCAAACACTAACAAAGATGAAATCAATACCTTTTTTGGAAATATATCAATACCTTTAACAAACAATCCCAAATTGGATACTAAATAATTCGTATTACTGTAGAAAACATGCATTAATTTTGCTAATTCTTTACTGTAATATCTTTTAAAGCAAACAACTTTGAAATGCTGATTTCATTTTTAATCATTGTTAAACTGTGCGTTATATATTTAAACTACGTTGTTTAATATAGAATGATATGAGCTGATTGAAACTTTGAATTATTGTAAATAATAATGATAGTTTTATTAAAGTTATTTAAAATTTGAAAAAAATCCTATGAAGGAAACACAATTTTAAATTTTAAATTGTAAAAATTTTCTTATTATTTATTTTTGGTTCTCTTTAAGACAATTGCATATTTAATGTGAAATTAACGTGATAAGTTTCTTTTATATATGGCCAATCAATTTTAATATGAAAATTAGCAAAATCTAAATTAAATATGACCTCAGGTTGTAAAACAAATTATTATTTTAGCTATAAATACTTTTCAGCATTGAAATACTAAGTATTCATACGTAATGTATAGTATAACTGAAATGAAATCCCGCATGTTTAAATGGCAAATTTATCTGAAAATTATGAAATGAAAATGTTTATTAAATTTAAGAAACGGAACATGAAATAAAATTATGAAACGAAAATTGGAGATTAAAACTCTATTTATTACAAGCATTCACGTATCACATTGCGTATGAATTAATTTCAAAATCTCACAAAGTAATTTTTCTGCAATATACTTTACTATTTTCATTCCTAAACAAATTTTCAGTTATAAAGAGAGAAAAGTGAAACTCATAAGAAAAGTCACAAATATCTTCAACAAAATGAATGAGATATTTTCTTTTGAGCCTTTTATGTTAGAATCGCACAATATGCAAAAGCAGTACTACGCTTCTATTGAAGAAACTGTCGCAGAAATTTCTTTTAATAATTAATGAAGACGTCAATGCTTATTCTGTAAAAAAGAAAATTTATATAAAGAAAGTTTCTGAGAATGCACAAGGAATTTTCAATGATCATAACGCAGGGTCTGATATGTTCTTGTATAGGTAATATCAACAACCCATCATAACTTAAAAACATACAATGAAATACTAACATAACATATAATTCAATCAAATTACTCAACCATCTAAGACATTTAAGATATATTTTTATTTTTTAAAGCTTTACTTTGTACTATAAGGAGTTTTAATGAAAATATTCTTATATTTATTAATATTTTTAAAGCATAAAAAACCAAAAAGTTAATAAAAAAGTTTTATAAAGGCATCTGCTTGTGACACTTCTTTATTATTATTCTATTACAAACTAGAAAAAATGTATGTCAAGAAAATCTTTTGGAGAAATAATGTATTTTTATCTTTAAAAAACTTGTTGCAAATAATATAGCTGATATTATATACTAAAACAAATCAGTAAATTTTATTGGCTGGTAGTATGCATTATAAAAGTAATAATACATTAAAAAATACACTGAAATAATATTTGAAAGATATATACCTGATAAGTAATATGTTAATTACCTGTATACTTGCATCATTAATGTAAGAAAGAATGTAAATATAAAACGTCTTCATGCAATTTTTAAAAAAAATTTACTATTGGTAAAAATTTAATTATATTTTGGAAAAAAATTGGATTAATTTTTTTATTAGTTTCAAAAATTATTCATAAGTTTTCATATTTACTACAAACTGCTATTCCTTATTAATTTTTCCAATATTTTACCTATGTGACAGTTATTTGCATGGAGTGAACATTTCAAAATTTAAAATATCATACTTCTTTTGTTCGCAAGTTAAGAAATGTGTAGTTTCTAATTACATTGCAACAAAATGTAGAAACACATAAAATTTAATGCGAAGAAAATTACTCCAATAATTAAATATTTTTATATTTAATATTGTTATGCAATCATATAATATTTTCTATGTTACTAATTTGCAATAAATAAAACCATTAAGAAATTAAATTAATCATTAATGTATATACGGTAGACAAATATGTTTCATTTAGTTTATGCAATAGAATAATGCAAATTAAATTTATTATATATTTTAACTTATTAAACTCACTAAATTGATTCAATTTTTTCTCAAATTATATTTTTTTCAAATATTTTGTTATAACTTATAGTTCTTATAATAATAATAACTTAATTGTTTTCTTTAATTATGTTTACGAAATTCTTAAAATATGGGATTACCTTATTTATGAAAAAATTTATTATTTTGCATGCAAAATAAATTAGTTCTTCATTTCGATAAATAATAAAATCAAAATTTCAGTCTATAGTTACAATAATGCTTTTAAATAATATACAAGAAAATATTTCATTGGGGAATTATTAGATTTATTTGTAAATGCTATTTTTTAAAGAAATTTATTATTCTCTTTAGTTCATTCTTTTTTCCAGATATTTGAACTTATTTATTCATAATAGATATTTGGTTTTTGTTTGTGATAATGTATACATAAATACATTTATTAGGACTTTTATAAGCATAAAAAATTATTTTGCTTATAATTTTCTTATGAAAAAAATTTGAATAGCAAAACGATATTCTATTGTATACTATATACAATGATATGTATTTATATGATGATATTTATTGAAAAGTGTTTTCAAGTATTCTTTCAAGACAACTGAAGAAAAAATGTTCCATTCTTCTTTACATTGTAGGAAAAAATTTTTCAGAGAATAAAAAAACCGTTATAAAAGGCATAATAAACTGAAAATCTATGAAACATGAAGTAAAATGTTAAATGTATATGAATATAGATGGAAATATCTTTCTCGTCAGTGATTTTAAAATTTTCAAATTTGGTAACCATATTATATTTTTTATATAAATTTTCAAAGTTATATAAATTTATGCTGTTTCATAACCTGGAATAATATAAGATTTATAAATAAAAAGAAATTCGTGCTTTTACATTTGTTCATTTTCAGTTGAACAATCTTAGAAGTAAAATGTAAATTTTTTTATAAAAACATATTACGTATGTAAAAAGTTATACCTTCAAAATCTTTTCTCTTATATGTTTTTAGTTAACTTCAATATATTTATTACTTGAAGATCATCATCAATTTAAATATATTACGAAATCGTAAAGCAGAATTTTTACAAGAATAACTTTAATTTATCTTAAAATGCAAGATACAATATAGTTATGATACAATATAACTTAATAGAGATTCATAAAGAGATAAACAAACATTTGGAATTATATAAATAATATATTATTTTGGTAACATAGCAACGATCCCATATTAATGGCAATTTCTGCATTAGGAACTTATTAATGAATCTGTTAAAAACTTAGGCAAATTAAATTTGTAAGGCTTGATTCAAATGTAAATCCCTTTATTGTGAAATTTATAATGATGGCATATTCAAAAATAATATTAATATTTTAATTTGTATACTTTACAGAAATATTTAAAGTACTTATGTATTACATTTGGTTTTATTTGATAATTAACTATATATGATCTGTGAATTAAATAAATAAGCATATTGTTGTACAATTCAATTTTATCAATAGATTATTCGTATCATTTTGTATTTTTTTAAATTTTCAATAACATTAAATTTTGTTTAATATATGAAATAATCAATATTGTCGTAAAACTTATTAATTTTAAGCAGAAAAACACATGTTCGTCATCATAGATTCAAACAATTTTGTTCAAAAGAGCAATAAATCTCTGGTAAAGCAAGTGTTAATTTTTTTACTTTTTAGTCAATCTTTTTGAAACAGAATGATTTAAAAAACAAAATTCTTAGCATTTGAAAATAACAATTTAAAAATGAAAAAATGTGTATTAATTTTGCAATACTAAATTTTGTTTCAACGAAAAGTACTAAGGCTAAGTTTCTGAATTACTTATATTGTATGCAATATGCCTAAAACATTTATTTCAACAACTAATTTAAATATATATTACTATAAATGTAATTGATATAAAATAATAAAAATAAATTATAGTACTGTAAAAAAAATTACATATAAATTGTTTCCTATAAATGCAACATCTACGTCTCTTACATTAATCACTGTAATTCACGGATATTAACATTTATTCTAATTCTGAAAACTAGTTTTCTTTATCCGCTTATGTTAGTTAATAATTTTTCCAATCATATAGGAAAACATCTATATTAAAAAATTATGCTTAGTTATTGTATTGCCACTGCCAAATTGAATTTATTGATATATAAATTGAATAAAATGAAAATAGCTAATTAATCATCGTTCCAGTAACATATAGGTAGATATATGATAATGCTATAAGAAGTTTAATTATTTAAAAAAAATTTTAATACTTTAGATAAATATAAAAAAACTTTTTTAATTCTCAAGGTATGTGTTATCTAAATTGTACCTTATTGCTAAGTAAAACAATAAAAAATATCAAAATATCCAAAACAATGACATTATATGTGTCGGTAAAATTCTTTTGTTTATAAAACATTTTAGGAATATCATTATTTAAATATCAAGCTACTAAAAATAATTTTATTCCATATCACTGAAAAATATGATTCGACTGTACAGGTGCCGTATAATCCGTGATTCCAAATTCTGAATTTGTTTGCCGATGAAGAAATGTTGCCAATATGACGTAAATACGGGTTACCAAAATAGAATTTTCTATATAATTCTTACAGGTCTCCATATGTATGATAGTAAAAAAACGAGGTTGACAGATACATAAGAAAATCCACCAAAAATTCGCCAATCTCAGAATTTGGCATTCGTCATCTGTACCAATTTGGCATACTTTCAACGAAATGTTATTACAGTTTTACTCCAAATCCCTGCATCACTTTGATAAAATTATTTTTCTAAAAGGTGAAAAGGATTATATTAATTTGGTTTAAATGTAATACAAATTGATGGTGCATTTGTATTTTATATGTATCTCATGATTTAAAATAATGTCTGAAGCTGACCGACAGATAGTTATAGATTTAATACAACTTTTAGCGTCCTCAAGTTCCCAACATTGTCTTACTTACATGAAGTTGTTAGAAATGTTTACAAAATATAACTGTTGAATAACAGATAAGCAACAAATGGATTTTTATGAATTTTACTCAAATTGGTAATATTTACAATCAAAAGAATTTGTACTTTCTATTTATCTACGGAACATTATAACAAAAATATAGAAATGAAATAATTTGCATAAATATCAATAACTTTAATTAATCATTATACTAGAAATTGAAGTTAATGATATAATATATTTAAGAAATGCTGTTGGAATATACTATATAATTACTTTAGATAAATTATTATTCAATGAACAATAATTTTTAATAAATATTTTTTTAAATTTGAGCTAAATTAGAAACATTTATTGAACCAAGTTCAAAAATACTATTTTTAGCTAAAAATTGTCTGAATGATTAATGCTTTTCAATGCATACATATAACATTTTATAACAGAGTATCAAATTTTTTATGCTAATGCTAAAGATTTTATTAACGAAACTATTTTATTTAATAAGGAAGCATATTCTTGCCTTTCTCAAATTTATATATATTTCATTAGATTATACAACACATTGTAAAAATCATTATGAAAATTAAAAATCTAAGAGACTATGCAAATATTCGTTTTTTTTCATATTATTTCATCAAATAAAACGATCCTGGATGTTTGTGGGAAGTATTTTATGTTGATGTAAGAATAAAAATATCTCATTTCATATGAAGTTGTATTATCATTCGTTTTAAAGTTTGAGGAATTTATAAAAAATGTAAAGTTGCATTTATTTTATATTTAAATATATTTATATATATAATAGGAAAACGTGACAATTAAAAAAATAATTTATTACGTTGAAACTTTTTACTTTTACTAATTTTGCTGAAAAGACTTAGAACAATTAAACATAAGTTAATATAATTAAAAGGAAGTCATTTAGTTGAAAACATATTTAGAAACATACAAATATGATCCATGAAGAGAAAAATGAAGCAAAATGTAAAATAATTATGCCAATGTTTATGATTAAACAAAGGTATTTAATTTTAAAGTTAGCAAATATATTTTTTGGAACTCTAACATTTCTATTTAAATTTACAAAAATAGAATTTTTCATAAGACGGAGAGTTTTTTCTTATATATACGTAATAAGTATCTAAAACTTATACGCGATTTTAAATCCTATAATTTAAATGTAAATATTTTAAATAATAAGCTATTTTGTATTCTAGAGAAATGGTAAAAAATCGATGCACCTAATTTTTTTAAATTTTTTTTTTAATTTTTATAAGCTATTTGAATTTTACTTCTTTTTTTAAGTTTAATTGACTCAGGCAGGAAATATGATTTATATTTACACTATTACTTTATACATTCTAAGTGTTAAACGTATATTTTAATTGCATTTTTTTAAAAATAATTATCATTTTAAATTAATATATTTATCTGTGTATAATATAAAATGCATGACATTTTCAAAATCATTCCCAAAAATGTGTCAAGTATGATAGCATTCAAAATGTATGATGGCTATCAAAAGTTTATTAATGTGTATATTAACGTAAGGATTCAACACACAGTCGAATAAAATATGTCGAAAGTAATAGCTTTTCAGAAGCATTTTTTTTACATTTACTTTTTATATTTCAGAAATATATATGATTTTAAAAAGGATAAAAAAAATACATTGATATTTGTAAGGATGATAAAGGATAGAAATCAGCATTAGATTTATGATCGAAGGTGACACAGAAATTTCTTTAAAAAATCACAAAGAAAATATAAATTTTTATTGTGCTAAAGAAGTTTTCTGAAACTATTATGTATGACAACTAAATACATATTTCCATTGTCTTTTACATTTATTAACATTAATCTTTCGAAATTTTGGAAAATATTTGCTCATCACTTAATTTTAAAACTACCTTATGAAAAGAGTTTATATAAGTTACTTTCTATTACAATTCATTATTCACTGTTAAATGAAAAGGATTTTTTTACTTAAAATTAGACACAAAGAGTAATTTCTTAACGCCAAATTTGGAGTATTTTAATATCCTCAGTGAAAGATAGAGTATTTTTAAGCATTGTTTAAATGATCTTCCTATAAATAACTACATTAAAGGTCAATAATTAGTTTACAAATTTTTTTACTTAATGTTTTTTATCACTTAATGTAAACCTTGAAAATTTTTACCGTATTAAAATTAACAGCATACATATTTTAAAATATGGTTTTTATTTCAAACTTAGTACCTTAAAACATATCTAGTATATAACATCCAAAAGGTAACATCCCATTTGTGTGAACTTTATAACAATCGTTTACGACAACGTGATAAGCAAATCATCAACATTGTATGCAAATCGCAAATCACTGTCAAATAGAAGAAATTTGCCAAACTAAAATTTCCTGCAATATTTTTTCCATTTTTTAAAATCTTTTTTAGCGAAACCCTTTGTAATAATTTCTTGGAGAAGATATTGATCATCTCCTTCAAGAAAATTTTCGAGTTCTACCTAGGAAAAGTATTAGTCTATAAGGGTTATTGTTTATCCGTCAATAAAATGAGCAATCAAGCAACTGACTGGCCCCTTCTACGACACTCGCTGCCATACCAGATTACCTTTAGCAAAATATGAATGTCAGATGAATTGTTATACCTAAAGAAGATACCAAAAGGATTTTTGATTCAAAGCGGAAGTGTAGCGAAGGTTATAACCAACAATTGTGGTTACACAAATTATTGATTTTTTTCATCATCCAACCTTCGTATGGCCTATAATTTCTACAATTTGGTATCTGTTAAACGTGTTACCTGTGAAATAAAACTTGCTGCAATATCCCTGAACTTTTTTGGTATTAAAATTTTAGTTCACATAGAGTGTATTTAAATCAGGTCATTACTTTAGTTTAAATTCAAAAGGAATTCATGTAATTCTATCAAAGCAACTGTTGATTAAATTACATCATTTAGCATAACATGAATTTTAAAAAAATATTTTACAAATTAAAATAGAAAATTAGTTTCGTGTAGTAAATATGTTTAAAATGTTACGAAAAATCCTGAATGTCTTTTATAATAACTTAATTCACTATTTAATAAAATTATGCATAACTCAAACTTTAAAGAAAAAAAATTTATTGAAAATAAACTTCTTTTTGTGAAAATTATGTAAAGTAAAATAGTTAAATTAGACTTCTCTCATTATATTCAAAATAATCAAAAAAACCTAGACAGAGTTTTACTTGTGAATAAACTACAACAAGCATGTAAATGTGAACGCATTTTCACAAATCATTCCATTGACACCATCTCTCGATAATATTTGTAATTAAATTTGAAGCTCTGGAGATGTAGTTTTTTCGTTTCCTTTACAAGCATTTCTTTACTTTTTACTTAATGAATGTCTGCTGAATATTTAGTTTCAAATTATATTTTACGAAACATCTTGAAATAGAAATCAGCATCAAACAACAGTATGTAAGAGAAGTTGGAATGTGTGAAAAAATTAAATATAAATATATAAATAACAAAAAGTAATCCTTACTTTCGTATTTATATTATATTTTACAATTATTTTTTGTAAATTATTTGTTATTATTTTCGTATTTATATTATATTTTACAATTATTTTTTGTAAATTATTTGTTATTATTTCTTAATTATTATGAAAAATAGTAATCAAGCTTAAACTTTAATAAAATTATCAGGCAATAAAATCAATGTTCACAAAAAATATAAATACGTATTGAATACCGATTTAAACATTTTATTGGAAAACTATTTTTAAGCTATAAAGAAACTAACTAATCAGTATCGGTAAGCATTTCTTAATGTTAAACCATTAGTTATAGTTAAAATGGATTTTCCTGTATAGAAGTGAGCTTAAATATCCCTATACAAAAGTTTAATAATTATAAATAACTCATGACAAAAAATCCTTTGGAGATAGCAGACACAAAACATTATTAAGTATTAATTTTCTTCTAACTCATTCAAATAATTTATAACTATGCATGGTTCTAAAATTATGTACTATTTGGTCCCTCTTTTATAGAGAGATCAAACATTTTGTAAATTATTGTTAGGGTCTTGAAATACTGATCTTCATAACAATGCGTTTCCTAATCCTATTCCAACAAAAATGTTGTTTAATTGTATAACGCGTGGTTTGACATTATATAGTTTAATGCTTTTGCCCCAATTAGTAATTTATATAAATTAAATAACAGATAAAAATGTTTTTATTTTCATATATTGCAGCAATACTTTTTATAGAATCATGTTTTTTATTAGCTGTTTCTTAATGCAGTTATAAATTCTTTATTAGAATAAGCTTTATGAAAGTTACATGTGAAAGCCATAAATCAATATTTATTTAATATAATAATATTTCTAAAAAGAGTTCTTTTTGTTATAAAATTTAGTTTATTTGCATATTAATTGTGCATAGTAATTTATATTACAATTTATCAGGATATTGATAGCAGAAAATTAAAGTTCTTAGAAAACATTTAAATTCTTTGAATAAAATCGGTAACATTCTTTGAATTAATTCAAGTTTTGTTATTTTGATTTTCTTTCGTCGGACTTGGATCGGATTATTAGTTTCGATTCTTAGTAAGAGTGGAGCACCGGTTCCTCTTCTCTGAATTTTAATCTGGATATTCTGCGAATTATTGAGATTAAAATTTTTGCTTGAAACATATTTTTTGTTTGAAACAAATATGTTTCAAACAAACATTTTAATCTCAATAATTCGCAGAATATCCAGATTAAAATTTTTGCTTGAAACATATTTGTTTCCTGTCAATTCTTAAAAACATTCAATAAATGTTGATATCTGATTAAAATGAGATTGGTTTTTGTTGGTTTATCTTTTTAAAAACGGTTTTGTAATGTAGTATATATTAGCAAATTATTTTATTTTTTGTTTGCTTGAGTTTATGTTTTATATCATGATTCCTAAATAAAAAATAACAATTTCTTAATTAAGATTATTGAATTTAATTATTAATATTTATGTGAAATAAAAAAGACGAATTCTCCGATAATCATATGTTATCTGCTGGGAACATTTAGATAGATCAATACTTAATAGTAAAAATATTATTTCTCAATATATATTATATTACAAATATTTGTTTTCAAAATATAATGAGATTTTTTTCTTATTCAGCGTAAACAAATTTCTTTTCAAACTTAAAATATACTTTTGCAATTAATGTTCAAAAGTTCTTATATTGTGATTCGAAATTTTTACATTTTCTTAACGTTTTTAAAGTTTAAAATCAAAATAAATAATAATTAAGTGATTGTGTAAGATAAGGTACTTGCTTGAGATCAAAAAATATTTGAGAAGGCTATTATATGTATGTTATTAATAATTTTTTCTGCTTGAGGTTTATGTTTATAGGATGAACTTTTGGCTTATAGAGTATTATTTGTGTTATTTTATTTAAGGGTATACAGTTAAGAGATGCCAATTTAAAGTTTTGATATTCTGTTAATAATGATAATTTTATAATAATTTATTTATAATTAAATTTTAAGTATTATTCATATCAAAGAGAATTCATTATTTTAGTTAAATATATGAAGTGTTAAATTTATCCAAGTTTATTTTAATGAAAGTCACATCTCATTACGTCAGTAAAATTATTTGAATAAAAGTAATTTTATAATTATTTTAATGAAAAATATATTTATAGTTAATGCTTAAAATTTGCTCATAAAATCATAATCATCAGCGATGTTCTTGATATTTATGATAGAAAATACTTTCTATCGTAGAATTGCTTGCAAAAAATTTTAAAACCACAAAAAATTAAATTTTAGCCTTAAAAGCTTGGTAAATATAAGTAATAAATAGAGCATTTACACGTATGGCTTGAAATTTCAATTTAACTTGCCCCCCCCCCCGTCTAAAAAAGTGAACTATATCATTCTCATTATTTAACATCAGTTGAAAATAAACTACACTCAAATTTTAAAGCATAGGGTACGTAATATTTAAACATATTAGATTATCTTTATTAAATGAAAAGTTTATATTAAATGAATATAAAGGTCTTTGTTAAATAAATAATTGGCAACATAATTAAATTAATAATAATTTAAAGTTATTGCTTTATTCAAATATTATTAACTCCTTTTACTAAAACTTTAGTTCTGGCAAAAATACATGTCAATGAAAAAAAACAATAATATATTTTTTGCTTATAATTCTAAATATAACGCCATTCGCGGAGATTTAAAAATTTATATCATAAAAAATAAAATTTAAAATCAAAAATTTATGTTTAAAATGTAGTTGTTAAATTCCTTGTAGTGATTTTTAATGAGCCATTTAGTTTTAAAAATTTTAAATTATACTGAAAATTTCCTCTTTCTGCACCGGCAACTATAATTATGCAGTTTTATTATTAAGCACCTAGAAGCTCATATTTTACTGAATACGAAATATAGAAATATTATTGGCGAGGAAAATTAAATTCTGTATTCTATTTTCTTCTTTAGTGGTTAAAGGCCTTGGATCGACCTTAGCTTTCTACAGAATTCTACACCAGACAGCCTTCTCATTAGCTTTAGGATTCCAATCTATAATATTTTTAACACTTTAAGTAATTTTCAATACAGTCCTATCATCGTAGATTCCACCGTCTTCATTTTTGAGTATTTATTGACTTGGCGATGAATATTTTCCTTCTGGATCATATGTAATGTAGTCTAATAAAGTGTCCGGTCTTTCACATCTAATATCCTTATATAATAATATTTAATATTATATATTAATAATTAATATTATTAGTATGCATCTTCAGTAACGAAATCAATTATGTCTGTGTTTTTATATATTCTATATAACTCAGCATTTTTTCTTCGACATACAAGATTTACCTATACACACCCAAACATGCTTCTAGAGATTATACTCTCAAAAACGGAACGGGTTTCATTGTCTTTTCTTGTCAGTGTCCATGTTTCAGCTAGATGAGTTAAAACGAATTTTAATAAAATTGCTAGATTGTTAATTTGATTGTTCCTTTAATGAAATTAGACTTAGATAAATTAGAAAGTATTTTCCTAAACAATAAAACATTAATTAGCAGCAGTAATTCTGCTATGAGTTTCAGCAGATATATTATGGGTAGAAATTTCAGAACCTGGTTTCAAACAGAATTTCAAAATAAATGAATTTACTGCCTACAATCTTTAAGTAAATATTTCCAGGAGTGAAAGGTTATGTTCTAATCCTATCTTTAAAAGTATTGGACGGTTATATTCTAATTTTAAACAGGGCATATTAACAAGGCATATTCTAGTTTAGTTTGATTAATGTTTAGGTGTAGTTCGAAAGATTAAGTTTCTAGAGAAATGAATTTCTCTTTTATTGCTTCAGGTGTTACGGCTTCTGTATCAATATCATTTACATATGCAAATATCTGTACATATTTGTTGAAATTAGTTACTCGAAATTTTAAATTTCCATCCCTAATTTTTTTTCATTGTAAAGGTAAAGAGGGGACACGCTAGAGCATTGGCTTTTGACTTATATAATTCATTATGGTAGTAAATTCTGAAAAACTGTGTTATAACTTTAAACTTAACTTGGTCTGTGTTAAAATAAGTCTACAAGGTTAAAAATATTTTCAAGAACAATAAATTCTTTCATAGCATTTAAAATTCATTTTTTGTTTATTGAATCATATGCCATTTTGAAATCAATAAATGGGTGGTGAATGCAAATTCTAAAGTCCTTTGTTTTTCCATTATTTAGTCTATTTTCTACTGACCAAAAATTTTTATACTCTTTTATCTTTTATTTTATCTGCCATTTTCATAAGTACCAGATATATCAAGTTTTGAATTTAATAAGTAAAGGCGAATATAATTTCATTCGCCTTGACTTAATAAATTTATTTCTAAATTAATTCTTTATTAATAAATTTATAATCACATTCATGCGCAATTTTATTTGAGTAAATAAATTGCGTTAGTGAAAATTGAATTAAAATTGTAAGTATAAGTGCGAACTATTTACAGAATATTTGTATTTTTTGTTTGCAAAATATTATTACTTAATATTTAATTTTTCATGTAAATGCTCAAATGATATGAATCATATTGAAACATTTTTATAGTAATAAGTATTTTTAATGAAACTTTTATTTTCTTCTCCAAATGCATTCACTTCTGAGAATAATTTTCTTATTAGAATTTTAATATTTCTAGCCACACTAAAAGCTTTCTTGTCATATCTCTAGTCTGCTTTCCTTACTAGAAATAAAATCACCCCTAAATTTCACAAAGTTGGCTCGGTAAAGATGTTTACTAAATGTAGATGAGTGGATGAATTACCAAGTATTGTACTAAAATGCGAATTTATACTTTTAATTGTTTTAAAAAGCATTAGAAATTTTGGTTAAAATTTTCTATCTATTGAACTATAGATAAAATAAATTCTGATATTGATAATTTTTATAGCTCAAAAGCACTTCCAATACTTTTAAAAAATTTTGTCAAATCTATAAAATGTAGAAAGTCAACCCAACCAAATATATCACAAGTATAAACTGAAAAATAAACAACGTGTAAAATCATTTAATAATTTTAATATTTTAAAACAAATTAGTTAAAACTAAGTGAACTTCTAATGAAGAGATAGTTCTTCGTAATTAAATGATTAATGATTTTTATTTTATTTCAGTTTCGTAACTCCTATTTGTTTACAATATTTAAGAAAATATTAAATATTTACAATCTTAATATTCATATTAGCAAAAAAATTGCTTTAGGTAGATATTTTTGAGAAATTTCAGAACAGTGACTAATAGAAAAAAATATTTTACAACTAGAATTTAGTAACAACTTAGACTCAGACTTGGTTACAAACTCTAGAGTACAGCGATTCATCACAACAATCTAATGCTATTAATTAAACACATCACATGAAAGCGAGAAAATAAATGTTTTTGCTATTTCTGAAAATATCTGGGAAGTTGTCAAAAGAACGAGTTTCATGGAAAATAAACAAGGAAGCTTAAGAGGAAGTGACCATTGATTCTCTCACTCAACTGTATAAAGAAATTGATGGTTGTACTCATTGTTATTTATTTGCATTTTTTTTCATTTTTAGCAATATTCAATTAATTATATTACTTCTAACAACTAACTTTGTTGTGATTTTCGTGTGGAAAATTAGATGTTTAAATGTTTCTAGGTATTTTTAGGACAATCTTGCAGAAAAGTTGAAAATTAACTTGGTCTAAGATCTTAAATAATTTCAAAAAGTTTATAAAATACTGCTTAGCACTCTTGCTATTAGTCAAAATCCAAACGATTGACTTGTCAGTAGTCTTAGCATAATTATAGAAATACCTCAGATATTAAATTACATAGACAATCAATAACATTTTTCAATTTTTTTACAGACTTATGTATTAGTATTTTATTTTCCACAAATGAACTGAATATTTTGATAACTACAAGTTCAATTTATTTACTTATGCATATGAGAAATCTAATTATTTGGACTTTTGTTTATACCTAACTTCATTTTTTATATAATAGCATTAAACAGCATGTCAGTTGAAAATATTTTTTGTTTCAGATATGCTATGGATTAATTGAATGTGAAAGAGAATATAGTGGATGCAAGTTCATGGATCTCATAAAAATTTTATTTTCTAAAATTTTTATGAGATCCACGATCATAAAAATTTCGGAAATGTATAAGAAAGTCAAAAATATATGATGAAAATTTCTATTTATGTATGAAAAAGCATACTTAATAATGTGGTGGGAAATGTACTGCAGTGTAGAGAGAAAGAAATCCATAAATAGAGATATAATTTCAATAACGAATATGAGTAAGTGTACCAATTTAAGGACCTGGACATTCTTAGAACGACGGAATCTTTCTTATAATCTATCTAGCAATATTTTTCAAGAGTGATGAGACTATAGTATTATAATTACAATAATTCGTAATTTTAAAATTAGCTAATTCTTATTGATTGTTTATTTTTACACCATTATGAATTTTAACTTTTAACGCAGGCCATAATAGTAATTTACTTCACCCAATATTCAAAATATAACTGGAATAAATTTAATAAAATAATTTGTACGAAATATTTGGAACAATTAGATAAATTTTAAGGACTGTTTTGAATATCCTTCAGTCTAAATGGATACAAAATATGATTTAATTAATTTGACATGGCGTGTATCAATTGCAAATAGCATGAATTATATTCCTAGCATTTTATAAAAAATGTCCTTTTATAAAATAGCGAACTTAAATCTAAGTTTTTAAATTTTAAATAATCCATTCATTTAGTAAAAAATTCGATATTTTTGAAGACATTAAATAAGTTGTAATGCATGAAAGGATAAAGATAATTATTTATTTTTGTTATAAATAATATAATACAAGTAATCGCAAAGAAACACAAAGTCAGTCTCTTTTCGTCTGTAAAGCTGTAGTCTTCTGAGACGTCCGCAAAATTTACACTAATCGTCTGCTGCGCTACCTTCTGATTGGTGATTGTGTTCAAGCCATCCAAAATCTATAAATATACCATGTTTTGTTCACTTAGTTTAGTATATGTATAATTTCTTTCTTTGTAACTTGCTTCATTAAGTATTCTTTTTGCGATTCATGGACTCTTGTTCGTTTTACGAATTTCAACAATTTTTATACAATACACACAATATATAAAAACACTAATTACTCACTTATACAATATATAAAAAAAACACTAATTAGTCACCTGTACTGAAAAGTAAAGTCAGCTATTTTATCAAAATATCTCAAGCATAATTTTTGATCAATAAGTTTAAAGTGTAATTAAAATATTCATTTCAGAGACATTGACAAGTATTTTAATTAATTAAATTCAGAAACAATAATTAGAAATTAAAATATTGATTTCTGATGCATTACCCATACATCTTTGACGGTTTGAAAGTTTTCTAATTTAGATAGAATTACTTACTTTGAATAATGAACAGGTCATGATTGATAGTTTAGAATTGCTTTCAGAAAATAAAAATAGACTGCATATTTTAAATTGAATGCATATGAATTTAAATTTAATTTATCCATAAAGTCATTGACTAAAACATATATATAAATACATATATACATATACATATGTATATATATATATATATATATATATATATATATATATATATATATATATATATATATATATATATATATATATATATATATATATATATATACATACATATATATATACACAATTATAATCGTAAAAATCTAATTTCGTTTCGTTTTGGATAAATTTGGATAAAATTAAATGGATAAATTTAAATTTAATTTATCCATAAAGTCATTGACTAAAACATATATATAAATACATATATACATATACATATGTATATATATATATATATATATATATACATACATATATATATACACAATTATAATCGTAAAAATCTAATTTCGTTTCGTTTTGGATAAATTTGGATAAAATTAAATGGATAAATTTAAATTTAATTTATCCATAAAGTCATTGACTAAAACATATATATAAATACATATATACATATACATATGTATATATATATATATATATATATATATATATATATATATATATATATATATATATATATATATATATATATATATATATATATATATATATATATATATATATATATATACATACATACATATATATATACACAATTATAATCGTAAAAATCTAATTTCGTTTCGTTTTAAATTTTAACTTTGTTATATATGAGACGTTTCCAAAAATTTGAAGTTTAATATTTTATAAAAATTTCAAATAATAAAATTATTTTATACATTTAAATGTTTAAAAAACACTATTTCAATACGTAACTAAAATATCAATACAGTGATATAAATATTTCTTACTAAAACGATATTAAGAAAGTGCTTGTTTTAAATATTATGTTTATTTAATGATTTTAAGTAATCATTAATATTAACTAAAATATTAAATTGCATAAAACGTAATGTGTTTATAAAATCAAAGAAAATATAATATTATATAATTGTGTGATGTGTACATCATTATTAATATATTGTAAGACTCTTTCCAAAAAATATTTCCATACAACATAAAATACATTATTTTGTGAACAATTATATTGCAAAATTTAATCAGTGAGTTTGTATTTAACAGTGAGATACATGAAATTATTTTTACATCATATGAAAAATAGTTAAAAATTATTTTCATGGCTTTTCCGGTTTACAATTATAAATACTCTGATATTTCTTACAAACACATAAAAATATTCAAATCTAGAGAATTGATTGTACTTTTCTAGTTTTTAAATGCTAAAGCACATGTCATTTAATTAAAAATATAATTTTTTCACTTAACTGACGTATCGCATAACAATCATAAAAATTATATTCAATGATTATTTCATTTTAATATTCAAAACTTTTAAGATTTAAAAATGAAAGCATGTTCTCAACATTTTATTCATTAAAAATAAATTTGTATGCTATTTTTATCTTTTTATCTTTGAAACTTTTTAACAGCAGTTATGTAATCCTCATTTATTCATTGCTATTTTTACTTGGAGTAATTTTTCTCATGTGTGTATACATTTATCATAAAAAATTTAACTGGACTATATCTTTGCCTTGGAGCATTCTCCTGCACATAGATAGAATTTAGAAAGTTCCTAGTTTGAGGAGTTCAGCATATTTCATAACTTTTGTATCTAATTATGTTATTTTTTAAAATCGCTTCAGAGAAAAAGAAATTTATTTTCAAATTTATTTATTCCATATGCTTAAAGTTTCATATAATTTAACATTTATCAAAAGTATTTTTCATTCATTTCTGACATAATGCAATAAGTTACATGCATCAAATTCTTAACATATATTTTTTCTCAAAGAGAAACTAGAGTGGATTTTTTAATAAATTTTTCTATGCCTTCATAATTAAAAAAATTGTTAAATAGAAATCAAATTTTATTGTAAAAAACCTTTCTTGAAATTTATTAAAAATACCAAGCGTTTATGTCAGAACAAGCTTTTTTTTTTTTTTAGGAATATTTAACGTATTTTTATTTTGTTAATTTTATAACTGTATATTTTATATGCAACTGTTGAATATTCTTTAAGTATTCACAAGTTAAACTGGATATGTTTAAAAACAAACAGTAAAATTTCGAAATTGTTTAACAAACATATATTTTTTTATTTAAATGGCAAAAAATTGTCTTAATGATACCGTATGTAATACTTTATATGAGTACTGTCATATGATATTGTTTTTATTTGATGACGCTGCTTAATTTTTCTCCATCATAAAACTTCGTAAAGAGAAGTGACTACGGCAATCCTTATGTATACTAAATAAGTAATTTAAATATTGATAATGTAAGAAAACTTATGATAAATTATTCCAATAAAATGTTGGCTGATTATTTATCTCATGCTTTGTAACATACGGTTTTAATGATGATCAAGCACCTATATTCTTTCCTACCTTTATATATATATATATATATATATATATATATATATATATATATATATATATATATATATATATATATATATATATATATATATATATATATATATATATATATATATATATATATATATATATATATATATATATATATATATATAAAGTTGCAATACACACACAATGTTATTCTTTTACACACATGAATGCACATTGAAATAATATTGCTGATCCTTCATACCATTTACAACTTTGATTTCAAAGTCGTAAGAGTAACTTTCGATACCAAGAATTTCTTTAGATATCTTTAGATTTTTATGAAATAGAATACATTCTTTACACACACCATTTTAATAATATGATTAAATTTCTTAGTAAATCTGACCTGAAAATCAAAAATACTCTTCAATAAGACTCATATGTTTAAAACAGTTAAAGTTAGTATTTTTTACAAAGAATATTAATAATTATCAATCATTATAGTTGAGATGGTATAATTGCTTGTATATCACGCAGAAACAGTGGTTTAACATTAATAATAAAAATATATTTTCTAATTAAGATGTTCAATTCAGCATTTATACAATTCAAGTTTACTAATATATATAAAATATAATACTGAAGTTTATCATGATCTATGAGTTTTCGATGCTAAATTTATATAAAAGTAAAAAAAATATTTTTATTATGTTAATAAGCTGTGTATATTTTTAAATTCTAATCTCAGTGGTGGGTAATAATTATCAGTGAAGCAATTTAGTTTTATATCTGAAGCTATGTAAGTTTATTTATATTTGCATCTAACTTTTAAAAGTTTATATTCATAATGAATAAAGTATGTCGGCAATCATTAAATATTGAAATGTGAATTGTTTTAAATATTTATGGTAACTATAAATTATAATTTATATTTTACTACGAAAAACAAGTAAAATAATAATTAGATAAAGACAATAATCCATAAAATTTAATTTTGTAACTGTCTTATAGTTACAAGTTGTACAATAATCGTATATTATTTAAATTACAAGTTTATTTTTAATGTATCAGGTATTACTTTAAAAATTACATTAGATTTTTACAAACGTTCTGATTTTAATTTTACTTATAATTTTAGAAAAAACCATTTCGTATTAAGAAAAATTTAAAAATAAAATTTTTATTAAATTCTAATTTTATAAACATTTTTATTTGCATTAAGAAATATTTCATTTGTTTTGTAAGATATTTTCTGGGTATTTAATGAAAATAAATGAATTTAGGTACAATATTAATTTAATACTTTTTACTGTTCTTGTCAAGCATTAAGATTGGATGATTTTAAAAAAATTTCTTTATAAAGAAATTATAAAGAAAATGTGGCGTTATCGCTATCCTTAAAAATGAATTTCTTATGTTATTCGTTAATTTCTCTTTAACTGAACAAAACTTTTCAAATTCAAAAAAAAAAAATGATTAAAATCACTTTTCTCTTCAAAATCCTATGAATCCGACGTTTCATGTCTTCAATCAGTGCACTTGTTATCCGCGCGAGTTTCAGTTTCATCTTCTTGGATAAATTTGTATCACACTCTCTCAAGTTTATTATGTATTAAAAATGATTCCCTTTGAGAATAAATTTATGAAAGTAAATCTGTTGATGCAGCGATACACAAAATGGGATAGATAAATTCCTAATCAAAAGAGTACTTAAACTTTTCATTTTACTAACTGCATTAACCAGCTGTATAAGTTTGCGTTCAGAGAAATTCACTAAGGTTGACTATTTGCCTAAAACTGAATATTACGAGTAGAAAAAAAATCACATTCTCTCTTGTGGCTTATAGAAATATATAAATCTCAATAAAATATAGAGTATTTACATTAGAAATGATTTCCGTATTGGGTACAATATTTCATTCATTATTTTATTATATATTGAGTTTTTCTTTCTATACATATAAAAATGTTTTTTTAACTATGAATATTATCTTCAAAGACTTGATAAAAGACAAACTATTTAAGTTATATTAATACATTAATTGTGTGCATTATGTTCGTGTATATATAGTCGCGTAGATGAAGCGAAAGCCAATGGAAACAAAGTGCACAAGATTAAATCAATATTTTTATTATTATCTCAATCAGTTGCTACTTATAAACAGTTTTGGAACCTTCCAGACTTAGAAGGCCCACAGAAAATTGGGAACTGAAATTTACATGAATTTGCATAATTACTTTAAATTAACAAAGCAAACAGAAATAAATCTTCAGGCAACTTGCCTCGCTTGCTTTTGAACACGCAACCTCTGGCACACGAGTCCGCTGCTTTATCGACTGAGCCACGACTCTTTAGGAGGAAGCAGCATTCCGCTGCTATCTGGTTTGGCTCCTTGTAACAGGTCTCCTAGAAGTAAGCATCCCTTCATCATCGAATTGTCTTTTTGGATCAAGATAAGGTTTTAATCTTAGTACATGCACGACGTGTTGTGAATTTTGACACCCTCTGTTTTATTCCACACTTTCTACTGCATATGTCACGTCAGACAGTCGCCGTGTTACTCGATAAGGTCCGAAGTAACGTTTCATCAGCTTTTCGGATACTCCCACTTTCCGTACCGGGGTATGGACCCATATTAAATAACCCGATATTGTAGCTGACAGGTCGATGCCTCTCGTCATATCGACGTTTGTCTGTAGCTTGAGTTTCGGGGACATGGAGTTTTGCTAGATGTCTAGCTTTCTCAACCTTGGTAATCAGATGATGCACAAAACTTTCGTCAGAAGTTTCAGCATTAGATGGAAAAATTACGTCAAGAGGAGTCTGGATATCTCTGCCATAAACGAGAAAGAATGGTCTAAATCCCGTGGTGTCTTGTTTTGCTGAATTGTACGCAAAAGTCACAAAAGGTAGTATGGTATCCCAATTTCTTTGCTCTACGTCTACGTACATAGACAGCATGTCCGCCAGTGTTCTGTTGAATCTTTCCGTCAATCCATTGGTCTGTGGATGGTAGGCGGTCGTCAGAAGATGTAACGTCTGACACAACTAGTTGATATTTTTAACAATATTGACTAGAAAGTTACGTTTTCTATCACTTATCATTTCTTTGGGAGCTCCGTGCATCAGTACAAATTTCTTCAACTATAAATCTAGCGATTTCGATGGCTTCAGAAGTTGGTATCGCTTTTGTGGCTGTGAATCTAGTCAAATAGTCTGTGAAAACAATAATACACCGATTGCCATTTCTGGTTACTGGAAAGCGTCCAAGTAAATCTACTCAAATTTTAGCAAAAAGTGTGTCAGAGGATTTTTATCGGTTGAAGCTGTGGAGGTGATTTCCATCTCTGGTATTCTTGACAGTGGGAAACACATCGACGTATGCTCCCATACAGCCCTGACTAAAAGTATTTTCTCCTTATCCGGTCGTACGTTTTGGCGAAACCAAGATGACCGGCAGTTGGATCATCGTGAAGACTTCTTAGAACATCACTACGAAGTTGTTTTGGTACCACCAAGAGCCACTGCTGTCCCATTGGATCATAGTTTCTTTTATAAAGTACACCCCTTCTTATTTGATAATTTTGGCTCGACTCACCTTTCTTAAGGATTCCTAAGATGGTCTTCAACTGTTTATCCTTTTGTTGTTCTTTTCCGTATTCTTCGATTGTTGCGGGGGACGGGATTTCGTCACTGCTTTCAATTATTAATTCAATGAGAGGCTTCCTTGACAGAGAATCCGCATCCGAATGTTTGCGGCCGCTCTTGTAGATAATATTTATTTCGTATAATTGTAACCTGAGAGCCAATCGCGCCAGTTTTCTCGATGGATCTTTAACGTTCACCAACCAACATAAAGATTGGTGATCCGTTATAACTGGGAAAGATTTTCCAAAGAGATATGGCCTGCTATTACAGATACCCCAGATGACGGCAAGGCTTTCCTTTTCGGTTGTGGAATAGTTTCTTTATAGCTGTAATAAGTTACCTGGAAGCATAGGCTATTGGTTTTTCCTTATTATCCTGGCTCTGTACCAGAACTGCACCGATACCATAGCCGTTAACATCTGAATGTACCCTTGTTACCGCATCTGGAAGGAGATGTCCTAGTACAGGGCCGCTGGCCAGTAATTTTTGGAGTGTTGAAAAAGATTCCTTCTGCGACGGATTCCAAGAAAAGGTTGCATCTTTCTTCAATAAGTCATGCAAGGGTTTTGTGATCACAGCAAATTTTTGATGAATCGTCGATAGTATGAGCATCGGCCCAGAAAACTTTGGACACCAACTGTATTTTCCGGGGTAGGAAACTTTGCTACAGCCGCTGTTTTCTGTGGATTGGGATATATTCCATGTTTATCAACTAAGTGTTTCAATATAGTTAGTTGCTTTTTGCCGAATGAGCATTTGTTAGAATTTAGCTTTAATCCCGCTTCTTGAATGCATTTAAGAACTTTCCTCAAGCGTATTTGATGTTCTGCGAAGTTTGGCGAGTACACAATGATGTCGTCTAGATAACAGAGACAAATATTCCACTTTAGGTACTTAGTACTGTGTCCATCATCCGTTAGAAAGTAGCGGGGGTATTACATTGTCCGAACAGCATAACTTTAAATTCATAAAGCCCATCTAATGTCACGAAGGCTGTCTTTTCTCTGTCTTTGTCGTCAACTGCTATTTGCCAGTAGCCTGACTTTTGATCCATCATAGAGAAAATTTTCGAACCAGCTAGATTCAATCCAGGCCATCATCGACGTGAAGTAATGGATATACATCCTTTCTGGTTATCTTGTTCAATCTTCTATAATCGACACAGGAGCGCCAATCCCCATTTTTCTTCTTCACAAGCACAACTGGAGATGATCATGGGCTATTTGACGGCTGTATCACGTCTTCTTTTAGAATTCACTGCACTTCTTCGGCAATCACGCGTCTTTCGATGGTTGATACACGGTAAGGTCTTTGCTTGATTGTTGCGTTGCCACCTGTATCGATTTTGTGCCTCACTGAACTACATCAAGACTTCCTAAAATTTCTCTTAAAATCAAAAATGTCACTAAATTTTTCTAGTAAGCTCAATAGCTCGTCTTCCTCAGCATTGGTTAGATCAGAATCGAGAATTTCTTTTAATTGTTCTCAAGTTACCTTTTTTCTGGACTTGTGTCCGTCGGAAGTTTCTTGCACTTTGTCTCTCACGGAGCAGATAGCTTCATTTGCTATTATCGTGAAAAAGCCTATATTCATCCCTTTCGGTATCAGTTGGGTTCATCGGGAAAAGTTCGTTACCCACACTTTACAACAGCCATTCTCAATGCCGACAATCGAAGCTAGTACAGATAACTCTTTTTCGTACCTCAGAACTTTACTACCAACAATCATAGCTGCGTTTGCTTCCTGCACTGTTGAATTCAATGCAGATATTTGTCTTGTTGTGTTAGCTTCAATCAAACAATCTGATGCGGCACTTAAAGATCAATTTGATTCGTTTGAGACTAAGTGGCATGTAAGGATTTTGGAAAGCTGGAGCTCTTGGTTTCCACAATCAATAATGGCATCGGTAGCACGGAAAAAGTCCCAGCCAAATATCCTTTGATGACTGCACTGTGGAAAAACGAGAGATTCAAACGGCTTCACAGTCCCGTTCAAGCCCATTTTTATTACACAGTGTCCAGAGGTGGCTACAGTTTTACCAAAAGCAGTTTTCAATATAGTCCGTTTTCAATAAACATAGGAGTATTTCATTGTCACAGAAATTCTTCGGATATGACAGAATAATTGGCACCAGAATCAACGAGGGCTTTTATACACTATCCATTCGTGGTGATATAGGTGTTCTCTTTTAATTTAGCTGTGCTGTACGTCGGAGGATTTTCTTCCACTTCGGCCTCACCTCCTACACATGTCGCTCGAGTTAATTTTCCTCATTAAGTCGGCGTGGAGAAAGACTGGAACAGCGTACTGGTGACTGCGACTCTCGGTGGTTGAGGGAACGTCGTGGGTAAGGTGAGCTGCTCCTTATTCCGGAAGAAGTAGACTGGGCGCAATCATCGTCGAAGCTACCAAAAGAGTCGTTGTACGTCTCGTCGAGGGTTGATGTTCCTCCTCGCTCGTGCATTTTCAAATATTCGGCGTCTCTCCCGACAATACCTTAGCACATGCCCTGGTCTCTCGCAATGGTAGCAAACGGACACATTATTGTCAGTCCTCCACAAGATTGTTCTGCGTTGAGGAGTGGGTCTGTTGATGGTTTCATGCTTTGGCTGCAGCATGGTTGGAACCGAACTTCGAGAAGTGGTTTTGTCTCTCCTTGAACCTGTAAGTGGTGCTAGAACCTCCATGACCTCTTCCTGCACCACAGAGGCAATGGCACGTGGTGGTCCAGTTTCATTGCTTGTGTAGCCCTGTATTTCAGGCATGATGTTTTGAAGCTCTTCCTTGACAATTGTACGTACTAATGACCTGAGAGATCAGTAACATCTGTTTCGGCCGACACCGCGGAGACATTAGGTAGCCTCTGAAATCATGGTCGAACGATAAGTCTTCGTCAAAGGCTCTCCATATGACGGCACCATTTTACAAGAGCGTCTGTGATCTCATATTCCAGAGAGGACAAAATCTAGTAAAGGTCCTCTGCAATACCCTTCTGAGACGTGCCAATTTCTCGTCTTCAGGCATAGAGGGGTTAACTTTTTGGCAAAGAGAAAGTGCATCTTGAATGTAAGATTCAGATGTTTCACCAATTTGTTGTGCAAGGGTCAGTAACAGTCTTTCAGCTTTGCGTTCTATATCAGCTGCATGGCAAAAGGTGTTTTTCAGGGAATTCCCAAAGACAGTCCAGTCAGTAAAGGCGTCTTCATTGTTATCGAACCATTGACGAGCTGTTCCGGTGAGATAAAAGATGACATTTGCTAGACACATTTGGTTGTCCCAACAATTATAATTCGCTATTCGATCAAAATCCTTGAACCACTGGTTAGCGTCTTCTTGGTTGTCCCCAGAGAATATACAGGGGCTTATGGGTAGTTGTTGGGTCCAAATTGGAACTGGTGCTATGTTACTCGGACCAGAGCTGGTCCCAGCTGAGAGCTTCTGATTGTTTTCCCTTTCAGCCATCATCCTTAATTGTCTTGCCAAATCCGGATGGAGACCAAATTCAGGAGCGAGACCACGAACATGTCGGCTTTGTCGTAGCTCTTCCGTTGTAGTACCCGGCGCCTCCACCAATCTGCCGCGTAGATGAAGCAAAAGCCAATGGAAATAAAAGCGCACAAAATAAATCAAGATTAAATATTTATTTATTATTATCTCAGTCAAGATTCAATATTTATTTATTATTATCTCGCTACTTACATACAGTTTTAAAACCTTCCAGACTTGGAAAGCCCGCAGAAAATTGGGAACTGAAATTTACATGAATTTGCATGATTAACTTATATTAACAAAACAAACCGAAATAAATTTTCAGGCAACATTGCCTCGCTTGCTTTTGAACCCTCAACCTCTGGCTTACGAGTCCGCTGCTTTACTGACAGAGTCACAAAGTCCTTGATCGAGAGGAATAATTTTCGCTACAATATATACACATTTATATATACATGACAAATCAATAAACATAATTTATTTGTTTATAAGGAAATATGCTTTTATTTTTTATAGCAAATTTGTGTTTGCACTTTTAATATCTAAATCATCCAATCTGAAAAATTTTCAAATACATTCCTTTTTTTTATATTTTAATTGAATATATCCAAGAGAAATATATACTAATAAAAGCAACAACGCACAAAAACGAGAGAGCATACTCACAAAAACAGACAAAAAATTTCTTAAAAACTGTTGGAATATATAAATACTTAGGGATAGCACCCGAAACTTTTCTTTCCATAAAATGTGAACTTTGTATTGTTAATTTAAATTTTACGTTTACGACTGAAAATTTCTTTCAATAAATCCTTCAAAATATTTTTTATTACATATACTGAAAATGAATTTCAAAATGTGCTTGCAATTTTTTTTTAAAGTTTTGTACATCTTAAGGAAATACAACTGTAATTACTTGTCTAGACAGAATAAATAACTGTTGTATGTGTAATAAATAATGTATCTACAACTATTGTGTGTGAATTAGCTATCTCTGAGTATCTCTGAGTACGGTTAGATTATGTCAATAGTAATCACTGTTTTGCTTACCAATTTAAATTTATTTATAAGACACTATTCCCAGTGAATGACAAAAATAATTCCTTTAATCGGTAAAATTTAGATTAAATTAAGTTTATTCTTTTCATTTCAAATTATATACTATTAGTCTTGTTTAAAAATCGATTTATTTATTTTTATTTTTATATTGTGCAAAATTTAAAACATTTTTAAGCACTTTGCACTTAAACTAAATGATGATTTCAGAATTTGCACTTCACTTTCTGGAAATTTTTCAGCAATAAAATATGTGAAATTGTTTTCATTCATTAATTTCATATTTGTAGATAATACTTGCAAAATGTAATTAACTTAAAATAATAATCCCGTATTAATATTAAGTTATCCGAATTTAATTTGCATTAATTAATACTTAGAAATGAAAATTAAATTTACATAAATTTAATTTTCATTTCTATCTCTAACTTTTCATCAATACCGAAAAATACAATTGATCGTATTTGATTGTGTCATCCATAACACCTTGATAAAAGTAATTTAATTATTATTTGAAAACTTAATTTAGGAATATAAAAAAGTTAAATCGAAGTAGTCAAAAATACTGTTTTCTTACATGTTTAAGTAAATTTTATATACTACAAAGTTATTTGTTTACTGTACTGTTTTTATGCCCTATATATGCAATTTTGTATTGAGATTCTCTCTGTGATTGAAATTTTTAATTAAAATTTTATTTTAATTTTTTAAATAAAACTTAGCATTTACTGAAACAACAAGTATAAAAAATTAATAATACTTCTTTTAAATACTTTTTCTTAATTTATTGGTAAATATAAGTGTAGTGTGCTATATGTCTCTGGGGAGGGCTAGAAATGTCTGGATACAAATTTTTTCTTGTAGAATAGACTCTTGTGAACATTTTGAGGTATTAATATTGAATGTAACTTTATTAGGGTCATAACAATCTGCAATTCGGAAAGGAATTCGTGATTAATTGTACTATAAGCAACTATAAAGAATATAAACATAAATAAAAACAAAGCGCAACAGTCTTTCTCAAACTTTTCAATTGATATGAAAACAATGAAAATTTTTATATAAAATGATATAAAAATTTATATTAGAAACGTGAAAATTTTTCCTGTTGTTTTTGTACGTGTTTTTAAAAGACTACTTAAATTATTTTGAATTAAAAAATCTTTTGAATGGCGTGTCAAAAATGTTCCTCACTTTGCACGTTTTTAAAATACTCCAAATGTCAACCTATATATCAGTAAGATAACGCAGTTAACAAAACGATTTTGTTGAAATAGAAGAAATAACAAATAACGCAAAATTTTAACTTTTTACTTCCTAATTATTATTTTTTCTTGCAAAAGGCAAATTAGTTTATTTAAAAATTTTATTAAGAGGATCTTTCATAAAGGAAATGAAGTACATTTGCTTACATAATCATGTATATGGAGGTATTGAAATATAAAATGAATTCTGAAATGATAAATTTAAATTAGATATACTAATTTTAATTCTGGTTTATGAAATAAGTTATTCTTCTAAAATAATTTAACAATACGTTTAATTAATTTTAATGAAGTACTATTTAACAAACTATTTAATGTATTGCTGTAAGATGAGCAATACTTGTTTATAGTCTCAAAATTATCCAAAGCTTACAATTTTATATAAACCTACATAAATTCAATAATTAAAGTTTCTGTTTCGATTTATCAGATCACAAGGGCTCATTTCAGCATATTTTCTGTAATGTTATTTAAAAAATTCTATGAAAAATTGTATATTTCAATTTTTAGTTAGTAAACTTCGAAAATATTACAATCATGCTTCATTACCTTCAAATTCTAGTTTAGCATAAGATAATTGTTACAAATATTCCAACTATATACTATGAGAATTAGAAAAAATGAAAAGAATTAGTTTGAGTTCGTGTTGATTAACAATTAGCACTGCTTTGTTTAAATTCAATATCGGATCTCAGTACATCAGTTTGAATTTCTATAAATTACAATTGATTGAATTAAAATTCGTAGATGTAACTATAAAAAATCTTCAATTTTTATATATTTTGAATAAATTAACTTCCAATTATTAAACATCATGCAAATAGAACTTCCACCCGCACATATGAGTAAGAAACACTTATGTGAAATTCTTATATCAGTTAAGATAACATCATTTCACTTGCCATATCGATAACCAGTGAATTAAATTTCATGCAATACTAGTAAATGCGTATTAATCAATTTGAATAAATTTCTAATTTCTATACACTATTGAGGAACACGAAATTGCAAACACTATTAACACTTAACTAAAAAGAAGGACTGTTGCTTGCAAAATTAGATAAACCCAAAAGAATCACGATAAATTAATCTTACCAAACCATATGTTAATTCCCTCAGCTCTTAAATGAGATTTTACCTAATTTTTATTAACAAATTTAGGGGTATTCTCAAATAAAGATTAAGCTAGATGTAAAAAATAGATGCTTATACTATCACACATTTTAATTTTAAATCACAATAAACACATTTGTCTAATTTAAATATAATCTATGAAATCTCTAACTTCATAGAGAATTTGAATAACTTAACTTTTGTAAACACACAAAGCCTATGGGAGAGAGAGAGAAATTTTGATTTATAACTTCTAAGACCTTACTTAAGAAGTAAGACATATAGCTTAAAAATTATCTTATCTAAAAATATTTTCGAAATTAAAGGATTTTATGGATTTATGAATGCAAATTCTTCATCTTCTACATATTATTTTGTGTCTCGTTTTCCACTTTTAATGAGTAAATAAGCTTTAAATTATTTATGAATCTGTATTTTAATTTATTGACTGAATAATCATATAGAATAAATAAATTCACACTACAATTTACTATAAACTTTTGGTCTTAGTGTACATTTCTTTGCAGATTTGACTCAATGGCATAAAAATGATGGAAAAATAAACCATTTGACTTCTTTATTTTCTTACATCATATTTTTCTATACAAAACAAATTTGGAATTTGAGGAAATTCTTAATGTAAGGTACAAGAGAATTTTAATAGGAAAGACATATTCTTATGGTACCAAAATAGAATATTAAATATGTTCTGTTTCGGTTCCATAAAAATAAGTACAATTTATAGGCACTTATTTTTTAATATTAATTATATTATGATAACGTAGAGTGGATTGTCACGCTTTAAGTATCAATGCTAGCTGATTATTCTGCTGTCAAATTTTCTGCGTAGTAGTTAATGTGAAAGAGCACATATTGTATGTGATAGAGTTATAAATCAATAATTTTAAGTACTAAATTATTGTAATCTAAAAGTATTAATAAAGTGAAAAGATATTTACAATTGTACAAAATTAAGAAAATTGAATTACGGTTCTTCTGATACAGTATATTGCTGCTCTAATAATGTATAAGAAACATGTAAATAAACATAAATATAGATTAAATGATAGTTTTGTATTGCAAGTCGTAAATCTATTTAGATGCAGCACATTATGGATTTTAAGCATCTCATTTATTTATGATGTCTAAATTCAAAACAATTTCCCATTTCCAACTTTTTAAAGCTAGAGTATAATCTTTCATTGCTGGATATTCCTTGAAAAATCAAAACAATTCCCAGTTTTTCTACAGTTTACAGTGAAAATGAATTTTTTGTGAATACAACAACCCAGAAAACGCTTAATAATTTTCTCTCACCTTAAAAAATCCATAAATTTATAAACTGAAAATTTGTTTTAATAGTTAAGTAATAAACATGTTTAAGTTATTTTCTTGTATCTATAAAATGTTTAAATGCATATTTTTATAGATTTTCTTTTGTATCTTTAACTACGCATGATATGACGTTCAGTTTTACGGATAATTGCAGATTTATTGTATATAATTATAAACTAACTATAAGAATCATATTTTAGCATAAAACTATATCACATTTATCTGTAAAGTAAGCAAAATAATAATTTTATGAATATTTTCAGCTAAATCAATTTTCTAATTTCAAATTTTTGAAAAATTTATTTATTAAAATCTTAAACATATTCAGAGAAATACAGTAGAAAAGAATAATAGATTTGATAAGTGCAAAATCTGAGTAAGTATTGATATTTCTATGAAGAATAGCAATTGAAACTACTATATGAACAATGGCAAATTTTAAATAAGGTTCTAAAATTAACTATTCAATCTATTTTAATTTTGCTAAATAAATTCTTAAATGTTAGGTCAAGCTTAAAAATTATTAACATAAGAATTTTAATTTTATTTTGATTTTACTGCTATGAGATCTTCAGATGGGATACGGTCCACCAAAAACAAAGTAATATTTGATGAAGTTAAGTGCCTGAGTAAATCATTCGTTAAGTACAAATTCAGAATGTTGAAATTAATAGCTTAGAAGAGTATAGATACCAAAAAAAATTCATGAAATCCAGAAAGATGAGACAGATAAATGTTATAAAAAACTCTAAGGTTTTCCGAGAGTCACGACAGTTTTATGAAATTAATGCCATCCAGAGCAGATTTTATTTGATTGTTTTTTTTGTTCCCCTTTTCTACATTTTGAATCAGTCTGAGGTGTAGAAGAGAAGTCCATTTCCATAGCTGTTTCAGAGGAGGATATACCAATTGTTCTTTTAATACATTTTTCTCAAAATTCTGTTTTTTAATATTTAAATCATAGTTTCAGATTTATTGGTAATTAAATTTCTTTGTTCTATTAGAAGTTGATATTAAATATTTAGATGACAAAGTTGAAAGTGAAGCAGCTATTAGTAAACTGCTCTTATTCAATGAATTAATGATTATTTCTTAACCAGTTTGTAAAGTAGAATAATAGGAAAAGTCAACTTTTGATTTTCTGCTTCAGGTATATTTTGCTTATCTTGGTTGTAATTATCTCTTTTTTCAGGATCCATATAGGGCAAGATTTGAAAAATGCATCATGTGCACCAGAACAGCTACAACACTTGAAAATTTCCAAAATACGTCTCCAGATTGTGCACATATTCCCCTCATAGGATCAGTATTCCTACATGCTAGTTGGGAGAGACCATATCTTAAGCAGTTTAAAAACTAACAGGGTTAGGAATATGTGGATGATGTTTGCAGTTTATATAACCTGCTTTTATGGATTTTGATAATACTAGTGTCTGAAAAGTTAAGACATCATGTTGAGTTTGTATAAGTCCACCATAACGTTGAATATTTATATGACGTTCAGGACAAAATCCTTGATCACGTATTTCTTCCAAAAATACTGTTGCTATAACAAGTATGAAATCGGAGTTAAAAATGACACCAAGAGACTCATTTAAGGCTTTAAGAAATGATGTTCCGACTGAAAATGAACATAATTCTTTTTTTAATTACGGATTATCAAAGCCTGTTTTGCGACAACTTGGACAAAAGAATCTGCGTATATTTATAGCATTTTTTGTGTTGCTAATTGGCTGCTATAAGTATTTTTATCAGAAAAGGCGTTACTGCATGAAAATTGCTTGATATGCTTATCAACATGTAACGAGTAGATAAATTAGTTTCAATGACTTGGGAATTTAGACCCATCATATATTTGTAAAGGTTCAGCCTCGTCTGTACCTCCCACCACAGAGCTGTATCAGGGAAGAAAACCACCGGCCTTGGGTATTTCCAGCCTCAGTGCTAACCATAGTGCTAATCGACACCCGTACACTTGGAATCACTCCAGAAGGCAGTGACTCTGCTTAACGCCAAGTACGAGGATTTGACTCCTTTGCTTGATCTCTAGCATACTTGCCACAGTTGTAGCTAAGTATCAGCCGATGGGTACACTGGGGACCAAAAATGTACCACCCATTCAAAGGGTTGCCACGCACAGCCAACACATGTAAATCTTGAGTATTCATTAGAAGCAAGTAGCAAACACAGATGGCTACTGCTCTTCATAAAGAGCTTCCTCACTTGCCGTTGAAGGATGAAAATAATAAGGAAAATATTAGAATGAGGAAAAGGGAAAAACAAAGAGAGAATACAGATCCCTGAGTACGTTGGGATTTTGACACCTGTACTTACCTGAAGAAGGGAGGGAGGTATTGAAACATAAAAACTTAAAGTAAGAAAGGTTCATAAAATATAAAAATAACTTTCCCCAAATTCATAAATAAAACAATTTTCTAAGTTTTATGTTATTAAAGATTATAATATTTTCCATATTTAATCATTATCCTTTATTACTGTGAAAAATTAAATAAAAAATAGTTCTAATATTACTTAAAAATATTAATCTATTAGAGACAAATTTTAAAATGTACTTACCTTTTTATGAAAAAATAAAAGGAACAAAAAATTAACATAAAAATTTCTATTAGAATATTAAAATTATTTGATGTATAAAACAAACCTGAAAATTCGTAATTAAAATAATATGGAATAAGCGGAAAATATTTTAGCTCAGTTTAAAAAATATTATTCTGTAATTTAAAAAAACATTTTTAGTAAAGGAAATGGAAAAATGTAAAAAATTATAGTTATTAGAATTCTCCTTTTTGATTTCAACAGAAACAGAAAATGTTCATTTAAATTAATTGAAAAGGTTGATATTTTCTTGGGTAAAAAGCTTTCTGGGTATAAAAATTAAAAAACCTTATTTTAACTGAAATATATGGGAAAAAACCACACACATTATATTCTATACTTTGTAAAATCATATATAAAACATTCAATAAAGATTAGTGAATGAGTATATTGATAAAACAAAGGTAATTTCATAGAATAATTCAGTTTAAGTGATAAAACTCGCGCACACATTCTGCTTATATATTAAATGTCATATTAGCATTCTTTGATTTTATATTGATTAATTTTAACAGATAAAAAATTTTTTCGATGTGTAAAAAGATATCATTTAAAATTATCAACTGGAATTTAATTTTTAAAACCATATTTTTTATTTATTATTAGCTTAACGTTATTGCTTTAATAAACGTTAATTAATAAACGTTATTGCTTTTAAATTTACCTATTTCTGCATATAATTTTTATAACTTTTTAAAAATTTTAAAAGTTGAGAACTGTATCAACTTTTAAAATGTGTTGTGTGGAGAATTGATTTAATATTTTGGAAAATGCAAAGCACGCATAAGATGTACTATATATATTAATGTTTAATAATTTGTTAAATGACAAAGATGTAAGCAAACTTAGTAAAATTATAATTAAAATATATCATGAGTTTCTTTTAATAAAGAATGTTACCATAAAAATTTCTATTCCCCATTTCATATCACTTCATTTCTTTATAGTATTGTCTGCCAATGTTATTAATTTTAGATCTTTTCTTGTTTCTTTTTTTGGTATTGCTTCTATCTCTTATGAATTACATGCTTTAAACAAAGATTAGAATGAAATATTATGATTAACTTTCATGTGTTTTAGGAATTTTTTATGTGATGCTTCATTTCATTTGAAAATGAAGAGAATTAAATATCACAAGGAAAAACACATTTTGTGGGGTTTCATTAAAAATAAAAATGGCAACCAGGAAGAATATCCATAGGGAAACTGTATAATGCAGTGGAAAATGAATTTCTAAAAATCGAAAGGGTTTTAAATAAGACGACTGAAAGACACTTGTAATGCAGAGCGTGTCACGAATCCATTCTTAACCAGCCCTGGAATATATGCCAGTCAGTGGTAAGAAAATTAAAAATGCAAGTTTTGATTGCACAGAAAGCTCTTAGGAAAAATTAGAGTCTGTGCTTTTAAAGAATATATGGTTTAGGAATGGAATTGAATATGATTATGTGAATGAATTATATAATTTATGTGATAAAAATGATAAAGGAAAATGCTGAATTTCTAAATCACATAATGTTCTCCAGTGATACCACGTTGATTCATCATAATATAAATATGAAAATCCAAAAGTATACCTTGAGATGCAAAGGAATTCCCTAGTATTTAATTCATGATGCGAACTCAAGTACGTCTACGTCATCATCCTTTATTTTTTACTGAAAAGACATACACATTTGTAATTTACTAAGAAATGTCAAAAAAATTTCGTATTTTCAAAATTTGAAGGGTATTAGCAACGTGTCTATTTCAAGCAGACAATATACCACTTTATTGGGAAATCATCGTTTGTAGCTCATTGAATGATTATTTTCTAAAAAATATGGAATAGAAGAGGCCTATTCCTTGACAACACAGAGCAACTGGTATAATGATACTGGAGTTTGGGAATTCATAAACGACAGGTTTCACAGGAGGAAAATGCTTAATTTTGATGACTAAAGAGCTGGAATTACAGTCACAAAAGTCTCAGTGATTGCCGATATACTTGGTCATACTTGGGGGGAATTGAGTAATATTTTGATATGAAACGAATGTCTGACCTGTTGAAATCCATTTACAAAAGTTATACTACCTTTCGAGTCTATCTAACCAACAGTGCTATAAATTTAAATTTATCTTCATTTTTTGTGAAATATTTAGAGCACAAATGTTTCTAATATTTTATAGACATCTGGTTTATTTTTTAGATAGAAGAAATAAAAAAAGTAATGATTTCTTGGTGAAAATAGCCACATTTTTGATAAAATAGTTAAATAAATGTAAAAAAAACAAGTTGTTTTATGTATGTGTGTTTGCTGATTACATATTAATATATTAAAAAAATATATCTGATATTATAATTAAAATTTTTATTATCTTTATTGAATTATTAAATTTTAAAACAAATGTTTCATTCATAAAAATTTTATGGATAATACTGACGATTTTCTCGAGATAATTTTACGTTGTATTTAAATCTAAGTGATTCTAATGAAGAAATTCCACTTTCATAATTCGTTTCTCTTTTGGATTTGCTTCATTGTACTTATATTCTTCTCATGTTTTCTACTTTAAAATATCACAATTATGCAAATTATTATGAAGCAATAAACATTTTATTGACAATAAAAATATTGAGAAGAATTCCTTTATGAAGCATATTAAAGATGGTTAAAAAATTTTATAAATTCATAAGAGCATGCGGACGATTTTGATGCAAATTCTAGGTGATGAAAAGTCAAATAAGACTTTTTTTTCGATTTGGCATTCCCTATAGTGTATTTTCCCCTTTTAATCAAAGAAATTCAAAAATGATCTATTCATTTATCATTCAGTCAGCTAAGCGTAATATTTTATAATTTTTATCTCAAGCCAAAGTTCTAGACTGATTAATTAAAAAAAATAATAAAATGATTTAATACATTAGCCTTTAAAATAACTTACCCATGAAAAAAATATCATTTAAAGCTACCAACTTTCTTATTTCTATTCAAATCAAACACATTGTTGTATTTTCACATTCGGCCATATTTCTATTGTAAAAAAATGAATAGAATTATACAAATATATTCCAGTACCTTCAAAAAGTTGAATTACTTTCAAAATGCTAAATATTTTAATGAATGTATTTTTTGACTAAGATTCATATTTAATTAAAATATATTATACTGGATTTTAATCTATTTTTAAGTGACATTTTTATTTAAAAAGATTTCTGTTTTATATTTAATGCATATTTTTGTATTAAAATGGCACATTAAATTTTATTTTTAAAACTTTATCCTAAGCAAATGTATTCTAAAAGTTTGCAGGAATAAAAAAAATTTTATTTTAAAATTCAAAATATTTTTTTTCATGAATTATTATACCAGGGAGTCCTCAGCTCAGTAGCTTCAAGCCCGCAAGTTCAGCAAAATGAATCCTCATTTCCCACTGGCAATGATTTAAAGGTTAGCCACGGTCGCTCTCAATGGGTTTCTGAAGCTCCCTGGGCGAAATATGTCTATTTTAATTCGTGACGTCTTCAGTCCTTACGTAAGTGTGGTGAGCATGTTGAGACGATGTTGCCAGCGGTGGTATGACCTCGTCACCATCAACTGTAGTTCAAAATTACGAGATGCTTGATGATAGGTGATTATTTTAATCCCGCTTTCCTTACGGTATCATCCGGAGTTCGCCTGCGTCATTAAATGTCACCTATTAAGATTTGTATTTGTATGTATTTGTATATTGTATGTAAGATTTGTAAGACTTTAAGTCAAATGTTTACATTTAAACTTCTTTTTAAGATACAATATAGTTTTTATTCGTTTTTATAGAAACTTTAAAAGTTGTAAAAATTTTTTTCAAATAATAATTTTGAACCATACCTTGTATATTACAATTTTAAAGGACAGCAGTAAATAAGAATATTACAAAAAATAGGAAATTAAAATTAAATGAATGAAACGAAAATAACTTTTAATTGAACTTATTATTGAAAAACTTATTTTAAATACATGAACCTTAAAGCTCGCATATCATACATTCACAGAAAATGTATTGATTTTTTCTGTAAAAAAAAGACCCACCTTCAGTAACATACCTTAGTGTAAATATCTTTGGAAAAGAACTACGTTTTCTAGAAATCTCTTCCATGTGCCTACACAAGATAGCTTTTGAGCATGAAATATGTAAAAGAAAGAGTTTTTTATTTTCTTTTTCTTTTTTTATTTTTTGAATTGAAGATTCAAGTATGTTGGAAATGAATATCATTTATAACTGCAATTCTTAGAAATCATGAAAAGGTAAATTTTTTGGTGAGTTTTACAACGAAGAATCAAAAATTTCTAAATTTTCATGTTAGGGTTTTAAGTATGTAATAATATCCAAGAAGATATCTTGTTTAAATATTTTCAAATATCTCTTTCTTTTATTCTCATAATATTATAAGTGTGTTGCGATATTAAAATAAAGTGCATTTATGCATTTATCTTTCATGGCATTAAAGGAAATCATATTAAAAATATATTATGGATAGCTTGCATTTGAATATTTATTCCATTAATAGTAGTTATTAGATTATAAATTATTTCAGACAGATCTACGTCATTAATTTAAAAAAGAAAATTTATACTGGATCACAATTCTTCATTAAATTTTAATTAATGTATCTTCCAAAATTTTTTTGGAAATACATGCAGAAAAAAAATAATAATGATGAATCTTTTAAGATAGTGTAGCTTTTACGTGATTAAAACTTAAATTTTTATGTAACTAATACAATATTTATGACCCATTAAAATATTTTACTATCTGTGTGAGCTTTAAATTTGACTGGAAATATTTACTAATTTATTTGAAAATATTTCAGTAATATCAATGTAAAAATAGGTAATACATCTCCAAGCGATAACATAATTAACTTGTATTATTTAGATTTCAATTGGACTAGATTTTCCTAGAAAATTCAATTTTGACTAGAAAAATATTTTTATTTGGATAGAGATTAATTGGGTTTTGCATAATTCACGTATGTTAAACAATACGATTAAACTCATTTTCACAAAAATTAAATTTTAATCTCCTTTCTTTTACACAATATAATACTTCATTATTGCGACATTCTACATAATAGTATAAGCATTATACCAATGAAATTTTTAGGAAATAATTATCTGTAAGCTTGTAATTTTGAATATATTTTCAGCATATCTATATTCAACACTTTTTGATGATTTTGTTTAATACATTTTTTCTTCGATAATATCATATATTACACAAATTAGATCTGAGAATGGAATCATTTTTGAAACTGCTCGGTTTGTGAAGTGTACAAACCGAGCAGTTTCAAGTACAGCAAATGGTGGTGATTGGTAGCGTTTTCGATGAATCACGATTTAATCTCTATAGAACAGATGGGCTTTGGCGCATATGACAGGAAACCTCTGAAAGTAAGCCTCTGAAAGAAACCATTGCCGGAATGATCCAGGCTGGAAGGCAGGAACATTATGCTCTGGGGAATAATTACCTGGCATTTACTGGGTTCCCTCATTACTGTGGAAGACACGACTGATCAATACAAGTTCGCACTCACTTGTCCTTGCGGACCATGTCTACTCTACATGCCCATTGTTTTCCTTCAGGATGATGGTATCTACCAGCAGATTAGTGCGAGGTGGCTGTGTATGTGTGAGATTAGAAGGGTACTTGGATGAGTTTAACGTTCTGCGCTGATCGGTAAGCTCCCCTTATTTCGAGATGGACAGGAGTGGACATGGCTGAACATCCAAATTACTTTTTAGGTACTTAATTGAATCTCTTCATTGACCCTCTTCCTGTACTTCCAAAGCTCTTTGCGAAAGGTGGTTATTCTGACCTTTGACAGCAAGTTACTTTAATGTGATTATACAGAGTATTTATTATTGCTAAATTATATGTATTTTGATAAAAATTTTCACGTATATTTTAAAGCTATTTTTAGTAAACTAACTGCCTAATATCCTTCATATGTTCAGTCACATGCTATTAGGAAAATCTATAATACAAAAAACATGCTAACAGTTGTAAATAACATTTCAGTGAGTTTTTTGCGTCCAATTGGGAAGGAATTAAAAAGAATGAGTAAGGTAATGATTATGTTTTGAAACAAATTTAAAGTAAAATATTGCTAGTCATCACACCATCAACATCCTAACTATAGTATTACAGACCTGAATATTAGTACTGCAAGTGGACTCATAATATTTCAGGGTGCGGTTTCCTAAATTTTCAATCAATGAAAAAGAAATTTAAAATTACGAACTATTTAACAATCCTCTTTCAGTTTATCTAAAAATGTAATACTGTAACTAAATAAAGCATAGTTAATATATATCATTATATATTAAAGTAGAATGTGTGAAATATTGTAGTAGAATGAAAAACTGTAAATTTACCTTGACTGTAAAATGATCATTTTATGTAAAAACCGACGTCTTGAATATTGAAATAGATGGACAATTAATCTATAATATTCTTCAATAGAATTTTTAGTTTATCCTTTAAGATTATAGTTCAAATTATTTTTATATAAGTCATCACATTCTTAGAAAGGAACCGTCTCAGATTCAATCTTTTTCTATCTACTGATGAAGCATTAGAGATTAATAATTGCATTTGTTATTTCCGCATTCAGATTTCCTTGGTTTATGGAACATTTTCATAAATTTTCCAAATAGTTGTATAATCTTTTAAGATTTCTTATTTTGTAAGTCATAGCTTTGAAGAAAATTAATTAACAGAAGTTGAAAGCTAATATGATTCAAAGAAAAGATTTCTCATTTAGAACGAAATCACGTAACATGAGATTAGATCACAGTTATAAAAAATATCATTCACATAATAGTTATTAGTTTTAAAGAAAATTAATAATTAATTATTTTAAAGAGAAATTGAGTAAATTACAATAGACTTAGAATTATTTAATTTTTATTAAATTTGTAAAAAAGGAGTAAGTTTCTTTATATATTACATTTATTTCCATTTTTGATGTTCTTTCATGCATAAATGTACTTTTTTCTCTGCATTAATAAATTTTATTTATAAGATGAATGTGTTCAAATAAAAATAGTTCAATACATAATTTAATAATTAAAGATAATACTTATTAATGCACTAATGGATTCTTCTAATTATATGTAAGAATGAAATATTGTAATTGATGGAAAAAAAATTGTAGATTCTTAAGATTGAAGTTTTTTTAAAATATTATGAAATGGAATGAGAGAGAGACATTAAAATACTCTAAGTGAATAGAAATTGAAACGTTATAAATTGAAAAATTTTGTATTCCAAAAACGCATAAAATGTTAATTATAATAAGGTATAATTTAATATAATATAAAAAATATAATTTTCTCAATTAAATACTTTCTACCATGTGTTTCGCAACAAATTATGATGAGAGTTTAAATATTAACTATAATTATGAGTTTTTTAAATGAAAAAAAAATAATATTAAAAATTTTATAATTAGAAATATATTCTTTATTGTAATATTTTACTAGAAAATGTCTTACGAAAAAAGCTGAATTTTTGATTTAATTAATCTCGTTTGTATTCCTTAGTTTTGAATTTTGTATTAAATTTAGATTTTTATATGGAATAGAAGCTAAACTCAATTTTACCAATAGGTAGTTCTTTAAATTTCTTAAGAATATATACGAAAAAATGGTTCATGAAAAATGATATGGTAACTGAATTTAATTTTTAGGAAATATATTTTCTTTCTTTAATCACAGTTCCATTTTCAGCAATATTTAGCAAGAAAGTTTAACAGTGCCTACGAAATTTGATTCATCATTACAGTTTAGCCATCCAATAATTTTATTTTTGATTTTATTAAAGGAGTTTTTATTTTACTTTCATTTTGAATTTAAAAATATAATATTCTAAAAGTAGTTTGTTTTTTAGATTCTTCGAATGTATGAGGTCAAATGAATCTGAAAAAATCTTTATTGAAAGATAGAGGTTTCAGTTTAATAATGTATATCGGTACTTACGTATTACGTCACCGCAGCCAGATTTGGTGTGGTTTTTAACTGACGCCAACTTTCACGATGCGCCAATAAAGATTAATCTTGTTTTCACGCGCACGCATTTATCTTTTGGATGCCTTGTTGTTTGGTGATTTTTGACGCCATTTTTCTACTGGTGCGAGGAGTTAACTTCCATTAAATTTTGTGAAAAACAACTTGATTCTTTAGATAAAACTGTTGAATAGATTGGAACAATTACATGCGTGAATTATGTATCTTGGATATGGAAAATAAACCAAACAAGTAGGTAGGTAGACCAGATTGCATTGTGAAAATTGATGAAAGTTAGTTTACTAAGCGTAAAAATAATTGTGGTTGAGTATTACCCGAAGAGTGGGTGTTTGGTGGTACATGTAAATAAACAAAAGATTCGTTTGTTGTCACAGATCCTAATGGAACTGGCTCTACTCTTTATGAAAAAAATTATTGAAAACATTGCCGATGGTAGCACAATTTATTCTGACATTTGGAAAGGTTACCAAATAGAATAGAAAGAAAAGGATTCCTACATGCTAAAATTAATCGTAAATACAATTTTATTGATCCTGATACAGGAATTCATACACAAACAGTTGAGAAAATACGGGGCACTGCTAAATGGAGGAACAAGAGACATAGGGGGACAGCGACACATTATTTGGAATCTTATTTATCTTTGTTCATATGGCAACAGCATCAGATAAAAGAAAATAAAGACTGTTTTGAATCTATGTTAACCTTCTTCTTCTTAGAATTGGGTTTGTATATCATTGGGCACCCCTGCTTTTATCAGCATTTTGTACCATTAACACCAAACCCAATGTTTCCTAGTTCCAGTTGCTCGGGTCACCCACTTTATTAATAAAGTCCGATAACCCTTTAATGGAGTCTAGGTGTAACTCTCTAGTATGGATGATACCTAAAGAAGTTAATCTAGGGAGGGCAAGAGCCTCACATTCGTAAATGATATGCTCTGCCGTTTCCTCTTTCGTATGACATTTCCAGCAGATAGGGTCTTGCTGAAACAGTCCCATCTGGTCAGAAAGTCAGTCATTCTAGGGATAGCTTCCTGACTTTCACCAGAAGAAAATGGTTTGGAGGTCATTTCTACCTCAAGTGAAGAATTCATTGCTGCCCCTTTACAAGATTGCCTCTGAGTTTCCTTGTCTTTTTCAGCATGGTCTACTTCAGAGGCTTCACCTGCAAATGCAGAAAGGTTTGTTATTTCTTGTGTCTTTTCAGCCACAAGATAACAATTAAAACGCTCAGGTAATCTAAGTCCACCCAGCATTGCCTGACTTACTGGGCAAGGCAAATTACTCTAGAAGTTCGCCAGGCAACTAGAGGCTCCGTTAAGACACCAATACAGCGGTACCAATTAGCCCTAGGCATGGATCGCATAACACCAGGGTTTACGGGAGCTGGTTTACGGCCTCTGATTCTATATTCAAGTCTATCCTGTCATTCCTACAGGACATTCGGCGATTCACCACCTGCCGACGCGCCTGGTGGCTGCTCAAGCCCCAGGAAGGTACACGTACCCCCAGGTTCCAGGAATCTATGTTAAACTTGGCTCATTTTCCCCCGAAATCCGATTGACTCTTTGTTTTAAATAAAGTGTTTTATTTTATTATTTGTCGCAAAAGTTTTAGGTGTAGATTGGCGGAAGTTAAATACCTCCAAATCTGGTTGCAGTGATGTTAATACGTAAGTACCTGCAAATCTCTCATGACCTATTTTTTTCTGCAAATAATTGCTTTATTCATCAAATTTTACTTGCTAAACTCATCCATTTCAAAAATTCTATTCTCCGTATGCGTGACAAGATTTTGTTACATATTTCACAGTGAATAAAAATTAATTACTATGTGAACTTTTTTCTCAAGAAATCTGTTTTATGGAACAAAGACTAATAATTATTTAAGCAGCTCATATGTTTTATTAAAAGTAACTTTAAACTCTGAATCTGTATAATATTGTAGTATGAACAAGTAATTTGAAAAATTCAAACTACCTATTCTCATATAAAGAAGTAATTCAAAAAATTCAATATCCTTTCATCAATAACTTTTTATATTATATATGAAGAATATGTGTTGAAAATTCTTTGTTTTAAATAAATGAATATAATTTTCTTAATTATTACTATTGATATTGAAACTTACATAATGAAAATGTCATATTTAAAAAGGCTCTTGCTATCTGTTCACTTACGGTGCATATTATTATTCTTTTAAATTAAATTTATATATTTTTCTTTTATTAAGTCAATAATTAAAATAATTAAGGATTTTCCTTTGAATTTGGTTTTTAATTGATATCTCAACCAATAAAACAAATAATGTTGGATGGAAAATTATTTATCACTTTTTGATAATCAAATCACTATAGCATATTCAATTTAAAATTTCTCAAAAATTTCTTGATTAGGAATTTCCAAAATATTATTCAGTCTGTTACATCATATCTGATTTTATAAGGTAATCTTATTTCCAGAGCAGAAAGAAAGCAAATTTTGTTGTAAATATACCATAAATTACAAATTGTTATGAATTTTGATTATTTTTATTATTTATCCATATATTATTAAAAATATATAAGTAAAGCAAAAATTTATATTTTATTGTTATTTTGCTCTATTAGTAGAATGGATTAATTTCTCATATTAACAAATCCTTTCAAAGTTAGGAATAATTCTTCGCTTTCATAATTTTTTAAGTGCATTTTTTTAGAAAAATTAAATATAATAAATAGGGTTTGCTTTTTTCAATTCATTTAATAGTTTTGATTATTGAAGTGATTGAGTATTATTATTTTCATGAACGTTTGATATTTCTGAATGAGCAACCCATACATGTAAATGGATAGTTAAATTCTTACTTAGTGCATTGATATATTTTTTGCAAAATTTTTCACAATGTTTTTAGCTTTGTTCATGGCTTAATTTTTCCTTAGCAATTAATCCTTAAATATGTTGAGATCATTTTATAAAATTTTAAATGTATTTAATAGATATGAAAATATATTCCCATTTATGTAATTTTTTAAAAATTACATCATCAAAAAATACTGACAAAATACCTTTAAATCGCGACATTTTCTTGCATTATACCCTATAATGATTCCACCTGATTATTATAATTTTTCTAAATAGAGTTGCTTATTTTCTTTTTCACAGTGATCATTCAATCTATCATTGATGAAAATTTTGAAAACAATGATGGGTATTATGGTTTTTATTGAATTTAAATTTTTCATACATGTCGATGCACCTATGTATACCCATGAAAACTCATAAGAGTTAATGCCCTTATTCCGAAAAAAAATGTCTGTCCTATGAGGATGAATTGTCTTATATAAAAGGTCTTTTAACTAAACAAATCTGGTAATCATATATCATTTTTATTATGATGGAAAAAAATTAAAACTTAGCAATATTGATTTTTTTAATCCTTCAATGAATGTAAAAAATGTCAAGGAGAATTTACAATTTTTTCCCCATTTAACATGGATTTTACAAAAAATCAACTTCATGTTTTAGTTTTTTATCCCAAATAATGGAAATTTTGGAATAATGCTTCAAATAGCATACGTTTACGTATAAAAAATATTTATTGTGGTAAATTAGAATTTATAGCAAGATTCAGTGCAAAAGAGTAAAAGCTTAATTTTTCACTTTTAAATATATCAGTTAAGCTGTAATTATATATATATATATATATATATATATATATATATATATATATATATATATATATATATATATATATATATATATATATATATATGTATATATATATATATATATATATATATATATATATATATATATATATATATATATATATATATATATATGTATGTATGTATGTATGTATGTTTGTATGTATATAGTAGATTTATTTAAAATTCCAGAAATACGCAGCTGAACTATAAATTTGAGCAGGAAAAATAAAATGTTATGAACAACCCGAATTAGGATATCAAAGGTAAATAATTGTCTGCAATGATCCATTTATCTTAATTTGTATGTTTTCCTATTCTTGTAACTATATAATTAGCATTTTAAGACCTTAAATCCAAAAACTTAACAAATTTGACGATGCAATATAGAAATGAGCATCAAAAGTTAAACATAAAAAGAACTTAATAATAATAATTTAATAAATGAAATCAATATAGTGCATAAAAACTAAAATCACTATAAAAATCACAAGTTCTAATTATTATTGAAGGTTAATTAATATCTTGTAAATGTACTAGATATGATACAAGCACTTTCTTGCATAAGATAATGTATATGTATAAGAAGATATCATATGTATGAATTGTAAATATTTTCTGATTTTATTTGCATTAAAAGCTCATAGGAATAAAATTAAACATGAATATTTCATTGCAGAAATCAGTATATATTAATTGCTTTAATCCATATTCCGATATTACTCTGAGTATAATAAACTAAACTCTGTGGCACAGCAGCTCATATAGATAGTAAAGCCTACAGTATATATCTCTGTTTTCTTGACTTAGTGTCTTGGGGTGCGAAGTATATCTTCCAGTCAGGTGTTAAGCCTAATGTGAAAACTCGATGTTCATTTAACAAACCTATTTTATACTCAGTTTTATCGAGCCACTGAAGAGATGAAAGACAGAATCAACCTTACCCAGCTCAAAGATCATACCTCTAACTTGTACCTTTGGAGCACGAAGTGTCACAAGTACGCCACAGTACTTCAGATAATCTTAATCGAATCAATTAGACTAATAATGGAGTTGTTGTACGCCACAGTACTTCAGATAATCTAAATCGAATCAATTAGACTAATAATGGAGTTGCTGAAACTTCTTACTCTGAGACAACACGTGGGAAATATTCTGACTTTAACACTTACTCTACCAAAGATCACCTTTAAAAGTCTATGTCAGTTGAATACTCTATGGTATCTCAAAATTTTTATTCTGTGTATGTAGAACACTAATAAGAGAAGGTTAGCTCAGAGGTTTCTATGGATTCATAACAAAACTACGAAGTGATTAGCGATAAATAGTGATATCGCTGGATACAATTATTAAGTTTATCGGAAAGTTCACATCTGTTTTTAGAATGAAGCCAAAGAATACATTTTTATACCTTGAATGAAATGTATTTAAAAATGTAGTTGCCATTATTATTTATCACTTCTTGCCCGCGTGATGGCAATTTGTAAATCCCATTTTTTTTAAAAATATTTTACATCTAGATGCCAAAAAGACAGAAACAAGCGATACTTAGAGAGTGACATGCCCGCTGAATGTATGGGATAGAATTTCCCTGCTTATTTCTGCTATTTTTTGACGAACTCTTATCTTGTCCTGTTTATTAGACTGTTGTTCTTTCTTGGAACATTACTGACTTCTTTTCTTGAACTGCTCCATTTAAATTACCCAGATGCTGACAATTCTTTTCCGAATTGAGCTTTCCTTTCAATTTTTAATCTTAAAATGTTTCGCCGTATACACAACATTCTCTTATTCAGACTCAAATTTGTTTTAAAGTTGGAAAGGCTAATATACTCTTTTTCTCATGATATTTTGGTACCGAATCCACTTTTCATCCCCTCTTATCATCCTGTTCAAGAAAGGCTCGAATTTGTTCCGAATAAGCAGAGATATGCATGTGATGACTCGATCTTCAAAATTCTTCTTAATTAATTCATCTTTACAGATGAATCTTGGTTCTGTATTCAGGACCACGATGGCCGCATCCGTGTTTGGAGGCATCGTGGAGAACGCGCATTGCCAGCTTGCATTGGACATCGCCATACTAGCCCATCTGCTGGAGTGATGGTATGGGGTGCTATTGGATACACGTCTCGATCACCTCTTGTTCGCATTACGGGCACTTTGAACAGCAACCGTTACAATTCCGATGTGTTAAGGCCCGTGGCTCTGCCCTATCTTCGAGGCCTCCCTAATGCTTTGTTTCAACAGGATAATGCACGAACGCATGTTGCCCGTACTGTTCTGAACTTCCTTGATGCAGAACAGGTTCGACTGTTACTCTGGCCAGCACGTTCTCCTGATCTGTCACCAATTGAGAATGTGTGGTCAATGGTTGCCGAGCGATTGGCACGCCATCACTCACCATCTACTACTGTCGATGAACTGTGGCATAGTGTTGAAGCTGCATGGACTGAGATTCCCGTACATACCATACAATCTCTGTTTGACTCCATGCCTATGCGGATAAATGCTGTTATTTCAGCCAAAGGTGGCTGCTTTGGGTACTGATTTCTCAAGATCTATACATCCTAATTTCCTGTAAATCTAATCACTTGTTCTTTCCACTATAATGTATGTGCCCAATAAATATCGTTTTGTTATTTGCATTCCTTCTTGGTGTAGCAATTTTAAAGGCCAGTAGTGTATTATTTTTTTGACACAATATAGAATGGCTTTCTGATCACTCTGACAGTAGAAATAAAAAGGACGAACTTCATATGCTAATTCAAAATGCAAAAAACAGTGATGCAAAGTAAAACTGCGCCAGGTTCACTGCCCAAATATGCAATTTTCTCTTTTTGAGTATTCATGGTCTCGTCTACTTTCAATGTTGACAAAGTGGGCCAATTGCTTAGTCAAATTATAAATAAAAATCTGAGTAAAATATTTTTTGAATGAATTTATGAAAAATGATTTTCAACTATACTTTTTTTTCAACATAAAAGTACTGGTTTGGAATACAAATATAGAAGAGGAATTTGCAAAATAATAATGAATTAGAATATGGGATGTCTTATTTCTTACCTATCGTCTTATACGAATCCGATGTTACTCTATATATTCGAAAAATAATGTTTTTTGGTAGAACTAAAACTTATAATATTACAATTAACTATCCCTTCAATGTTTTTATGTGGTGAAGATCTTAAGACATTCAATAATAACTAAACTTCAGCCTATGGATATTTTATTTAAAAAACACAAACTCAAGAAAATTTCATACTAAAGGGCAAAATTTTATTTTAAAAGGTATTTCCTATTTACATTTAACAAAATTCATGTTATGTTTTTTTGGTATAAGAGATTGGTAGGGTGGTAATCAATAAAGGAATTTAATAGAGATAGTAATGAATAAAGTATTAAACATACATTTGAGTCACAAGAAAATGTAATCAACTAAGAAAGTCAAGATATTACTAAATCTTTCTTTTGTTTCTAGTAAGTCAATAATCTTAAATTTGAAAAATGTCCTTATAAAACTTTATTTTTGAAGTTGTTGTTGTTGTTGCTTATCCTCCATGTCTGACGGAGTCAGACTAGATCCACGAGTCCGTTGACTGTAAGGAAGTCGAATACTAAAAGAGGATTGCTAAAGAGATCCTCCCTAGAGAGACCCATGCAATCCAAAAGTACGTTAACTTAAAGAGGATACTTATTGGAGTATTCTTCAAGTAGGATGATCACGAGTAGAAACACTTGAGTAAGAAGTGATTCATTCAAAAATTACGATATAATACTTTATTATTACCTATCCCATTGTATAAACTATTGAACATAAAACTTTCTTTCATATTTGAATACAATTTTATGTTTTTTATGTAAATAGAACTTTTTGCTTATCGGAATGTGTACGGCTGTAATTTCTGCTAAATTTATATAAAATATTATAGTAATGTCTACATAGTTTAACGTAACTAAAACATTTATATTTTATTAAAAAGATATACACTTGAAAACATTATATTGCTCATTAACACAATAGAAGGAAAAATAACCTTATGTAAAATTAAAAATGAGTTACATTAAACACAAAGTAATGATAAATCTAAACTAAAAAATTTATTTATAATTCTATTCTATATAGATATTGCTCAGATAGATGTAAAATACAATTAATATAACACATAATACAAGAAATTTCTTAAATTGCAATCCCATTTTAACATCTGAAAAATGTAAAGAACTACAAATAATGCACAAAAATTGCATCTGTCTAAATTTTTCGAGTTAAAAAGTTTTTTAAAAAGGTAAGAGATTCATTATTTTCAGCAAACTTTTTTATTTATTTTTTTTCATTTCTCGGATATTTCTCCTGATATGTCTTGAAAATGAACTTGTCTTTCTAATAATATAATTTTTCTATTAATAAATTGATTTTTAAAGGTTAATTGGATTATGTTGTATAATAAAAATTTTTTAATTAAAATTATATCTGTAAGAATTTATGCATATAATTTTATTGTTTTTTGAAAGTTTTCTAAATTATATGTTGATTGATTTTCATAAATCATTTTTTTCATAAATAATGCTTAATATTCTGCGAGAGAATGTTTTACATAAGCTAGAAACAAGAATACTTTTTACTCTTTTTCACATCATTTTTCCAGATTTCTCTTCTTTAGTTAATTTTGAACTAAATTGACTATCAGGTTGTTTTATTTATTTCCCCTAAACTAATGTTAAATTTTATGCTGATAATTTATTTTTTAATAAATTTCTTGTGATAATTCTTGTTGTTGTCGTGTGCCATCTAGACTGGCATTATGGTGTGCGCTGCTCCACTTAGTTCAACTGAACAATATTTTGGTGTGGAGTCTGACTTCTTCAGTACACACATGCCATAGGGACCCGTTTATAGGGTAGGCAACCATTCAAACCTCATTCATACAAGGAAAGGACAAAGACAGGATAGATAAAGAGATAAGGTACATCCATGCCCGAAACGGGATTCGAACCCAGGGCCTTCCTATCCGTAGTCAGGCACTCTGACCACTAGACAGGGTGGGTGGCTTGTGATAATTCTTAGTAAACACTTTTAATAATTAACAGCAATTCAATGATTTTCCTAGTTCAAAGATTTTATCTTTTAACTAAAAGATTGGTAAAATCCTAGGAGAGCCCACGCCTTTAGCGACAAGCCAGAATGAATCTCCATAACTATTTAGGTTTACCTTGTCTAGTACATCAAAATAGAAATATCAAGATTGGCGTAAGCCACAATAATCACTAGCCAAAATAATTCGCTCCAAGGTTATGGGCTCTGTTAGAATCGTACCAAACGATTTTACATTCCGTGAAACAATGTAAAATACACATTTTTCCCATTAAATTCAATTTTAAAATGAGTTGTGTTAAATTATATTCGGTGAAAAACTAGTTCTCTTATTTATATTATTTAAAAGTAAGTTAATATTTCCTTCAAATCATTTTTTTTAATTTAAAATTTTTAAATGCTTCCAGAAACCCTTCCTATTATACACACGTATTTTCAAATTCATTCGATAATTAAAAATACTGTTAGAAGTCCATCAGAATTTTTCAATCTACTTGACTGAAGTTAATGCTAAGTAAGTTAGAATATGTAAATAATATTTACAATCGTATTTACATGGTTAATATGTAATAAAGCACAATTTTGAAATTATGTGTCCAATTACATTTAAAAGAAATTAAAATTTTGCCTAAAGAGAAGTACATTTATATCTTGCAAAATTGTTTTTAAGAAAATTATTTTCCAAGCTACATTAAAGTGTCGTGATATTAAAAAATCTTCATGTATGTTTATACAGTAAGGAAAAAATAAATCAATAAAGAAAAATTAGAACAAAAAAATTACTGTTCTTAAAACTTGACTTTGAAAATTTTCAAATAAATTTAATTAATTCTGTTATTTAGGGACTACAATATATTTAAAAATATTCATGAAGTTCTTAATAAAAATTAAATATAATATTATAAAAAATTGTTATACATTTTTTTACAATATTCAGAAGTTTTAATACCGTGAATTATTTTTTAGTAAACTTTAGAGCATTGTATGACAAGCAAATTAATATTCCGTATCATATATTTCTTATATCAAATTTAAATTTTAATTAAATTTTGAACTGTAAGTATTTTTGAATTAATAATTTCAAAGTAATTTATTCTACCTTAGTTACATATATCGCAATACAATGTATCTTATATTTATCATTCAAAACAATTTTATAATTGTTATACAATCTAAAAAGTTACACAAGACTTACCAAAATCGCAATTTATTTTTTAATAATTCCAAAGCAAAAATTGTTGTAAATAAAATTGTTATAATTGTTATAAATAAAAGAGTAAATTAAAAAAATTCGAATAAGAGTTTCATATTTTATTTCACTTTAAGCAATAATTTTTGGAAATTACATAAATGTAGATCAATAATCAGCAATATATACGAAAAATGTTCACTTAATATTTCAAATTCAAAAAATTTAATTAACATAAAAGTTATAACAACGCAATAATTAAAAAGAGTTTTCTATGAAATTATTCTTAGTAATAAGAATTTTTTTTAGAAAATTAGCATAAGTTTGAAATTAAATATTAACTTAATTTCTGAATTGCAAGCTAATGTAGACCAAGGCTGATAATGGAACCTCCAATATAATTTAAAGCCTATAAACTTTTATTTTTAACAACTTGTTCCCCTATTTCAATTTGCTTTCATTAATTTAAATTCTTCAACTTGAATAAATTCTGTTCAACCATTATTTTTTAAAAAATTTGATGTTACTGGCAAAGTTTATGCATTTGTTCTTATTTTAAAAACTACGAAATAAAAATTTTATTTCAACTGTAAAAATGATGCTCTATTTTCATAAGGGATGAAATAATCTACAAGATTTTATTCTAGTTTCAGTTTAAAAACACTTTGTTTCTGAAATGATTGTTTTGTAAACACTTCACTCTAATAAAGTCAACTTTTTCTGAATAAAATATTTCTTCGAGGAAACTTTGACTTACGCATGGTAAATTTTCAAAGAAATCATTCATCAAATTTCTAAAGTTCGTGAAACATTGGCAGGATGCAAATGAGCTTGTCATGAACTAAAATGTTAGATTTACTCGAAAGGAAATGTAAAAGAAAAGAACACTTCAAAGATATATTGAAAGTAAAGACTGAAAAGCGCTTCGAAAGTTATTTAATTTTCTTAAATGCCCTTTAATATTTTTAAATACACTATGTTTATGTGGTGACAAATTCAATTAAACGGTATATGATCCTGTATTAATAAATTTCATAAGTTTTTCTCACTTCTCAAACTTGCTGAAATTTCATGTAATTTAGTAAAACTGAAAAAAAAATTATGCAAACTATGTTTGTGAATAATATTATTTATAAGCAATGATCATTTCACGCTAATTAGAGCTGATTTTAAACTAACAAATCCTTAGATAGGAAACATTATATTTTTTTCTATTTACTGAAAGAAAATTAAATGCAATGAGCGTTTGAATGAGCAATAATGATATTTTAAAATTAATTACAATTCACTTGTTAGATGAATGTTAGATGAGCTTCCTAACAAATCAGAAAATCTCAGTTTTGTTCTATACTTTTTTGTTATAAAGTTATCAAAGAATTTAAAATGTTACGTATAGCTGGGCTATCTGAAAAATTAGATTTTTTTTCTCAGAAAAATTATTAAAATAAAAGAAAAAGCAACGAAAGATTATTCAAAACAATCAAATTCCTAAAAGCTATCTTGTCTAAACTATTTATTTAGTACGACTTCAAGTAGCTTTGCTACATTTCAGTGAGAGTTATGTACTACAGAGAAGCCAGATTGGTGATGCAGTGCTTTAACTGTCAGAAATTCCATCATATGGCATGTCGAAATGTGTAAAGTGTGCCGGAGCACAGAGCACACAATACTAAAAACTGCCTCCACGAGAAAATAGACAAACTTATATGTACATATTGTCAGGGTAACCAAGCAGCCAACAACAAAAGTTGCACAAAATTCCCAAAACCTAGAATAGTTAAAAAATCAACAAATATTACGGACATAAAACTCCAACTAAAATCAAATTTAGTGAGACCAGGAGTCTCGTATGCACGAGCTACCTCTCCCACCCCACCCCTGATATGCAGCAAACTCCTCTGATCAGTAGATTCTGGAGAATTTTCAGACTCAATAGTTTTAATTAATGAAATTAAAGACATTTTCAACGATATCCCAACTAAGCAACTTATTAAAGAACTAAAACAAATTAAGTCCCCTATGGACAAACTATTCAAATTAACTGCATACTTCCAAGATATAAAAAACAAATGTAAGCTAATTTTACTTTATAATTTCTCATAATTACTCGAAAATAGCCAATTTATTAACTTATTTTAATACTTAATGTCAATAATTAACTTAAAATTAATTAAAAACAAAAGTCTTTTTACTCTTCATTCTAAATTTAGCTCCTTCCACTTAAGTATTTTAACTAATAATATGCCAGTTAGATCCAACTATAACTAACCATCTCAACAACAGTTCCAGTAGAGGGTGAGTTCCTTCGGACCTTGATATCTCGAAAAAACAGGCTAAGCAATCCGAAATTGTACTGTTTATTTAATTACGAACTTAATTTATAAGAAGTGAAATATATTTAAAACAAATGGGCAAAGAGGCCATAAAATAGTTTAATCATAGGAACAAAGTATAGAATAAAAAGGTTTAAAGAAAAATTCATGATACAAATTAGTTAAAATTGAAATATTTCTTGTGTGCTATTAAGTTATCTCTGCAGTTAAAAGCCAATTTATATTTCAATTTTCTTATTAATAGTTTTACTTAGCCTTTTCTTGTCTGAGCTCTAGAGCTTTAAAAGAATCTAGAATAATCTTCATCCAACAAAGTAAAGGAATTATGCATAGAAAATCAATTCTAACCTCAATTGCTCGAATCTTAAGAAGGCAACAGTTCCGAAAGAAATCAGAATAATAGACGATATATCCGAAGTGAAAAAAACTTTTTTTACAACTTTTTTCATTAAAGATGAATTTTCTCCTTGTACTTTTTAAATTGAAATCCTAAGGTAAACAAAAGCTACATAGAATAGAACAAATTATTTTCTTTTTTCACAGAATACTTTTCTTTCACAAATTATTTTTCAGAATCTGGAACTGTGTTAAGAGAAATAACGGTTTTACATAAAAACAATTTATAATGCATTTTTCTTTTAAAAAGTACATAGTTTAAAAAAATTATTAATTTTTATATTTTTTAAAGTAACGTAAAAATGACTCATCTTTTTGACTCCAGGTACTGCAAAATGCACATGTTCTAGGCTTAACATTTTTATATTATTCAAAAACACACACACATAAGTGAAAAATGATAAAAATAATTACACTAAACTATATTTTCAAAGAAACAAATATTTTATCATTCTCTAATCTACTTAAAAAATGTGAATTTATTTTTCAAAAACACTTCGTCAATAAAGAAAAAAATTATAAACTTGCTTACATCATACATACTTAATTTTATTACTTAAAACATATTCTATTTTACTCAAAAATAAGTTTGTTTATATTAATTGTCATATATCATATGTAAAATATCTCTAAGAAACTAAGGTTAAATAAAAATACTTAATATATAAAGTCAAATATTCACTAAATTTCGTAATTTTAATCATTACATTTCTAATCGAATTTGCTGAAATTATATATTTTAAGGAATTTTTCAACAATTATATTTATTAAAGAAACTGTGATAAGCTAAAATTAAATTTAGCTTCAAAGTAACAGAAAAATTATATTTGAATTCTTATAAATAAATTTCAAATAGTGATAGTAACTTTCCATTATTTTGTGCCTTTTCTCTATATATTCATGAATCGTGTTATAGCAGAAAATGGTGGCATCAAAATTTCTAGCAAGTAAGAAAACCAAATAGAGTTGATAGTTTTTTCATTCGATTGTACTGAATTATGTATAGCAATTAAGGTAATGGATTTCGATTTCCAATATATATATGTAAGAAATTTGGTATTTAGTATATAATCTAGCAGATAATATTGCCTTAGGAGCAATGTGTTATTCCCAACGGTAAGAGAGAGAGTTCTCCGTTAAGCTAGGAAAATAAATATTTATTTAGATTCACACACACACAGCCAAATGTATGCTATAAATAATCTTTCTCAAACTAAAAATTTACTCGCATGAAATAAATTGCATGGTATACTTAAAAATATGAGAAGAAAAAATTCCATACATTTATTTATAAATATTAATTATTCATATAGAATTATAAGACCTGAAAAATTTCTTTAATAAATATAAAAATTTGAATTAATAATTTAAGTTTTTTACTACGCAATCCAATATTCTTAAGATTTCTCAATCATATTAACTTTGAATTTGTGTACGATAATTTTAATGTAAGTTCAAATAGGTATTTATTAGAGCGTTATATATTTTAATATAATTTTTACTGGAAAAAATATAAAATAATGTTGTACGTAAAAAATATAAAATAATTGTGTAAGTAAAAATATTATTAAAAACAAGCACGTTATGTTAATCAAAGTAAGTGTAATATCTGAAAGACATATTTTACTTTAGTTAATAAAACGTTCAGGAAAATAGTAATAATAATTTAAATAGTAATTTAATAAATAATTTTAAGCAATTCACTGAAAATAAATTTTAATTTATTTTGTACTTTTATAATACCTAATTAAAATTTCCTTTGCATCCTAATTTTGAAAAATATTTAATGCGCAATTCATTCTGCTTGTATTTCTTTTCCAAATCCTAAAGTTAAATTTGTATTATATCTGTTTATGTATTCTAGAAAACTTTGATATATCATTGGTAAATTTTAATTACAACTGTAAATAAACATATTCCTACTTAATCAAACAAACTGTCTTATTTGGACACATATTAATTTTCAATAACTTATAGAATTATGAAGATAAATTGACAACACTAATGGTTAGATTCAGAATTTTTTATCTGCCTAGTTATAATGGATTTTCACATGTAAATTTTCAAATATTTATAGAGAAAAATTTTATTTAAAGAAATTATTTTATTTCTATTTAATACAAACATTTACAAAATAATAATAAAAAATTAAGAAAATATTATATACATGATTATTAATGCTGATGCTTTTTCCATATATGTTTTTAAATATTCAATGTTTTCTAGGATAAAATTACATTCTTTTTTTCTGTAAACAGTTTACATCTTATTTTTCCTTTAAAGCCAAAGTTTCCAGAGAGGGAGATAAATTGTTCTTTTAGACAAGTTTAAAATGCATTGTTCTTAAATCTATTCTATAGTGTGACTGATATATATTTTAAATAACCAATTTTGAGTAAATAATTAAAAAAATTTTAACCTGAAATATATTTTAATCGATATAATGTGTGTTCTGCTAATATCTGATACGTTTGTCTTCCTGTTCCCAGAATGAATATAATTTTATTTTAATTATTTCAATCTTTTTTTCAACTTTTGATGCTGTGACTGACTACTTTAGAATTTGCTATTTTCTTTTTATTCATTAAAATAAAAATATGACCTGTACTATTAAATGTAAAATACATTATATTAACATTATGTACATTAGATCTTTCAGTTTTATGAGTTATTACATCTGAATTTTTATTAGAATATTTTGCTTTTCCGTTACAACATAGTGATTGACACATTCGGTAGTTAAACGCCAAATAAAAGTAGTAACTCTAGAACACCAAAAATTTATAATTTATTATTTCAAAAATTTATTATTCAAAAGATATTTAATATGATTTATTATTCAAATCGTGTCTTTTTGAAATAATAAATTATCTATGTAAGATATAATTCATTGTAAGTGAGATGGGTTGAAAAATTTTTGAATTTACTATATTTTCAAACAATATTTACAAAGAAAAATTTAAAAATTTATTTCATTCAAAAATTTTTTTCCTATCTATTCTGTTTGAATCTATACATGCAAAAAATTATTTAATTATCATTTATAAAAAATTATTAATGAATTATTAATGTAATATTTTAAACAAATTAGTTGGAGATACTTTAAAATAAAAAAATTTACTCTGTTATTTTACTTCTTAATTATTTTAATATAATTATTGGAAACAAATTCAAATCACAAGAATAAAAAAAGTAAAAAAAAGTTTATTTATTTATAAAATCTTAAAATCTATAAATTAAAAATTAAAATTTATAAGAATTTTACTATATTTTTTATTCCTATTTTCTCTAATGCACTTCACTTAAATTTATTTTCGGAGAAATTTATTTAATTATGTAAATAATATAATTCTCTCATATATTTATAATTTCATTGATATAATTTTTTAAAATAATAATAATTTATTAAAATAATTTACTAATATATTGTATTCATTAATCTAAAATTTAAAGTACCTTTTATAATATAATTAAACTATGCATAAATTTGTTAATTCCTATACATTAAAACTGAAAAATTATTAAGTAAATAAATATATATTAGTATTTAGGCTTGATATTTTTCAATAGTTTTAAGGATTTTTACTTTTAAAATTCATATCAGTAAAATTTTAAAAAACAGTTAAAAATAAAAATAAATACACTTAATTTTATTAATGTGTTTAAAGAAAACAATTTTTTAAAAACACATTAATTATAATACTAAAGAAACAATTTTAATTCTATTATCCAAAATTACTTAACTGAAAATTTTAGGTGCTTGTGCTCCCTTGATTTATTTCCATATTGTGTTTAAGTAAACGACATTGAGATTATAAACTTAAATTAATGATCTTCTAAAATCTTGGCAGTTAATTCGGCGTTGTTTCCTTCAACACTATCTTTATCTTTCGTACGTTTTATAAATTAAATGAAATCATACTTTATAGAAATTTTCAACACTTTTAGCAAATGAAACACAGTGGTGGAACTTGCATATATTCAGAATGAATGTTGAAGTTATTTAAAAATCAATCATAATATTACTATTTATTTTAAAGCTATTTTCTGTAAAATTTTCCAATTAGATATAGAAAAGGAAAATGACTTATTGCATGTTTTACTTATGTTAAAAAAATTCCTAGTTTACAGAAAAATTCATATTATGCTAAAATGAAGGTCACATTAATTATAAATAAGCACTGATTGAATTAAGAAGTTAATACATAAATTTATATTTCTATATATTAAATTAAAAAGATTCTAATGTGTGGAAATAATTTTGTAGAAATATATTGAAATAAAGTATTTCAAAATTTTCCATATGAAATATTACTAACAAAAAATATTTTCTAAAGATTCGTACAAAATGGTACTTTCTGACTTTTTATTTAAAATAAACGTTAATTCACTTTAGATATATCATGCAATGCAAATTTTTTTGTTATATAAGCTAATTTTTCATCAAATAAATGTGGTTTGCAAATACAATATAGTATTTAATCCTTGAACAAGAATAATGTCTAAAATATTGATTATCATAAAGTATACTAAATTTTTTAACAAATTATATGCTTAAAGAAAACGGAATCTAAGTTGCTTGCTTATTTATTTAATAAATATTGTTTTTGAAATAATTTTTATTTTAAATTCTTTTTCATATTTGGTTAAAAGGGATTTTACTAAGCACACATTTATAAAACATAATCATAATAATTATTAATAAGTGATCAAATATTAATAATTTTGTTGCAAGAGACAATTGATTAACAATATTGTGTCTCTTTGACATTATTCCTCAGCAAAATATAAAAATGAATTTCTAACTACATAAAATAATATACTTATACTAATAAAAAAATTCTTATAAATAACTTTAAATAAGTTAAATAATTTTAAATATTTCATTATGGTAGATAAAAAATTTATAAAAATAAAAATCAAATTAAATAAAACAAAAATAATTACGTTATACCAAATTTTCGAGTTTACAAATTGTTTTAACTAACTGCTAAAATTCAGACAAATTTGAATCAATATATTGAGGATAAAATATATTGAAATAAAATCTTATATATAAGTCCGATTCATGTTAATTTGACAGATATTTTTTTACAATCGTTTATATAAGGACTTAAATTTTGTATCATTACTTGGTTTAATATTGTTCGCTTAGTCACAATAACCAATTTTTTCAATCTACTTTTTATTTCTAGTATGAAATTCTAATTAATCTGATTTACAGCCTTATTACCATAGTTTACATTTTATTGAGACATTACATATAAAAGTATACATTTTTCTGGTGGGAATCTATTATTAATTGAAATTACTTAATACAAATTGGAGATTCCTTTCGGTTTATAAGGTAATTTTTATTTATAATTAATCAATTTTTAGATTCAGAAACATTGCTCCGCTCATTTAAATTATAACTGAAATGAAATAGTTAGTAGATATTTAAAAGGATACATTTTTCTTCACTTATAAGAACCTGGCAATTAAAAGTAAATGTGATTTCTTAATAATAGAATATTGATACAAGCAAACTTTTTTCAATTCTTAAAAAACGTACACTCTAAAATGATCAAAATTGGAACTTCTAATTAATTACATGATATCTTTAAATACTATAACGTTGTTGATTCTTTTGAAAGAATCTTTGGTGCAACAATTTTTAAAACTCTAATTTTCTCAATGCAGTGAATACCTTTCCAGAAATATTTGTTTTTTATACAATGACTAAGAAACACGTTGTCTCTAGTTTCCTTGTAACAGAAGCATGTTCCTAACTCTTAATAAGTATTCTATTACATTTCAATTAAAAAATAATTTTCTTAAATATTAATAAGTCTTTCTTAAAACAGAGAAATATACTAAGTTACCTTTTATTAAATTAAGATAATGTAGTATAATTATAAATGATAGCCTCATAATTAATTTGCATAAATTAATGTACAAGAAATTTAGAAAAACTATTTGCAAACGTACAGATACTTCTCATTTATAGAATTCATTGTAGACAAAAATGTTTCATTAAATGCTTCATTACTTCATTCATCAAGTCATTGCATATTTTCATTGAAATAGAAGATAATCTATAGGAACTGACTTGATGTTAGAACCACGTTCATCAAACACGAAGGTCTCAGTTTATTTTCAGATATTGTAAAATGTAAGGATATAGATGAATGATATATTTTCTACCAGAATATATTTTTAGAGGGCCCGGTATCTTCCGTTTTCCTCCCACGTGATACTTGAGTGAGGAGTATTAAAAGGAAAACACTTGCACAGAAGGAAACACTCAGGGAATGTTTAGTTCAATTAGGACAGTCTTTGGCATTTAGGCTATTTATTAAATGTCGAATTCGATGTCCTTCACTATCAATCATGGCACTACAGCCTACGATAAGAAAAGGTTATTTAAACTAAACATGTTCAACCTATCCAATAGTTTAAAATTGCATTATTTTTTAAGTAAGCAATTTTTTGTCTATTTCATCAATCAATCGAAGCATAGGCCTTCCTTTATACCTTTTATTAATTGGTCTAAAAGTGAAAATTTATTTCTAATCGTAATTTTCTTTCATATGTTTAAAATATACAATCCAATTAAAAGGCTTATTTTAGTTTAGTGCAGAACATGGACTTCCTTTCATAGTATACATTTTAAAACACAACTTTCAAAAACACACAAAATCATTTTAAACATCACGATTAAACTTCATTTCTTCGAATAGTAAATCAAGACAGAACAAATGTTATCACTTTTCAGTAATGACTTAGCTTTCGAATATAAGAAGATAAATCATAGTGATTGTTTTATTCTAAATCAAAAAATTATCAGCTAAACATTTTATGCATCTTTTTAATTTAGATCTAAAGAAATTCTTGAAGTTGAATAAGATGAGCAACAATCTCATATAAGTGAATTTATTAATAATTCTCTTCTTAATAAATATAATTATTTTGTTTCACTATTAAGAGTTTTTAATACACTCGTGTCCATAAATTAAGGATAAAGCTAGTTCAGGCAAAGAAAGAGACAGAAGCAAAACAAATGTGACTCATCTGTAGAGTCTATTTATTTAACAAAAGGTAAAGAGCAAAAAAATGCTATATCTTTGACATCAATAATAAAAATTGCTATTTTTACTCACTGGAGCACATTTCAAAAAAGAACCTATTTACAAAAACCAATATAATATCGATGATATGATGGTTAATACATAGTACGCTCCCAGATGATGCAATACAGGCCGCACAACGCTTACGCATGCTAATTATGAAATTATCGATCTGATTTCGGGGAATATTACACCACTCATCAAGTAATGCTTTCCGAAGTTCCAGTACACAAGTAGGAGGAGTTTGATGGACTGCAATTCGTCGGCCAAGCATGTCTCACACATGCTCTATTGCATTCAAGTACGGTGAGTATGCTGGCAGGTCCATACGAGTGATATCCTTCGATTGAAGGCATTCTCTACAATGTTTGCAAGGTGAGGAAGGGCATTGTCATCCATAAACATAAATTCTACCCCCATGGCGCCCCGAAACAAATGTACATGTTGTTCCAAAATGACATCCCGATAGATGTGGTTATATTTTGAACATGTAAGTTAGTTCTTGAACCCAGAATAATTCCTTCCAAAATGAGCAACCTTGCACCACCGTAACGGTGTCGTTCAATGGTGTTCTCTTGGTGGTAACGGGTATTTGGCCCTCTCCATATGAAAGTCCGGCGAGAATCAGACTGAAAGTTAAACCTGGACTTATCAGAAAACAAGACCACTGTTGCGCTGTCCACAATGCATGCTCGCTACTCCAGGCTTACCACATGCGACAGTGTGTTAGGGTAAGTTGAACACATCTGACAGGCCTACGAGCGTATAGACCAAAGTACCCTAAATGTATGTACGTGGTCTGTATTGAAACTGTCGTACCGATAGCTGAAGAGAGCTGACGAGACAGGTCTGATGCTGTGCTCCGTCTGTATTTTTTTGGCGGTAACTGTCAAATACCGGTCCTCATTTGGCGTTGTAACTCTGTGACGACCTGTGCTGTAACGTCTACTCACATTACCATCAGCTTGGAACCATTGCCAAGGCCTGGAGATGACACTCTGGGCGATTCAGAGTTCCTCGGATACTTCCAGCTGGGTACATCTACATTCCAGACGGCTGATAATTCTACCACATAAAACATCATCCAAATTCTTCTTTTGTGCTATAACTATGTGATTATTCCACTATTGCAACTTTTAAAGCGCTTGTGAACAATTTTACTTGCTTGCAACTATTTCTTATATACCCTTCTCTAAAACTCTCGTCATTGTGACATACCATCGACGCTATCTGATGGTTTCTTGTAATCTGTATATTATTTTTCAGGAAGTGCGTGATAATTCTACATGTGAAATCTTTATTTTAGAGTTAAATTTCTGTGTGATATTGAATTATCCTTACTTTGTGGACATGAATGTAATATTTATATTAATACACTACTACGAATATATAAATTATTATTAGGAATTAGAATTATTAGGAATTGATAGTTTAAGAAATTCAAATGTAACAAAATAAATAGATTTCATGATTATGTGTGTTACATTACTTGCAAAAACGAACATTTTTAATTTAAAATTCTTTGAAAGAACAAATACTTGTTATGTTAATCTCAATTAACATAACAAACCGATTAACATTTCTGAAATTAAGTAATATTTATACAGAACTAATGTACTTTTGATTTCAATGATTATTTTATTAGTTTGTTTGAAATATGGATTAATAATTAAAGAAATATTTATTACTACCTACCTTAAAAGATAAAAGTAACTTTGGTAAAATATAATTTGATTTCAATGCTTTTTGGTATAAATGCATACCAGTGACTAGAAACTTAAATCTCAATTTTCTATTCTTACATATGATACTTAAAATTAAGCAACATATTTAGATACTATATAAGAAGTACTGTAAGTTATTTTTATGCAAATTATGTAATATATTTTCAATTAAATGATAATTTTGGCAGTTTAATTATTTGTTTATAATGAGCATTTACATTTACCAATAAAATAAGTTTCTAAATCAAAAGTTTATGTAAATATACAAAATAGTTTCATCGTAGTTTTGTATGGCTGATAAATAAACATTTTTTAAATGATGGAAGGGAAACATCACACATGTGATATATTACTCTTTGCTGCAAATACTTCCACAATAAGAAATACTTTTAATTGACCCTTAATTTACATTTTAATTTAAATGTGATATTTGAGAATATTACATCCCCTCTAAAACCTAAAAGTATTATTTGTTCATTTTATATAATAGTTTAAATAGTTCTGTATTATATAAAACAGGTAAATAGTATATTTACAAACTATTAGCAAATGACTCATACCCTAGATACGTCAAATATGATAGTTTATTAGTAAAGCTAACTAATTTTCTATGCAGTCATTAGTTATTTACATTACTAAAATGTTCGCAGTAATTCATTCATGAATTTGAAAACTATTTTAATTTCATGAATTAATTATTGTGAGCTCACATCTTATTCCTTAATTTATTTAAATTAAATTTTCCGAGAAAATTTCCTAATATATCTTTCCAAGGTTTTCGTAAAATGATATATTGAAGAATTAACGATTACTTAATTCAAACAAAAAATATTTCCTTGGGTCGGTGAAGTGAAAATTAATTATTATCTTATTTAAGATAATAATTAATTTTACACTAGAAAATTTAAATATAAAACACTCTAAAAATTTTCACTTTCTATTCCGAACTGCATATATGCCAAATTTATTTATTTCATTTAGTTTGAATATATAGTATCTTTAGGAATAAAACATTTGGATGGTAAAGACAAGAATAATATATGTTATACATTTGATTATATTTGTATCATTCATTTATTATCAATTTACTTATGTTTGTAGCATGCGTAGGCGTTGTGCGGCCTGTATTGCATCATCTGGGAGCATACTATGTATTAAAATGCGTTGTAATGCGTTAATTTTTTTGAATTTACAAAAAATGTTATAATATAAAATGTATGTAATAATGAAAACATTAAATTAGTCTCAATATTTTATATCCATTATATTTATAGGAAATATAGATAATTTTAACTAGAAACAAATATGACTATAACAGATATAAAGATCCCTCAAGTAAATATCGTATTTTTAGAAATAAGTTTATAAAATTGATTTATTTAAAATTGTAAAATCGCACCTTTGCTTAGCTAACTTACTATAACAGATGCTTTGAAAATCATTTTTATTGTTTCCTACATTGAAACTGTATACGAAAATTAAAAATTAATCATCAATAAAGGAAGTTGTAGAACATAATGATTGAATGGAAATAGAATAAATATTTCGTCATAAACAAATAAAAATCATAAAGCATTTTTGGATAAAGTGTCAAGTAAAATAAAGCAATCTTACATATTTTTAAATTGTTTGTAAATATTTATTGTAAATCGTGTGTGTGTGATAAAGAATAATAAAATAAGTCAAGCTAACCCTATAATAATTGACTATTAATATTTTCGAAATTGGTATATGTCACAATTGAATAATTTGACTCAAACTTTTCTTTTATTCATAATCCAACAATGCAGATTACTTATGATGGTTTGATTTATTTGTCACATAATGGTAATTTATTACACACAATGGCTTAATAGAACGGGACCTACAGATTAAAATATATTTCAAACAGCAGCCAATTCTAGAAAAACATTCAAACATACTAATTGATAAACCAAAGTAAGTGTGCTCAGCATTTACTGCCAGCAAAATATTTTAATAAAGAATCTGTGAATCAAAGTTGTAATACATGACTTAAATTTATGATTTATCAGTATTCTGTTTATTGCTACCGCAGAGGTGTTAGTATTGATATTCCTCATAATACCTTGTCAAATTATACAGTTATGTTACGAGATCTAAATCAAATATATTCAATCGTTATAAAATATGTGTTTATTGGAATATTGGAAAAGTTCTGCAGTAGCTTCAACTGGCAGCTAGTGGCCATGGCTCTGACTACACATCAAGCATTAACATAAACAAAAAGCTTTCAAAGATATTATTTATAGACAACGAAGCAGCTAAAGAAATCGTAATTCCATCATACTTTTAAGTGATTCTTGATTCCGTTTATAGCTATATAATATTCACAACCATGCTTTGTGGAATCGAGTAAATAATAACACCTTATCTACTATGGTTCTAAATATCTTAAAAATAGTAATATCCTATTTATTATAAATAACTAAGAGAAATATTATTTATACTTATATACATACATACATACATACATACATACATACATACATATATATATATATATACATATATATATATATATATATATATATATATATATATATATATATATATATATATATAATATATAATATATATATATATATATATATATACATATATATATTATATATATATATATATATATATATATATATATATATATATATATATATATATATATATATATATATATATATATATATATATATATATATATATATATATATATATATATATATATATATATATATATATATATATATATATATATATATATATATATATATAAATATATATATATATTATATATATCTATACTCTGTCTTTACTACCCATTTGTTTCAATCCACTTAATTCATTAAAAACATCACTTGATCTTAAAAAATTATCTAAAATCCGAAAATATTAAAACATATTATTTCAAAACAAATTGTTGATGTATGATCCATCTTCATGGGTAGACACTTTGATAAACATATTAAAATCAAGACTGCCACATTTTGATAAAATCTAAATACGCATACTAAAGTAATTTTTCTAAGAAAAAATATCATCAATTTTTTTTATTTATAGATGATTAAGTGTAATGGGAGATATACTTTAATTTGAACACATTTCCAGTCGTTAATTTATTTAATATTTAGAAAGAAATAGCTTATTAGCTTAATCAATCATTTTCCTGATTAAATTCAAATAAAGAAACTTGTTTAAATATATTTAAAATTTTCACAAGTATTATATAGGTCTTTTTTCTAATTTAAAATTTATTTTAAATGCCCTCTTTTATTACTCTGATGCACACAGGAGTATAGAATAAATCTATCAGTTATATTAAAAAAAATATTGATTCGGATTAAGTTTCATTCATAAGAATTGCGATTAAAAAACAACTGATTTGTTCAATTTATAAACATGTAAATTCAATTAAATTGTTTGAAAACACTAGAATTATTGAATGTAAACATAGAAGTTAAAGGAATTAAAGTGCTTAAACTTTCATATTCCCATATGTTAAACTTTTAAAATTAGGATATAACAAAATTAACATCCATATAAATATTGTATTGAATGAACATAACGACGAGAGAAGACATTAAATTCTTTTAATGAAATATACAGAAAATAAGAAAAGAGACAGCTAGAATTAAAAAATTAGAAAGATTTAAATTCACAATCATTGGAAATTTTTATGATTTTACTAAGCAAAAAAAAACACTTTCCTTGAAATTTTAAAAGTTTATTTATAAATAGGTTTATTTAAGATAAAGATACACGTTTTTTTAATTTGATAAGAAAAGTATAAAATAAATATGATAAGCCTTTTATAAATAAATAAGTTACTTAATAAACACATTTCAAAAATTTATAATGTTTTTAAAAATATTTAATAAATTAAAAATGTTTTATCAAAGATATTCTAAGTAATATATTGTGCTACACAATAGTTTTATTCACACAAATTTAAACTATTAGCAAATCACTTTATTGAAACTTCTTGACAGTTTGAAAATTAAGATTAATTCCCCTTCTGCTTATAATGAAAGTAGAGGTCCTCCTGTTTTATCAAAGAATTTTAAGTAAGGATTAAAGACTTAATGTTTTTATAAACTGTTTAACCAGTTTAAGAATATTAATAAAATCCAAACACTGTCGGTAAAAAATACTCATACTAGGTATAAGCGCACAGAGGTAATGACGCTTAAATTGCAACTAATTTTATAAAACAAATTGTGTATTCTGATAAATTAATTAATAGATTCTGTAAATAGTTGGGGTAGAAATAAATACCGAAAGTCAGAAATTTGTGACTTGGATAGCTTAAATTCGATTACTGTTGACATATGTAATACTTACATTTTATTTAATGCTTTTGCAATAATTGTTGACAGCTTGATAAAAGTTTTGATGCCTAATTTCTTAATTTTACGTGAATCTGATATTTATTCACAACTCATGGTTTATTTATGAGCATTTTGATAGTTGACTAATTTTATGTAGAATTTTCAATTGAAATATTTATCTTAACGGCAATAAGTAACAATAAATACAATTATATATGGCACTTGTACTAAATGCATGATAAATTTACAGGTAGAATCAATTAAAATAATCAAGAAAATTATCGAGATTCTAATTATCAAGGAAAAATATTTTTATATAATCAAAAAATACAAAATGATAATTGTTTGATATCAAGATTAAATAAGCGATTTATTAAAATTTTCCATTAATTTATATTTTTTAATTTTTTAAAAAGTAAATTGTTAAATAATTAAAACAATATTCTTAACAATATTATTAAAACAATAATTTTCCCATTAAGTCTTAAATTAACCATGTATTCAATATACTATTGTCATTCATAATAGTCTTAATTCGCATTAATTTTTCTCATGAAGTAACTTCACTAAGACAACGGATCAGTTTTTAATTCAAGTTTTATATGAAAAAAGTCAGATTATTGGCTTGGGTGTGTCCAATATTAGTGAAAAGAAAAATTAATTCAATGCACCATGTGTTAGACACTGACGAATATCTCAATTTGCGTTCAAATTAACCTATTTTTACTCTTTTTAATATGCAGGAAGTTAAATGAAATGTTTCTTTGAAGATTTCTTCGAAACCCTTTTTGAAGAACTTTTTTACATTTTTACCTAAACATGCAAAAATGTTTAGTATTACATACTAAGCATCAACCAATAGAAAAATGCATACTTATATTTTACGTCTTATAAATTACTAACTCTAAGTGGTTATTTAGCATTTATTTCACCATTGATATTTGATTTCAATAATTTAAGTAATGATAATTTTGATTTTAGTCTTAATTCAGTCATAAGGTTTCTTTTTTCACCAATTGGTGTTTAGAATAATAGAAACAAATTAAAAATATAAAAAGCAATAAAAGTATTTTCAGTACTTATAAACATTTTCATCTTTCTACTCAATGATCTTATGAACCAAATCTCTTTTTTTAATGACAATTATGTCCATCATACTAATCCACAAGTTTTTTTATTTATTATCAGTTACTAGTTGAAATTTTATTTAACGAACTTTAACGCATTTAGTTTCTTAATTTGCAAAATTACTAATGAAAATTGTTAACAAATAACGCCTATTATTTATTTTCATGAGTATCAAACATAAATACAAATTGAACTTTCTAAACTAATATTCAAAAAAAAAAACTTTAAATACTTTACTTCATTTAAAATTAATATATTTTGTTTTAAAAGTTGTGAATAATTGGAGTTTTAAAAAGCAGTACAAAAATTTCGGAAAATAAACATTTTTGTTTTATTTATATTTTAAATTTTACTTGCATTTTTATATAATAACAAGAAATTCACTTGTGGTTAAGATAGTATCACTTGTGTTTCAAAAACTGAATTTAGCATTCTGTAAAGACATTAAATTTATGAAGATTTCTTAAACAATATTTGATAGAAAACTCAAGTCAAAACTATATTTTAGACTTTTCAAAAAACCTTTTATCAGACTCCTCTGGTTAAAGAAATTTCGGTTAAATGCAAATGAACCTGTCAAAAGTTGAAGCTTGAAACAGATATTGTTGCTGAAAATAAACTATAAAGACAGTAGTAAAACAGAATGTAAATAGTTAAAGTAAATATAAATAGTTTATGTTTTCTTTGTAAAGAATTGAGCAAAACAGAAAAGTCTATTTTTTAGTTTTTCTTTTATATTTCTGAAATTTATGAGACAATAAACTGCTTTTTCAAAGCAGATGTTTATTTAATCAATGTATATATACGTATAAGGGTGAATGTGTGTAAATATATTAGTCATAAGTAAAGAAAGTTTTACAATAATGTAATTGAGTTTAATTTAGAATTTATTCTTTCTTTCTACATTATTTTTTGATATATTTCTAAATAATATCCTCATTCATTTTTAACCAACCAATGATGCATAAATGTTTTATTTTAAATTTAATTATTTTTAAATGCAGGAATTTTCCTAGTTTCTCATTAAATACTTGTTTTTTTTCAAATTATATTGTTCATTTTTAAAACATAAATTCCGAATTCTTTAAATTTACTGTTAGTAAAAAGAAGTGTAATTTAGTAATAGAGAGAAAGAGGGAATTAAATTTATTTATTTAAGATATCTTTCAAGTTTATTTTACAATCTTCTGGGGGTCTTTATTAAAATACCATATTACATATTACGATATTAACTAGAACTGAAAAAGGAGACTTCAATTTACAAAAGTTACTGTAAATATAAAAATGAACATCATGCGTAGTATGAAAAATGAAGATTTGGAAGAATATATCAGGTAATTATTCTAAGGAAAACAAAGCAAAATTTATGAAAGTAAAACTGAAAGTAAAAAATTGAACTAAATTGAAAGTATCTAAAGAACTTTTTATGAATAAATTTTTATTTCAACAATTAATACTAATGATTTTCCTGTCATATATTGTTTTTCAGGAAAAAAATTATTGTCTTTATTTATTCAGAGAAAAATAAATTTTAATTTAAAGTAATTAGAAATAATTCGATTTAGATTACATCAAAATGTATTGCATTTATGCATTTGTTTAGATTTATTTCTTTAATTTGATAAAGTGTATTATCTAAACTATATTTATTAACTTCACAGCTAATGTTTACAAAATTTATAAATATTTTTTACTTTGAAAATGATTTACTCTTAATAAAAGTACGGATAAATCATGCTGTAATTATTTAATTTAGAGAATTTATGTAATTTGTTGATAATTATAATAATGATTTTAATTAGTTTTACGATTCTTCAAACATGAGTAAAATGAGATTGGTAAGGCAGGCATTCTTCACAAGCATGTCAACAAAACACAGTCCATTTAAATGTTATAAGTATAATTTTTAATCAAATATTTTCAAATATGCTTCAAATAAAATATTTTGTTTATTTATTATTTTTCCATGCTATTATCTTACTCGAATTACTGTTTAAAATTAAAAATCTCAATAAACATAGTCAAATTAAAACTTATGTTTCATTTTGTTTAAACTTTTAAAAAAACTGCTGCTTACTTAGAATTTGATAAGAAGATACAAAAACACGCCATTTCTTACAATTCTTTGTTGTTTTGTCATCATTCAACATTTCTTTGTCATTTAAGTTAAGACACTTCTGGTTATAAGTCTGTACATTTCTTAACATTTATTTTACAAGTCTATCCATTTATAAAAAAATTTTCTTAAAGATTAAATATATCTCTTATAACATTAAAAAGCCAATGATTTTCCACATTCAATACCTGTAAATCTAGCTTTTGCCAAAACGTTCAGCAATGAAAGAGGTTATTCTTGTATTCAAATTAATTCATCAAAATATTAATTTTTGATAAATTTTGTTGGACAAATGCCTTATTTTTGATAAAATTCTCTGAACAAATACATTCTTAGGATTTTTGTGAGTATAATACATTGCACAATACAATAAAAATTCATTTATATTTTGTGAACATAGAATCACATTGTTTTAAAATACATTTTATGTATGTAATTCTGGCTTAATTTATATTTTTAAAGTTTCATTATTTTCAACATTCTACGCTTTTTGTTGACGGTTCCTTTCAAAACAAACTTCATTCTTCTTAATTTTGTAATATACTTTGAATTCCTTCTGTAATAAGGCTTCTAACAAATAATCAGTTAGTATAATAATTTGTTTTAAATTATACAAATTTGAAATTCTGAAAAAAAATAATCCATTTTCTAATATGAAATCTTTTTTTTTGTTAAGATTAAATATCAAAAGTCAAAAGAAAATGATTAAGTAAATGGAAAGTTATATTAAAATAATTTGCTAAATTAAACTTAAAAATATTTTTATTAATAGAAATACAATTTCTATCTTCTTCAAATACTCCTATCAATTCTTCTTTTTATTTTGCGTAACATTTCTTATTTAAAATAATACCAAAATTTTCGAGCAAAAATAGGTATACATGTTATATATAGCATTTATGTAGCAACTCATAATGACATATTCTATAGAAAAACTTTGCTATCTACCATTGGTTAATGAGAAACTTTGCATTTAAATAATATTTTTAATAGTTTTATTTTACTTATTTTTATATAGTTAACAATTCATATACTATTTTTACATTTTGTACTGTTATTTTTTTCATTTCAAATATTTTATTAAAATATTTTAGTCAATCGTAAAGTAGTAAATTGTGAAAAAAAACAATGCTCAAAATTAATCTGTAAAGTGAATTATAATTATTATTATAATATTAATAAATTGAAATCTTTAGGAATATATTATTCATGAATCCATTCAAGCAATTACGAAGAACTGATTGCCAAGAAGAATATTTCTTTCCAAATGAGAACAAGACAAGTATTCCTGACACATATAGCTTTTATATATATGTGATTTGAATTCCTAATCATTATCCTGCCATGAGAAGAAAACTTACAGAGCTTTCTTCCTATCATATATATGTGGAAGAAAGTTTATTCTTGTGTGAAAGATATTCCTTATTCTTATATAATAAAGTCTCTAAGAAAATATTGAATCATTTTTGGAAAATTAGTTAAAAATACTCTTTTATAAATAAAACTCTAATGACATAATTACTTATATAAGAGTAAAACACATTTCTTTTCATTTGATACAAATTATGTCATTGAAATATTTATTCACGTCATATTAAACTAATTTTCTTGCGAGATATCAGTCATTAAAATGAAAGGTGTATAGCAATACTTAAATCATAATTTAAAAAGTTCAATATAGTATAATTTTATCTATTACAAAGCAAACAGTAAATATTATTTTCAAATATGTATAATCTATATAAACTGTAATTTAGAACTTACCTTTAAATGTATTGGCAACGTAAAAATATAATAGCTCTAAGTAAAAAACATTATTTTTGCGTAAGTTTTTGGGGGTTTGAAAGATATTTTAAATATTCCATTTAAGACATTAAGCATACTTGTAGACTATGGGGATTTTTCAAACTAAAAAGTTTGTTAACTTTGAATTTTTTTATATCAGAAATAAAATCTACGTCGTATATTTATATAAAAAATTAAGTTAAAAAATATATCTATATAAAAAGTATCTTTACTTCCTGGTATGCTTAGGGCAATATATATTCATTTTGTAGTGAAACAACCAACTATCAAATACAAGTTACATTTAATATTTTCATGATGAAACAATAAACTTAATTTTCAATTTTATCTAGAATTATATTTTACTCATTCAAATGAATTAATATATATATATATATATATATATATATATATATATATATATATATATATATATATATATATATATATATATATATATATATATATATATATATATATATATATATATATATATATATATATATATATATATATATATATATATATATACATATGTATATTGTGTATATAGGTAGAGTTTACACACTTTATTTTTTTACATTCCTATAGTAAAAGAATTATTTGTTATTCAATTTGAATAAACAATAAGTTCCAGAAAAACAACAATGTTACTAAGTATTAAAAATCCATAATTTCTCGTGAAACTTTAGATTTTAACAATATTATGAATTTGAGTGCCAATACCATATTTTTTATCAGAAATTTTACGTCTAAAAATGCTTCTACAATTATAAATATATTTAAATTCTTAAAATGTATTGCTTTATCTATTTTTTGATGTTTTAGTGAAGTATTATTATTAACTACAGTCAATTCATAGATCATAAAAGAAAAACAGTATTTATTATTAATTACATATATTAATGCAATATAATTAGCATTAAAACTAATTTATTACTAAGCTCATTTTATATCTAACAATGAAACTATAAGTAATATTTAGCAAGAACAAAACAGGAAATTTTATGATAAATAAAAATAATAAAGCCGATAATCTGATAAAACAATTATACATATCATTAATCAGCTTTTATCATTATATTATTAATTTTAACATTTTTTATTTATGTTACACAAAAATTAATTAAAGTTTAGTGTTTGGAGTAAAATACTGCGTGAACTTTATAATTTTACAGTGAAATTTACTATTGCATTACTATATATATCTGTAACATATAATCTTATAATAAGAAATATCGTCGTTAAACTTGATATTTGTATTTCTATATTATGAATTCTCTTTATTTATCCTCTTTACAGTTAAAAAACGCTTAGCTTGTGAAACTTACTTAAGATTGTATCCAAAATCATGAAATAAATCATGTCACATATTTCAAAGATATTGATTAATCATTTGGGTGTGGTCAGTAATACTGACATGAAATACAAATTGAACTAACTTTTGTACCATTCCTATTTTAATATGACAACCAGCATTAATTTGCTTCTTAAAAAACTTTTGTCTAATCATTTATTAAATAAAAACATTTCTTTATGTATACTGAGATTTACTTCAAAATCTTGATGAATATATTTTTAAGGATAATATAGCAAGTATATTTTACAAGGAAATATATTCAAACTAAAGATGTCTAGTATTTTAAAAATAATTTCTGTAAATATTTCTGAGACATCATTTGAAGTATCATTTTATTAAGGAAAAACACAATTCCTTTTTCTTGCATTAATAAGAGGAATCTTAACTTTATCAGTATTAAATGTACTTAATCTAATTAGACAATAATATTTAACATTTTTTAGTCTAAAATTCAAGTATTAAAATTTTTATAGTTATATTTATTTATTATAATTATTTAATTATAGTATTTAATATCTATTCAAAAATTTTATCAACACTCGGTCATGAGTGTTGATAACTCTACATAGAAGAAACTGTTTTGATAAAAACAGTTTCTGATAATTTAAAGCTGTGAGTTTGAATAATCCGCCGCATGCATCTATGTCAATTTATCATGTTTGCATTCATTGAATTATGAAAGTATATCCATAGAATTTGAACATAGAATATGATTTATAGCACTAACTTCTCTTTGAAAGTTTGAAAAAGATAAGATCTGTCTTATTTAAAAGTATACTGATGGTTTTCATAATTTAAAAGTCATTTTTGATAAATAGAGTCATAGTTAAAGTCATAGTTTGATATTCATAGTTCAAAGTCATAGCTTGATAAACAGAGCCCAGGAAAGTTATAGAATGTTATTTATATTTTTATGATTTTGCATTTAACAGTTTGTGGGATATTTGAGGTTTAAAATGCAAAGTAAAAGAAAAAAGTTTTTTTATCAAAAGTTTCATCTAAGAGAAAGTTCAACTACTCATGTTAATCACAGTATGTAATTTTCTGTATTATTGGAGAATAAGAATAATATTATTAAAATTTGAAAAATAATCTTTCTATTATTCATTACAAAATCCTATATTTATGTTTATATATTTTAGCAATTATTAACAAAACAATAATTTTTTGTAATCAAAATATTTTAGGAAATTATTTGTGAATATAATGATTGAATGCTTGCTTGAAATGATATTCATTTGAAAACAATTCAGATTACATTTAAATACAAAGCAAAATTTTTCACTTTAATTATCAAAGTATTGTAAAGTTTTCTGATAAAGAATGTTTATTCTTGTCTTTTTTTCAATAATTAATCAATAAAAACTATTTTCAAACTTAAAATCAAGAGTTTTTATTTGTATATATATAAATTCTGTGAATAATAAATAAAGTTCGTGTCATTAAATTATTTCTAAAAGGCATATTTTTATGTTTATGTAAAATGCAACATAGATAATAGTTAATGAGAAGAGTCTTTAATAACATATTTTTTCTTTCCCTTCAGACAACATTATTATTGTTACATTCGTTCAATTTCTTCTTCATGAGTACTTGATTGTAAAAGAAGTACTATCAATACGTTATTGTTAATGAATTTTCTGCTACGTATTTACTTTTCCTTTAAATAGATAAAAAATTGAAGTTTTCATTACAATAAATAAGAATTTATAACATGTCCTATTTTAAAACTCAGAGTAAATGAATATTGTTATAAGTATTGAAGAAATAATTAATTATAAATATGTTTTCACAGTTTATTCGATGAATGTAAATAAATTTTAACTTATTATCTACACATTATCCAAGGGAAATGCTAAAGAAACTTGATTGAAAAATTCATGTTTTTAATTTTCATATTTCGAAGTATATGGAAACAGTTTGTACGTTCATGTAGATAAAAAAATTTTATTTCAAAATCATTTTCGCTTATATAGTCATTATTTTACGCAGAAAGTATCAATAATGAAGATATTCGGATGAGTGGCTAATAGTTGAAACTTTACATGCATTTTATTTTTTGTATTACAACTATTTGTTAATATATATAATTAATTAGAATAACAGAATAAATATTACCTTTTTTATGATTTTAAATTTAAAAAATTTTAATAAGATAAGTTATAGTTGTAATATATGATGTCATACAGAAAATTTAAAGATATCTGAATTAGGGAATAAAATGCATGGAAATTTTAATATTTTTATAATATTAATTTTATTAGACATTAAATTTTTTATCAGAAATTTTATCATGCAAAAAATATTGTAATATAAGATAGAAGAAGTAAGATGTGCTTAATCTGCATTTATCGAGATAGCTAACGAATTTTATTGCTTACGGAATCAGTTGGCAATTAATCATGTATAGTGGTTTTTAAAATGAATGACTCATGTTTTAGTAGGATAAAATTCTTTGTATCATTTACTAGACTTCAAAGAACATTTGCGAATAATAATTTAATCGCTTCATGCCTTATGTAATTACTTGTAAATTGTTTTTATCGTTTTTGATCATCTTTTAATACTCAATATGAATTATAAAACTGTAAAAACTGCATAATACATTGATTCTCTGAAATTGATACAATGATAGTGTATGATAAGGACTTGAATCCTTTAAAAATGCGAAAAATTGAAAGACTTGCTTTATTTGATGAAACAAATTTTAAACTGAATTTAATGGAATTAAATGGTCTTTGAATATGAGAAACAATTGATTCAAGGTAGTTAAAATTATGGAAAGACTATTTTATACTAATTTTAGCACCAGAAAAATAATGAAGTAGTTTATTCTTAAGGTTATAATTTGGTTAAAATTCCCTTGTTTAAATAAACAAATAACTGTAACATTTTAGACTACACTAACACTTAGTCTAGTTAGACAATAGAACAATAAGATAAAAAAATATCGTTATTTATTAAATGTTTCTTGAAGCCATTGGATTGAAATCAAGCGTTTTGTTAGGGATGGACTAAATTTCATAAGATTAAGTATTGAGGGAAATGTGCATACTGATTACATTACATATTCTGTGAAACATAAATTAATGCATTGATATGATGTTATACAACATCTAAAGACATAAAAATATTGTGTGATAAATATTGTGTTATAAATGATAAATATGAATCCCTAGAAATATATAAAAGTATTACAACCTGAGATTAGATCTTCCACAAAAATAGTTTTCATAACAATCAAGTATTTATATTTAAAAAAAGATTTAGCTGTTTTTCATATAAATACTCTGTGCAAAAGTAGATTTCATAACAAACGCAATTTTTTAATAGAATAATATAGAAAATACACTGATCTAAATCCTAGTGAAATACTTTGGCGACGAAAGAAACTTGTGAAAACAAAAACCTTCATCAATAAAGCCTTACTAACATAACCAAGAAAAACCTATATCCAGGCCATAACAAATGACGATTTAAATAAAATGGTTTACTTCATCAAATGTACCTATTAGACCGTAACTTAAACTAAATTTTATCCATTTAGGTAAATATTAATGGCATGCAAGCAATGTAATTAATATTGCTTGCATACATCAAGACTTTCTATTTATCCAAATATAGTACGTTTTGTAACAAAAATTTAATTCTTAAATGTTTTTACATTAATCCAACAATGAAATTTTCCTTCCGATCATATGTATCTTCAAGGTATTATTTTAAACTTTTTTGTATTATGAGATCTTGAGCATGAAAATAGAATTATACTAAAAATTACCAAATTTTTGCCACTTCAGTACACTTCTGTAAAGCGTAATCCGTGTTCTAATATTTCATGAGAATTTAATTTATGCGGTTCCTTTTATATTGATCATATTTTATTAACGATAATGAAACTCCTTAGTTATTTAAGATATTTGTGTAAGAAAAATACATGAAATTTATTATAAACAGAAAATTCTTCCATAAAGGAAGACAATATCCTTTAGAATATATTATTCTGAAGAAACTTTTATTGACAACATTCTTCAAGATAAACTAAATTTAAAAATCTCATTAAAGAACATAAAAATTGAAATGTTTAACTATATGACAAAAAACATAAAATTGAATTCTTTCCTTAATAATTAAAAAAGTTATCTAAAAATTAAGAATATTCATTAGCAATTCGGCATGCATGCTCACTATTTCTAAGAACTGTTCAAAGTTAATGGCTTATATTTCATAACAAATTCGTATTTCCTGTTACGAGATTAAAAATGGATAATCAAGTGATCTTAATAAATAATAAATTTTAAAAAAAATCACAATTATTTTAAAATTTATTCAGATTATGTGATCTTCTAGCTATATAAAATAATTTATATGTATGTTTATTCATGTATTTAAATAGGAAAAGGAAAAAAGTATCTTAAAAGGGGCCAATGTTGTTTATTTCATACTTGTTATAATTTTCTTTGAAAAGTACCTCTTTTGTTGACAGAATTTTAATCAGATCAGACCAATTGACAGGAATTAATATAATTATATTAATCTAAGTTTAAATTATGAATTATTTTTACATGTGGGAATTTCGATAAAAATATTTTAGAACATATTTCTTAAATATTTCCTTTATTTGTGAAGTCTATTTTAAAGCAACAAAAATTTGAATACCCTAAAAACTGAAACTAGTCAGAATAATTTATGCTTAAAAATGAACTATAATATGTGAAACATTTACATTCATGTTGCACATTTGATATTAACATTTCCCATTTAATTTAATGCGTTTGCTTAGAGATTTTCTGTAGAAATATATTTTCAGATTATATTCTTTAGAATTAGAAAAATATATTGCTTATCAAGTTCAGTAAGTTAAGTTAAGTATGATTCATGGAAACTACTCTTATATATATATATATATATATATATATATATATATATATATATATATATATATATATATATATATATATATATATATATATATATATATATATATATATATATATATATATATATATATATATATATATATATATATATATATATATATATATATATATATATATATATATATATATATATATATATATATATATATATATATATATATATATATATATAATATTTCGTCAAAAGAATGCTGAGCTAGTACTTTTGATAAAATATCAAGATATCAACCTATTATCTATTAACTGATACCTTTTATCTTGGACGACTAAAAAGTTGGAATCAACGCAAAAACCATCTAATCATATGAAAGTGAGATTTTTCACGTTTGTTATTGACTAAGAAATGACATTAATTTAAGTCAAAATAGTCATTTGATCTTTATCAATCTGGTTAAAGATAAAAAAAATATTGGATACAGCTCAACTTGATGGCCTTTCTATATTTTACATTATTTATTCATGTTTGACCTCGCTAATTTAAATAATGTAGAGATATACTTTGTTAATAAATGTGTAAAATAAATAAAATTATAATTTGTTAAATTAACCTGTCCTTTACACTGACAAATTATTTTCCATTTTTCTTACATTTGTCTCATTTGTTACTTTTATATCATTCATAATATTTCAAATGTTAATCTATTTTAATTTACTCCATATTCTGTTATATATTTTATTAATAATATTTTATTTAGTTGCTTAAATACTTTCTTAAAAATAGTTCCAGATTTTTATGTAACACATACTTATAAATCAGAATTATTTATTCACTCACTGAAACACTAATATTAAAATTTTAGATGAGGTTTTCTTAATTTTAACACCTATTTCAAGCTAAAATGATTGCTTTTCAACCGAAATTTCTATATTTTTTGATTAAAATGTATAATCGCACGCAATCAGTAAGAAATGCGTAGAATCTTAATTCAAAATTACTCAAATATGAATAAAACTTAAGGCTATTCCATTCTAAAAATAATGTTAATTTATCTCATTTAATTCAATATCATTTGAAAAAAAAATAAGATTCAAATTATTATTTTAAACAAAATAAGATTATCAAAAAGAATAAATAATTAAAAAGTAAAACACTCTAGTTTAGATTTAAATCATTTTCCTATTTATAAACAAATATATATGCTTAATTAAGAGAAATTATGATTAATAGCTTTTAAAAATGATCTGCCTATATCAAACTATTTTTATTGAACACATAAGTGTCCATTTATCAATTTTAAAGCAGTTCTCCTAAAAAACACTCAACCGCGTATGTTATATAAGCATTAAAAATAACCTCTTAAGAATGAATCAAATTCTCCTTACAGCATTAGTACAAAATATAGAGTAAATTTAATGTAATTTCACACATTTCTGTATATGATGTTAGTTGTATTACTATTTTGAGCTTGAGCATTAAATCTTACACATGTATGGAAACTTACAACGCATCACCTTTGCAGAGAACTGAAGCGTGATGCGCTTGAGGAAATATACCTACATCATTACTAATGAACAGTTAGCACATGGAATAAGGATTTAAATGCTAGAAATTCAAAGCTTAGAACCTATGTTTTACGGCTATCAATATTGCTTTTATCTTGCTCATTCCCTGTGAAGCTATTGATGTGCTTCAGTAATTTACTGATGGTTAAGATATATGTTTGAATGCTTTATTATCCCTTAGTCTTTTAAGAAATAAAATGTGTTTAAAGTTTTAGCTTTATATTTTCCTAGGTATCAGATTTTTCAAAATTTTAAGTAATAAAACTATAATTGCATTAAAGTGAAACATGTAATCCTTAAAATTAAATGCAAGTAAAGGACGAGAAATATTTTTCATTTATTTTTATTTTATAAAAAGTAAAAAAAAGCAATATTATAATAAAGAAACTACTGCAATAAAATAATAAAAATCTTATTAATCAAATTATTAGTTAAACTTCATTCCGATAGAGATTAAAAGGACAAGCTCTCATAAATGTTAATCTGAACACGTAGTTATTTTATAACAAGAGCATTTTACTAAGCATTGATAGGTTCTATCTAGACTGTCAAAAGGATAACTAATTAACACTGAATAAGCTTTTAAGCTACATAATATAAATGGAATATAAAAATATCGACCTCCAAATAGATTTTGTATTATTGTTAGTAAGACAATTGTGACATAATGATCAATTACGCTGGAATTTGGTAGAAATTTTCCAGATATTTATGCATTTTTATAGTAATTAGAAAATTGAAATCAAACTTTCAATAAATAGCTCATTTAAATTTTCTTGCCAGTACTTAAGAGTATTAGTTTGGAATCTACAATCAGGGCACTAGCTATCTCCCTTATTACCCAATGGGTTAATCACTTTATTATGGTTTATAAAGACATTACTAGCATTTCAAATCCATATGTGAATCTTTCTCTGATAATTCGCTTATTCAAAATTGTTATTTACTGGTTATATATTTCTTTTCGTCCCTAAATAACAGCAGTGAGTAGTATTAGCTAATTCTATGGATATTATTTTATTTGTAGCAATGTTTTTAAAGTATAAAGTTAAAATATTGTAGTTAGAGAAAATGTAATGAAATATAGGCGAATTTATTAAATTAACTTAATAAAAAAACTAGTGATAATTAATTGTATAAATTCCATCAACACATAAATTAATAATATTTAAAATGTTTACTAATAAACTTAATGGAAACATTTTTGCAACGATACTCAGATAAATAATTTATAGAAACCAATTTATAGACACTGTTTAAAAAATCTTTCAATTGTATCCATTTACAGTGGCAAACCTTGTGACGTAACATTAAGATGTTATTTAAAAAATATAATTTGTTTTTGAACCACATAATCAGCACAAAAAAGATGAAACACTTTATAAATAGTGATATAATATCGCATTACCTTTTCCAATTAATATGATGGAAAGTGTTATGCCGCAAAAACAGACTTAGATCTTTCTTATTTATAAAAAATATTTTAAACGATGTTTCTTTAATAAGATAGATTAAGCAATTTAACGATGAGTGTTTATAAGATTATTGATTCACTTGTTATTACACAAAAATTTAAAAGTCATCAAAAACTAGAGAAAATCAGCATAAGTTCGTTTATTTAATTTAAAATTATTTAACAGCCTTCCCTGATTGATGTAAGCTGAAATGGAATATTTGTTTATTAACTAAGACAAGAACCTTAAGACTAGAGTAATTTCAAATTTAAATTAGATACTATTCCAATTTTACCTCTCCCAGATGTAATATGAACTAATTTAATTTGCAAATAGATTGGATTCGCATACCGTAATTGTGGTGCATATAATGTTATTTTGTTAATTCTTTGTGAGACATTTCAAGTTATCACAGACCAATACTTTGAGAATCAGATGTAAGAAAACATCATTGTTTTACAAGTAGATTTTTCAGTAGTATTTAAAAACAATTTCGCATTCTTTCTGCACAAAATATAATTTTTATTATTTACTATTCTAATATAGACAAAAAATTTGAAATGTATAATTACTTTACAATTTTTCAGCAAGATAAAATGCAGATTATTAATTCAAAATTCAATTTTATTATCTATAATATTACGTCCTAATATTTTATCAATATTACTTAAAGCACTAACCAAATATATTTATTTAACCATTTTCAGTAATAATTAATAAGTAAATCTGAAATATTTTAATAGACAATACAATATATTCAGTATGGAATATTACAAATATATATTTAAATTGCATTAACATACTGTGCTCAATTGCTTTACTGTTTAAATTTTTCGATACTATTATATATATATATATATATATATATATATATATATATATATATATATATATATATATATATATATATATATATATAAATATTCGATTTTGTATTAAATAAAGTAAATAACATATTCTTTTTTAAAAAATAAAATAAAGATACATTATTCAATCATAAATGGAAAACACATATATAAATTAAGAAAAACATAAATGAGGAATATATATATATATATATATATATATATATATATATATATATATATATATATATATATATATATATATATATATATATATATATATATATATATATATATATATATATATATATATATATATATATATATATATATATATATATATATATATAATATGCCGCAACTTCGCGCTTCATGTTTTGCGGTTTCAGTGCCTCGTGGGTATTTCCAAAATATTCATCGAATAATAAAAATGAAAAACTGCAACCATGTCGCGAGCCACATTGCGGAAAGGAGGGTTTTATCTTGTTTATGCGCGAGAGAGAGGGATCCCTGCATCTTAAACAAAGAGAATAGTTGACTTATAGTACATAACACGGGCTCTCATAAAGATGCGTGATTGGTTTCCGATGCGTCATGGACCCATGAAAGTACGGGAGGTTGGTTCACATCAAGGATTTGTCGACATGACAAAAGAAGACATCAGCACTCTTATCAATTCCTATTCAGGCCCACTAAACGATGAAGACCTCCTTGAAATAACAAAGTCTGTAAGTGATGAAAAAAATCAAGGGGAAAAAGACAGAAGAAACTGAAAAGCATAGTTTATCCTGGAGAATCTGCAACAATTATGCAACAAGGCAAGAGCGATGCAATAATTTGCCAAAAGCATTGACGACAATATTGTTCGAGTTGTCGAGTTCAGCAATCGCTTTGATGGGGTTAAGTCCTTGTCCAGAGAATTTTTTATGGAAAAGGTATTTAAAAATTTTATTTATTAAAAATTTAAAATTATGGAAAAGATTATCTTAAATTTTATTTAAAGTGATATTTAAAAATACTAAAGCTATTAACTTTGAGACCTTGGAATCAAAGTTTTTAAGAAATTGTTTAATAAAGGTAATTCGACGTATAGATTATAAATGAATAAAAATTCAGAAATTCTGAATTTTATGAGAATAATAATGTTACATTTATATGTTTTATTTTATCAATTTATTTCTTACAAAATCGAAAAGTAATCGGAAAAGGATTAACTGATCTTAAAAATATGATTAATATGCAGTGTTACAAAATTAATTTGTTTTACTCTATACTTTAATTTTAGAGCCCATATTTCTTTCAGTTTTAGGAATTAATTTATTATGATTAATATCAATTAACATAAAAATGATTTTAATTTACTTTATTTTTGTGTATTTATGAAGTTCTTAATAATTCCAAAGCATTATGATTTAATTATTTAATGACAAACTTTTAATCTCTGTAGAGAAGTTAAGTATAAGTTTTAATTAAAGTGATTTATTAATAAGGAAAACAATGCATTATCTTGAGCGAAGTATTAAAAAAGTTATTTATTCAGTTTTATTTTAAAAGTTGTATAACAATAATTAAGTAACTCTTAGGGTTTTGTCAAACTAATGGCAGTTTCTTTATTCCATAAGAAATATTCAAAAATTTGATGTCTTAAATGTATCAACATTTTTTAATTGTGTTGTAATCTATATACATTTTAAATAAATTGCTAAACTAAGTGGGTTGTATAGGAAAATGATTTCCAACACTTTTAACAATTTGCACCTTTTGCATTTTTATTTAATAATTATAGTTCATCCTTATTGTTCAAGATAACATAATTTCAATGGTATTTAGTAAATAATTAAAAAATGCTTTTTAATAATTAACATATATGCTTTTTAATAATAATAATAATATATATATTTGCTTTTAGCAAACTTTTGCACTGTTAATCTATGTTTTTTGTTTCATTTTAAATATTTTAACGTTTAGTTTTATATTATTTTTATTTTTATATTCATGAGTTTCAGGAAGTGGGAGGCTAAAGATTACTCGTCCAAGTTTAGAATACATGATTTTCATTAAATTTATTGTGTATTCGATAGTATTATAAAATAAAAAGTAAACTCTCTGCTGGGGCTTATTTGACTAATTGTGTCAAAGTTTAATTACTATAATTTGGATTATACTAAATTATCTGAATTGCTTCCAATAACTTTGATTAGAGAATTCCACCTTGTAATCCATCACAATATTAATTCAAGGGTGAGAAATTCTCTACTCAATAAGCTCCCAGGTGAGAGACAAATACACTCATCGACACATTTAACATAAAACAATAATCTTATATTGAAATGGGAACAGATTTTACATTGAAGGGGATTTTTACATTGTAAAAAAAATTCAAAAAAAACGTACATAAAATTAACATTAAAACTTTTTGGTGGCAAATATATCTTTAAAATATTTTAATGATAATTATATAATTTCATTGCTTTCTTTTATAGTTTAACTTTTTGCAGTACTTCATTCTAGATTTCTTTTTATTTTCGATGCTTCTAAGGAAACAAAGCAGTTTGTTTTTAAACTTCTAGTATATTTATTGCACAAAAAATTTATTATTTAAATATTATATAGAAATATTAATTAATACAAAATTTCTTTTGAATATTGAAGATATCTTTTTAAATGTTTTTGAATCTTGAAGAATATGATTTTGGATTTTACATAATTTAGATAAGAATATATAATTGTATGTGTAAGAATGTACTTATAATTATGTGTTCTCATTTACATATGCATATATACATGTTTCATTAATTATAATATAGTATAATTTTCAGAATTTATATAAGTAAATTTATTATGAAGTTAACAAAATAACACCAAAATATTCAATTATATGATACAATAAATTGCATACTTAATTAGAACTAAGAAATTTCAAGTTAGAAGAAGTGGTATCATTAGGCTTCTCTATTTTAAAGAATTATAGTTCTAATTTAATTTGCGGAAAAAATATTCCATATTTATCAAAATTATGGCCTATAATAATCACAATTTATTAAATGCAGAATATAAAAATGGTTGCTAAAATGTTTCATTACAGATGATCATAACATTTTCCGATTATCATAAATAATGATAAAAACAATGAGTGTATGGAGCACAAAAATTGGATGTTTCATCAATGGAGCTGCCTTCTTTATGGATGAGAATCATTTCAGAGTTACAAGTGATTTTGAATATAACTTTATTTGGAGAGAGGCAGGGATGAGTTTCCATCCCAGTTATATCATGGAGAGAAATTGTCACAGTGACACCTGAATTTTCGTCTAAGAAATGCATGACTCTGAACAGGTGGACTGAACTGCATGCCTTCAAAAAAGGTTCTGTAAACGGAGACAGCTATTGTAAATGTGTGATTCCTTCCTATGTATGTTTGTTACAAAGTGCAGTTGGTGTAAACCTCGTTTTAACGATGACAGTGTTTCCCCACATTGGAAATGTTTCATTTAGAAACTGCAGTAGACAGAAGATATTATTCGAATACATGGTCATAGCTTCCAGAATAATTAGCGTACTCCTGATTTAAATCTCATAACATATGTATGGGTTGCTCTGGGGACACACCTTGGGACACGAGTAAATTCTTTGAGAAAACCCAAGAACTGAATCGGATGCTGCTCAAGAAAGGGCAATCTTACCTGCAATACTGTTGAACCTACTAGTTCTCTATGTAAGGAGAAAGTTGGAAAGCAAATATTAAAGTTAGGGAAAAGTATATTCCGTACTCAGATACAAGTGCCTGTTGTTCTTCTTTGTCAGACAACCATATGCAAAGAAATTGTATGTTAAATACAATCTTTTTTGTTTTATTTCACACTGAAAGCATTGTATTCATTTTTGCGTATTGTGTTTTCATCATGAGTTAAGTACTAAATGATATCTCTACATTCTGAAGTTCATATTTTTCATAAGATTTTTTGGTAACTTGTGGCAAAAATGTGCTTGTTGCTTACGATTATGTAAGTTTCATTGTATTTTGCGTGACCTTTCGTAAAACAAATCCAGATGAAATTCCAAGAACAAAGAGAATGAAAAGTGTTTTTATAGATATTACATATACGCTTCCAAAATGAAGGAAATTTTTTGAAATACTCCCTTTTTTATTCTACAGCATATTAAAATCAATGAATAAATTTATTTTCATTAAAAATCGTATCAATAAAATTTTTTGTCTCATAAAAATCAAAATGACTTTGAAACAATGAAATCAAAATCACTTAAATTTTAAGTTATACATTTAAATTAATAAGAACACCTGATTATCTTGGAATATTTAAATATAAATAATCACAATATCTTACATTTTCTAAGATATATAAAAAGATTTATTTAAAGACTTGCAATTTAATATCTTATGCATGTTTATTTTGACTCTCTTTTCTATCATCAACATAAAATATCATTTCAAATTCAGTAAGAAAATGAAAGTTTGAAAAATACTAGAAGAGGATTAATAGAAGGATAATGACAACATTTTTTAATGTGTTACACAATGTCGAGAATTTCATTCATATTAGAGGTATTCATTGTGTAGTAAGAAAGGAATAAAAAATTTTCCATTTTCTAATGAATGCAACTCAGCAAATTATTCGAAAAAATAAAATTTGATTTTGATATCACTCTATTAAGTTAAATAGTTAAACGATATATTTTGGTTTCATATTTATCCATTCAATTTTACTAAATGCCGCAGATATGTATTTCAAGTTCTCTCTCGTATGTGAACCATTAATTCTAAAAATAATAATATTATAAAAAAAATTTTCTTAAATAAAATAACTTATTTGGAAACTCAAATTAGGATAATGTATACTTTATGAAACATAAGAAATATTCTGAAATCATAAAAATATATTTAATTGTAGGATTTACACACTGTCACTCAAGGTGTTTTAAATGGCATGTTTATAGTTTCCAATAAATAAACAAAAGGCGTTTTTCCACAAATATAAAAGCATTTTTTACTTAAAACTTCTTCAAATACTAATCTTCCATAATTTTCTTCAAATACTAATCTTCCATAAATTACTTTTTGAATTTGTTCGTAAAACTTTGTATTCAGCATCATTTGTTGGCACATATATTTGTATAATACTCATTTTTGTATACTTCGAATAGATCCTCACTTCAGTAATTATATTACTTATTAATTGCCATTAAGACTTTTTTTGCATTCTTGCTTAATATAGTTGATTCTAACTTAAAAATTGATTGATGTGTAAACCAAACATGCCTTCTGTTTGTAATGAGGGATTAAAATGCAAAAACTGAATAAAAACAATATATGAACATTCAATTAGAAATGAAGCAGTAGGTAACGAAAATTTAAAAGAGAAGTTTTAATTTTTTTTCAATTTAATAATTTTGCAATGGGCGAAAGTTTTTTCTTCTATAACCATAAGGTCATACTTAAAGTATACGACGAACTTTTTTTTTCATGGAAGAACTCAAAACCAAATAAATCATATAGCAATTTATGGAAATTTTAGGGAATATTTGTTGACTACTGGATCCAAAAGAGTAATCGGCTTGCTTAGTATTATCACTCAGTAATGGCAAAATTGGCATGGACAAGAGAAGTTCGAAAACTATCACTTTGATATTAAAAGTATTAGAACGCTTAAATTTCGATGAACAAAAACTTTTAAAAATAAGTCAAGAATGGAAATCAGTAATTCAACAGCAAAATCTGTACTTTTAAATGTTGGAAATTAACCAAAATAAAAATAAAACAAATTAGCTGTGTTGTTAAAAAATACAGAGGAATTCTGCAAATTTATTGGTAGCAAAAATTACCAACAGCAGTTTATTTGAAAAACTAAAATGTTATGCCATTACAAATAACTTTAAAAAGTGACATTGGGGATTAATGCATTATGTCCTGAAAATGAAACAGCTTGATTCCACAAAAATATCACTTACATGTGCACCTGATGGATGCAGTAAAAGAGACTGCCCTAAAAAATAATTTTTCAACTTATGCTCCTGAATAAAACAAAGAATTCTGGATAGCTACGTTGACGACTATCCAAAGAAATAATCCTGGATCAGAAAGAATGGAAAAAACTCGTGACTTCAAGCAAAAAAGGACGTAATGACCTACAAACCAAGCCAAACAAGCTATTAAAATTCCCATGGTCAATTAGCATTTTTATGAAATCGATTATTTAATTGTAAACCACTTGAAACCTACTGTCTCTGCGTTAATTGTGATAATATTCCATTAACACCAAAACACATTTTGATTGCCCGGTCATTTTAAGATCTCTGGATCAGCTCAACAAATTTCCAACATAATATTTCCCTCGACATCGAAAAGAGTCTATACTCTGAAAACATCAAGGAGATATCCAGATGTGTTCTGCACACTAATGGTCTAATGGTCATCTATAGTTCTTCCATGAACACACCAACCAAACAATCAATTGTAAACTGTTAAAAAGTCTTAGTTGTAAAATTTTATTTTAAACATAAATTATAACATTGTATCTGGAACAACATAAAATTTTTCTTCAGTAATTATCAAATAAATTGTGAGCCCCATGTACCTGATATAAATGAAGAAATAAAGAGAATCATCAGTATTCATACAAAAAAGAATAAAATCTGTAGAAATACAAAATCCTTCTTCTGATTAGAAAAATTGACTTGACTTCAAGCTGCGGTTTTATAAAGTGGGGTTTCCACTGAACATTTCATACATATATATATAGCAACTTAAAAAACTCAAATTATTTTAAATTTATTACGACTTAATTTTTATTACTTACAGTATGTTATTACAATGTATTTCATTTTTTATTGCCTTGATGATATCATTTTTATTTATGTTTAAATTTCAGCAATTAGGGAAAAAAGGAGAAAAATAAAAATGTAATATTTACAAACAAAACTCAACGAACGCTTAATCAGCTAATCTATAAATAGTAATTAAAATATTTGCATCGGAAAAATTAAATTATTACGTAAATTTATTTTCGTATTTATGTAAAATATATTTAATTATTAGCATTTTATAATATTACATTAAAAAAGAAACTACAATTAAAACATTATAATATAAATATTTCATAAGTTTAAGTAATATTAAAATAACTTACATCAAATTATTCCATTAACAAGTGATTTTTAAATACTTTTTTGAATAAGTGGCTTTATTAGTTCTTTTTTTATTTAGTTTTACGATGACATTTTGTACACGATATTTAATTTATTGTGAGAATTTACAATTTTCATTAGATTCCAAACCAAAACCATTAGATTCCAAGACAACCAAAATAATTTTAAAAGTCTCCAGCATTAGCAATTATATACTTCTGTAACTCCCAGTATAAATTGCAAATAAATAAACTTTATGTTCACAAAAATATTTAATGTTCTTAAAATATAAGCAAATCTATGCTGTCTTCATTAAAAGGAATAAATAATTATAATTTATTAACAAAATTATAAAATTTTTTCTTTAACTTATTCTGGTTATAATCACAAATCTGATAAAAATTATCATGAATCAAACTAATATATGTAAGTATATTTATAACTTCTGTTTATTATACGCATCATAATTACTTTTACAAAATATTTTTTAACTCTTAAATTAAATTATTTAAACTATTAATGATACACATATTAATGAACGATTTAATAGTAAGTTTTCAATTATTGTAAATTATCTTACATTATTTCAATCATTCTTAGGTAAATTATTGTTTTAAGCATAACTGTAAAAAAAGATTCTTTTTCAAAACCAATTTATTATATCCATTATATTTTCTTTAATAAAATTGGAAGATAAGAGAATATATATTATATACATTTCCTCTCTTACTATAATAAAATATTTTATTATACGAATATGAATGTTTAATGTAGGGGAAGATTTCTATTTAAAAATTCTTAAATGACTTTATTCTTTATCTGAAATTATTCAAATATTAAATGCATTCAGAAAAGTGAAAGAAAATGTGATGCTTCACAGATAAAAATTCCATGATATTTTCTTTTTATTTCCTTTTTTTTTTAAATTGCATTTTTAAACCGTGTTCAGTTCTAGCCAACGTAAATGTTGAACAGAAGAAAATATTCTTTCATATTTCATGCTTAAAAAGTACTTTATGTAGTCACAAGGAAAAATCTGAGCGAAATACTTAGTACTTTTTTTTAGATATTATAAGAAAAAAATTTTTGGTGTGTGAGACATAGTTTTATCAAAAGTATGTTGCACATTTTTCTGAGAATTTCTGAAATTGGAATTTAAAAAATTGACTTTACAAATATTTAAAATATTCAAGAATAATTGTACTTTTATTTCTAATTTTGATTAGTCATTTTCTTTTTATACCTCACTTCAATTCCAAATTTAGGTAAAATATTTGGGAAAATTTTTAATTTTTCCACCAAGCTTAGAAAAACGTTTAACTCATTTAAAAGAAATAAGAAAAAGAATATTTTTACTGTAAAAAGAAAAACCAAATATGTAAACGATAATATTTATAAGCTTTTGAAAATATTTTAAGCATTCTTAGCATTTCAAATAAATCACATCCTTTATAAGAATAGACGACACTGTAAGGCAACTTTAAAAAAAAAACCTTAATGTAAAATATTTTATTAAAAAAACTTATTATTACCAACTGCATATTTTTTAAAAATTTTCCCAAATTTATTCAAAATTTTAAATACGTTAAATAATAATTGTTCGTAACTAATACCACACACACTGCACTGTATATATATATATATATATATATATATATATATATATATATATATATATATATATATATATATATATATATATATATATATATATATATATATATATATATATATATATATATATATATATATATATATATATATATATATATATATATATATATATATATTTGATATTTATATTATAACAATATATATAGCACCGATATTACTTTTAAACTCTCAATATATTTCCAAACTCTATGGAATTTAACACTCTTTGCATCTGTAAAAGAGATTGATTTACCCGCATGGAGATCCTGGAACTAATGGGTACCAAAGAAAAATCATTAGATATTATCTCAGATAACGTGGAGACTGCAGAAATAGTTCAAGAAAAAGTATTAAATCCTTTACGGAAAATGTAACTCATCTGCATAAAATCGATATCACCTGTCTAGTGATGAGATGTAAATTCGATAGGGAGAACTTACAATAAGCTTCAAAGAAGTTTCCTCTTTCTTGACCATTTTAATGAGGGTGCGAACTCTTAATGAATCTTTAATGATCTCTGAGTGCAGCATATTTTTGACCAACTCATATAGTTTTAAATCGGCTGACTGATCGGAAATATTCTGTCCAAGAGTTAGGTCAGAATCACTTTCCAGTAGTTTTTGGAGTTTCCTGAATCAGGATGCAGAATAATGTAAATAAAAGTGCCGTGTGAAACTGGGAAAAATGCTGTTTTTGATTTTCATTTTTTGACTTTTGATTCTGAAAATATTCATATATATATAATCTGAATCCCATGTAGACGAAATCTGATTAGAAGACCTTTTCCTGTCACAGTTATAAAATTCCGAGTATACATTATTCTCCAGAAAATACCACAGAGCACTTTTAAGATTCGAATACAGCACCGAAGGTTAGATGACTAGATTCAGGAGACTTGTCAAAACAAGCAGTTGTCAATAATGCAAAGCCATATGATCTGTAATTTCAGCCAAACCTTCCTGAATTTCTTGAACTCAGTTTTTCTGAACCTTGCAAGTTGATAGAAGATGTTTCATAAGCAATCTGTATCCATATTGTAATTATTCATTTATAAATACTTAATCTAGATTTAACAGTTTAAGTGAACCAGTTCCTTTATCGGTTTAGCCTACCATTTGACTCAGCAGCCATACTTATATGATATATTGTTGTTGTTGTTGTCGTGTACCAGCTAGGCTGGCAATATGGGGTGCGCAGCTCCACTTTTCCAACCTATGATATATATATATATATATATATATATATATATATATATATATATATATATATATATATATATAAGTAATAAACAAATTTGTTACACAAACACAGGCACTTCTGAGTGTATTCTTCCCTTGCATAACTAACTAACTACAACATCTATAAACAATGTTAATAAAATGGAGAAAAGGAAGTACAATAAAATGTCTATTATACAAAGAAACAAAATCGTTGGTAAATATACTTACTTTTTTAACTGAAATTCCTGCAATTCCATTGAAATAACATATAATATATATATATATATATATATATATATATATATATATATATATATATATAATATAAATATATATATATATATAGATAGATAGATAGATAGATAGATAGATATATATATTTATATATATATATATATATATAAGTGATAAAAAAATTTGTTACACAAACACAAATACTTCTGAGTGTATTCTTCCCTTGCATAACTAACTAACTACAACATCTATAAACAATGTTAATAAAAAGGAGAAAAGGAAGTACAATAAAATGTCTATTATACAAAGAAACAAAATCGTTGGTAAATATACTTACTTTTTTAACTGAAATTCCTGCAATTCCATTGAAATAACAGTGAAAGGGATTACGAATTTCTGTAGGGAATTTCTGCACACAGAAAGTCATAATACCAAGAGAATTTCTTACAGTGTTGTAAGCATTTTTCCATTAAAATAGAAAGTTGAACACAATTTCCGTTTCAGAATTACTGCTATCCCGCCTTGAGTAACGTTATGTCAGCAAGTTTGTTTTTAAAATTGTCCTTCACTTAAAAGTGTCATTTCTTATAAAATGTAAAAAATGGAATTACTGGATATAAATTGAAGCGTTCTGTATTATTTACCTTAATTTCTAGACTAAGACTAGACTAAGAAGATTTCTAGACTTTACACAAAACTAAGATATTTCTAAAAGATGTAAATTTAAAGTATAGAGATATATATATTAAGTATAAAACAAAAGGATAAATTGTACTTGAAACAGCCTTATTTTTTAGCTTATTTCAATACAACCATTTTTTTATTTTTCATTTAAAATCTATTAAATATTAAAATTGAAAGTAAAGTATATTACTTACTATGTACTTATTTAAATACTTAATGATGATTTTTTAAATTCCATTACTTATTTATCTTATAATAAAACAATTAAAGTAGCAGAAATATTAATTATTTGAAATAATAATATTTATTTATCATTAAAATCAAAATTACTACTTACAGAATTTCATTCATTAATTTTTGGCATTATTTTTTATATGGTAACTAAAAAATAAGCTTCGAAATCAAAATAAGTTTATTGAGTTTTTTTCAATCAATACGGATATGCATACACAAATTAAAATTCGTGATAAATGGTAAAATTTAATATTATAACAAATTACACTTTTCTCCCCATATTCAATTAGCATTTTATATGAAATGAAAACTTAAATGTTTTTAATAGTTTTCTATTTTTATTCGTAACAAATTATAAACAAATGTTACAGTATTTATAAATATCTACTTTTTTCATAAAATATAGAATATACGTGATTTAGGACCTAACCTGAAGTGTATGTATTCCCTTTAAAATTTTTCCTTTTAAGAAAATTGAACTTTGCTTATACGAAACATAATGCATATTTCTTATGTAGCAGTCCATAATTACCATTTGAAAAAACTCTTTACATTTTTAACAAATCTACTTTGTATAGTTAATAAATAATGGATTTCAGTATTTTTCTTAAAAATTTAATCGAACCTTTGTATTTTATTTGAACGAAATATGTTTTTCTTAACAAAAAGTATTATTTAAACAATTCGAAAAATTAGATAATTGAGGATATTATGTAAATACATATCTTTACTTAATTATAATAAACTATTAGTTATAATTCGTTATAATTTATATCAGGATGTAAGTTGTTACATGTACGAGCTGAAATCCTTTCAAGAATATTTTTCTATGTTATATTTAAAAAAATTTCTTGCTGATATGTATCTTACTCAAAATATCTTTTTGACAAAAGACATAGGAAAAAATTAGAATGATATTAATATAATTAATGAAATTACATTTATGTGATAAAATTCGTAATGGCCGAAAATATATTTTACTTCACATTTTAATTCACAGACTATTTAATTAATTAGATTTTAGCAATTTCTTTTTTAATAAGAAGCAATGAATGCATTTGATTAATCATTACATTAAATTGAATATGATAACTGACATGTTAACTAGTATCATATATTCTTCACAGACATTTAAAATATCTTCATGAATCTCAGTTTTTGAATATTAATTTTAGTAACTAAAATTTTTTTAAATTTAACTAATATTACATTGATTTTGTGTGCAATATTTTAAAGCTTAAACTTACTACCAAAAATATTTATGTTATTAATATATGACATATAAGTATTATAATACATAATTAAATATATAAATTGGATGGTAATAATATTTGTGTTGATTTCCATAATGAATCCTGGTAATTAGAAAAATATAGTGTTTACGAAACGTTTTCTCTTAAAAAAATATCAGTAAAATTCTTAATCAGAATCAAAATTATTGTTCTATTTAACACATATAAATTAGCACAGATATATTTAATCATAGCATATATCTAGGAGAAGACTGTGTTAAGTTTTCATAAATTTCAATTTTTGAGATATTTAAAAATATTTTAAACTTCAGTTTTTGTAACATTTAAGTAATGTGTTCTAGATTAAAATATTATAAAATAGACACATATAGAAATTACTTACAAATAACTGGCAACACCAAAACTTTAATGCCGCCAAATTTACTTTGCTTGGCTTGTGTTCTTTTAACCTTTAAGAAAAAAATTAAATAAAAATTAATAGAAACACTTTTTTGTAAGTGAATAGCGTTGTATTACATCCACGAAGAATTATTAACTGGATACGTCAGTCATCATTTGGAATTATAACATGTGAAATAACCTTAGATGGTCATTGAATAACGTTTCTCGTTTTCATAAGCCTTTTTGTGACTTTGATATGACATTCTTTACTACTTAAGCTGAATTCATTAAATTTTCTTGTGCTTACACAATTTCATATTATTTTTCTCTTAACACACATATACATTATCATAAGTCATGTTGTAACATATTCGAATTATATTTCTTAAAACAAAAGAAAGATGGTAAAATATAAAACCTGAGGAATGAAGCAAGAATTTTCTGGTACATTGTGACTCCTGAATATGCACTTAATCATCTTTGATATTTTATTTCATGAACATTGATTTATATATGAATATTTTACTTTCATTTTCTATAAAACTTTTAAATGTGAATGTTTCGCTTGGTGTCATTTATTATCGTAATTATTTTCATTAAAACTATATGCTTCCTAGACTTTTTAATCAATCTTTATTTATTTTTCATTACTGAATTAGCCACCTTTCCAGAACGATCTAAGTGATATCATTTGTTTTAAATTAGGCAAAATATTGTAAATTTCAGACATACATGCATTTTTGTAATTCAGATTTGTTTTGTAAATATATTCTCAATCGAAAACTAGATAAATTTAAGCTGAAATACTTAAGAAACATTTATTAATATGTAAATTAGACTATTCTTATATCATTTAAAACTAATCTGGTGAAATAGTTTAAGATTTAAGTATAAATTTCGATGACAGGTGGCATTTTAAAATTTTGTGTTTTTTATATATTATTCTTTAAACCTCCTTCCCTTAACTCTTGCTTGTTTGTTTTTTAATTATATATAACATTTCTACTCTACCGTGACGACTTAATTAGAAGTCGTTTCGTGCTTTTGCACTTTTTGAGGGCTAATAATCTCATGAACCTTGTCTATTCGTCAGTAGACATGGAAGATATGAAACGAAAACAACATTTCTTCTTTAATGTTCAAAAATATACTTGTTTTAAATATGAGCTAATTAAATTCCCCTTAAAACTAATAGTTGTAAAATGGTCAATTATTTTACAATAAATAGAGTATAATATTTATATTCATAAAAATACAAGTGCAATTTTAGTTTATGAGTTGATTTATTACAACAATATGCTACAAATTTCTGTAATGTGTCAAAACTAGTGTGCATTTTAACAGTGTGTTAAAGTGTTTAGTAATTAATAATTCAATTACTATACACTGCTCGACACTAAAAATACAAAACAAGGAGGAGTTGCCAAAAAGTAATGAAACGTCGCAAACAGGGAAAAACACTAACATAAAGTAAATGATTTGTATTTGGAAATGATATGAATAATACAGAGCGAGAATAGGGTTGGGTCACTAGTTGTAGAACCACCGTGGATGGTGATACATGAAGCAACACGTCTAAGCAGAAAGTCAATGAGAGTACGGATGGCATCTTGAAGAATGGCTCTCCATTCCCAGTCAACCATTTTCCAAAGTGCGTCTTCTGAAGGAAGCAGTAGGGAAATATGCAAACGAAGACCAATAATACCCCAGACATGTTATATTGATGAGAGACCTGGTGAGCACGGGGGTAGAGCAGCAGCTGTACATCTTGCAAGACATGTTGGCTGATGCGAGAAATATGCGGTTCGGCGTAACCCTGCTGATAAAGGGCAATGGACACTCCGAAAAGGTAAAGGAGTTTCATCAGCCGCAGCACATCAACCATATAACGTTAAGCTGTGAATAAGAACTAGAATGACCTAGAATCGTATGTAACGGCGTCCCCAAACCATGATGCCGCTTTGTTGAGCGATGGGGCGTTCCACAATTTCTGCAGGATTGGATCTGCATCCAAGTTGACGCCACACTCGTACGCGACGACACTCACTGAAGAAGCAGATGTGTGACTCATCTGAGAAGACGAATCTGTGCCCCTTCGTTATCCTCATCACTCTAATACGGCACCCTTCCAGATGTTGGAGTCTATGCTGTGGGGTGAAATACAGTCTTCATAACGGAATTCATGAGCACAGGTCACTAGTAACCAATCAAAGGTAAATGGTTCAGCTCGATATGGGAGCTTCCAGGGTGTCTGGCAAATACTGGAAGCTTCCATATAGAACTTCGATAGATGTGCTTGGAGGGGATGCTACCACCTCGTGTTGATCACGTTGATCCACGTGTGCTTACGTCACTCTGGGTGACCTTTTTACAGTTCCAACCATCTTCGCCACAACCAGTGCTCTATGGACGTTTCCAGGTGCCTGTTAGCTGCTACTTACCATAATAGTACTTACCGTAGACCAATCTGCTCTTTTTAGTCCAATCACCTTACCCCTCGTAAATTCGTATGTCTGTTGAAACTGACTCCGTCAATGATGGGCTGGCATTCTCTGAAATTATAGTTGTTCTTTTCAACAAGAACAAGGTTTCATCGTTTATTTTCAAAGTAGCAATAACAAAGTGAATATTGCCCCCTCTGCCAATTCCTCACCATACGTCGTATCTTACGTGCGCTGGAAAGCTTCTTATTCCAAATCATTCGTATGACTTCGTAAGGTGTGTCTATCCTGAAATTTGCTTACTTTTCTGGCCACTCCTCTTTGATGTACAGATAAGTTTATGTAAATTATATTGGTACAAATAAATTTAAAATAATTGTTTTCATTTGCATGAATTTAAAGTCAAAATATTGTCTATATTAAAATATTACGCATGTTTTAAATATATAATGATTGTTTAGATTCATATAGATGCATTCTGAATTACAAATATATTAAACAATGTGGAAACTATGGTTTCTTCAAATGATTTTAAAATATGCATTTATATAATTAATTTCACTGTATATGTTAATAGTTTCACATATGTATTTACAATAATGGGCCAAAACTTTGAAGTACGCTAATTTTAAATAACAAATAAATTTATTGCCCTTTTATATTCAAATTATGTATTTTACCTCGCAGTAATTCTACTATCATTATAATTTTTATATTATCATTTTATTATTATTATAATTCCACCCTTATTAAAAGAATTGGTTAAAAGAATGAATATAAAATAAAAACGTAAAATAAATTTATATCGTATGGTAATCGCACAGTGGGAATTCTATCATAAATTCAAGAAAAATCAATGAAAAAAATAAAAATCCTTACTATTCTAAAAAAGTAGGAAAACTTTCTCAAATTTTATGCAAAAAGTTTTATAGAAATTATTATTTCAATAAGAAATTTGCATTTTTATTTTTAATGTATAGTTTATAATTTTTTAACTTTTAAAATAATAATGCCGAAGAACTATATTTCTAACCCAATGACAAATATTGGAATTATTTTCAATATTTTTTCCTTTATCACTTTACACAATACCTTTCTTCAACTTTCTCATAACCCGGACAAGTAAAGAAATAAACGTTGAGCTCCTCAATAACCGCTGCATCTGACAGATTTCGTTAGTGTGGTAAATGCAAACGTTAAATGCTTTTTTTCACAGGTTTTCAATAATTCCTCATGTGGTTCTGAATCACTTAGAGTATTTTTAACAAGTAATATTTTTATGTTTTAAAAACTAACACTTGAAACTCAACCGTTTAAAAAAATAACTATAAGGCTTTCACAATTTGTTTTTGTTTTAATAATAGCCTTAAAAATTCTAGGAAAATTTATAAAATATTTAATAAACTTCTTAATAAGTTTAAAAACATGATAGCTTTAAATATTGATATTTTTATTTATTTTTTTTATTTTAGAATTTTAAAGTAAAATATGTATATTATTGCTAACATGCTTAATAATTGCACATAGCATTTAATTTACGTGATAAAAATTTCTTGTTTAGAAATTTATTATTTTTTTTTATTTTAATAAGTTCATAAGTGTTTATGAATAATTTGAGTATAGCTATATATATTTTATATTTAATAATAATTATTTATAATATCTCATTCACAGCTATAGAACTTTTTTTTATTTTCTACTTGTATCTTAGGATATATGAATTCTGAATATCGCTTTTATAGAAATTCTTGTATAAGAAAGTATCAGCACATTATTTAATGTTTTTTGAGAACTAATTTTAGGAAAATAATTTTTTTAGACGGAAAATTTCCTCTGAAAAAATAATAACTTCTTCTATAATAATAATTTTTTCTTCCTTAGCATAAAAAAATATTTTTTGGCAAATAAGACATTGTGTCACCAGTAATTTTATATTTTGAATTAAATTAAAATTTTCACAATGTAATCCATATCAAATATTAAGAAACGTCATAAGTTTGAGTCTTTAAATAATTGTCATTAAGCTTTCTAACATGAATGAAGGGAATGGCATATTTTTCATTAACATTGTACTAGCAATATGTAGTATCATATTTTCTTCTATATATTTATGTTAAATAATATAGTATACAATTAAGAGCTGGTTTCAGGAAATACAAATCGTTTTTTTTAAGTTTAAGATAAATTTTATTGTGATTAAATATTGCAACTTTAGAGTTTAATTCAATGTGAGTGGATGAAGATAATATATATTTCAGTACATAAAATATATCATCCCTTATTGCTGTAAATATTCACTTGAATACTAATTTTAGTAGTTTTTCAGACATGTATTCAACTTTCCAATAACTTTACTTAGCTTTTCTAACTCCTTTGTAAGAAAGTAGCACAATATTTTAAAATGCAGTAAAAAGTTAAATTTGAAGTATTATTTTGATTTATTCCTTTAAGCTTCCAAAATATTTATTTTTATAAAAGCTTTTTTTAATTTCTATAAGAGTTCTCAATATACTGTCTGATTCTACATTTCATAATATGTTTAAAAAGAAATCTGATTTTCTCAGAAATATTTTGTTTCTCATATTTTTCAAAAACTTCAAATTTATTCCTTTTTTCGTAGATTTTTTACTAAGGAATATGATATTTAACATTATATATAATCTACAAAACTTAAAAGAAATCTACTATTTGTTTTCAAAACTGCTTAATAAATATTTTTAAGGATTAACTCTCAAAGCTAGTGTGTTAATGAAGAAAATACAGCAATATATTGATTTAATACTAAGCAGCATTTTTTTTCATCATTAATGATTCAAACATTTCATGAATTTCAATATTTAGGAATTTCATTTAAAGAAATCTGTATCTAAATTAATACAAAATTTTGAATGAAATTTGGTAATATTTATTCATAAATATCTTTTAATTTCTTTGAAAAATATTACTGTATATATATTGATAAATTTAACTTTTTTCAATTACATATACGAAAATACTAAATTTTTCCTTTTATATATACTTTATTTAAAATACACAAGTTAAAGGTATATGTATTTTCCGCAATTTTTGTATATTATGTAACATTGAGAGAGAATAAATTATCCAATAGTAAATAAATTAATTTTGATAAAAAAATTTAGCATCAATTTATAGTTATAGCTTAATATTATAAACTTTACTTTAATAATTAAAATGTGCAACTCATGTATGTCAAATTACAATTAAATAGATTTTAACACATAAATATCTATTATATAGGTATATTATTATATTTTTAAAGTTACAATCAATTACAAGAATTTATGTATGTATATATATATATATATATATAGATAGATAGATAAAAGCATACATACATAGAAGAGAAAAGGTCTAGAGCAGTCATGTCAAAACTATGGCCTGCGGGCCGCATCGGCTTCACGGGCCGTATAAATAAGCCATGCGATGGCAATCTGAAAGATGTTTTTGCACAGAAGGAGAAAGATGTTTTTAGATTATTAAGACTTCACTTGATTCTTCTACGGAAGTTTCAAAATACGCACACTTCATTTATAAGTAATTTCAAGGGCTGCGCGTTCCTAGACAAGCAAGAGAGATAGACAGTAACGTCATCTCTTAGCAACCAGCAGAAATACCCTATTATTTTTGTTGAGAACGATAGAATCTTCCACACTCTTCGAGTCTAGACTAGAACCTTCCTCATCGACATAAAAGGAGTGTGTCGGCGCGACGTAAATCAGTTAAATGGAATAATTGAGGCGAAACGGTCGGAGAAGGATTTTAGTTGTAGTGAGAAGTGGTGATTGTGAAATCTAGAATGATTGTAAAGGTATTGCGCATTTGCTTGTGTCGTGCGCGTGCCATATCCATAATCATTGCGTCGAGTTTCATAATTGTTACGATTTTGGCATAATGTCACCAAAACCTAAAGTTTATAGTTAGTGCAAAGTTTCAGTCTAAATGGGAAATTATATATTTTTTCATAGAATGGAAAGGTGTTTTTGATGTGTATTCAAACAGTTCCTGTTTGTAAAGAGTTTAACTTGTAGAGACACTAGGATGCGAATCATAAATCAAAATTTGATTGTTACACTGAAAAAATAAGCATCGACATATTATCTTCTTTAAAATCTAATTTAAAGATCAACAATCAATGTTTACTAAACCTAATACTGAGAGTAAATATGCCCAGAAATCAAGTTTTATTATTACATTAGAAATCGCAAAGAGATCAAAATCTTTTACTAATGGTGATTTTATTAAAGACTGTATGCTGAAAGTTGCCGATGTTTCATTTCCATTTCAAAAGTTAATAATTCAAAATATTTCGCTGTCAAGAAACACTGTTGCTTCAAGAAAATATTAATTATCTTACAATTTGATTCTTCAACTGAAATAGAAAATTAAGGAATTCTCAAACTTTCCACTGGCTGTTGACGAGAACACTGATACTGTTGATTCAGCTCAACTTGCTGTTTTTATACGAGGTATTAACAATAACTTTGAAATTACTGAAAAACTTTTAAAGTGCGTTCCGTTAACAGATACCACAACAGCAAATGATATTTATTCTGCAATTGAGCATTTGATAGCAGAATATGAACTCGACTGGAATATACTTGGCAGCAGAGGTACGGGTGGCACTTCTGCCATGGCTGGCAAACATTCGGGTGATGTAACTACATTAAAACAGAAAACATCAGAGAATTTTGTGAGAATTCACTGTATAATTCATCAGGAATCATTGGCATCTAAACAATTAATAATAGACTAGGTCATGTGAAAACTATAATTAAAATAGTAAATTTTATAATGAGCAGAGGATTAAATCACTGACAGTTCAGGCAGTTTTTACAAGATTTAGACCAACAGTTTTTTGATGTCCCTTAATTCTACGAAGTTCGTTGGTACAGTTCAGAAGTAGTTTTAGAAAGATTTTTTGCATTACGTGACCCTATTCAAGAAAGACATTCATTACTAGAAAATAATGAAACACGTTTTTATCAAGTGTGTATAAATGTGTGTTTAATTTGACTATCTATTATTCTTAAAGTTAGCTATTCAAAAGTTATGATTTTTCGTTATTTCGCGCAATTTAGTTATTATAAAATTTTAATTATCATGATTAAATAAAATAGCGGTTTTAATAAATAAATCAAACTTTAATAACTGCTTTGATATTCAGCTTCAAATTCATTACAGAGAGTTTCATAAGTCTGTATAAATAAGTAATATTTAATTGCATATCCAAATCATAATGTAAATTGTACTTAATTTTTGCATTTTATAACATTATTTATTCAATGACAATTGTTTGCAAAATAAATAAATGAAACAAAGTGAATTTCAATTAAAATTTAAAGATGTTTGTTTATTTCAAAAATATATTTAGCATTTTAAAATGATTGAATTAAAAGTAATTATTAAAAAATATATTTTTTTACATAATAGGAAAGACTTGTTTAATATACACACACTAAAAGTATTCATAATTTTTAAGGTAAGAAATCGTTTTTTCTAATTAAATTGGCAATTTTAGTTAAAAACAGAAGCATGTTATTTTAGTCGATGTATGTAATATATTTTAACAACAATATTTCAATGTCTTAAATTTAGGAAATATTTTATTAAAAATAAGTTATTTTTAAAGTAGAATAAGTTTCATTAATAATTTGCATTCGTTCGAACTTAATAAGTTTTCTATGATAATAATAAAAATGTTATCTACTTTAATGAACAAAATGTAATGAATGCTACCTTTTATTTTGAAAGTCAAACAGAGTTTTTAATTTAATTATACTGAATTCTAAAATACATGTAATTATAGACGTATAGCAGACAAAAACAACTGTAGAGCTCTATAAAACTAATTTATTCTCCCAGCAATAAATAATTTGCATTATTTTTGATTAGAAAATAAAAAAATACAGAGTGTGCACAATTTGAAATTATGTAGTCAAATATTTGCTGAGCAATTTTATCTCTTTATGGTTCATAAAATTAATTATGGTTATGGAACATGTTAATTATTTTAGTGTTGCATCACGGATATAAATGTTTACAAAGTAACTTTTTTCATTAACTAATTATTATTCCGTGAACTTTACCTATATAAATCATTGCCTTTTCTATAAGGGAATTTCTGTAACAAAACTTCCTAAGCAGTTAAAAGAAATAATGAAGTTTTGATATTTTGATCAACCTTTTTTTGTTCTAAATTTATTTGCTTTCAATATTTAATGAGACCAAGCAATTTAGATAATTTTTTTAAATTAGACAAAAAATAAAATACTGAAATTTTATTGCAAACAGTTTACGTAAGATCCTAGGTGCAAATAATTATTTATTTATTTACAAACTATATAACTGTGTAAATATAATAATAATATTTTTTACACCATTGTGTAAACAATAGTTTTAAATTTTGAGCAAATACATCTTACCTTTGTGAATATGTTCCTAATTTTTTAAATATACAAAAAATATAAATTTAAGGCAATTTATGGTTTTTAATTCTTTAATTATTTTACACAGCATCATTTTTTCAAATAATCATACATAACATTATTTTAAAGATTATAGTTTGCAATACAGTGATAGCACCATTCCTTTTAACTATCAACTTTATTCCTATTTTCAACAAGACATTAAATAAAGGATATTATATATATTTTAATTGTGACAACTGTGCAAATTAAATATAAAGTCTTATGAAAGATCATATGTTAAAATGTAAGCTATAAAATCAATATATTACAAGCCAATAAATTTTCTTTGGATTAGTTTCCCAAAACGTCATTAAATATTTTACTTCAATATTGAGGACTGTACTTCAAATTTTTACATAAATATAAAAGGAATAAAAATGCTAAGAGTACACATTTCTTTTAAATTAATATAAATTGGATATAAAAGTTGAGTAAAAAATATAAAAGCCACTTGCATTTTACTTACTGATTTCTTTTTGGTTATTCGATAAAACAAACCTTTTCTTAATATGAAAAATGTGCATAAAACCATTATTAAAATTTTAAAATGTTTTTACTTCCAAAATATTTTTTCATCAAAAGAAATTAATTAATTTAAATTTACTTTTATTGTATTATGTTATATTAAAATACATTATTTTTAATTGCTGCAACTTTTTTTTCTAGAAAATGTAATAAAATTAAAAGGACACTTATGACTTTGAATCTTTAGAAACAAATTTAATTACAGTACTTTTAAAATTTATTATTTACAATCAGATAGCTATAGTATGTAATATGAAATAAAAACTAACATACTTATTACGATTAAAAATTTATTTCATTCGTATCATACTGTGTGAATAAAATAGAAGGACAGTTCTAAATAATGAAAGTAAAAGTCTTGTTAATAAGAAATTCTTCCGTCATTTGCTTTAACTACTTCAAAGACTCTGTCATTGAATCATATAAGTCTTGAATTTTGGTTTGAAAAATATTATCCGAAACACAATTCAAAGCTTCACATTGCTTGCTTCTGGTGTAAACAAGCTGAACAGTTATTGACCATATATTTTAAGCAATATTGAGGTCTTTACACTTTTAGCAGGCTATAAAATAATTTGTTTCAAACCGATTTTAACGACATTGGCCGCATGAAATGAGTTTCCATATTGCTGAAATACCTAATTTTCTCCACATAGCTCAGTGCCATTGGGAAGAAGCTCTAAATTTAAAATTTGAATATAATCTGTATTATTCTGTATTTCATCCAGAAACACTAGATTGGTCTTTCAAACAAAGCCAACTTGATATCCAAGCAATTTAACTGTCTCATTCTATCTATCAAGTAGAATAAGTTCCCTCTTGTGTACCAAGACAATACTAAAAATATTGACAATGACAATGACATCTGAGCCATCTAAATTGATTTTTATTCATCCGAAAAAATCATCTGAAGTCCATTCAAACTTCCAAGATTTGTGTTCTTTGACACACTGTAGACAAAAAATAAAAGTAGAAGGATGTGTACCTGCTCAATGTGTATTTTGTTATTTTTGGATGGTGCTTTCTTTTCTTCAATGTGAACGTATCCGATCTTTTTATGTAATTATAAATTGTACTTCTTGTTACATGTGTGAAGCCAGATGGCTCTTGTGCTTTTTCAGTGCTCTTCCACGCGTTTTTTAAGTTCTTTAAAGATTTTTCCTTGATAACATGGAGTCAATTTTTTACATGGAGTACTTGATTGCATGGATTACATGGAGAATTAGCATTTGGACTGATTTGTAGGAGCTTTGAAATTTCTCTTACACTTTTGCCCACATCTCCACATGCCGCAATTTGCTTTTTTTGAAATTCATTTAGAGGTTTCCCTTTATATTTATAATGCAAACTGCATAACATTTGAGGATTTATTTCAACAAAATACACCTTTTATATGAAAAGCAATTTAAAAGAACAATATGCGAAACATGCTAAACTGCCGCCGCTTCCAGAATGAGAATATTTTTGCAGGTGTTCTTCTACATTTTTCACAGACCAAAAATCCTTAAGTACTTTTTTTATAATATTTCCTTAGTATTAGATAAAACTTATTCACTGAAAATAAAATATAAAAAAGTTTAATGAAATAAAAAAGAAAAATTACAATAAGTGCGCTAAAATTTAACACATAATTTAGTGTGATTTAATACTTAATACTGTATATATATATATATATATATATATATATATATATATATATATATATATATATATATATATATATATATATATATATATATATATATATATATATATATATATATATATATATATATATATATATATATATATATGTATGATAGATAGATATATATACAGATGATACTATCGGTATATATATAGTTGCATATATATAATATATGTCTATGTATATCATATACATTTTAATTCAATTTTAAATTCTAAACTCAAAATTTTTAAAAAATTTTAAGTCTTCAGATTTTTTCTTATTTTACGAATTATTGATAAAATAAATTGCATTTTTAGTGTTAAATTAAAAAATATAATTAAGAATTGTAATAAGTAAAAAATCGCAATGATGATTCTAATTATATTCCCACTATAAATTTTTTACAATCTATATTTAAAAAATTTCTAAATATTTAAAAAATTTTTTTTAATTTGATTTTATATAATTATACTACAGAGGTTTTCTTTTCAGAGCAACATTATAGCTGTTAAGTATTTCAATACGTAATACTTAGATAAAATCCATTAACTTTATATTTATTATATCTCAGGTGACTTAATCTTGTTTATTATTGAAACTTTATTTAGCTATCGTTGTTTTTCAGATACTTTAATTTTAAACATTATTTAATTATTTTTCCTGTATTTAAAAACTTATTTCCATAACAAAATGTTGTTGTTCTTCTGCATTTATTTCAATTGCGCAATAGCGAATGATAAAAATATTGTTCTAAACTTTAGTTTTTTTTATATTGATATTATATCAAAAAAGAAGAATAAAGCTAAAGTAGTAAAAATGTGTGCATTTTATTCAACCAGGTTTTCTTATTTTTCTTTTTAATATCTGTTAAATATGCATTTTTATCAGCTAAATTGTATTTTCCTTTATGCATTCGCTTAAATTCTTCCAACTTTATTATTCTGCATAATATTTAGCTTTACATTTTAGAGAAAAAACTTCCTTACGGGAAAAATTTTTAAAATGAAAATTAAGAAAAATCGCTTTTATTGTGGAAAGCATCTGTTTCCAAATTGTGCAGCAATATGCACCATTTATGTATTATACAAATATAATATGAGTTACATTATTTCCCCTGATCTCCTAAATTTAATAAGTTGAACTTTAAGAACTATAATGATGGAAATATTTGAAATGGCATTTACTTGATCATTATTACAATTATTTTTATATCAAGTGTTTCAACTTTTTGTATTAAAGTTGGATACTTTGTAAATGGTTTGATTTAATATCATTGTTTTATGTTTCTTAAAATTTTTCTTGTGTATTCAAATAAAAGAATATATGAAAAACAATAAAAAATTAGAAAATTATACCTTCAATATATATTTATTATTGAAGGTATAATATAGAAATGTTATACCTTCAATATATATTTATTATTGAAGGTATAATATAGAAATATTATACCTCCAATAATAAATCTATGATGAAATTAATTGTAGAATATTTTTAAAAAATGATCAACAAGTAATAATTGATTGTTGAAAGTAACAAATATAGGTATATCAATAGCTTTTACTTTAATATTTAATGAAGTTTTGGCGATGAAACGAACATTTTTATGCAAACATCCTGAACACTGATACTTTGAAGTCTAATATGTAAGATAAAAGTAAACGTTTTTTTAATTAAACTGTCATCTATCGTTAATTTGTTTGAGATTTTTATTCGTTTATTCTACATGCATATCATTTAAAGAAAACTCTTTGACCCATTATTGCCAATACTTGATTCAGCACATTTAAATGCAATTCATTATCTAATATAGCATGTTACTTTAAATTATTGTCAACAATGAGTCATTTGAAACTTCATTTACTTATTTGCTTTCATATTTTATTATAAGATAAACACATTTTTCTGACCTATTAACCAGTTTATTCAAATCTGCATGCTAACCGTCTCAATTAAATTAAATAAATCGTTAACTCAAAAATTTTGCATATAACATATTATAGTGTATCTGAAAAGAACAAAACTTTAACTTGTTTGCGTTTAAAAATATTTGTATTCTAGCATTTTTGCAAATCCTAAACTATTACTGTATTAAACTATTAATGAACAAATTAAGGTTTAACTAAAATCCATTATAAATGATACTATATATCAACAAATTCAAGTGCTACACTAACTTTAATATTTCCTTTGAATCTAATTATATAATACATATACTAAAAGATATTTAATCAAAATATCTTTCTGTTATTTTAATTTAAATGAACACTTTTTTTAATTTCAAAGGATATCTAAATTATTAATATTGCACTTGACTGCATTACTATGTGCCAATGAAGAGTCGACTAATAAAAACATATTTATAGAAATATTTCTATTCAAAGATTAACTTATTCGTTAAATAATTTATTACATTAAAAACCACAAAAAATTTCAATTTCAACTCAAAAATGTGTTTTACATAATTTCTTTCAAATGAAAAACTTTTAAATTTTAAGTTAAAATATATTGAAATCAACTAACCAATAAATGTATTGATAAAATTTATTAATTTGAATTGGTTTTCTGAAATTTTTAAAACATTTTCATCAATTAAATTTTAAAATCATTTGTCCAAAATTAAACTATATCCCTTCAAAAAGTTCTCAATTTTTACAACATTTTGGATTTTTAATGAATTTAAAAATACTTTTGTAGTTGCCTAACTCTATTAAATATTTAAACAATAACTAGTTCCTATTACTAGACATGTTTCGGATATTTAACATATCTCGCAATTTTTTAATGAATATGATCTCATTTGTGTAATTCAACGCTCAATAATTTTTAAAATGGATCACAAAAGAACAGCTATTTTCACAGAGACGCAATAATTTTATTTTATTCAGAGTGATATGTGTAACACTGAATCATCGAGATAATTAGTGTCAAAATGCTTAAAATTCTAAAATTGGATAAAGTTTTAGAAATTGATTGATGGATCCTTAAAGAAAATTATCCTTTCTAATGTTTCAGTAAAACAAAAGTGCTATATCATCCTTGGATGAAGTACTTGCACTCAAAAAGTGTTAGGTAAAGAGAAAAAACTTACGCATTTCCCATTATTTTCAAATACAAAGGGATAAAAGTACAATGCTAGTGCATCTGGGCACCCTGCTATTCTTACTGAACAGAACAACATGAAAACTTTCTTACCACAAAAGCTTCATTTTTTTCCGACTCTTTCATAACCACTTTTGTAGGTATGCCACCTGGTAGAAAAGACACCGCTAAAAGAGCCTTCAGACGTTTATCTCTTTGTGAACTTCTTTGTGTATTTGTAACAGAGTACTCTTGCAAATTTTTTAACCTTTTATTACTTTTACAGAATCTATATGAAAAATAAGAACCTTCTTACAAATTTCATCTAGGAGTTTAAATCAAACCAGCAATAATTTAAAACAATTGAATTTAGTATTATGAAATATAAATACTAAATTCATGAATAATATGTGAAATGTTAAAAAGAAAAACATGTTTACCAAGTTTTAATTTAAACTCTGAATATAAATAAATAAATAAATATATATATATATATATATATATATATATATATATATATATGTATATATATAGAGAGAGAGAGAGAGAGAGGGAGGGAGGAAGATAAATGTAGATATAATAGATATTATATGTGTTAATGTTTTTGACAAAAAACTTAGTTTCTTTTACAAAAATAAAAGTTTCTGGATAATAAACTTTGATTTATTATTTCAAATGAATATTAATATAAAATTTTCTATTTCAGTTAACAGCTTTTAACTATCTTGGCATTTTAAAAAACATTTTAATAAAAGGGATTGTTTTTTCTTAATCTAGATAACTAAATAACTAATTTCCTAATCATGTTTAACTAAAATCTCAACTTTCTTTCTAAATATTATGAAGCCTTAGTTGGTCACTCATACTTATTTGAGAAACTAATGGAATATTTTAAAATAAAATTACTTAATAAAGGTTATTATTTATAAATTATGAAAGTTAATTTAAGTGATGTTTAATACGATTGTATCCTGAATATAGACTGATAACTTTCAATTGATACTACAAAGCTTTAAAGTTAATATTTTGATGTATTATTATTTTTTTTTCAAAAATTTATTTCTTCTTATTCTATTTTAAGAAAAATTTTAGAGTAAATCAGGAATAATATTTGCGTCATTATTAAAATATTTCTATAAATATAAATGTTTACATAAGAAAATAATTTAGTTATTCAACAATTTTGCATTAATATATTGAGAAAATTATTCGTAGCATATTTTTCATTTGAAAATATCTTTCTATATTATATACCTTACAAAATAATTTTAAAAAAGGATATCATATATATATATATTATTTACCTTCAAAAATAATTTTAGAAAATAACATTAATAAAAAAATGTTTGATAACATACAGTAATTTCAATTGTTATCTTATCGATAGGAATAGGAAATTACTTTTGTTTAAATATTTTGTTACGAATATATATATTTAGATTAACATTATTATAAAATCTGACACATAAATACATCTCATGATGTTTTCAATTTATACTTTAATGTTTGTAAATGAGTAAAAACTTGTCATCTGTATTATTTTATTTATATTTTTTTACTGTATAAATGTTACTCGTTTATATTTAATGAAACAAATATTTTAATGGAATTAAACTATTCATATTTTATTTCGAAAAATGTAATTTGATAGAATATTGCTGATATTTTTTTATACAAATTGAATATTCATTTAATAAATAAAAATTTTATATCTATTAATTAGAGATTAATAAATTTTTATTTCTATAAATATTTGTGGAAAGCAAATATGATGGAATATTTTGTTATATTCCATTATGTTATTATTCTGCTCTTATACTTTGAATTGCGTAGACTTTATTCAGTTTGCAATCCATTTTATAGAATAAAAGTTACCATTTTTTATCAAATGGATATTTTTCTATTGTATAAAGATATATAAGAGATATTTAAGTCAAAATTTGATACTAATACTCATAAATTGATATCTAAAAATTTATCATTGTTTTTATTTATGAAAATATTAAATTTAAAAACTGTTATAATCAAAAATTAGATTATCATCATAGATAAGCTTTATAATTAAACTTTTGTTAATAGTTTAATTCACAGCTTCACTATTTGTTCATAAAACTATTTTTCTAGTTTGTAAATAAGGGATATTATTTAATTTATTTTAACAATAATTTATATGTAATTTGAAATAATTATAAGAATTCATAAAAGGAAAGTTGTTTTTTTCATTCTGAAAAATAATTAAATCATTATGTAAACTTTTATAGAATGATTTTCATAATCGGAAAATGTTTGATAATAACATTATCTATTAATTTTACTCATATTATTGCACTATTGTTCATTTTTCCAATTAAATAAAGTGTTGAAGTCAAAAGAATGAATTTTAAAATTATTTTTTTAATTTAAGACATATATTATGAAATTTTTATACTGAGTTAACAAATTATAAATTACTCAAATTTAATTAAAGTATAAATACCATACTTATGTTCAAAATGTATTCAGCAAAATATATTAACTAATTTTTATATATTGTGTTTATTTTGACTTTTTTATGAATATAAAAATTTGATCAACTCTTATAAATTGGAAAATGTGATGCACAAATTTATGATTTATGCATATGAAGGGCATAAAATTTATGTTTTTCGTAATGTAAGACGATGTAATCTGTGACATCGACATTGGGTCTTGTAAGAGTTTATTAATATTAAAATTTTACGTTACATTTGAAGGGAAATTAATTTACATTTAGGTGATCAGGAGAATTTTATGAAAGATATCGAAATATATATGTTCATTTGTCTTTATTCTTTTGTATGATAATATATTATGATGGTTAAAAAAATTTATTTCAATCTTTAACAGGTGTTAAATATTCTTACTAATTAATTTGAAAATGCTTAATGTAGTAAATAAATATAGCTAGAAACCTAAAATATATTCTTCTTAAAAATATTTACCACATAAACATTATGCTGCAATATTGAAACACATGTAATGGTAAAAACTGCACTTGACTATATTTTTACTAAGAAAAAAGAAAAATTAAAATTTACAGAAATAAACTTTAATATTTTAAGTGAACATGTTATTAATGTTTAAAAAAATTTTTTTCTTCAAAATATCCTTTTTTAACTCTTTTTTTAAAATATTATAAACTAAATATTGAATGAAAAAGAAAAGTAGAAAAATGTTTTTTATTTTATAATTCTTCTTTTTTACCGCATTTTTCTTACATTACTTTCCAGTTCTTTAAATCACCTTACGATTCTCTTGGGTGTACTTACCAAATACTAAAGTTGATTGGAATGTTTCTACTGTAGTTGATATAAGAGAACAAATAGATGCATTAAAAAATAATGTTTTTTTCCATTAATCTATTTTTAAAACAATGTTAGTCACAATAAATGTTCAAAAATTTATAGAGAATTTCTTTCTGATTTTGTGTCCTTGCAATGCTGTGAATTTTTTTATCCTAGTTGTTTTATGGAGCACAAACATCATATATTTTATTTTAACAACACATATTTTATACATTTTTTCTGCTTTATGAGACTATTAGGCTTAAGTTATTTTGTAAATTTTTACTTTTGCAAACGTTTCATTTAATTTCTTACAAAACTTGAAATAATCTGCAATTACATTTTAATATTTTCGTCAATATTATTAACAAAATATGTCAGTGATTGGATATTATTCAAGAAAATATAGTTCCTTCAAAATGTTATACTTTTTAAACCAATAATCATAAAAAAATCTTAATAATTAATACTTTGAGGAAATATTATGTATCTTCAGTATATACAGTGATGGTGCAAATTTGAAAAATTAAATTCCCTTACGAGCAATCTCGGTTCTAATTATTATTAATTCAAAAGAAAAAAATTATAAAAAGCTATAAAATTTAAAAATAACAATATTTATTAATTCTATTAATTAAATAAACTAATATAGATTTACATAACCATAAACATTAAATATTTTATCTGTATTGAGTTTTTCTATCATGAAAATAATAATATACGCTGAATAATATCCAAAACTTTTGACTTTAACTGAGATGAAGAGACTAGGGAAAATGAAAATTCCCAAAATTTTATGTCTATTTTTTGTTGTTCAACATTTATGATAAAGCATATTGGTAGGTTGAAATCCAACGTCTTATAATAGTAGTGGGTCTGTCAGGTGGAATTTTTAAGCTTTTGGCATCGAATCAGAAGTAAAATCTCCCAAAAGAATAGAAATCCACCTGCTCATCCAGATAGTCTTTCGAGAGTTTTTGTTAAGTAGACAATATACTCCATTGATTCTCGCCTCAGGTGACCACTCTTAATAAAATTCCCTATTTTATTCTTATGCTTCTACAAAGATAAAAAATGTATTTTTCCCTTTTCTCACATTAATTTAAGGGATTATTTCACGTCTTCCTGTTTGGATACTGCATAGGATCATAAATTAAAACGTAAATCCTAATTTTCTATGGATAGTTCAAATCATTCCCGTCTTGTCCTATGATCGGTAAGATTAAAATGGACTAAATTTTAAGACTACCCCTTTCAAATTATAAGTTGCAATAAATGATTAAAACATTTTTATCGTAGTTTCCCTTAGGGTAACAACATTTTGAAACAATCAGGTTTTAGTTATTTATACTTTTTTATGTAATGTCTTAAAAGTATGGAGATGTCTGTAGAATTCTTATGAAAAGCAGTATTCTTAACTCTTTCTACCTGCATTTCATTTTCTGATAGATCATCAATTTTTACTACCCTGTCTTTTTAAAATGATTCATCACTAAAGATAATGAATAGCTATTCCATTCATATAAAGTAATTTAACTCTGTATCGATCTTACGCTACAACATACATCGAAAACAATAATAAATATACCCTGAAAATCAGAGTAAAATAACAATCCTATCACATCGCAGCTGATTTTATGCAAACAAAAAATTATTATACTTGAAAGAATACTCAAACAGTAACTTAATGGGGGAAAGTGCCTTTCTTGTGACACCTGTGACATGTAAGCAAATTAGATATTTAAGTCAAAGATATCTAATTCTGTGCATATATATGCCTATGTAAGATAAATATTTCATAAGATCCAATCATTAATGTGAGAATGAAAGGAGAATACCAGATCAGGAGCTGATTCTGCCTTTTATTGTGGATTAAAATTTCAAAGCAAATGGCTGCATTGAGTGTGAGAAGTAAGGAACGAAACACTTACTTCAATAACCTAAAATGTCACATTTTATTAAAATATTTTATAATAATAAATAAAAATACTGAATAATGTGAGGTTTCTGGTTTATTTTTTACTTTCGAAAACTTTTTCAGTAATTTGTCAGTTTGTTGTTTTAAATTTGTAATCATCACCATTGAATTTTTAAATAAAAAACATCCCTTTTTTGAAACTTTTTAAGCATTCCTTATGACCCTTAGCTTTATTATGACATTAATGTAATTTTAAAATTTAGTTTAAACTCTTTAAACCAATGTCTTATTCTTCATTTTCTATACATTTCCAATGTCGTATATTTCCAATATTTTTAAGTCATCATGAAATAATACCCATTTGTAATCCTAATTTTTACTTTAAATGTCATTTTTATACATCTAGTCCAAGGCGATCTCGGAAATGAATTTGCTCGCAATTTATAATTTAAAATATATTTAACGATTTGCAAAAGTTTAAAAAATTATTTTAAGAAATTTAAAAGTTGCTTTACATTTATAAACTATCTTGATAAGTATAGAAAAAAATAAAGATTTCTGATAAAACTTTTAAATGTAGAGATAAAGCCAGTATAAAAATACAAGCTTACAGAAAAGTTTTGAAATACAGTAGTTAATACATTAAAAAATCTTAGTGTACAGTTATCATACTGGTTATGGTTTTGTTTTTGTAAAAATGTTTCTAAACAATTTTATTATTTTCCTGACCAAGTAATTCATAAAATCTTATGTTATTTTAAAATTACAAATTATCTCAGGAACATTTTATTCTTTTATTGGATCGTTTTATGGCATTTGTAACAATAACATGAAAAATCAAAAAATGATCAATGAACAAACCAAGAAATTTATGACCTGATAACCATTTCCTGATAACCATTAATTGTTATCCATTTCTTTCTTGGTGGGATGTTTTATGAGTATAGTAAAATCATTTTTAATATGCTTATTTTTAAAATGAGTTAAAAATGGTTTGCATAGTTTAAATATATGTACATTTGCAGCTTATTATTTTAACAACAATAAATAGGAAATTGGAACTTTAATATAAGTAAAGTTTTAATCAGATTATAAGTAAAAATATTATACAAATTATTTAATTCATGAATAATTTAAAGTACATATAATCCATTTTAAATTATTTATACAATTGTCTTTATAAAGTTATTCATGGAATTTTATCTAAAAATATTTAATGTTAAAATATATTAATAGCTTGAATAAAATAAGGTATATTGGATGTAACAGAAAAATTAATTGTGATGAATCTCGTAATATTATGTAAACAAGATATTATTTTTGTGAGAAAATATAGTATTTCTTAAAAAACAAAGCGAGCGTTTGATAAAATTCATTTGTCTGTGCATTAAAAAAAACTTCTCCCTAACTTAGGTTATTTTAAAATTTGATATAAAAATGATTATTTTGTTTCTATGAATATTTTCATGAAATTAATTTTACGAAGAGTTTGTTTCTCAGCTATAAATGGAACTATATTCACTATCATATAAATAATATTAAACTTAAATAAATGCATTTTATAAATATTGTTACCAATGATGATATTTGTTGCTTTTACTGACTGCAAGGATTTTGCGTTACTATGTTATAATATTATGTGCCTTTATTTCAGTATTAAATACTTTTAATTACAATTTCTCAAGTATTTTGTTATGATATTTTATCTAGATATTGCATTTTAAAATAGAAAAAGCATTTAACATTTTTACAGATATTATTTTGTTAATCTAATTTAAACTTTAAATAAACCGCAGATAATTAAATGGAACATTTAATTATCTGCGGTTTATTTAAATTTTTTTATCTGCGGTTTATTTAAATTTTTTTAACACATTTAATGTGTGCCGTTTCCAATTCACAATCCAATATCTGCTGAAAGATCACAATTGAATATAAAGTTTCAACGTATTTACAACAAAGGTATTTTTATTGTTTATAGTATTTTTGAGATGAATTTTCTGTTTTTAAGAAGAAGCTTTAGTTTGAAATTTAAGTTCTTAATTACATTTGAAACATTATTTGAGAAATTAGGATATATTCGCAAATTAAGTGTTTATATTATATTTTGTTATGTATTCATGCTTACAACAGATTATATTCGAAAATGTATGCATTTTTTCACAATGTTTTACTGTATAGAAGAAGCATATGATAAATTTATTTGTTGAATTGATTCTCCATAAATTTCTATTAGATTAGGCACTCAAACAGAAGGTATATATCCATACATACATATATATATTTTATGTTTAATATTAAAATAATTTTATTTAATTTTACTTAATTTACATTTATATTGAATTATTTTTGGTGTGGAGAACAATAAAAAAGTGAAAATATAAAATTAATTGGGAAAATCTTAAAAATAAAAATTCCGCAATAGATATTATGAGAGGAAGTATGTGAATATTCACACATCTCTTCAGCAATGTAAGCTCAAATATACACTGCCCAACATTGAAAATGCAACCCCAAGTAGGAGATGCCAGAAATGGACGAAACTCGACAAGCAGAAAGAGAGAGCACCAAACAATTAGTGATTTGTATATTTCGAAATTATATTTATAATACAAAGCAAGAATAAGGTCAGTAGGCTGTATGACAACCGTGGATGGCGATACATGAAGCAAAACGTCTAGGAACTGAGTAAATGAGGGTTCAGATGGCGTCCTGAAGAATGCCTCTCACGTCCCTGTCAGCCATTTGCCAAAGTGAGTCTTCTGAGGGAGTCTGTGGCAGGGTCTGCAAAGATATCCCAAACGTGTCCCATTGGTAAGAAATACAGTGAGTATGGTTTCCAGCAAGCAGCTGGCAGTGCATGTTAGTCGATGCGAGCAATGTGCTGTATGGCGTTATATTCATAATAAAGGGCACTGAGCACCACTAAAGGTAGGGAGTGACACCGGTCTCAGTACATCATCCAACTAACATTGGTCTGTCACAATGCCTTGAATACGAACAAGAGGTGACCGAAAATCATACACAAAGGCTCCTCAAAACATGCTACCGTGCTGTCGAACAGTGGGACATTCCACAAATACCATGGGATGTAACAGTCTCCATGCTAACGCCACTCTCGTACGAGGCGACTACTATCACTGAAGAAATAGAAGCGTGACTTATCTGAAAAGACGATCCTAGGCCACTCCGTCTTTCAAATCACTCTAATCCGGCATCATTATATATGTTGCCGTCTATGCTATGGGGTGAAAAACAGTCTTCATAACGGAATCCATGAGCGCAGGCTACTGGCAACCAGATTGTCTTGCACATATTATAGAATTTCAGTAGACGTGGATGCGTCAATCCACCCTTGCTGACGTGACTCTGGCTGCACCGGCGAACTGCAACCGTTCCTCAGTTACTTGTTCCAATCATCTTCGCCATAGCTGGTGCACTGTGGACTTGTCTTGGTGTCTGTCACCTGCGATTTACCGTAAAGATCAATCTGCCCTTCTCAGTCCGATCACCATGTCCCTTGTAAGCTCGTTCTTCTTGATGAAAGTGAAACCTTCGATGTAGACCTGTCATTCTCTGAAATTACAGGTGTCCTTTGCGACAAGAATAAACTTTCAATGATTATTTTCAAAGCAGCAGTAACGACGTGAATATTTCCCACTCTGCTGAACACTCCTGCAACTCATAACTCATCCAACGTGTGGTGGAGAGCTGCGCATTTCACATCATATGCACTTCTGGGTAAGGTGCGTCTACCCTGATATTTGCTTAATTTTTCGGCCACTCTTTCTTGGTTTTGCATTTTCAATGTAAAGCAGTGCACCTAAAACAACAGAGAAATCATTATGTTTTCTCTCGTTAATGGAAAAAAAGAAAGTAATACTTAACACATGTACATAAGTAAATTGCCTTTTGCTTTATTTATCATAATGAGACGAATAAGAATTTATTCACAAATAAGTTAGTCTGAGTAATTATATTAAACAAATATATGTATTCCGACTACATACAGATTATTATTAGTCACTACTACACATCATTATTGCACACAAGCTTACGCATTATTAGTATCATTAATAATAAACAACTAACATACATTTAGATATTATATAAGCAGTAACTTAAAAATAACTATCAATTAAAAATTTATTTGGAAGGAAAAATCATTCCATTATTATTTAATGAAATTATTTTATATCATAGTTTCAACCAATACTTAATACTTGAAACTATCAATACTTAGAAATTATTGAATAATTCAAACTAGATATCAATGTGAAATAAATTTAACTTTTGACAACCAGTGATAATTATTTTGAATCCTGAAAAGGTTTGTAAGAAACATGTCGTATTTTACTTTTCATTTTACCGAAATAAAACTCAGTCGGAGTGTTTTCCTGTAATGAAAGTTTCATGGAGTTCAATTCATAATTATTATTAGATAAAGCACATTTAAATTTCAACTCTCTCTATATTAGTAGATTAATTTAGGAAACATTTCTTTTGATACATGCATAAATCATTGAAGAATTTATTTAGATGTTCTATATTTTATATAAGTGTAATTGACTAAACCTTGAGAAAAGAGGATCAAACATTAAGTATTGATAATATAAATATTGATAAATTTAAAATGATATTTAATATTTTACAGCAAATAACAAGTAATGGAATTTTGATAATGATTAATTTCATTCGCTATCAGTTGTAACAACATAATAAAACACGAGCTCATGTATTAAGGAGTTGGATATTATAAGCTTTTTTTCTGACCTTAGTTTAAACAGTTCACGAATGTGATACATATAAGGGTTCCAAGTTATTTGTGGTTTTAAAGCATTTGAATAAAATTTTTATGTGAGTTTTAAAATGGAGTTTAAGATTTTACTTAGAGAATATTCCAATTAAGCAATCAGTAAATTTTCAGGAAATATTTTGTATCAAAATATTTTAAATCGTATAGTGGTATTATTTATTGCAAATATAAGTTCATTTTTGGATATCAACAATGTAAAATAACAACTAGTGTTGTATGTCGAAAAATGTCAGCATATTTAAACTGATAAATAATATTTACTTTTCTGCACGTATAAGAGTTTTATTTGAAAACGTAATTCAATTTCTTCCCAAAAAAGTATATTTTCTGACAAGCCAGTAGCATAAAGTAAAAGAAAATCTGCTGATCTTGTAAAGAAGAAAGCACTGCTAAATCCTGTTATCTATCTTTTGTCAAATTTCATTTCGTATATTTTATCAAATAATGGTTAAAAACTAAATATGAGAAAACTTAAAATTATTAGCTTTTAAAAGGAAATTTATCTTTTAGTTAAATATTTAGTATCTTAATGTTCAAATAAAGCCTATTTATTAAATAGGAATTAGATTTTAAAATAAGAAAAATATTTTAGTTTTTAACGAAGCAATAACTTTTTAATTCTTCAAACACATATTTTTCACGTTTAAGAAATGTACTATTTCTAGAAATATATATTGAAATAAAAGTTTGAATTCCTATAAAGAAGGTTGTTAAATAATAAGAAAAGATTTTGAAAACTTTTGAATCTATACATTTTTTGAGTTTTTTTAGCTAACGTAATATAATATAAATTATTGACTACCGTAATATAAATAGCTGAATAAATATTTAAAAAACTGAAAAATATTTGTTTAAATTTTTCTTTCTTACTTTTTAGGAAAATAAGTTCGAAACAGCAATGACAATACATAGAATAATGTTTGAGGACCTTTTTTATTAATAAAGATATCCCTTTAAAGAAGTTACTTTATTTTGAATTAATAATGCAAAATCATGTCAGTTTCCCTTTAAAAAAATTTAATATTTTTTTAGCAATATTAAGATTAATACTGAAATAACCCTACAATATATGTCATATAAATCAAATCAGCCAAATTATTTAAACATATTGAAGCTGCTGCCTACTTAACAATTGCATGCGTTTCCTGTTACATGTTTTGAACATACGTATCATAAAAATATCGGTCCAATTCTAAAATTTCAAAATAGTATATTTTTTTCTATTTCTTTACAATTTTAGAATTGGTTTTTCTTTATATAAAAAAGCAAACAATGTATCTTTTTAATACCCTTTAAATAAATATCACATACATTTATGTGCTTGTAAAGGGATTATACAAGAATTCCATGCACTTTAAATTCATTTTCTATGTTAACAGCTTTTCTGAAATTTTTAGCATTCAATGTATATATATATCGAAATAAAATATGAAAAATATATTGCTTTCTGAAAACCTTTGAAACTGCAATTCAAATTTGGATATGTTTAAATTATGTAATATATAAAAAACATATTTGGTGAAATAATACATTAAGACAAGCAACGTGAAATATTATGCCTTTCACTTTATAAAATTAAACAAATTGATTTCAGTCTCCAAGTTATTAGATATAACAATATATCTTCAGATATCCCATAAAATGTAAGATTTAAGGCCTAAAATGTACTCTGATTGTTTTCTGTAACCTGTTTGCAGACAAATTATTACTAATTCGTCAGTTAATTCCAAACCATTCCAATGAGTCTAAAATTGAAGACTGTCAGAATGTATAAATTACTTTTGGAAGGGGTTCAAGAAAATAGAAATTATTAGCAAAGAATTTCTATTTCATTCCAAATTATGGTAAAATTGCTTACTAATTTTGATTTAGTTGTAAAAGTTTTCTATTGTCAATCGAACACATTTATCCACTATTAAAAATTAATATTAACTTTAAAATCATTCTTTAATAACTTCAAATTAGGATCACATACAATCTGCTTTACCATATTGATAAACCTATTATATTTAATCCTTCTGATGAGGGCAAAAAGTACATTTAGAAATTAATAAGACGTATTTTAAATATATTTATATATTTCTAAACATATTATTTATTATTTCTAAAGATGTTTTGAAGAATGAAGAATTTAATTATTCTCCTTTTTTTTTTCATAAAACCATAACCAATTTTAAAATTTTTATTTTAATCAATAGATATAAATATTCATTAGGAAACTCCTTAATCTAAATTAATTACAGAAATAATTTGTTAAAATTATTTTGACAGATCATGTAATGAAAACATTTTTTAAATTTACATGTATAAAACATTTAAGCATTCAATTATTTGGAAAATGTTCCTTTTTGGAGAGCAATCAGGGATTAAAAGCAGTAAGCTTTACACAAGAATTTATTAATTGCATGTAAATGATTACTCTCACATGAAATATACACATGAGTGATTTTACACGAAATATTTTGAAATAATTAAGGTTATATGAGCATCAAATTATTCCATTAAATTTTTAACCAAATATGCATGTTATTCTAGAGTATTGAATGCATTTAAGATGAATAAATGAACCAAATTTTAAACAATATGATTTATAATTAATAGAGCATATATTAAAAATATAATACGATTTAAAGTGGCTTCATCATTTAATTTATTGTGTAAATTAAAATAAATACACTAAGCAAATTAATCATCATAGCATGTAAATTGATGACTCCATACTTTATTTCTTCAACCAATTTAACTTGTAATAATACATGTTTAGTAATAAATAAATATTTTTAGTTAACATTTTATTTAAATTTATTGACCTAATGATTATCTATTAAAATTTACTAAGATGCATGTTCGAAATTTAAAATGTTCGAAAAATAAAAAAGTAATGAAAAATTGTTTGTAAGCCCAATAAAAGTAATTACACACATAAACTTTCATTGATCACTTTCTAAAAAATCAATAGAATATTTTAATTGATTTTTCATTGAAAATTAGTATAATACTTGTTCATCAATTTCTAATTTTCTTTTACTTCAGTTTCAATAAAAATCAAAGAACTTCCTGTAAAAACAATTAATTTTTAAATAGTTTACCATTTAAAATACATAATTAGCGATTGTTTATTAATTGGATTGAAAATATATGAAACAACTTAAACACAATTTATACTGAATTACTTCAATACCCAAATACAGTTTCTGAATAAATTTAGTCCTGATAATTAGAAATCTTAAATTTCCTATAAAAAATGACAATTTTTTATGTGATTCTAACTGACCATTCACGCTTAAATCTAAAATTTTGGAAAATGATTTTGATTAAAGACTAACTATTCGAGACCAAAAACTAGTATGAAATTTTTCAATAGCACTTGAAATAAATAAAAAGAAGAAAAGGACTTGAATTCAAGCAAATTCAAGAAACTATTCAGTTATTTTAATTATAATAAGAAATGGAAGTCTCAATTTCTTCATGTTCTTTTGACTTGAATTAGTATGAGTCTTTAAAATTTAGAATAATCAAAACTTCTCTAGAATATAGAAATAAGGAAATATTTCTTAAAATCAAATAATGCAATAAAATCAAATTAATGAAAGGAAATTTGATAAATATGCCCTAGTGCTTCAGACTCTACTGGCCACCCAAGTTACAACACCAAGAAAGACAAGAGATATCACAACAAAATTTATTTTGTAGATAACATGTTGACCAAGTATCAAATAATTAAATTTATAGACTTTTATGAAGTGTCACTCCGGCCAAAATCAGTATTCAGTGTAGCCACAAATCTTGGAGATCACCGCTGCCATACGCATCGGCATTGATTTAATAATACTTTGGATGTGATCTTGGGGTACAGCAGACCAAGCAGCTTCCACGCATTGCCAAAGTTCATTTAGTGTCGCAGCTAGGGATGTAATCTGGGTCAATCCTTGAGTCGAGTGAAATTCAATACCACCCCCTATACCCGGAGCAGGACTAGTGTGGCGGTGCATAACTCAGCTTTTCAGCATCCTCTTTCCACGGTATCTCCAAACTCGAATGCGAAAATCATGGTGTAGCAGGCAGAAGCGCAACTCGTCCGTAAAGACAATTTCATTCCATTCTGCCGTCCACATGGACGTCTTGCGGACAGATTACTCTGCTGTAAACGACATCGAATGGTACGCAGAGACACTGGATGATGCGTTACAGACTGAATGTGCTGTGCTATGGTTCGTAATGTGGCTGAGCAACCCGTCTCTGGCATGCGCGCAATTTGCCTGTCATCACTTGAAGTGGTTCACTAAGGTGGACGCCATCGAACATGTTGGTGCGCCATACCCTCCTGCATCTAACGATCAGATATCCGCATTACAGTTGTTTGGTTTCATCTAACACGACTACCAATCGAAAATTGATCGCTTTTTTCTACATGGCACAATTGATCTTTTTAAAAAAATGAAATACAAAAGAAACATAACTGCTGAACCTGAAATCGTCAAAACAACCAAGCCTTTGAAGTGGAACCACAGGCGCACGTGATGTGCGTCTGCGTTGCAATTCTAATCATTTCCATATCTCACCTTCGCTAATGCATGTTGTAAATTAAATGTTATTTGCATACATCCTTCAAGCTGTTGCATTTACGGTGGCCAGCAGTGTAGATAATAAGAAATAAGTATTACAAAATTAATATATATTTGAAGGAGACATAGTTAGCTTAAATTATTTAATATAATGAGTCATGAAAAAGAATTAAATTTTTTATTTGAATCAATGTTATCAACTATATTGTATAAAATTTGAATTTTACAATTACCACAAGATATGTATTTTATATAAAAAATTATAAAAGTATAAAAAATGTAAAACCAAACTATAAAAATAAAACTTTTTTAAAATTTTGGTTGTTTTTTCATCGTAAAGTAATTGTATGTAAACAACAAATAATTTAATATTAATAAAATATATTTGGCTTTCTAAGATTCAGTTTTTGAAATTGAAATGCACCGTAAATTAAAAATGCTCTTTTCATCAAATATTTATAAATATATAAATTCTTTTCAAATTCCATATATTTAATAGCATGTTTTATGAAGTTTTTTCATGATATAAGTACTTTATTTATTATTATTAGTAATATATCATTTAAAAATACTTTGTTTTCTTTCACTTGACTTAAATGTAGGGTTAATTTTAGAGTAAGTATTTTTAAATCATTTTTCTTAATTCAGTTAAAATGTAAAAGGAAATAAAAATCAAAGTTAATTTTTGTTACACTTTTAATTAAAAATTTAAAATAACACAAAACAACGTAGAATGTATGGTATATGCTTAAAAACAGAACACGATATTCCGAAACCCATGTTAATCCATAGTAACTCAATAAAAAATCACAAAATTTTATTTTATACCAATATCACATAAATAGAAAATACTTTGAATAAACAAATATTTATTATGATTTCTTGCATCACTTAATGAAGAGATTTGATAAAACATTATGATATGATAGATTATTTATAATTTTATTTTTACTCATAATAAGATATGTAGCGTATTTCCACAAAATAAATTCTATCAATGTAGTATTTTAGTAAATAATAAGTATTTTCATATCACTCTGCGGAAAGCATTGATTCGATTTTTTCTTTCACAAATGTCACCGCAAACAACAGTACCCTCAGTAGTAAAGAGTAACCAACTATAACATTCAAAAGAAATGACTAACACGAAGAAGCATTCCTACACATAAGTCAGAGAACAAAATAGAAGGAGTTCAACTAAACATACAATGGGAATGTCGATGCATACACTGAATGTACATTCGATTTAAGAAACTCTTTGACTAATTTTTTTATTGTGTTACATTATGTAATTAAGAGAAGATATCTTGCTTAAATATTTCATAAGTATGCTTTCTTTGAATACACATCAATCGGGATGCAAGAAAATATCATTCGTTATTTTTTGTATTTATTCATTAATAATTTTAATATTCACACTGAAATATTTACTCATTTATTTAAAATTAAAAAAAAAGTAATTAACTTTTATGAAAACATCTGCTTATGCAAAATTTAAGTATTTAAGAAAGCATTATATTTCAAAGTATTTGAAAGTTAAAAAGTTTTAAATAAATAAGGAAAATAAATTTTCTAATACCAATGTTAGATATAAAAAGAAATTTAAATATTTCAAGTAATTTTAAACATGATAATATGGAAATTTTTAATTACAACTTATTGAAACAAATTATTCTTTATTAAGAAAATATTTTAAATATTTTTTCGAAATCGAATAATTCTTCTCTCTCATAAAACTTTGGTATGTTTTTCACAAGTTATAAAATGAACAGTTTTTGCTTTGTACCATGAAAACTCGTAAATATAATTATTGATTACAATTATATGACAAATTTCTTAGCTATTACTAATTCTACCTTAATACACTAGAAAAAAATTTCAGATATGCAACAGATTTATCTCTTATCGTAAAATCTATTTATAAATTAGGTCCTGCATATTTCAGAAAATATTTAACTGTTTAATGCACAGCCGAATTCTCCATTTTACTCATTATATGTATAAGAGATTTATGATATAAACTGTTTCAAATAGCTAGAACCAACAATAAATACTTTAAATACTGTAATTTGAATTTATCAATTGAATTTAGCTGCTGAAATGGAGATATGCCAAATAATTTCTAAGCTAATTTTTTATACGAAGAGTGGATAAAATCATGGATAAAATTTCTCTCTTTGGGTAAAATATTAATTACCAAGCTATGGAAAATTGCAAAATGTGGTTGAAATCTAAATCCAGTGCTAAATGTTTTTTCAGTATTTTAAAATATGAATGAATATGGATTTGCCAAATATGTCCATTTATATTTCATTTCAGTTGAAATAAATTTCATTAGTAAATTATACAAGTTTTGTTGAAGACACAAACTTTAACCGTCAATGAGATGAATTACTAAAAGTATAATCGTGAAATTTACATGCATATTTTACAAGTTGCTAATAACATCATATGAAATTTGAACATTTCAATATGAATTTTGGAAATGTAGGAGGATTACCTAGAAATAAACTTAGTAAATCAATGATCATTCTCTTGTGTAAGAAATGGTAATGTAGATCATATGCATATCATTCATTAATATCATAGAAATACTTTGCATTTAATTGTTGTTGGAATAATGAATTTATTAATTGTTTTTAAGAAGTCAATTTCATAAAGGAATTATATCAAATCAAACAGTAATTTTATCTTTATACTTTTTTTTAAAATTTCTTCATCAATAATTCAAAATAAAAATTCATTCAGCATCAATAATTTTATCGTATATGCAAATTTTAAGAATTTATGAGAAGCATTACAGTAGAAAGGGAGTTAACATTTGAAGTAAGATTCATATTTAAACAACCTTATATTTTTGCATACTATATTCAGAATCATACAGAAATCAAACTCTAAAATAAAAATTTCATATATATAATTACTGCATACATCTTGAAGAATAATATGGAAATTACAAGAAACACCAGATGGCGCCAATAGTACGTCACAATGACCAGAGTGTAAGAGAGGCGTATATAAGGAATGCTTGCAAAGAAGTAAAATTGTACACAATCTCTTTGAAAACCTTTCAGTGCAATAACCGCGTAGTTATGGCACAAAGGAAACATTTGGATGATGTTTTACGTGTTAAGAATTATCGGCCGTCTGAATGTGGACGTACCTATTTGGAAGTATCCGAGGAACTTGGAGTCACCCAGAGTGTCATTTCCAGGCTTTGAAAACGGTAATGTGATGGTAATGTGAGTAGATGTTACAACACAGGTCGCCCCCCGAGTTACAACGCCAAATGAGGATCAGTATTTGGCAGATACTGCCAAAAGAAACAGGTGGAGCACAGCATCATACCTATCTCGTCACCTCTCTTCAGCTACCAGTACGACAGTTTCAAGGCAAATCATGTACAGACGCTTAGGGCACATTGGTCTATTTCCTAGTAGGCCTGTCACATGGTTCCACTTACCGCAACTCACTGTCATCTGCAGTTAAAATGGAGTAGAGACCATGCGTTGTGGACACCGCAACAGTGGAATTGTGTAATGTTTTTCCATCAGTCCTGGTTTAACTTTTAGTCTGATTCTCGCCAGTCTTTCATATGGAGAGGGCCAGGTACCTGTTACCACCAAGAGAATACCATTGAACGACACCGTTACGATGGTGCAAGATTGCTCATCGGGAATGAATTATTCTGGGTTCCAGAAATAACCTGCATGTTCATTATGTAACCATGACAGGCCACATCAATCGGGATGTCATTCTAAAACAACATGTACGTTTGTTTCGGAGTGCCATGGGTTCAGAATTTCTCTTTATGAATGTCAACTTCCGTCCTCATCGTGCAAAAATTGTAGATGAAGGCCTTCAATCTGAGAATATCCCCTTTATGGACTACCCAACATACTCACCGGAATTGAATCCAATAGAGCATGTGTGGGACATGCTTAACCGATGAATTGCAGCCCGTGAACCCCCTCCCACAGGTCTACTGGAACTTTGGAGAGCTTTGCTTGATGAGTGGTGTAATAATCACCAAGATCAGATCGATAATTTGATACTCAGCATGCCTAGGCGTTGGATGGCCTATAATGCATAATCTGGGGGGCATACTATGTATTAACCATCATACCAACCATGTTATATTGGTTTTTGTAAATAGGTTCCTTTTTGAAATTTGCTCCAGGGAGTAAAAGTCACAAATTTTATTAAGTCTGTCAAATATATAGCATATTTTTTGCTCTTTATCCTTTGTTTAATAAATAGACTTTAAAAATAAGTCACATTTGTTTTGCTTCTGTCTCTTTCTTTGCCTGAACTTGCATTATCCTTAATTAATGGACACGAGACCAGAAGAAAGTAGCATGTACCACAGTGATTAAAAGATAAAGGATGATTGCTTTTAAATTTAAATTTAAAATGTACTTATTGGCTAAAATAAAATTATTTTATTCAAAATTTATAAATTTCAGGTGAAAAAAATGTAAAAATGAATTATATTTTTTATGTGGAATTTATTACGCTTATTTTTTTTAAACAGTTGCAACCCGAAACAATTATGATTGCAATGGCTTAATAAGTCTCTATATTAGAATATCAATTATTGTATTTATAGTAATTATTACAACAGTGCACTTCTTTTAAAAACAGGTTTAGAAACAAATTTTTATTGCACTTGTTTATTAAAGTACACATTTCCAGTTTATTTAGCAGAACTAATTTAATTTCAAAAAAGTGCATAATAATGGGTGTATTAAATTTTATGTGCTTCAACTGCTATTTTTATCTGAAAATAATTATATTATAAATAGAAAAAGTATCTAAAACTTATATAATACCAACATAAATTATACATACTTCATTTCGTCTGCATCCTTTTTAGCAACTAATTAAATTACATAGTCTATCCCTAATTTAATCAAAGGTATTATAAATATTGAATTAAATATTCATTATGATATTTTAAATTAAATCACTACCATATAAATACCTAAATTTTGAACAAATGATTCTTCATTAAATTTTTGAATGGATTAAATAATTAAATATGCATTAATACAGACATATATTAATTAATCAATGTTTTATGCAATATGTAATGAGGGTTATTAAAAAGCGACTAATATTTTTTATTGCATATCAGTTAATTCTTTTCTTATTATAATCTGAGATTCAGATTATTTTTTATAAAATTAAGATAAAGCACGTAATCAAATGTGAATATTAATTTCCATTTTAAATGGATATTAGAGCGATTATAAAAGAACATTCATTTGTATAATTTAGTTTATAATTACTTCATATTTTAATGCTGCTAAAATACTATAAATTTAAAAAAAAAACATTTTTTCGCAAAAAAGTTTTTCTTGAGGCATTATTATTTACATCTTTAATTAACTTTTTTTAGTCTCTTAAATAAATTAATGCTTAGTTTAAAAACATTTACTTCTTTATATTTTTAAATTGTTTCAAAAATTTATTATTTGTGTAAGTTACGTTTCTGAAATTATAAATTTAACCAAAACTGAGTGAATGATTTTTTTTATTTCATATTCCTGATGGCTTAGATTTTAATATTAACTTTTACTTATCACAATTGTGCATTTTAAAAATAGTTTTCGTTATCAAATTTTTTATTAAACAATTGAATTTATATGCCAGTTAAAAATGTATCCATATATAGAAAACCTCAGATCTGAAACAAAATTTAAAACCTTTGATGATTTAATGATGAAAAAAGCAGCAAAAAGCATATTAAATATTAAAAAAACATAGATTCATTAGAACACAGCATATTTCTTTTTAAACCCAAGTAATAAAATAAGTATAATGAAAAGAGTAACTAGTGAACTATAAGAAAAAACTCTTGAAATTATAATAGCCAATTTAAAACTATTCATAAAAAAATTTTATTTAGCATTTTTAAGAAAATTTCATATGGTTGATAAACATCTTAGTATATTTGTATTCTTTCTAAGAAACCTCATTTTCTGAAATAAAATTATTTTTTTAAATACTATTTTTATATATTATTGAAAACATTTTACCTAGCATATTTCTAAACTTCCTTTAGTACTTAATTAATGTTCTATACTTATTTCAAGCGTCTTTACATTTGCTTGAGATAATTCATTGTTGCTCTTCATCTTGTTGCAGTACACAGTGGCTCTTGACTTCTAACAGTTTCTGACTACATTTCACTCAATAGATTCCTTGAATGATTAATAAAACCGTAATTCCTAATACAAATTCAATTTCAAAAAGAAAATTCATTCATCCTTCATTTTTGTAAAACTATAAATTTTTTTGCCTTAAATCTAGATTCAAATTTTGCGATTACTTTTTTTGCAAAATTGAAGGGAAATATATTTTGTTGAATCATTCTTTTCATATGCAAACATTTAAAAGTTTCTATTATCGAAACACGAGAAACATTGAAGAAGTTATTCGTTAGTAATTTGGAAAACAGAAGCAATTCAACGTACAATTAGAACAATTTTGGTATTGTTGCTACCAACTTTTCAAGTAGACACATTTTGGTGAGTGAATATCTTTTCTAATTCATTTAAAATCATTTTTATGCTCATTCTTTGCTTAAGAAATTCCTAAATATCCATAGTATTTCCAATGATGTTCCTTTTTATTCATAATGAATAAATAAACTGCATGACGCATAATGCATAAAATACATGGCGCTTTCCAAAATACACACAAAATCAAAAACATTACCACCTGTAATTTGTTTTTTGATCATTTTAGGGAATTTCTCACAGATTCCAGAAAATAACAATTTAATAATATTTGAATCAATGTACTCATGATTTATCTCTGGTTCCATAAAATATAGAAAAAGTATTGTTTCTAATCTGAATAAGCTTTGAATCACACTCTGTTTGTTTTATCTTCGATTGTAAGCAAACACTTTACCACTTCCAATAGAGTTCCCTGATGGACATATTCATGAAAAACTATGTAAGTACATTCTATTCGTTATCTCTAAAGTTTTGAAAATTTATTGTAAATTCAATCAATGATTGAATAAAGCTATTTTGTAAAATTCCTTATGTTTTCTGTTGAAAATAAAAACTTTCTACTATGATGGTGTTCAATATTAACCGTATCAATAAGTACTCTATTTAAAATCAGAATCTTACCATTCTATAATTTGTCCTGACAATGCACACTGGTTCTAAAACAGAGCATAATATATACCAATAGTTAGCAAGCAGATGTTGTTCCTGTTTACATGTTAAGTAATATTTATAGGGATTACATGCCTTTTCACTCGATCATACATAGTAGTTTAGAAGGAAAAATATTTACATTGTGTTTGATAAATAAATTACCAGCATATAAAGGAAAATAATATTACAATAAAAATAATGAATAATAAAATCTTAAATACCATATAGTAAATAATGAACAAAGATGAAACTAAATTAATAACTGGTTAATACATAACTTGAGTTTAAAGGAATCGTTCATTAGTTTTTCGCATGTGAAAGAGTATGAATAAATTTTGAATAAATATTCGATTCGTGATGTGATAGCTGAGGGAAAATTAGTTGGAATTTGTTGAATCATTAGAATGTGACTAAATGTTTGTTGTATATAGACACAGTTACATGTTCAAGTAAATGACAGTATTCATTATGTTGCTTATGTGACGTAGAGAGGGCCTTTTTTTGATTTATATATAAAATTAAAGAAGTTTAATAGAAGGCAGAGATCTCATGTGGTTTTGCTTGTAACAGGGAAATCTATTTAAATGTGCAGCCAGGTTGTTAATTTCAGCTCATTTTAAAACATTTATTGTGTGTAAAATTTCATGTTTTATTAATTAGGATAATATTTTATTACAAAAAAAGAAGATAGACATAAATTTTAATAGAAAATAATATTTAACAGTTTTATCTTGATGCAAATAATCATTGAAACAATATTTGTCAAAGGAATTTCAAACGAAAATTTAGAGAAAAAACATTAAGAAATAAAAAAGGGTTTCTGAATACAAAATAATATAAATATTTCGATATATTCGATCATATGAAAATGAGAATAAACGTACTAAAAATATTATTGTTCAATGATAATAAAACCTTCAGTATATATATATATATATATATATATATATATATATATATATATATATATATATATATATATATATTAATATATATATATATTAATATATATATATATATATATATATATATATATATTAATATATATATATTAATATATATATATATATATATATATATATATATATATATTAATATATATATATATTAATATATATATATATATATATATATTAATATATATATATATTATATATATATATATATATATATATATATATATATATATATATATATATATATATATATATATATATATAATATATTTGACATATCTAGCTTAAATAATTAAAACAATCAACCTACTTTTATTAATAAACGTAACGTCCAGACAGATTAAATTAAATGTATTTAAATAATTTTATTTGCTACAATAAAAATTTCTTTGTTGTTCGCTTACACAAATTACTCAGTACATCTACTGCCTTATGTATAGAGTTAAATATCAACCATTTGTCTAAAATAGCATGAAAAATAGATAACAATCTTAAAAGATTTAGGCAGCTAAAGATATGTATATTTTTATTTTCTCCAAAAAAGTTCTAAATATAAATAAATCCATATTCTCTTCATTCCGTCTTGAAATAAGAACGGTTGCATGGAACAAATGACTATTGTAGTAATATTTTTTTCCTTCTAGATGAGATATTTTAAAATAAAAGCTCTATTTTATTTCTAAACATTTAAGTTATGTTTCGTAGTTTAATTTAAAGATCAGTTAACACAGATATAATAGGATTGTAAAATTGCTAGTTACAAAAGTACGTTGTAAAATCTCTCTGCTTTTCTAAAATTACCACTATGTTTAAATTTGAAAATAGAAAAACTATTTAGATTAGATTTACATTAGATCTCCTCGTCTTCCAACATTCTCAAAGTGAAATTTCTTTTTAGAAAATTATGTTCATTATTTTCTAAATTTTGCAAAATATTGCTTTTGCTACTAAGAACAAAGTGTTTATATTTCTTTACCTAATGCATTATTTCATTTGACGAGAATTAAATTAGTGTTGACTTTAATATTTAATAACTTCAAAACTAAAGAGAAATTTTTCAAGCGTTTAACATCTCATTTAATCTGATCATTGTAGATATGTGCGTGAGTCCTCATTTTGTGGAGCAAAACGTTATAAACATAGTTAACTAAATAGTAACTATCGTAGTTTAGAAAATTTACTGTAAAAAAGCTACTGACACATTTTCCTCCCAAACTGTGTACGAAAATTTTCTTTAAAAGCTGTAAACTACTGCTCACTAAAATTAGCGGGTTTTTTTAAAATAAATATTAAATCTTAATGTTTTGTAATTTAATAACTAATTCCTGTACTTTAATGAATGCAAAAATCTTTATTTAGGTATTGCTTTTATGACCATTTATGTCACGAAAAACATATGGAATATATATTTATATATTCCATTTATTATACATATTTATATATATACATATATATATATATATATATATATATATATATATATATATATATATATATATATATATATATATATATATATATATATATATATATATATATATATATATATATATATATATATATATATATATATATATGTATATATATATATATATATATATATATATATATATATATATATATATATTGACTATAGAATTTGCATGAAAAATATAGATCAATAGAGGGACATTTGAATCACATTAATTTATCTGAATTACCTATAAAAACCCATATTTAGAATTAATAAAAAAGTCAATCAATTAAATATAGTTTCAAATAACATCTATTTTTATAACTCCAAAGCAATTATTGATTTGAATTACATTTCGATTTCTTAGACAAGATTAAAAGAAATCAAAAGCTGATATTATTTTTTAATCAACAGTTAAGTGATCCTCCGCTTCACGCAATCTGACTTTATTCTATCGTATAGTAGTATTGTCATGCTTAAATATTGTTATTATATTTTGCTTGCACATATAAAAACTAAATTTATATTTTCTTTGCATTTTTATTCGTACTTTACAAAACAACAAAGAATTGAAAAATGTTAAAAATGACATAATATAAAATAAGAGTTTTTATTTTTATCATCAAAATATATTTATGATTTTGTTGTTAATTGTGTTCATAAAATGTTTCAACAAGTGTCTTTTGATGACATTTTTAAGAAATTTTAAAATTCTTACTGGAATATTTTTATATATTAAACCATTTACAACCGTGTGCATAAATTTAGGATAAGGCAAGTTCATTAAAGAAAGAGACAGAAGCAAAACAAATGTGACTTGTTTGAAAAGTCTTTTTATTAAACAAACGGTAAAGAGCAAAAAAAGATGCTAAATGTTTGACATCATTAAATAAAATTGCGGTTTTTACACCCTAGAGCACATTTTAAAAAATAACTTATTTACAAAAATTAATATAACATGTTTAGTATGGCGGTTATTACATAGCATACCCCCAAAAGATCGAAAACAGGTAGTACAACGCCTAGGCATGCTGAGTATCAAATTATTGATCTGATCCTGGTTGAATATTACACAACTCATCAATACTCTCCGAAGTTCCGGTAGGGGGTTGACGAGCTGCAATTCGTCGGCCAAGCATTTTCCACACATGCTCTATGGGATTCAAGTCCGGTGAGTATGCTTGGCAGTCCATACGGGTGATATCCTAAGATTGAAGTCATTCGTCTAAAATGTTTGCACGGTGAGGACGGGCGTTGTCATTCATAAACAGAAATTCTGCACCCATGGTGCCCTGAAGTAAACGTACATGTTGGACCAGAATGCATCCCGATAGATATGGCCTGTCATGGTTATATTCTGAACATGCAGTTAGTTCTGGAACCAGAATAATTCTCAAAAAGAGCAATCCTGCACCACCGTAACGGTGTCATTAAATGGTGTTCTTCTGGTGGTAACGGGTACCTGACCCTCACCATATGAAAGTCCCGCGAGAATCAAGCTGAAAGCAAAACCTGGAATCGTCAGAAAGCGACACACAAGACCACTGAGTGGTGTCTACAATGCATGCTCTCTACTTCCGGCTAATCACAGGTTACAGTGAGTTGCGGTAAGTGGAACACATCTGACAGTTCTATGACCAATGTGCCCTAAGCGTCTGTACACGGTCTGCCTTTAAACTGTCGTACTGGTATCTGAAGAGAGATGACCAGGCAGGTCTTATGCTGTGTTCCATCCGTTTCTTTTGGCAGTAATTTCCAAATACCTGTTTTCATTCGGCATTGTAACTCGGGGGCGACATGTGCTGCAACGTCTATTCACATTACCATCGTCTTGGAACCGTTACCAAAGCCTGGAGATAACACTCTTGGCGATTCCAAGTTTCTCGGATACTTCCAGCTAAGTACATTTACATTACAGACAGCCGATAATTCTACCATCTAAAACATCATTCAAAAGCTTCCTTTGTGCCGGTTATTGCACTGAAAGGCTTTTAAAACGCTTGTGAACAATTTTAATTTTTTACAGCCATTCCTTATGTACCCCTCTCTTACACTCGTGTCATTGTGACGTACTATCGGAACCAGTTGGTGGTTTCTTGTAATTTGCATATTATTCTGCAAGATGTGTGTGATTTTTCTACATGTGAAATTTTTATTTTTGAGTTCAATTTCTGTATGATTCTGAATTATCCTTAATTTATGGACATGAGTGTATACATTTGCAAACATTAATTTATATAAGGTTAAAATGTGAATAGAGCGTAAACAAACATAGATAACATTGAGTTTGTTTCTATTTGAAAAGTAATTTAATTGAAAAATATTTACGCAATGCATACCCACATGGTAATTCTCAGCGTAGCGAATTCTTAGATGACAGAAATTTGAGATTCTTATTGTTGATAAATAAGATTCCTCATTTTAAAAAAATTTTCTTTTTTATTTTTATTTATAATTATATATATTTCAAAATTTATTGCAACAGCTGTATTAATTTTTAATAAAATTAACAATATTAAAAAGCAGTTTAAATAATACCAAATATTTTATTTTTATATATCAATCACTTAAATTAATATTCCTGTATATTATTTTATCAGTTTGCACAAATGAATTAAATAATATACAGAATGTATAATTGCACCAAGTTTTATAAAAGTCAAAATGAATAGTCCATGTTTTATGCATTTATATCAGTTTATGCAAACTCCTAGTACAAGTATCAAAATTTCTAACTTCGCATTTCCTAAATCAAGATAACACTGCATATAATAATGCTGTGTTCTTTATTTAAGTTTATAAAAAATTAAAGTATTATTTCTTGTACCTTCAGTTTTGATACATTTGGAATAAATTCAAATAAAAATCTTGGCTCATTAACACACACTTTAAAATTATAAATTTTGATGTTATAAATGTAGAAAGACAAGTGTTACATTAATAAAATATATATTTCATTACTCAGTATCTATTATTGATTTTTAATTGGTAGGTTTCTAGTTATACATTTTTTCTTGCAAAATTTCATAAATTGGTCTTATGAAAATATTTCTTTAAAATTAAAAATTTTGAAGATATGCTTTTAGCTAATTTGTTTTACAAAATTAAAATCAATCTATTGTTTCTTCCATAATTAATAAATGTTCAGTTTAAATACAGATCACTCAAATTTATAAATTTTCAGTAATAATAAATTGTAATTTAAAAATAAATTATAATTTAGCATTCTAAAAGTAAATATGAAAATAATTGAAATAATGTTAAGTTAATTTAATTAAATAATTATAGCAATTTTTCTTCTTAACTAGCTATGTTGTTATTCTAAAATCAGGACAAAAGACTAGTAGATAAATATAATGATTTTTTTTAAATTTTCATTAGAATTGCAAACGAAACAACATGTGCCAATAATTCGCAAAGTTAACTCTTTATAAGTGCTAAAAAATTTTAACTTTCAATAATACAACCATTCTAATAGAAGCAATATTTTAATGCGATAAATAATAAGTAATAAGCATTAGTTATTATTTTGTATAAGTTAATATGATATTTTGTTCTTTTGATTTAATGTACATATTAAAACAAATGTGTATAAGTATAATGACATAATTTCATTCAAATGATAAATATGATATTGCTAATATTAGGAAAAATTTAAAAATAAAAAATCATAAACTAAATTTGAAAAAATTAAAGTAAAGTATGTAAAAGATACAGTAAAGTTGACTAATATTTAACGTTAATTCATTTAAACAAGTTCTATATAATAAATTGACAAAATAGTACATTAATATATAGTGGTGCCAATAAGAAAAATTGTAAATAAAAAATATTGCAATAAAAAAATAACTGCTAAGCAAACCAGAAAACGTATGAAGAGATGAACTTTTTCAAAGAAAGTTAGTTAAGAAACTATCAGTTTTCGTTGTTCATTTCACTGATGCGGATTCTTTTTTAAAAAGTAAATTTACAAATAAACAATATTTTCTTTGAATTTGCTGGCTTTAATAAAGTAGTTACTTTTGTCACGATAGGATGCAGAAAGAATTGAATGAGTATTTTAGTTAGAAAATAAATGATAGTTTATTTTACATAATGATAAAATAATTATATTATAAACTAGTATTTTTAACAACTATATTGTTAATTGAGGATTTTGTCCTGTTTTTTATTAAGCTCAAAATTATTAAATAAATTTACAAATTTATTTTTAAGAAATTAACTAAATATTTTATCTAAAAATGTTATATAACAATAAAAGAAATTTCCCTTGATCTGGGTTGTTTTAGTTCAAATATTTATTTAAAGGCACCATTAGGACATAAATGTTTTTGTAAAAAGCTTGAAGAACAAATAAGAAATGTAATATAAATTTGTTTTCATACCAAATTAAATACTCAAATGTCTAGTATCATGTTATTTTTGTATTTAATGCTAATATAAATAAATAATTCATAAAGAAAAATAAAAAAATCTAAAATCACATTCTTTAAGTAATTATTTTAAACTAAATTGATATATTAGAAATAAAAAAAATAAAAAGTGATTTTTATACATTTATACATATATATATATATATATATATATATATATATATATATATATATATATATATATATATATATATATATATATATATATATATATATATATATATATATATAGTTAGTTAGTTAGTTAGTTAGTTAGAATAATATCCTGTTGAATTAAGAATTTACTAGGAATTAATTTGAAATACTTAATTACTTCCAGGCTATTTTAATCAAAATTTCTGCTAAATATTTTCCACAGAGAGAAACATTTAATATTTTAACATTTTATTTAATATATATTTTATTTTAAAATTGTACAAAATTTAACTGTCTTGAATTCTGAAATATTATTCAATTATTTTCCTAAATTCATTACATTGGCATGAAATTCATAGAAAAATAAAGTTAAAATCAAACCAAAATTAAAAGCACAACAAAATTATTTAATCTTAAGAAAACTCAAATATTTCAAGTAACTAATAAAGAAATCGGGAGAGTTGAAAAGAAAAGGAAATCATTTTACTAAAATTAAATAGTTTCTTTTGAATAATATACAAACATTTTTATCATTATTTTTTTAATTTAAGTTTGATTTTTTTAAATTCTGTTAAATATAACTTTATTGTTTGTTCGAATTAGAGAGCATTATTTAATGTTACTTCATTTTAGCTTATTTTTGTGGATTTTCAGAAAGTTCATATTTATTTTATCTTAAAATTTTAATTTTATAAATTATAACTCTGCGCGTGTAATTAGAAAATCATATATTATAAATTAACTTTATAGCGTATGATATTCTAATTGCGTGAAATGATCGTCATGGTAACCCAACAAATTACCAAATTCATAGTGATTAAATGAACAAATTTTAAGTAAAACTTTATTCATTATTGATAATTTTGATGTAGAAATTTACACTAATTTAATAATATTGCTGTTTATTTTAGAAAAACACATATATAATTCAGTCAATTTAGATAAAATACTCACAAAGTATTAAGCAAATATAATAATATTTATTAAAAAAAGATAATGTAATAAAAATAAAATTATATTTAAAAACAATCAGATAATAGATTATTGACCATTTTCAATAAAACTGGAAAACACAACCTCAAAGAAAAAGTTTCTTTTTTTGGATATTACCTCCATTTTCAAAAAACTATTATTTCAACATAATTTCTAAGCAGGCAGACTCAGAAATTAATTAAGTCAATCAAAAATTCAGGTTTTCGAAATTTTATTTGAAACTTTCAGTTTTCATTATTTAACTTAGAAAAATTTTAGATTACAAATTGTAGTCTACCTTTATCACATAAACTGATTTTAAAACTATCAATTTTTTAAATTAAACAAACAATCCCAGTTAAAAAAGTTTGGAATTTTTTATCAGAAATTTGAAATTTAGATGACAATTTATAAGAATAAATTATTTGATGAGGTTTAAATTATCCAATTAACAGCATTCCTGTGAGATTTTTTATTAAAAATATAAATAAAATATCAATAGTTATTTATAAAAAATATTTAAATAGAATATATGTGCAAATTAAATAAATATTAGTTTTAATTCTATTCCAAAATCAAGTATTATAAATATTTCCTTAATATTTTCCGTTAAAAAATTTCCTTAATTGATCTGTTAAACAACGTTTAATTGTTTTACAAAAATAAGTATCAAATGCACTTTTTAAAGTAAATTATTTTAAATTATCTACATAATTCATGTTATGGTATTTAACTTTTATATTGTAAATTTAAAAGTTCGATAGAAAAGTATTTGTTGTAGTATATATTAACAATTTATGCAATTACAAAGTATATTACTTTAAAATTTTAGTAGGATGAGACTGTATTATATTTTAAATGGAAATATTGATATTACTTCTAGACAATAATAAGATAAATCAAATGTCAACTAACTACATAAAATTATCTTAGTAAATTATCTCATTAAAGGACATTAAATTTTCATCATACATTTAATAAACAATTTATTCGATGAACATAAATTCCTAAAATGAAGTTTTTCGAAAATATCATGGAACTTATTACTTTAATATTTATATTTAATTAAGAATTTCAGAGTCAGTTTGTCAGAACAAAATTTGCTATCGATTATATCCTGAGGTAATCTAATTTAATTAATTCTTTGTTAATAATTTCATTATTTTTTTATATTTAAAAAATGTATAACTCTGAATAAATTATTGCAATTTTTTTATCTTTTATAATCTTACTATCATCTAACATTTATGTTATTAAATCAAAAAAGAGATAATGCAAATTTGCGTTACGAAATTGATTCTCCTAAAATATTTTTATTTAATAGAATAACAAAATCATCAATGCATAGTATAAAATGCTATTTTTTTACAGAATGCATCCAGTTTAGTCAATTCAATTTAATGAATTTCCTAAACTCAAATGTTATTTTCAAACTAACAACAAAATTAAAGTTATAAAAACAGAACACTTTTGAATCTTATAAACAATTATATATACACTTGTCATATGAATAAAAAATGAAATTAATAATATAAATTTTTATAAAATACTAAATTTTCAAACAAAATTCTTTCTATTAACTCAAAAATTCATTCACCTAAAAATATTTACTTACGACAAATTCAATTTAGTGTAATGTAATAATAAAAGCTTCTAATAAAATATTTTAAAATTTCAGATACAAATATAACAGTTTAAAATCTGATATATTTATTTTGATAACTAGATTTTACAGTTTCCATTTTTTTATTATTTCAACAATAGTATGAGAAAATAAAATTATATTTCAAGTCCATGTTTTATTTTAACTTAAAAAAAACTAGAAATATTTTAAAATTAAATTACAGGATTTACTCTTACTTTAAAAGAATTAATCATAGTATCGTAAAATTTTAACAAATTCATCAAATGTAGTTCAATGTAAATAAAATATATATTATTTTTAATACAAATATATCGATAAAAATTGTAAAAAATATAAAATCCATAAAATCTTACACTACTTTTCAATTTTGCTTTAAAATTCTTAATTATGTATATATATATATATATATATATATATATATATATATATATATATATATATATATATATATATATAGAAATAACATATTTCAAAGATATATTTTGGAAGTATAATTAAAAATGAAAGGAATTTCAAATAATACATGTAATTTTGAAGTAAACTAAATTTAGTTTTAATTTTTTGCATATTTATATTCAAAGAGTAACAATAAGAAATATTCTCTTTTGTATAATTGTTTTATTATATGTCAAATAGTCTGTAGAATAGCTTCATTAAGATCGACAATTTCTAGAAAATAAAATATTCAAACTTTATAAAAATGCTAAGCAGATTTCAACAAACTCAAATGAATTAATTAAGGGATAGAAATGCAAAGGAAATATATATATATATATATATGTGTGTGTGTATGATGTGTGATGTGTGTGTGTGTGTGTGTGTGTGTGTGTGTGTGTGTGTGTGTGTGTGTGTGTGTGTGTGTGTGTGTGTGTGTGTGTGTGTGTGTGTGTGTGTGTGTGTGTGTGTGTGTGTGTGTGTGTGTGTGTGTGTGTGTGTGTGTGTGTGTGTGTGTGTGTGTGTGTGTGTGTGTGTGTGTGTGTGTGTGTGTGTGTGTACACATTAAAAATTAAACAGTATACTCTAAGAGTTTCAGGCTTTGCCAGGCTGTTGAGAAATATTATAACAGCTACAATGGTGAAGTGGCCGCTGTGCAATTAGCACTTGAAGAGATCAGAAAGGGTAATGAGAACAACATAGTATTTTGTATAGACTCTCAGGCCACCATCAGGTCTCTCTCTTCAATTGCTCCTAGCAGTATTGGATCTGTTTATCTCTGTCAAATGGCAATTAGTTCTCTACTGGAAGAAGGACGTCTAATTTTGCTGCAATGGATACCCAGCCACTGTGGTATCGCTGGAAATGACGCAGCTGACAAATTGGCAAAGGCTGGCTCAAATCTACAACAGCCTTCTCCAGCCTTGGAGTACCATACTGTTAAAAGGCTTATTAAATCAAATATAGCATCTTATCGTAGAAATGTTTAAAAGATATGCATAAAGGGGAAAGCATGGGCTTCCTTACTAACAAAGCCTATTCCGTGTAACCTCCACTGAGCTGTGGGAGTGGCAAATTTTCGCCTTAAAACTGAGCATGATTATCTGCAAAAACACCATTACCGTTTGGGTTTGAAGGACTCTCCGATCTGCCCTTTTTGTGGACTAGAGGACATGACTGGTGACCACCTTTACACTTGCCCTGGACTTTCGGATGTCGCAGTTAGAAATTCTGCGGAAGATGACTTTTCATTCACCTCAAGATTGTATTGGGCTGCCCGACAGAGACTGATGGTTGAAAAACCAAGGTCGGGCGTAGGATAAAAAAAATTTAAAATTAAACTACTTAGCCTATGCCACATATTTAATTAAAACGTATATAAATATTGAAATAATTAATTTCTTGCAAGTAAAACACGTAAAATATAATAAATAAATGAATAACTTTCAATATATTCTGTGTGTTACATAATATTGGATTTATTAATGGCTTTTATATGTTAGGAGCTGCATATTTAATAATAAAATAGTGGAAAATGATGTATATTTTTTGTTTTATGTAATATCAAGTATTATATTAAATGAATGTATTTTGACATACAATTTTAAACTGAATGAAAATGTTAACATGGGGTACATATTTGATAAGACAATATCGATTTCATTCTAGAATATTCAACTGAAAACAAATAATGCTTCATCAATTTAAAAGTATGGAACTTATATGTTTTTTTATAAGTCAAACTTGAGTGTTAATTTTTGTAGTCATATAATTCCAACATGTGTGTAAATTATTACAAATTATTTTAAATACCGTCGTATGAGAGTACTTCATATTATAAAAATTAAATAAGATTTAATGCAGCAGATTCATAAAAATAATATAAACTAAATTCATATTTTTTATAAAAACTGAATTTAATATTAGATTTATAATTATTTTCAAAGCAACCTATTCCTTTTAATTAAATTTCGGTAAAAAGTTATTAGATATAACAGATTTTAATATGCAATCTGAAAGTTCCATTCTTATTATTTATTTGTGTAACAAAGTAAAGCAATGTAATGAAAATGTAAATAAAACTATAGATATCCCTTAATATATGACATCCATAAAATATTTAAATTGTTTTTATGACAGCTGAATATAGTAGTTATTGCATCTAATAAATAATGTTCTTTTCCGTTTCATTTCTAGAGCTCCTCCAAGGATATAAATGTGATTTTCTAACTTTGATTTATTTTATTAATTATATACCCTATATAAATTGTTGAAGTTTCTTGATATTTATTTCCATATTACAATCATAATACCCTATGTATATACTGAAAAAATAAATTACTATTCACTATTTTTCTACGTATCTGTAATTTGAAATTCAAGTTAAATTAATTTAATTTTACTTACATCGAGAGAGAGAGTTTAGAAAAAAATATAAAATATTCCTTAATTTGAATTTACAAATAAATTTTACTATACTTTGTGTGATTTAACTATAAATAAATAGTTTAAAATTTTCTCTTATTAAATTTGTAAATAATATTAAAAGCTAATGAGATAAGAGATAGAAGTATTTTTAGTGATAAAATGTATTCACTATTCTCAAAGTAATGATGACATCAAAATAAAATTTTATGATCTAAGGAAATAAACGTATATCAATATTTTCGTAATAAATTGGTAAAATGAAGAATTTTGAAATATTTCTTATTATCTAAATTATTTTTCACTGTATATCTAAGCTTTGCTTTTTTAAATTAGATTTTTTTTTGTTATTCTTAAAATTTAAAAAATAGAAATCATTTGTTGTTATGATCATCTGTAGAAATCTGAAATTGTATATTGATATAATAAATACAATTCCTGCTTGAAAATTTAATTTTACATCAGTATTTTAAATTTATAGTTTTTTATTAATATCTTAAAATTTTATTCTTTGTTCATTAAAATATTAACATTAAAAGTCAGAAAAATTATATATTAGATTTTATCTCATCATTTTTGCTTAAAGTTCACAATCCCATCAAGGAATGACTGAATGTCATTTTAAAATAATTTTTTAATCCAAAAAAATAACTAAAAATGTGCTTTCATTTTAGATAAAACATGAACATTTTTTATTTATTGCAAATTACGTGCATTTTCAAAATTTAACTAATTTTATATACTTTGTGCTTAAGAAAATAATACATATAAGCTCTTTTTTATTAGCATACAAAAGCATGTCAACAAAACTATAATTAAGGATAATCACTTTAAAAATAATTACATTAGCTAAAGACCTCTCATAAACTCATAAAGCAAATAATGCCAATTAACCTTCATTTTTAAACAAAAATTTCATTTTACTGACAAAAAATCTTCAATAAAGATAGGAATAAAACTTTCTTTTATTATTTCATAAATTATTTCACAGAAAATCCTAATTGTTCAAATTATTACAGAACTTCTTCAAAAATGCGTAATATTTTTTTCCCATTTCATTTATTTTTCCTTATTAAATGAATATTTGAATATGGAAATAATAATTTTATGTTATTTGTAAAAGATTTAAGAAAAAAGAATACGCCCAATTTGGCATTTATACAGGAAATTATTATAGATTTAAAATATGCTTATAAACTATTTAATTTATTGCACATTTTTACTTTAAATTCAAGATACTAACTTCTGTTGAATGATTGGTTTCACTAATATCATGAATAAATTCATATTCACATTTTATTATAAAAAATAAATTTTAATTTGTATAAAATTTCTTAAATTAAATAATTTAATAAAATGACTAAGCAAAATCTTTAATTTTGTGACTAAATTTATACATTGCTTCTTAAAAGTGACTAAAAAATGTCTCCAAACATGATAATAGTGAATACTATAACAAACATTGCTTTCATATGTACTAATATTATTTGAATGAATTTTAAATGAAACTATCAAGTGATATTAATAGAGTAACTATTTAAATATTTAATATTTAAGCATCTGAAAGTCTAATCAATTAATCACATAATACTACTTGCTTATTAATTTAAATTCGTTCAAATTAATTCTGTTGATTCCATTAAAATCAAGAAAAATTTTAATTAGTTATTCAGATTCAAATAAAATTCTATATATTCAAAATCCAAATGCTTAGTACATATATTTATTTAAATTGGTATTTAAATTTCATAAAACACTTAATCCTATTAAAATTATTTCAAATTTATATCAAACCCAACTTCACGTAATGAAGCTTAAGCTTATTGCGTTATTCTCTTATTACCTGATGTATTCCATCTATGAAACCATTAATTCTTAATGCCAGAAATTTGTTGTAATAGAAAATAATATTGCTATACAAAATATGTCCTACATGTTCAGGTATTTAAATATTTTAATATTTACCAATGCTGCAATTATTTACGTTTGACATCTCTAACGACATAATACAAATTTATGGTATTGAAATTCCTAAGTTCAATCAAATAATAACGCCAAGAAGCAATTATTTGGTTCGCTTAAGATAAGGGAAACACATATAAATTTAAGAAAATATATTTCTTATTCACTATATATAAATATTTGTAAACATATTGAAATAAATTTTTAGACCAGCAATCGATTTGAATACAATACGAGATAAATTAAGTAATTTTAATTTTTCTCTGTTATTTATTTGCTTAGTATATTTATTCAAATTATTTCTAGCTATACATGTATTCATGAGTTGTTACGCATAAAATTATTAATAAAAATATATCCTTCATGCGTTCAGATGAAACTCTTTAATTTCACAAAGTGATTTTCAAAACCATATGCTATTAAGCTATTTATCACATTACAAAATGGTTCTTTTACAATAAAATATCATATTCGTAGCAACATTATTAGAAATAATTATAAATACATTATATATCAGACATTACATATCATAAATTATAAATACAAATCAAGGTGTATATATTAATAAACTCACAGATAATATCAAAATTCAGAGAAATACATTTAAAAATCTTTCAGTTTTAATTTCTTAGATAATTAATAAAATTTTTCATTTCAACTATATTATATTTCTTCAACAAGCAATTAAAAATTTCTAGTCATTTTAGAATTAAAAATGGTGTGCATTATACATATATATATATATATATATATATATATATATATATATATATATATATATATATATATATATATATATATATATATATATATATATATATATATATTTATATATATATATATATATATATATATATATATATATATATATATATATATATATATTTATATATTTATATATATATATATATATATATATATATATATATATATATATATATATATATATATATATATATATATATATATATATATATATATATATATATATATATATATATATATATATAATATATATATATATATATATATATATATATATATATATATATATATATATATATATATATATATATATATATATATATATATATGTATATATACATATATATAATGTGTATATATATATATATATATATATATATATATATATATAAATGATATTTCGACTTTTAAGAAATTACTTCTATTAAAAAATCGGTTTCTTAGTAATAATTTAACTTACTGGCGTATTTCACTCTAATTTCAATTTATAATATTCTTGATAAATCAATTGCATTTTATGTTCCTTTAATCAAATATCCAGAAAATCTCAAATAGTTAGAAATTATTTCCTAAATAATTTAAAAATTTCTTAATTGATAGTTTCATATTGAGATTTCATATTTATTTATTGAAATAATTTGTAATAATTCATATTTATTGAAAATTTCATATTCATATTTATTGAAATATGAATATTTCAATAAAAATTATTGAAATAATTTTATTGAAATTTCATATTGAGAAAAAAACAAATATGGTTAGTTTATTAAATGCTTAGACATAAATAAAAAATTAATCATGAAGAAATCAAATCAATAAATTAAGTAAAAATAATTAAATACTATTTAAAACATCATATATAAGTATTTGCAATATATCAGTTAATTTAATTACAACTTGCAATGTGCTCCATATATGAATCCAGAAAATTCAGTCTTACACTTATTTTCTCTCTCATATATATATATATATATATATATATATATATATATATATATATATATATATATATATATATATATATATATATATATATATATATATATATATATATATATATATATATATATATATATATATATATATATATATATATATATATATATATATATATATATATATATATATATATTGCATTCTAATTTTCTTCATACTTCTTGAAATCTTTCATATCTTTATTAGTAACCAGAGACCAATTATATTTTATTTCTAATATTTGGAAAGCACGTAAATAGTCTTATGTTTTGTTCTTATATCCTAGTAAAAATGTATCTTTGCGATTCGCTTTTATGCAATCAAATATCTCTTTTATCTCATTTTTCCTAAGTAAACATTTGATTAGAAATCTCTCACTTTCATAAATGAAATTGCAATTCCATTTCTTTAATTGTCCTCCAACATCGTCTGGTGGGATATTAAATCCTTTGTGATGGCCTTGATTTTGCTCCCGAGAGAAATTAAAGAGATCCTTGTTTCAGTAAATCCTTGTCTTTCAAACTTTTACCTTCGAGAAATATCTTCTTTGGGAATGCGGAAATATTCCCTTAACTTCATTGAGAAATTACAAAGAGACTTTAAAGGAAAATTAAATCGAATGGATTATACAATTTTATGATTTTCTCTGAAACTGATTCAAAAGTACAAATCAAGAGAATATTACGAGTATGAGAACAGAGTATAAAATTGATATTTTATGCATATATAATATTAAAGTGATAGTATTTTATAAGGACAGTATATTTTTCTAATTAAACAATCAAAAGTAAGAGTTTCTTGTGAAGATCCTTATATAACCAGGCATAAAACAAAGGCATATTTGTTGGCATTTTACGACCTTTTTCGGAAATTGCTGACACTTATGAAACTAGTTAATGAATTCTAGCAGATATTATATCTAATTCTTCATAAGAAGATCTTCTAATATATTAAATAATATTAAATTTAACGAAATTATTTTAATAATGTTTGTAATTAATACAATTCTAGAAATAAATCTGGTGAATTTGAAAATCAGTTGGAAAATATACTTATATATTTACTATATAAACATATATTAAAATAAAAATCATTTATCAGCAATTTATAAATAGAACTGAATATTTTCGAGAAAATAATATTTTTAATTTACGCTTAAGCTTGACAAACACATTTACTTTTCATATCCGAGATGAGGCTACATTTAGCTTATAGACATAATTTCATTTCATATTCAATGATAAGATCTTGAACTCAAGAGAGAGAAAAGGCATAATTGTTACTTACCTACAAATAATATATATTCAAATATTTAATCATCTCTTATCTATTTAAAAGAAGTACAGTAAGACAGCTTTCAATCACGCATTTTACAAAAAATATATTTATTGCTCTTGAAGTTATGATATTATTCAAGGAATAGACTCGTCACAAGGCATTCAAAATAGTAAAAATAGCATGACACAAACTTAATTAAGAAGCAGAATCTGACTGAAGACGATTGGCCAAAACAAATATAATAAATATTCAATCTCAAAAAATAAATTTCAAAACATTGGTGAATATGTGTTTTTAAATTTTTAGTTTAATATAAAATTCGCTAATTTTATAAGGTATTATAATTCACTGGTGCTTCCTTAACTTTATACTTTGTATTTATTCATACAAATTTACGTCTTGCGATTGCACAAGAACGTTCACTTGAATAAACTATAATTATGACCAAGAGAATATTATTCTTAGAATGGAAAATATGATAGATACAAAATTTTATAAGCGTCATTTAGTAAATATTTTAAATTACAAGAATTTGTATTATTGACTTTCCAGTTTGATTAAAATATTTATGCACAAATTCACTGAGATTCAATGGAAATTAAAAACTTGATTCATAAAAATTTTAATATATCCTATCGATGAATAGTGGATTATATAAGTGATATTTAACAATCTTTATATTCTGTTTTTTCTATTCACGATAATTCTATCTAAACATTACTTTTAAATAGTTTAGGTTTAAATCATTATTCCGAACATAATTTTTCTGTATATAAAAATATATGGAAAAACTACAGATTAAAATACGAGTGTCTTAAAGAGGATTTAATTTGTCAATAAATTTCTAAAATATTTATGATATTATTAACATAAGATTAATAATAATACTTTTTAACAAATATTTTTGCTATTATGTATTTTTTATAAACCCAAACTAGGTTAGAGGTTTTATATGTAGATATATGTAAAAGCTGAAATTAAACAATCGATTCAATTTTTGTAAAGCAAACCCATTAATTTCAATTTGTTGGTCGACAATTAAGTAAGGATTTTAATTCCAACTTTTTCTTTTAAAAACGCAACTGTTCCTAATGTATATTATTTTTCATATTAATAATAAATTTATATTGCAGAATATATATATATTATGTCTTCATGTTAAAGTTTTTTTCAATTCCAGTTAAAATTAGAAAATATGAAAAATGAGTTTTTTTCAGCAATATGCTGAAAAACACTGACACATTCAAATTCTTAGTATTAATGTTTTGAAATTTTTTAGTTTCGTTAATATAAGGTCTACACTAAAGAATAACATAATACTGAGGTAATATTGGTATGAGAATTACCCTCGATGCTTTAAACTTAGTTTTGCATTTGTGACCTATCTTTATATGAACAGTCTCCATTTTGATATATAAAACTGAAACTGGTTTCCTATGTTAGACCAGTCTTGTCATTCCAATTAGATCCAAACTTTGCTATCAACATTATTTCAAGGCTAATATAGGTCTATGATTGGTTGTCCATATTAGACCAATTTTGATTGACAATACTAAATGAAATATTGCAACTCTTATACGTTTATCTATATTTAATAGCTCATACAGAGCTGATAAATTATCTTATTTTCAGATTTCAATTAAGACCAATATATTTTTATAAATAAGCAGTGTATTTACTCTTAAACTACTTTACTAAACTTTTACATAATAACTCTCCTTAACTTTTGCATATTAAGGAAGGCTTATTATGATAAATATAGTAGTTTAACACCTTATGTTGAAAAGTTACAATGAATTCTGTAAAATAATATGCTGTTCAAAATGATTATCACATTATTAATTTGAAGTTAATATACAGAAAAAAACTAATGAAATAAAGAACATTAAAGCAAGCATCTAGTATCCATTAACATTGAAAAACCAAGCTGTAAGTAGCTTAATACATGAATAAATTAATCATCTCAGAAATAAAATTAAATACGTCATTAGCAAACATTTGATTTATTCAAATTTGAAACCAAAATTTTTTTCTACATTAAATCATATCTAATTATCCTTAATTTTAAACAGGTATTATAAAAACATAGATGACTTGAAATAATTAGCTTTTAATTATCTAAAATAATCATTTTAGAACAGAATTTATTGGAAGAAAAGAACTGACTGAAATACTTTAAAAAAGCGAATTGTAAATCATTTTTAGAAATAACTAAATCCCTAATAAACATAAAGGAAACAGAAAAATGGTTTCTCGTATATAACTTTACTTTGAGTATCTGATTATGAAAGACGTAGGATAATCCATGTTGACTCTATTCAGAATGCTCAGTATTGAAAATAACTTAGCTCCCATTATAAAACCGAAATTCATTTTTGCTGACTCTCAGAAAAATTTCGTGGCTATTATAAATCCTATATTGGTTTATCTTATTATGCTTTGTGTTGGATAAGAACTGGGATTTATCACTATAGGCCCTATATTTACACACTATTTCTTGGTATAAAGGAAACTTGGCTTTCATCCTAAATCCATTATTTAGCTTATAGTGCCAAGATCGATAATGTTGGATAAACATATTTTGTACATTTACATAGTGTAGCTGTTTTAAAAAAAATTCTGTTCCTTTTTATAAATGTTATAATCATGCAATCAATGAACATTATTTTTCATGACATCTTTTCATATACCTTCCAGTGGGTTAATAGTTCACGGTTAATTCCAATAGAATATGTTTTTAAAATATTTTATAATAATTTACAAACATCTAAATTCAAGTTAAGACTTAACTAGTTAACAAATCAGGAACCAATTTCAAGTTAATTAATCACCAGCTAAAATGGATGTAGACATTGATTAAATGTGTTTTATAACTGTATATTCAGAAATGATTTTCAAATAATAATTTTTATAGTTCAATAATTTTTATATAAATTATTGGATTTTCATAAGATCTGCTATACTGTAAGCTCTAAATTTTGCAGCTAAGTATTTTTCAGTAACACGAGCGCAGATAATTAACAGCACAAAATATTTACAAAGATGAATAAAAATGCATCATTAAGTAAAACATTCTGCAGTTTAAAGATATTTGGTAAAAGTCAGAAAATTTATTTCACACCAAACATTTCTCTAATTTTACCAGATGAGAAACTTTTTTTAAATTAACTAATAATTTATAAAATTTCATAATTAATTTTTAATAAAATTTTAGTAAAAAAGCTCAATTTTCAAAACATTAATTTTTTTGAAAATAAAATTTTAAGAATCATGATGTATATATTATTTTTAAATTTCAGCGTTCAAATATTATAGATTTTGTATACCGCAGAAACTTTCCAATTGCTTATAAATTTGGATTGTATGTACTATTAATTTTAATTTAATCAAATTCATACTGAAATTATCTATTCAATTTCTCATACTGAAGTAACTTAAAATCATTCATTAGTAAGAATTGAATATAACTATAAAACATCTTTTAATTTGTTTCCTCAGTTTCATCAAGAATTACAGATACTTAAAGTTTATGTTGTTGTTGTTGTCGTGTACCAGCTAGGCTAGCTAATGCTAGCCTAGCTGGATTATGGGGTGCGCTGCTCCACTTTTCCAATTGAACCATATTATGTGTGGAGTCCAACTTCCCCAGTACACACATGTCATAGGTACCCCGTTTATAAGTAGTTACAACCATTCACAACCCATTCATACAAGGAGAAGACAAAGACAAGATAAATAGAGAGAAAGTACATCCATCCCCGAACCGGGATTCGAACCCAGGACCTCCCTATCTGCAGTCAGGCACGCTTTAAACTTTTATTTTAAATTATTAACCTAATGAAAATCATTTTTATATTAAATGCATACTTTAGTGTAACACAGAGCCATTAGTCTATATGCTGAAAAGAAATCATCTTCATTAGTATGAGAAACATATCCATTATTTTTTTTCGTTAACAAAAGAAAATATATATCTAGAAAACGAATTCACACGAAATGAATACTTTTGTTAGAACCAAAAAATAATTTCAAGAAATAAACATTCACTTTTATACCATGTTTGATTTTAATCAAAATAAAGACGTTTTATAAGAAACGCCTTTTATAGTCAGCCAAATCGAATGCAGTTGTAGACCTTGTTTCTTTTTCCCGGAATTGCTAAGTGTGTCTGGGTTTTCTAAATTGCTACCATAATGTGAAAGATCGTACTGGATCACCGACTTCCCGATTTACAGCGAAACGTGACAAGACTTTCTATTTCTAAAAGAAGAAATTTCGTATTATTCATTTACAGTTGTTCCCTGAAATTACACGAATTATTCAGCCATTTTGAAAATATCTTGTAAAAGTTGTAATAATGTAAAAGTTGTATTAAATTACTTCAAATAAAGTATTTTGCACTGACGAAATGGTTTAAGAATTTATTTAGAACAAATGTTTGTATAGTTTATATAACATTTTCTAGATCATATTAATTTACATAGATGCAATATTGTATTTCATTTGGTTCGTTTGACATATTTTCTTAATATTTTAAAATAATTAATTAATTAATTATATATATATATATATATATATATATATATATATATATATATATATATATATATATATATATATATATATATATATATATATATATATATATATATATATATATATATATATATATATATATATATATATATATATATATTAGGTAAGGGAATACGTTCGTAGCTTTTTACCAGAATTTTATTTAAGCAAAAAACAATAATTATATCATTAAGTTAATCAACTATATATTCGTCGTTGCTGTTTACAATCTCTTTCTACCTCTCGGCTAATTTGTTGATGCCGTTTCGCCAAAAGTCCCCTGGTCTAGTGTCAAAGAATTTGTTGAAACCAATTTTTAAGAACTCCTTGGTGCACTGGAAAATGCTCGAAAAGAATGCCACAGTCAACAAGGAGCTCTACATTGCCCAGCTACACCACCTGAATGAGGCTATTCGACTGAAAAGACCTAACCTACATGGTCAAATCATAATCCTTCACGTCCATGTTGCATAAGTCGTCAAAGCTGCTCTCTAAGAGCTCGAATGGAGTGTCCTCAAGTATCCGCCGTATTCTCCGGACCTTGCACCTACCGATTACTGTCTTTTCCACTCCTTGTCAAGCCATATGAAGGACGTTACCTTCGATAACAAAGAGGTCCTTGAAAACTGGCTCAACAATTAATTTGACACCAGATCAGCCGATTTTTGGCGGAACGCCTTTAACAAATTGATTGAGAGGTGGGAAGAGGTTGTAAACAGCAACGGCGAATATATAATTGATTAACTTATTGATATAATTATTGTTTTTTGTTTAACTGAAAGTCTTTGGTAAAAACGCTACGAACTGTTTCTCCAACCTAATATGTATAACTTGATTGATTGACTGACATTTTAAGGTGGCTTTATGTCAATACCTTTATGGTGCACGTAGAAGTGACAACCGTTTGAACTAGCAACAAAATGATTGGCTTTAATTTTTTTCATTTAAGCATTTTGAGTGCCAAATTCCTACATCGGGTATAAATACTTTTAATATCCCTCAAAATTATGTTTTTAGAAAACATTCTAGTATTAATGAGGTTGATGTTAATCATATTTTACACCTTATAGAAAGGTTGATAAAAATAGAAAATTCAATACATTTTATAGTCTGTTCAAGATTTTTTATGAAAATTGGATATGAAGTTTTTTTTTCTGAAATGTGCATGGTTTAACCAGATATTCACTCCATTGTAAGCCTTATTTTTATGAAATTACACTTAAAATGATTCATGAAATACATTTAATTGGTATTTCTTTCATTCATTTCTAAAATTATGTTTTAAATATACACACGCAATTTGCAAAACTAGAAAAAAATATATATTCGTAGCATTATTTGATGGGAATTATAATTTAATTAGCAGCTAATGTTTTCCTTTTGGTTTTACACAGCTATAATATTGTAAGACATTAAAATTCAGTTTTAAAATTAAATAAAATAGTTTGTTACAGTAGATTGTTGAAAATAATATCTTCGATTTCATTAAATTGTACACAAAACATTCAGCTTCACTGAAATAGATAGATGCTCACAATGTTATCAAAATTAAACATTGAGCATTATATTTTATGATTAAATTAATATTTTATAATAATTTAAATAAAAATTACATTTCACCGATTATCTACAACTTGCTTTAAGAATTTTGCACTCCAATCTATATTAAACTTTGGAACTAGGAAATTTATTTTTGCTTTGATAACTTTTTAATTGATATTTTTCTTTTTACTTCTCTCTTACCCAAAGCAACTTACTTATTTTCTTGTTTTTTAATATATATTTTTATCATTTTATTATTGTAAAAATAAAATTTTGAAGTCCGAGACAAATGTAATTCAATATACTTTACAGCAAAAAATTCAATAACATAATTTTTACAGCTCTGTTTCGAGTAGGTAAATCTAAAATATTTTTATTTCAAAGAAATTTCTCAAAATATTAACGCTTTCAAAAAGCAAATTTTTCCATTCTTTTCCACAGTATTTCCAGATAGAAATAGAAGTTTCAGCAACTGCAATGATTCACATTGACTTTCTTCATGTTTAATAAAAACAAATACTTTTTGAATGAAAGTGTCTCCTTTTTGTAATCTGGATCAAATGCAACTCCCGTTTTTTTCTCTCTCCAGACATAACTATCAGGTTGGGTTTCTGAAATTACTGTCGTAATGTCGCAGATCACCACTGGATCACTAAGTTTCCGATTTACTACGAGGACATGATCGGACTTTCTATTACTGAAGAAGAAAATGAATTCATATTATTTTATCATTGATGTCGATTGAAGGAAGACATCTCAGAAAGTTTGAAAATGTTTCAAAGAAATTTACTTTAATAACATTTAAGTACTTTTGAAATGATATAATTTTCAATAATATAAAAAGGATATTAAATAGCATTTTTTTAAACATATTCACAGCTATTTTCCCACCTATATAATAAATTTCAGATTTCTATCCTTTTCTAAAATATTACACTTATTTAAAAAGCTAAGTTTACAAATGAAAAATGTCATATTTTGTAAAAATTGTATTTAATCATAAAATGTGATATAATAATGCTTTAAAATACACGGGAAGAAATGTAAAGAATAAATTAGTAAGTTAATGAAAGTTGATATGAAATTGAAAGCAATAATAATCAATAGAGGATGTATATCATTATAGGTATTTTATTGTTTTCTTATATGATATAATTTATTGATTCACCTAATAAGAAACGTGTGCACCTTGTACAGTTATACAAAATCATAGTAAGCTTTCATGCTGTTAGATAGATAACTTATAAAATATTGTAGAACACCCTATGAGCTCGCTTTTGTGACTATATGGAATATAGCATATGAAAACTAACAAGTAAGAAACAGTGTACACCATTAGACAAGATTCTTCATCATGCAAGAATCTCATTGTTATAAAAATAATATATTTCTCTGTGATTTGAAGGATGATAACGTCTTCCAGTTTCACCCTAGAGGAAAACTCATCAGCAGTAAAACCCATTTCATTTCTGAAGAGGATTAAGAGACAATTTTGATCTAGTGAAATCCAAGAGATTATGGCTCAAAGGTAGAAGCACTCTATATTATAACTACGAGGCCAATAGTCTATGGATGTGAAGAACAAACAGTTTACCATCAATTAAGATTTGTTTTGAGAAATTGATTTCAGAAGCAATAGAGATGTCTAAAAGAGCTATCCAGCAGTTACATTTCTATGGTCTCACAAAGACACTTAATGATTGTTTGAAATTGTACAGCCCCTTGTGTAGCCTCGTTCAATACTTCCATTGCTCGTATCTGATTTCTGAAAATGTTGCCATAATATTTTGACAATCATTCGCTGCACTTACAACCAGGGACGGCTTCTTGTTATTCTTATGTTGGTTTAAACTTTTCTAAAGTTTAACTTTCGTTTTGATACTAAATGAAGTGTTTCACAAGATACAAATTCAGTGTGTGTGCGTATTTCTTAAAAAAATACACACACACTCACTATATATATATATGTGTGTGTGTGTGTGTGTGTGTGTGTGTGTGTGTATGTGTGTGTGTGATGTGTGTGTGTGTGTGTGTGTGTGTGTGTGTGTGTGTGTGTGTGTGTGTGTGTGTGTGTGTGTGTGTGTGTGTGTGTGTGTGTGTGTGTGTGTGTGTGTGTGTGTGTGTGTGTGTGTGTGTGTGTGTGTGTGTGTGTGTGTGTGTGTGTGTGTGTGTGTGTATATATATATAATATGTTTGCGTGTGTGTGTGCTTATAATTGGTAAAGAATATTTAAATTTTTTGCTGTCATGCTATATGAATTTAAGGGTATAATGACTTTTACAATAAATAATATGATTTTTTAAAAATAAATATATATTTTTTCATACATCTAATGTAATTTTATTAAACACATTTCACAAATTTTATAAAATTATAATATTAAATATTCTTATAAAATTTATAAAATTATACGGTTACATTGACAAATTCAATCAATAATAATAACATGAAATATTAATTTTTTATTAATGCGTATACCTTCATAAAATTATATTTTGTATAATTTCAAACACTTGAAAGTTAATGTACACACATTATTTAAAAACCAAAGCAAAAATAAAAAAATATGTCGCTGGTTTTGAGAAGTACATTCAAAATTGCCTGTGTATGTAAACGAAATTATTTTAGAGTTATTCAAAATAAAAAATTCAATATTAAAAAATAATGTTGTAAAGTACCATTTGATTATAAAAATTAAAACACTTGAATAATGCGCATAGTTCTTAGTGTAATTTTGATAATGGAAAACATATCCAGAAAGCGCTTGGGGCCGGATTCGATTACTTCAAAATCACCTGAAAATCACCTGGGATGAACCGGAAGGCCATCTCGAGGAAATCACATTCCTATCAAAAGGATTTTAATTAGAATAATGAAAATGCAACTCCATTTGTACAATGAAGACTTCCTCTTTCAGGGTATATTTTTAAAATTCAGACTCTAATAAGTGAAAGTGATATTATCTTTGTGTATTACTGTTTAAAGTAAATAGCAAACAATACATAGAGGATTCAAGAAATTCCTGAATTTTCACTGAACTTTTGAAAATGTATATTAGACGTACGGTACTACTAAAGAATTAAATTTTATTTTAAATCTACCAAGCAGAAATACTTTTACAGTGACCGATTTTTTTTATTTTCAATAAATTGCAAATCTTTATAAAAATTATAAGCTAATTTTTCAGGTTACAGATTATCAATTTTTTCGTAAAATTTGATAAAGCTTAAAAAGTCTCAAGAATTAATATTGAAAAAATCTTGTATTTATTGATTCTCATAATTTCCTTTTCAAATCAGCTTCCTTTGGTATTAGCTTAATTAATCTATCCAATAAAATACTTAAACTTCTATAAAATCAAATGAAATATATGTATAAAAAGGATAAATAAATTGTGATTATTCCTTTCTTTATTTTAGGAACATTTATAAGAAATGATCATAAACTCAAACTAAGCATATTTGATTGGATTAAGATTTGGAAATGATAATATCAGTTAATAATTTTAATTTAGCATCGTGCACATATGTTACAAGATAATTTAAAATTTTATCACCAATGAAAACTTTTTATGTTATAGTAGTTATGAAACTGCAAGATTTCCATTACAAATCACTTTAAAATAGCTTTGAATCAAATTCTAATTATAAAATCAGTAATAAATTCTCATGATTATAATAAATTCTCACGAAATTCTCACAAATTAAATTATGATCTAACCTTAAAAATCTAAATTTTATGAAAATATTGCCATAATTACTTAATGAATAAACAATGTTTACTGAGATATTGACCAAGTTTTTAATACTTAATGCTAACAAATAAGAGCACTTTTGAGCATAAAATATGCGCATCAATATTTTTCTTGAAAATACAATGAATTATTAAAATTCTAGAAAAAATTTTATGTATTATCAGTTTGCCATTACTAATTAATTATTTGTTTTAAGTGATAACAGTTCATACAATCCGATTACCATAATGATAAATATTAGACATACTAACTGTTTCTAAATATAACAAGTTAAAATCCACAAATATTCAAAACTACATAACATTCTCACGTATTTGCATTGAATTTTAGACGAAATATCTTATATTTTACAAACAAAATATATCTACTTTCTAAATTAAATCAAAAAAATTCAGACTGTTTCTTAAGAAGTATGATAATTTTTAAACATTATTTATTTCATTTTTATATCATTTTATGAATAAATCGCAAAATATATCACAGATTAATAAAATCATAAATATAGGTATTCATTCTAAAAGGAAATTGGAGAAAACGAAAATCCTTGCTAACGCAATTAAACTTTACTTTTATTTTGGATAATTGCATGATGCTGAGATATATATTTTACATTAATCCAGTAAAATAATTAGGAAAAATTGTATTTATTTTTAAAAGATTACAATTAGACTTTTTGTTTATAAGAAAAATGAAAATAATAAATTATATAATATAGCATTATTTAATATTTATTTGCAATTTTTATCTAAAATAAAATATTTTTACTATTTAATACAACCTCAATCCCTCATTACAGACATAAAGTAAATTATTTACATAAAAATATGTATAAGAAAGTTAAGAATCCAGAAAATAAAAAAACCTTTAATTTCTTAAAATATTCCTCTGGATTCCATTCCTGGCAATATAGTTTTCAAATATTTTTTTTCTGTTCCTAAAGTCTGCATTTTTTAAATCGCTTTATTTTTATTTTATAAACTACCCCCTAATGGATACATATTAATTTCTCAGTTAATATTAATCCTTGATTAAGCTGCCCCCTTTACGGACACATAACAGTCTCTTTAAATGATCTTTGCAAAGTAATGTCTTTCATTGAACTATATGAAAAATTGTATGTTTTAAGGAGTAATGGTTATTCAATAGAAAAAAAAGCTAAACAGTTGATTTCTTATTTTTCAAATTTATGTTTCAATATTCACTTTGAAAGCTTAGAAATATTATCTTTGAATCAATATTGTTGCAACGAAAATACTTCATTTGTAAGTTATACTTAAAATTACATACATTGAAATATTTTAATTCATTAGATAATATTTAAAAATATATTACTACTGAATTTTTAAGATCTGAATTTATATTTTTCATTAAAAAAAGTACAAAAAATCCAATATAGAAAATTTTACATCCATATCCTATAAACATTTATATTACATTACAAGATGAAATTGTTTTATTGATATTATTATTTCATTTTTTATATTTTCATTTTTTATATTTTAAACAGATATTGATGTATAAGTTATGAAATTAATTTTCCTGAAGAAATTGTAATACTAAATGATTTCTTTTATCAACAATAGCTGTATAAATTGAAAATTTATTCAGTTATCGCATATTGAAGTGCATCAATATGCCTCAATATGTGATAGCTGAAAAAATTTTTAGTTATACGATTTTATCTTAAGGAGTTAGAAATTTTGTAAACGAAGGTTTTTAGAAAAAAATTGAAATATATCAGCAGATTATGGGACTTTTGAAATATTCCAGAATAATTTACGGGATAAATAATTTCATCCTTTTATTAACTTTACAACAATTTTGGCATCATGTATACTCTACACGAGTGAATATTTTAAATTCAGACAATTTAAATGAAAAATAATATTTTTCTTTGTTAAATTCATAAATTAAAGTGTATTTATCATGTAGGGAAAATTCATACATTGGATTGATATGAGTATCGAATATTAAATTCCTTCAAATATTTATTAAATAGCTCACCACTGACAAATTGTAAAATCTTGCTTTTCAGAACAAAAGGTTTTGACTTTCCTGAACAAAAAGTCGGCCATTTTCGAACTACAGGAAATTTTTTCTTTTGTACGTCTGTCCAGAGGAGTATTTGAAAGTTTTTCGGGTTTCCACCCTTGTAATACTTGACCCATTATATATACAAAATCCAGACAAATATAATTTTCCTGGAAGATAAAGGATGGTTTGGCTGTTGAAATGTAAGTTTAGCGTTTTATCAAAATATTTATAACACTTTATGATATTGAAACTAGTTTAGAAATACAGGATCTCATATGATACAATGAATATAATTTAAAGAATTCAATTTAGTGAATTTCTCTATCATATAGTCTATTATTCGTATCTAAATATTGAAATAAGAAATAAGGAAAAATTAAAAAAAATCATGTTTGTTAATGTTTCTTTCCATTTTGACATTATTCTTTTTAATAAACGTCAAGCATATAAAAAGTCATAAAACAATACTATTAGCAATCACTATATATTAACCTTCTATTTTACATGTGTTTTATGTATATAGGTATTGATTATTAAGGCGCTTGCACAAATGAACATATTCCAATATTTTCATTGTGCAAGAAATATGTTTGGGTATCCATTCAAGAAACATGTTGGTACTTTTATGTTTTGCAGTTGTTCAAATATCTTACATGATATAATTTTTTTTTCTATATTACGGAAGCTCTTTTAGTTCTTCCAAATAATCTTATCTTACTCTGCTCCCTTTATTTTGAGATACTGCTCCTGGTTTAAAAATCGATTATTTCCTTTAAATATAATCAGCAACGTTTTCTTGTTATAAAGTAATACTTTAGTGTTATCTCTAAAAATGTAGATATAACACTACCCAAAATTCAATAAAGGCAAAAAATGTTTTTTATTGCCATCGTGTAAAAAGTAAAATAATATACGGAATATTTTAAAATGTATCATATATATATATATATATATATATATATATATATATATATATATATATATATATATATATATATATATATATATATATATATATATATATATATATATATATATATATATATATATATGTATGTTTGTATATTATCAGTGTTTTAAGCATAAGCATATAATCTCCTTAGTTTTTCATGTATGTAGAAATTATTATGAAAGACGAAATTATTAAAGTTCAAATAGATAAGATAAAGTCAATGAGATGAATTTATGTTTTTAATACACGCCGTATGCATATCATTGTTAAATATATTGATCACTTTTTTTAATACATTAGTCAGAAAATATTTTAGCCGTTTTGGAATTGAAGGATGGTTAAAAGACAAAGTAAAAAGAAAACGTAAATTCGGTAAAAGATATTATTATTTCATGTTAAAGCATTATCGTTCACGCTTTAACATGAATTCATTCAAAAAGTTACAAATTTTATTCAGGATAAAATGTCTAAAAATATTGCTTAGTTCATCAAAACACATAACAAAGTCAAGATTTTTTCAATGTGTCCAGAAAATACAGATAAAACTACTATAACCTTCACTACGTGAAAAATACAAATTAGAATTCTTTTTTTAAATAAAAGAATATATGCAAGGTGCGCTAAGACTAATTACAGCTTTATTTTGCTTAGGAAGTGAAGTTTAAGCGCTAATATCCAAAACATTTTCCATATATAGGAAGAAAGTCAACAGTAAAACAGAATAAGCATTGCTAAATGAAACTTTTTCTTCTGAGAAAAATCTAGATAAAATAAGTCAAACATCTTCAGTTTGCTCTTGATATGGAATGTGATTGTTCCAGCAAATAAATTAGATAATTAAAAGCAATCATATCCAAATCATTTTTTTCTGAAATAGTTTAGGTATCACAACCGCAAATATATATAAATCTCCGAACTCTCTCTTTCTCTCTCTCTCTCTCTCTCTCTCTCTCTTTCTCTCTCTCTTTCTCTCTCTCTCTCTCTCTTTCTCTCTCTCTATCTTTCTCTCACTCTCTATTCAGTATCTGTATAGTGACTGCCAACATTTTCTGGTGTAGTTTGCAATTATATATAAATGAATGTTGCAATTTGCAGGTGAAATTCAACCTTCTCCAGATTTCAATCAGTTACGGTAACATATATATAAATTTAATTATGAATTTATTTACCTAAAAAAAGTTGGGAAACTGATACATTTATTTTATTTTTCATTGAAAAACTATCAATAATTCTAAATTAGAATTAAAGTGTCAAGAATTTTGGTTAAAAAATTATTTAAGTAATTTAACATCCCTCATATTGTTAAAGAAATCTTAAATTTTAACAAAATTAAATTTTAAATTTTTGTTACAAAAATTCTTTTTTCGTATGTTTATCTAGGACCCATATTAGAATTCAAATTTTTGGTTATCTTATAACATGAATTAAATTTGATTTTTAAATTTTTAATTCAGTTTTTTTAATTAATTTAAATTATAAATAATTTTTAGTTGAGTTCTCTATAAAATTCATTTTGAGTCGATGCACACCATTCTTGAACTCTATTTAATTCAAATATTGAAACATGTAGATTTATCCTTTCTTGTACATTTATCAAATAATTGTTGAAGATATGTGGAGAAGAAGTATTTATGTGTCATCTGATTTCCTCTTATTTCCACGTTACCAAATTGTAATTTTTTTAAAAAAACTAATGTTATCTACAGTTTTTTTTCAATTTCTAAACCAACAATGGTTTTAACTGTAGTGAAAATGTTTCCGATTTGCCCAATTTGTGGCATATAGGAAATACATGGGAATGGAGACCAAAATAACCTTGACATTAATGTTTAATAATTTCGTAATTCCAGAGAATTTTTAAACGTATCATAAGTCATTCATATGTTTTATCTTTACATGTGATATAATTCATTTTGTGTGAAACAGCATTCGAATAAAGCTAAATAAATTCTGTTAAAAATAGTAAATATCATTTTTCCGAATAACAAATTTTGCTCTAAAATTAAAATTCGTTTTTAATCGAAAGTCGTGGACGTAGAAAGTATATGATCCTATATTTTAGATTATATAATTTAAATTTAAACTTAAGTAAAAATAAACACTGTTAAAATGATAGTAAAAATTTCCAATATTTTTAGAATAGTATATTTTATAGTAGTATAAATTCAAGTAACAATTATTAACAATTTCATAGATTTAATAACAGCCTCAAAAGTAGCATGTATAATATTAAAAGAGAGAATTTTTATAATGTATCATGTTAACATGTTAATAATCAATATTTTTCCATAAGTATTATTGTATTTGTAATATTTATTTTAAAAACTGCACAAATAGTTAATAAGTAGTTGATTCAGAAGAATTTAAGAAATTTATCTGTTAGTAAAATAGTTTAAAAACTATGTATTTCAGTAAACCAGCTTCTTTTTGTACCTCATGCATTTTGGTGTATTGTTTTATTGTATACAATATTTGAAAGTTTCACTTGTTTTTATTATCATATAAGGATTACACACAAATGTCAAATTCAAAACAGATTGATAGAAATATCAGACAGACTTAAATATAATAATTATATTATATGGGAAGAAAATTGAATTTATGTATGGGTATGGGTATTGAATATATTCCATCTGTGTATGGTTATTGAATATATATTATACTATCTTATGCTCATGATATTCTTCTTGCGCATAAGTTTTCTTAACATAATTGTGTTTCGGTTATGTCATATAAAGAAATCACAATCATAATATTTGTAACAATTACGCCATTTCTTACAAAATCTACAACCTCACAATAATTAAATATTTTAAATATTTCATTCGTTATTATTAGAATAATTTTATTTCAAAATATGTAGAACTTCTCTTAACGTATAACTAAAATTTAAAATAATTTAAATAATAGAGAAATACGTAATTGCTATTTAATACGTTGAGAAAAGTGATGTATGAAATACCAAATTTAGCAAAAACTGTCAAAGTTTAAAAGAATTAAAAATTTTAAAAATTAGAATAGCTTTTGCATATAATATATTAAAGATGGTAAAATATTTATCTTAAGCACAGACAAAAATAAATTAAAATTATGTAATATAAATACATTACGAGGCAATTTTAAATAACTACAAATTATTTTTTAATTATTTCGAAATAATTTTGAAATTTTGATTTGCCAAAAAATACACCCATTTTATATTTGTTACAGAATATATATATTCTATAAGCGTAGTCCCCAAATCACTAATTTTTATTTCAAAGTTATCATGTATTATTATGTAAATACACAATAAACATAGTTTCACTCAATTTTATTCCTCCTTTCAAATGAAAATCTTAACTAAATTAATTTCTAACCTCCGGAGAAACCACATTGACATTAGAAAAAATAAATAAATACATTTCTCTTTATTTACGCTTAAAACAAAGAATTCCTTAATATTATTCGTGCAAATTCTTAGCCTGATTTAAATTTAAAACAATTGAGTCGATTTCTGTAATCAATATGATATAAAATTATTGACAAATATATATATAGTTGCTTATTTAATCAAGTTGTTAAAAACTTTCAATTTTCTTACTTTATATGATAACGAGGTTTAAAATTCCTTGTTTAGTTAAATTATTAATTTTGAATAATATTGCATCTGAATGATTACGATAATAATTACATAAATATAACATTCACATTTAAAAAAATATTTACCAAGTGATACCATTTATTTACAATGAAATATTAAATATTACGGGTATCATGCATATCTATACAATAAAAATGCTTATATGTGTATATATATATATATATATATATATATATATATATATATATATATATATATATATATATATATATATATATATATATATATATATATATATATAATATGTACTCTGATGTTCTTAATTTATTTACTCAATTTTACGTTGGTTGTAATTCTAATACCAGATATTGGGTTGAACAAAATGTTGTTGCAATAGTAATTTATCATTTCTCATTTTAATGTACTAATAATTTGTTTTAAAAATGACTTAATAAGGGCTTGAATTGAAAGGAAAATTTGAATAATAGACTTTGATCATGCAGAGTTGAAACATTTTATAATATTCATGATTTTAGAGTATTTTAAAATATAACATCAAAATACATGTATGGAGTAAAGACACCTGTACATATATTTTGCACTTATTTTTTATAACCTCAATGCTGAAGAAGATTGTTTGTACTTTATAATAAAGATATTTTCCCAAGCTCTTTTTTTATTGTCTTTATCTTTGATTAGGTAGACATAAATTTCTGATAATGTAGTTTTTTTTACATCATCTCTACACAAAAGTCAGATTTTTATACATTTTAGTTCATTTTTCAATTGCTATTCAAGTTTCTTAGATGCCGTATTCTCATGGCTTGTGTAAAAATGCAAACTACACCCAAAATGGCGAATATGTGATTTGACATGAATTTCTCTCACTGGATTAGATACATTTTTGTTTGTTTTTTTCTAATTATTATTTTCAATTTAATTGAATTTTTCTCTAGACATAAACAAAAGTTTTAACTTTCAAATATATATAAAGCTCTCTTCATAAGAAATAAAATATATTTTGCTGAAGTTATATTGAATTCATTATGCATTTATTATACTTAAACCGACATTATAATAAAACCTGGTGATAAACATGAATCAGTTTGAAAATTTATTTGTACATTGTCGAAGTAATATTGTTTTATCATTTGTAGACAATCAAATTTATTGTTTTTATGTAATGACTCATTTAAATATTATATCACATCATTTAAATTTTATAACAACACTTTTCGACCGTTACAAAAAATTTATTTCCTTAAGGAGCTAAATACATATAACTGCCCTTAGTGAAACAGTTTATTATTTTACGTTTGTTTTTATAAAATTAAATATTTGATTTCAAAAACTTTACTGTTCATTTCAATATAAATAAGACTGGTAAAGGTGATCATTAAGCATGTTTTAAAATTTAAATAAAAAAATATGAGATTTACTTCATAAAATGTAGATGATTTTCACAGCATTAGTTTATAGTTCAAAATTGGTTTATAATTTAAAACCTTCCCATTGAATGAAAATGATAGAGATTAATATAAAATAGTCCATAGAGAAATATTTCAAATTAATTTCATTTTGAAATTACTAAATTTTTTTAATGAGCTTAGTTATAAAAAACATTTGTTTGTCCTTCACATTTATAGACATTTAAAATTTGTTTACTTTTTCTATCAATATTAAAAATTTATTTTTTGAAATGAAAAAATTTTAATTTATTATATTTTCAATCTAATATATTTAATTAAATAGATCTCTAGAGTACGTATATTTTTAAAGTTTTAATTATTTAAAATTCTTCAGAAACTTTTCATTTTCACATGAGCTGTAAACAAAAAAACATGTAACAGTTACAAGAAAAAGATTTCTCTCTATTGAATTAATATTTATAATATATAGATTATTCATGAGTTCCTAATTTTATTTTCATAAAATTTCTAAAACTTTAAATTAGTATTTAAATATGTCTCGTAAAAAAACTATCAGCTGATTTTAATACTTTTCAGCTTAATTTGATTGATGGTTAATAAAGATAATTTTATTTCATTATAGAAGATAAATGCCTTAAATTAACAAGAGTATGTGCAACCCTGCACCCTTAAGTAATAGAGTTTAGTATACTGTCGTATTATTGATGCTCCTTTATGCTGAATAAATTAAGAGATATTACTCTAAAACTTTCAAGATAGAAGTGTCTTTCAAAATTATGTATATGATATTAGAAAATAAAAAACTAATATAGATTTTTCTTAAGTATTTAAGAAATCCTCTTAAAATAAAACATTTGCTAAAAAATCAAAACTCTCTTAGTAAACTTTCTAATATAATCCTTTTACCAAATGTATTAATGTAAAAAATACATCAATGAAACATAAAAAAAACTTTAATAAATTATGTAAGTCTTTTTGATAAAAATATATATATCCAGATATCATAATATTTTAAACAGGCTAGATTGATTAGTCTCTACAAGCTGAAGCAAATGTGTTACCGAAAATTGTTAGATTATAAATGTTTCTAGAATTATCTAAGTTCATGTAAACATACATACGACGTTATAACGGGTTATCTTAATTAAAAAAAAAAGCTAGAAAAAGAAGTTAGGCAAAGGAGTAGTTGAGAGAAAAATACTGAAACAAATTTTATAACATAAAAGTAAATATATACAGAATTGAATTAACAACTATATTTTACAATGTCAAAAATTCCACTGAAAAGTCACTGTCTTAAATAATACACTTGAATACAAGAAGGATTTTTCAAAGTATTTATCAAAGATGTGATAGTAATCAATTGAGACTTCTACAGTAGAAACACATTTCAAAATCAAATTGATTCCGCTGGAAAAGACATTTATATGGTCAAGCGAAATTTTTTCCCTTTCTTATACATTTTTGAAATACATTCGCATGAGTTTATGATAATAATCATTGTCTCTTTTTAATTGTCAAACACAGAAAATGAACTGTTAGTATGAATATTCATTTCATGGTTTTTGTTAGCTTAATCACAAACTTAAGCGAAATGATCCCTATTGAGAAGTTTAGACTGCCCGTGTGATATCTATAATGCAAAGTTTATTTGTTTTCTGAATATAAAATTTACTAGAATCATAATTCTCTTTTTTTATACAGAATTTGTCCATTTATAATTTAATGAGCATAAGTACTAAATTGCATTTACAGTAACCCACGATTTTTTTCGTTCAGCATTCTTTCGTCTAATCGTTGTCAGCATTTAATCCGGAATCAGTACCTTTCAACGCCAGCTCTTACATTATTTTGTATTATCTCCATAGAGAATAGTAGAATATACTTCTAAATACTTTTAAGAACTTATGTGATTCAATTCCCAAGCGAACAAGCATATCTAAGCTGTATTACATGCAAACAATTCCTGTTCAAATTAATAATATATTCCTCGTAATTATTATACAACTAATGATTTGCATGTAATTGCAAATGATTGCGATTGCATATAAAATATGCATAATATTTAAAAGTATACTGAGCAACTAATACACGTGAGAGAGTTGAGAATTACTAATCGTAAAATGTTATACTCAATGATAATTGGTTACTCATGATAAATGATAATTATATTATCATTTATCATGATAAATGATAATTGTAATTATCATTTATCATGTAAATGATAATTACAATTGTAAATTGTAATTATAATTGTAAATGATAATAATACTCAATGATAAATGATAATTATATTAAAACATTCTAAATATTTAAAAATTGTTTTCAATTGCAGTACGAAAATATAGCAAATATACCTTATATTAAAGTTGAACATTTTTAAGAAAAAACTTAGAGCACAGAAATATTAAAGAATAATTTTCAAGGGTCATACCTTACTGCAATATGCTGATCACTGATTTTTTGTAACATTGTTCAGTAAATGTTAAAATATATGTAATGTTTAAATTCATATATTCTATTAACATGTTAAAAAAGAAGCATGAAATCAAATTATGTACAAATTAATCTAGATTTTTATATAGTGTACCACAATTTTTTAAATGCATACATTTGATAAGTCTAATTATAAAAAATTACCATTTTAATCTGTTTTTGTAAGAACCAGTTTTTCCATAAGCTTTTACAGATTTTTGAATAATAAATGAAAAAATGTTTAAAAAAAAGCTTTTTTTATTATATGATATAAAGTGATCGCTATCTTAGAGATTACAAGTTCTGCTAAAATAATAATAGGGGGAAAACTTGTTCTTACATAAGAATAATGTTGTGAATACTAACCTATGAAAGCAATAATTCTCAGCCGCATTAAGAGTAATTACAACTTTTATACATAACAAACTTTCAATACATTACAAACATTTTTATAGATTACAAACTTTCAAAAATTATGAATTTTTCTTTTACAAAGGTGGTTGCTCATTATAACGTTGCATAAACCTAATACGTTTTGGAAACCACACTAAAATGTCAAACCATAATATAACACATATATAAATATAAGCCATATATAATAAAATATAAGCCAAAATATAATATGAAATCCAAATATGCTAAAATACACAATAAAATTTATAGGAATCAAAATCAAATCCAGATCCAAACCCACAAGAACTGCAAATGAATGCTAAGAGTATAAACGAAATACATAAATTTAAAATTTAATAACTAGTAGTAAAGCGTAAATTAAAGAATTCAGTTTTAATCGAATTGAACTTTTTTTTAGTTCTTAAGACTGTCAATGGTTGGTTACCAATAAATTAACAAAACAAGAAAAAAGGTAGATAGCATTTATTTAGGATTTTAAGCTTTCCTGAATAAATATTAAGCTTTTTGTAACAAATATAAATTAATTATAACAAGATAAATTAAATACTTTGAGAAAGCACAAAATATTTAAAAATGATACTCATATAATTTAGTATACATTCATCATATTTATGATATATTTTCTAAAGTTATGCTTTTAATATTAACTAGTAAAGAAAATTTTTCAAATCTATTACATCCCTAAATATTATTATTACAAATATATTCATTGCAAAACATAAGATTTTAGGGCAAACTATATTGTTAAGAAGTCAGCGAAACTTGTTTGCTTTATTACTAAAACTTTAATCATATTACCTGAGTAACAGTCAATATAAAACTACAAATAAAATAAAAAGTAAATTATCTTTCATAAGATGATCGACTGATAAAACATTTTCTTTCCAACAAATTTCAATTCAATTAATATTTCAAAAAATAATTTATTATTAAGTATTCAGTTATAAATATTACTTTCATTTGTTACTTTTAATAAATAAAATAAAATAAATATTTTAAGAAAATAGTTTTCGTTTTCTTCTGTGTAGTTAAAAATAGATCAAATTTCAATGGGTACCATATCTGTATCTTGTAAGGGATTTTAAAAATATATTATCATCAAATAAGTAATTCAATAAAACATAAAACATAAAGATATCAACTAAGATACAATTAATTTCATATAAACCAATGATTTATTTTGCGTTAATGAGAGTGCTGGGTTTGATGATTTTATAAAAAAAATTCTTGTGTAAAAGATTTCTTAATTTTTGTAAAGTATTAAAAAGGCATTTTTTTAATTATTATTAAAAATACCTATAGAAAGAAATTCAAAAATTGATAAAAACTTAATAGTTTAAAAGTCTTAAGAAACATATTATACTGAGAAAAAATATTGCTATATTATAAGAAAATATATTATGTTACATTTTCTGTAACATTATCAATACAATTTTTTTTGCTTATATTATGCTATAAATTAACTAAATAAATTTATGTGACTTGGCATTGTGATATTTGTATATATATTTAAATAAATTATTTTATTAAAAATATTTATAAAATTAATCAGTATAATGAAATAAAAAGAGTTTTATCAAAAAAATTACAGTTCTTTGAATAACAGCAAGAGGCTTTCAAATTTATATGCATTTATTTCATTGAACCTTAAAGTCTAGAATTTTCAAAATTATAAAACAATATATTCTTACATTAAAAAATTTCATTTTTACAATAAAATGAGGAAGAATATTATTAAAAACTTTGATTCCGTTAAAAATAAATATTTACTTTTCGCTAGGACAAGACATGTTTTTATTCAAGAAAGTAAATTGCTCCCAGTTATAAAAAAGTTTGAAAAAACGTAACTGAACATGTTGTTTTTGCTGAAAAAATCTGATTAGTTACTCAAACAAAGTGAAATGTTTAATATAACATATTCATAGTCAAGATCTTTAAAGCTACAACTTTTTTAGAAAATAATAACTGATGTTGAGATGCATTTTCCTTTTTATTAAAAAATGTTAGTTAAATTTAGGCTAAAAAACATACTGCTTTGAAATGAAAATTTTTTAATTATGTTTTATATTTAATATTTGTGATAAACAATATTTTATTCAATTCTTAAGACATTTAACTTATTTATTATACATTCAGTATGTTATATTCAAGTGATCATTATTCCACATTTCAATTGAAAACTTAATTTAAAAAACATTAATTTACCAAAAGAAAATTTGCATTTTTAATATTTGAAACAATTGCATTCATCAGTCGAATTAAATTCCTTTACCTTAAATATAGTAAAAAAGCTAATTTTATATTGTCTGTTATTATCAACATTATTGGAATTTCAAGTAATATATAGGAAGAATCAAACAGCATTTATATGGTTCAAGATATTTTTCATAAATCTTAATATATATATATATATATATATATATATATATATATATATATATATATATATATATATATATATATATATATATATATATATATATATATATATATATTTCTTATTTCATTAATGCATATAATCATAATAAAAGTAGTAAAAAAAATATTTTGAATTGCCATCTAGTCTGTAATATATATACATAACTGCTTCACTTGACAGTTTCTTAACTGACTTAATTCAATAACAATATATAATATAGAATAAACTCTGTGCTTAGATTTTTTTTCAATAACGTTTTAGATATACTTTTCTAACTTTTCCCTTCCATTGAATCACTTGTAATTTTTGATATTCACAGGATTAAAAGTTTTGAAAAAGCTAATGCTTTTCCACAACATTTAATTGACTAAAATACATTGTTGTAAACATATTAAGGAAGTAATGACTGAGATTGAATAAGTCATAGTTGTAATTTTTTATGAGTAATATTAGAAGAAAGAAATTTTAGGTATGCAAAAAACGATGCAACAAGTTATTAGTTTTTTAATGAAAAATTCAAAATTTAAATAAATAAAATAACAAATATTTTTGTTACACAAGGTTACACATAAGCATCAATATAACTATTGCAAATTTAACTGAAAATTTTGAAAAGTGAATTTAATATAAAATTTTTAGCCATGTTTCTCACCTGTAAGCAAATCCACTTCTTAAATACCAATTTTAATTGGTATTTAAGAAGCGGAAGTTCTTATAAATTATTGAAAAGTTTTTATGAAATTTAAATATATATAATTGCATTTTCTTAGTTATGAACAAATATTGATAATGAATTACAGAATAACTGTATCTTTTCAAGAAAATATTAAGAATTACTTATAAATGCTTTAATTCATTATGAAAAGAAACATTGAAAATATCAGCAATATTTTTTCCTAATTGCTTGTAATATTTTTTGTATAAAATGCCAGAAAATATTGCATATATATATTTGAAACAAGGATAGTTCAAATTATCATATGTTAACCCTGTTATAAATTTAAACTTTATATAAAAATATTCGAAAATGTCTGATCCATCCATAAAGTATCTAAAAATGATCTAATAAGAGATTTAAAACATTTAGATACTACATATGGAAATCATTATAAAAACTGTATTAGAAAGTAGAAACTTCTAAATGAGCTAGTAACTAAAAACAAGTTAATTCTTGCCTGGGTTCCAGGATACATAGGTGTTGAAGGTAATAAGAAAGCTGAAAAGTTTGCTAAATAAACAAGGGTCTTCTATTAATAAAATTAATATGTATACTTTGTGTTGCATTAGTTTAAATGCTGTTAAAGGAGCAGTTCTTAAATTAGAAAAAACAGAAGATAAATAAATCATTCTTTCAGATAATGCCATGGCAAAAATAGGATACATAAATCATCTGCGAAAATTGCATTTTAAATACTTAGATGCTCAAAACAGAAGATACAAAACATTGTGTGATTCATTCCGATGTTCTATCATTTTAGAAAACAATTTTATACAATTCAACTTTTGCATAAGGTCCCCGTATGACGAAAATGTTGTAAGAAGAAACAACATATGGCACTGATGTCCTTGTCTTTACTCTATTGACCATTTTTGTTATTCTTAATATTATATAATTATACCTTAATTGCATAAAAGTGTTTTTAACTTCAATGAACAAAATAGAAGGCCTTAACAAATGGAGCACAAATTAACTTGGATTTGGAGCTTGGAAAAAAATGCTTTTGGTAGAGGTGAATTGATTTTCAAATCCAGTTAAGAAAAATAATTATAAAATTTGACTTCTAGACATTCTTGACTTAATTTATAATAAGGAAGAAAATAAGAAAATTTTTCTTAAATTAAACCAAAATTGATATCAAAAGCTTGTTGAAGATAAATTAAAAGTAAACACAGTTATGGTAGCAAAAAAAGATATCCTCCGCTTAAGAAGTATTTATGAGAAACTATACATCAATCTGATTAATGTCGGAAATATCGTAAGAGCGAAGAAACAACTTATCATATTGTGTATGAATGTATAGATAAGTTTGAATAATAATATGAATATATAAGTTTCTTGCCTCGTTAAATATATTACTTTTGCAACAAAATAGCATGATACAGAAGCCATTTATGAGACACAAAGAAAAAAAATTCAATCAATAATAAAGAATGCAGGGAAAATATTTATCTCTAACTATTTATATATGCTAATGTAAAATGAAGATTTATTTTGACGAGGCAAATGCGATAGAATTGTAGTATAGAAAATCCGAATGATAACAACACCGTAATTAAATTGACTGATAGAACCAGGAGATGATCTCACTTATAATAGCTGTACATAAATAACAACTAAAAGTACTTTTATTTGTTTTCATGTAATCCCTATTAAAATGTTGGTAAAATTCTAGATACATCAGAATCATTAATAGACTTTGAATTCGTGTCACTAAATGAAGCAAAAAGAATTATTATTTTAATTTTGAAAATTGTTTATAAGTAAACATTGTGCAGTTCCAAAGGACAAAAATTAAAGAAAGTTTATACAATAATATTTTTATTCATTCCCTCTAAAGGTGTTACAGCTATCAAAGTCTTGTACTTATTCATTATTATTAATTTTACTTATAGAAATTATTGACAGCTAATCAACACTCTACATTAATATAACATGCACAATTGATTTCGATTGTCCAATTGACATGTTAAGAATTATCCTATATATACATGTATATATATATATATATATATATATATATATATATATATATATATATATATATATATATATATATATATATATATATATATATATATATATATATATATATATATATATATATGTATGTATGTATATATATATGTATATATATATATATATTTATATATATATATATATTTATATATATATATATATATATATATATATATATATATATATATATGTATATATATATATATATATTTATATATATATATATATATATATATATATATATATATATATATATATATATATATATATATATATATATATATATATATATATATATATATATATATATATATATATATATATATATATATATATATATATATATATATATATATATATATATATATATATATATATATATATATATATATATATATATATATATATATATATATATATATATATATATATATATATATATATATATATATATATATATATATATATATATATATATATATATATATATATATATATATATATATATATATATATATATATACGTATGAAAAAATAAACAAGTATGTATTTATTTAAATTCATTTAATATTTTAATTCATTTAATATTTTGTGGTGGTATGGCGCGGGAAACGTTACTCGCCTCCGTGACTTGGTTCACAGGTGCCCGCTGGGTAATGACAAATGAGTAGCAGTCTCTGGCCTTGTTGTTGTCATAGGGTTATACTCTCTTGTGCCCGCCATTGGAAAAAAATTTTATTCGAATACATTTAAATTTCATAATATAGTTTCATTCTATAGAATGAATCATCATATTATTTTAATATTATTCTCATTCAGAAAAATTTTCAAAAATTGTTTAAAGTAAAAGCTATACTGTCTCGATTTTCAAAATGCTTATTTATTTTTAAAAATATATATTGATTTTTTAATAAAATTATATATTATTTACTTCCTCCTAAAGCAATTTCTGAAATTTAAATTAATATATGAGATAAATTTGACAAGCTATATGTTACAAACAGTAATTAACAGAAATATTGAAATGTATAATATGCACGTCATTGGTTCACTGATTTGTAATTTCCAGTTTCAAATGTTTTTCTCTGTAAATTTTATTTTTCAAAATTGTTTTTAATAATATCCCCAATTTTTTTTTTTTTGTTATTTTTTCTAATATTTACTTTATAAAATAAGTTTATCACAATTTGAAATATATACCTCTACACATTGAACTCGCAAAATCAATCCACATTTATTAATAGTCAAGGACAAAAAAATATGACCACACCATTCACTAGCTTCACATCCATATTTAGCTAACAATAAAGACTGGCAAGTTTTTACAAGAAAACTCAGAGTGACCATAATATATGCAAATAATAATAAAGGAAAAATTGAAATGTTTCTGTTTAAAATTATACAAGACTGCCAATGGAAACAATAAATTCATTCGTTCTCTCAACTCATCTGTTGATTACCTCACTTAAGTCTGGCCTTATTAGGCCAGTAGTCATGAATCACTTGAGATTGCTACTACGGAATAACGAGATAATCAAGAGCTTCTGTGACAAAGCATATAAGATCAAACAGCAATTTCGCATGTCTACATCAACTTACTAAACATCATGCTTTACAATATATTTAAAAAGCAATTAAATGCAATAAGATTAAGAGCACACGGATGCCAATATGATAGAGATTAATTGTTGAAAAATATAGGAGAAAGCGAGCATAATCTGTAAAAATATGAGTCAACAAAGAATCAGCTTGGATTTTGTTTTTGTGCCACAACTTCAATTCCATACGGAAAAGTTTAAAAAGTAGCATTTAGTAAATAAAAAACTCTTTCAAACCTCTCCTGTCAAGCAACTTGTAGTTTAAAGGTAAACCTCAATGTGATTGCGAATGATATTCTTGGAGAATTATTCACTGCCAAAAATTCTAAAAGTGATGATTACCCCATTATCTTCCTTCTGAATGATCCCCTATTCAGCATAGAGGAAATCTCTCCATATCATCAAGTGTATGCCAAAAAGAAAACATTAGCATACGATAGAATTGAAAATTTTGTCATTCAGATTATCTTTAGCCACTTTACAATCGTCATTTATATATTTCTCACTTCCTTTTGCAATGTCTCCCTAAATGCTTGAAACTTGAAATTATTATACTGTCTTATTAAGAGAGTATAAACACGAAATGAAGAATTTATCATACCGACTAATATAACTGCTTCCACCTTTTGCTTAACTTTTCAAAAAAAATTGCTACTAGGGGACCTGTTTTCTTCTTAGAAATTTCTAAATATTTAAGTAATCAACACTTCGGGTTTTATTAATAGAAGTCTATTGATAGTGTATAGTGTTCTTATTAATCTGCATGAAGATATCAATAAAAACAACTGCCAGAGTATTGAATATAGCAGTCAACATTATTGATATCAAATGTCACTCAATATACTTTACAATATCATATAATTAAAAACGTCTTAAATATTACGCAATTCCTTACAAGTTCCCTACACCCTTATGAGTAGAGAACTAACTTATAAGAGTGTGGGTTTTAGTGTAACAAACGAAAGAAATAGTTGCTCAACCCTATTCTATGGAACTTGGTGGAAGATGAACCTTTCAAATATAGCTGGGAAAGAGTTGGACAATATTTTGACTCAGAAAGTGAATCTCCCTTTAAGCTTTTGCAGGTGATTTATCTTAAAAATAACTGTAAAAAGTGAATGATTTACAAAATGTGGCTTTTGAGGCTGCAGATCTTTTCAAAACCTGGACAGAAATAAGTTAATTATCTCTTCTAACAAAACAAATTAGCTTCTGATTGAAAATTCAAAAAGTGGGCCTCAGTTTATACTACCTAATGTCAGAATAAAATTAAAAACAGAGTTATAATTCTATGTGCAGTTTTTGCCAAAATATTTAACTGGTATGAAAATTTAAATCTTCAAAATAATAACATCCTTATCTTATGTAATAAACTTCTTAAAATCACAGGAAAATCTTGTGATCTCTCCCAATGCAACAAAATCTCTTTATACAGCACAATTATAAAAAGGATGGTTTTCAATGGCTCGAATCTAGCTGACCAAGAGAAATAAATAGAAACTTGCATCGATACAAAGAAAATTTCTCCGAAGTATTACAGATGTATTCAGAATAATTCCCACTGCCATTCTAAAAATAACAAATATCCCCTTGCTTTATTTAAATATAGAAGATCGAAGTTTGTAAGATTAACACGGTCCGGAGTACCCTATTCTTCAAATCCATTTCTTTCTGAACCGAATAAAGTAGACAAAGAAATCTATTGAGAAACTACTCAATCTGATTTCGTTAATTTAATCAAGGTAGCAAACATTGACACTTCAAATAACACCCATTATAATCAAAATGGGATCGAAAACTTTACACAGATATCTTCAAAATGGAGAAAGGATCCATTCAGGATGTATAACCTTGGTTAACTTGGAAACACTCGTAGAACTCCAAAAACATAGGATAGAAAATTCAATGTCTCAGACAAAACTGTACGCACTGAAAAATACAATACTATATGCTATGTTATTCAAATGAAATGCTTTTTCGAGAAGTAAACATTGCCAATATTGGTTGGTAAAAGCCCATATAAGAGTATATGGTAATGAAAAGGCAAATTAAATTGCTAAACATGATGCAAATTCAAATTGTACATCTATTATTTTACCCATATCAAAGTCATCTATAAAAAGACATTTAGAAGATTGGATTACTCTTGACAATTACAATGAGATGATAACATCACAGAAAGAAACATTAGATGATACCGAAAGTCGAAATTAAATTCCTTAGCTGAACTCAAATTGGTATTCTATTTCACTGGCCATGGACCATTTTCATCGTATATTTTCAACATTTCAGTATTTTATTCTCAAAAGATCAAATAAGCTCTGAGAAATAACCTTCTTCTCATTATTTAACAAATTGTCTAAACACAACTTCATGATATCTTACCATATCCATTGATAAATGGGAAAAAAATAGCAACAAAGGATTATGTAAAGCAAAACATAAATTTAGTTTATAAATTAATGGACTTCTTCATAAAAAATGAAATTTTCACCTGATAGTTTGCAGCTCAGAACAAATTAACTGAAATTCTTTTATACTATAAACTATGACTAATGAAAAAAATAATTTTTTCATCTTTCTTGAATTTATTTAGATTTCTGTTATACACTTTTTAATTTTTACTTGCATACAAAGCTCTTTTCTTTAATTTTATACAAGAAAATTTACATGCGTAACTGAATTTTAACACCTGTATTATTATTCCTAACTTTTGTATTCCATTTACAACTTCGTTTAAACCATTATAATGCAATGTCATATTATTTGCAATATTGTACATAATATAATAACAAATTTATTCTCTGCACTATAAATATGAAAGTTAAAGATCTATTATAGTGCATATGTAACTCTTTTTTTTTTAATATTTCCACTTATTGCATTCTTTGCTAAAATCCTAAAATTATTCCAAAGAAATTTACCTTCAGTTTTATCTTCTGGGTGTGATGCCCGATTTTATACATGATTTCAATATGTAACTATAATTTTAATGTAATAAATTTTTCTCCAGTCTGGTAGCATTGTAATACCCAAATAAAATCCTTATTTTTAAATTCAATTGTTGTATAATCAGCACCATTTACCATTATTAATATAAGACTTGTTACAATTTTGGGAAACATAATGTTATGCATTCAATCTCTGTAACATAACATTCAATATTATTTTAATCTAATCAACATATCCAATTATTCCATATTTAATTAACTGCCGTAGAAAATTTGTTGACATAATTTTTCCTCCTCTAATTTTACTCTTTTTAGCGTTTCAAAATAAGACTAGTAGAACTCCACTGAAAATAGATGCAGGGAAATTTGCTGGTGACCACACCCACTTCTGTGACACATATGAAATTTTCGACCGTTACTAGCTTAGAACTGAGTAATCCAACGAAAAAATAGATAATATTCATAAAAAAATTAACTTTTGTTAGTACTGTAGGGCAGTTCATTATTTTTTCCTCAATGATTATAATTTGTCAATTATTTTATAAAATCTTTTTCAATAAAAATATTAGAATATGAGGACATCGTTACTCATGCATGAATTTCACTCTAAGAAATATTAAAATGGCTCATTCAGACTCTTAATAATTAGAAAGATTTAAAATGTAATGTTTTTGCGGAAAGGATTCCATTTGAAATTGAAAAAATTAATGCAGTTAATACTAAGCTTTCTAGTTGACTTTAACCTGAAAAAGTTTGAAGAATTTTCTTAATTAATAGAAAAAGGATGAATAAAATTTCTACCATACAACAGACAAAGATAGCAAGAATTTAGAATCATCATACAAACCTTTAATTCATGCTTTCTTAGGAATACCAATAAATCTTCTAAAATGATTAAAATGTTTGAGATGTTGTTGTCGCTGTCGTGTGACAAGTGCAAAAAGAAAGAAAAAAAGAAAAGGTAAAAAAGACAAGTCATATGGGACCAAAGGCACGGAGCACTGCCCAGGCCACATCTTCAGCTTTTTCGGCTTAGAGGGTATCATGGCAGTAGTTGGGGTAGATGCTGAAGAGGGTCGAGGCAACAGAGATGCCTCGGATCCAGTGAAGCTCCTGTACAGTTCCTGTATTCTGCGTATGTTCTAGATCCGTCAGGCATGATTTTCATACATCTCATGTGCCCAGTCCGCATTCTGCTGATGGTGGAGGTGATACCAAGGTCAAGATTAAGCTCCGATTGGCACCATTTTTTCCGTAGTCTCACTCAGAGCTGATGCCTTGCAACGCCGTTTGCAATGTTTGCGATGATATCATAAATAAATTGTAACATTTAAAATAAACTTTTCTGTAGAATTAATAGAAGGGTTTGTATTTCATCAGTTTTCAAACGTAGAATTATTGTTAAATGTGAAAGAATATAATGTAATCTATTAATTCTCACATCAGCCAAAAGCAATTATTGATATAACTTAATTATATAAATAAAATTTCTCAAATCACAAAACATATTTTTGTAAAAGATATGACTTTAAAAATTCATATTTTTAGTTAGTTTTTTTATTATTAGCTATTACAATATTATACTTAAATATTTTAAGGAATGCTGTGTAATACTTGCAAATTTCTAGGAAATATTCCGTTTTGATATCCTTCTATGATGATTTTTTCAGAACTTTTAATTTTCATTTGATTATGTATTATATAACATAATCTTAAAAGAATATTTTAATCTGCATTGTTCCTTATAAAAAGTAAATATTAAAAACTATACAATTCACCAAAATAAAATGTGAATGGTTTATCACAAATATCTTTACAACGAATTATTTAAAAAAAAATTTCCTACGAAACACCTATTACACTGCTGGACAATTGCTAAGGATGGATAACACTATCATCCATAGCAACCACAAAATGAAAGGAAGCAAAATGTGGAAAAGTAGAATAAGTGCAGGATATAGTACGAAGAAGTTAGAATATTCAAATTTTTTTTCCACGTCTGTTCATCACGTGATAGCGTTCATAAGAGCTTTAAAGGTTTTGACGCGTGTGGACAGTTGTTGTTTCAAGTCAAAGTTTTACAGGAAAGATTGAATAGACGAACTTAAAATTTTTGGCATGCCTTCCTGACATCACATAGATGATTTTATGCGTGGCCGAATTATTGGAAAGATCGAAGAAGGGCGAAAAATAACAGATGTTGCCAGGGAGTTCGACATCGCTCACAGCGTTGTTTCACGGCTGTGGAAGTCATTTAAAACTACTGGAATGTGTAGTAGGCGGCACGGTGGAGGTCGTGTTAGAAGTACGACGCCTGCAGAAGACAGATATATCGTCCTATCAGCAAAATGGAACACGCGCACCACAGCTTAGCTGATGGCAAATTAGTTTCTTGCTGCCTCAGGAAAGCAGATCTCCCGAAAAACTGTTGCAAGACGTTTGAGGGGCGGAGGAATATACGCCCCCAGACAAGTTGTGTGTGTCCCATTGACCAGACAGCACCGTTCTCCGCGTTTGCAATGGTTATCGTGAGCATCGCAATTGGACTGAGCAGGACTGAGCATGCATACTATTCTCAGATGAGAGTAGGTTCAGTCTGTCATCGGATTGTAAACGCCAACTGATCTGGCGCGAGAGTGGTACTGCTTATCGTCCAGAAAATATCCAGGAAAGGTACAGATATCCGACATGCAGTATAATTGTGTGGGCCGGCAACATGATCAATAGCCGCACATCCCTACATATGGTTGCGAATGGGACTATGACGAGCCTATGGTACATTAATGAAGTGCTACTTCCTCATGTTCGTCTTTTCCGTGGGGCTGTCGGTGATAAATTTGTTTTTATGGACGACAACGCAACATGTCATCGAACACTCGCTGTTCAGGATTGTCTAGACAGCGATGGTATTCAACGCCTCGTATGGCCATTAAGTTCTTCAGATCTAAACTCTATTGAAAATGTGTGGGATGCTTTGGGGAGGCAAGTTGCAGGTCGAAACTATCCTCCGACAAACAAGAATACCCTTATCCGTGCACTCCCAGAGGAATGGGATAAATTGCCTCAACAGCTGCTAGATAATGTTGTGCAAAGTATGATACGACGTGCGGAATGTTGCATCACACTCCACTGTGGACATATCCCGTACTGATACCTTTCTTCAAGGTGCCTGCTGCTGACTTTTAGATGCATTGTTCCATTTTTCCGTATGAAGCATCAAATGAACATTTTTTTTCTTTCAGATGTTTCACAGCTTTTGTATTTTACAGAACAATAAATATTCTTTATTCTAATGTCTGAACAGTATGGCAACTATTTTTTATCCTACTAGGCCTCATGTCTCGCTTAATGTCATGCTACACTGCAATTTGTGATCCGTCCTTAGCAATTGTCCAGCAGTGTATTTACGTCTAGTAATGACAAGAATTGTAGAAAATATTAATATGCCTAATGAATTTATATATAGCTTTATAATTACATATAGATTAACTATTATTTTAAAAAAGACCCATTAATGGAAACTTTCTTAAGCAATATTATATATATATATATATATATATATATATATATATATAAATGTTATATATATATAAATGTATAATACATTGAAAATATGAAATATAGTAAATATTTAGAAAAATTTCAAAGATAATAATAAAATGGAACGAAGTATTAACAAGGCCAGCTTCGTCAGGTGGTGTTGACCACATTGGCACAAAATATGGCTTTTCTGCACTGGCCCAAGACTTAGTCTTAAAGAAGCCAGTACACCCCAAAGCCACACCAAATGTTCAAACCAAAATATCAAGCCAGAATAAAAGAAGTAAAATTTAATCTGAAATATAAGCATAAATTTTTTTATATATTCTTGTACTTTTCAGTTCTGTATCTAATCTTGCATTATTTATATATATATATATATATATATATATATATATATATATATATATATATATATATATATATATATATATATATATATATATATATATATATATATATATATATATATATATATATATATATATATATTATTTCTTTTTTATACAAATTATAATAGAAAACTTCACACAAAAATTAAAAATCTGCATTCACCTTCTCTATAAATACAGTGTAAAACAATCTGTAAATAAAATTGTTTCAGTTTTTTTTTTGACATCATATCAATAATTATTTTAAAATATAATACATGATATTTTTGCACAATTAAATCAAATATTATAAATTTAAACCATTTAAATTTCAATAAAATTTTCGAAATTTAAAGTTTACCATTGGCATTGTTGAAATCTTTTATTCTTTTCACACTACCTTTTTCTAATTTTGGTAAAGAATGAGTATTACAGTTTGTGACAGCATTTATAGTCTTGACTATTTAGCAAAGAACATTGTACATAGTTTTTTAATAAAATAGTAATAATGTGAAACATATTTCTGCTACTCAAATATTCATGACAAAATAAAGCTATTTAAACAAATCTAAGAGTTGAATGTATTGCTTTCGGTCTCACTGGGATAAATATTCCTTTTGACTATACTTTATTTTTGCTTTTTCCTTGTTATTTCCACTTTTTATCCCATTGGAATTAAGTAATTAAGAGTAGACAAACAATTTAACTTTTAAACTATGAATATCAAGATTTAATATATATGAATTTTTGATAAATTTGAAAAGATTTATTATTGCTAAAAATTTATTTATACATTTTTATAAAATCCTTAATAGAATTTGATAAATAATGTTTGTCTAAGAAAAATGATAGTTAATTAGAATGCATTGTTTTATTGTATATATTCTTATTAATAAATTAGCATTCAATCTTTACACTACATATGAATAATGAAATATTTTACTCAATGTAGATTTTAAACTTTTTAAAATATTATACGCGTCCCCTGATGCAAGCAATAATTACTTTTTATTAATATTTTGTTTTTGTTTCTTTTCAAAGTTTGAAGTATATTGTGTAAAATTTTAAACTAATTAACATCAAGTGAAAATGAATCCGAACAATCTAAGAAAAAATTTTTCCGTTTAATTATTGTCTTTTTTTAAAACAATAAATTAAAATAAAGTGAATGGACTTCTTTTAAAACAAATATTTTCATTAATTTACTGAATGTATTGCTCGTCAGAAAAAATTGCTGAAACCTTTTTTCAAAATTTCTTATATAATAAAATAAAAGTAAAAAAATTTAGGAACAGCAAAATATAATTCAGTACGTAGATTGTTTGACATAAATTGCCATTTTATTTTTAAATAGATCCAACCGCAATTATAAAATTAGCATACTACAGTATCTACATGCACTATGTTGAAATTTTACCTTGTATTGCACATTAAAAATAATCCACACAGCCTATATATAAAACAATTAACTTTGATTTTACAGTACATATATACATTGTAAAATATTTCCAAACATTTTAAATTAATTTTGTATTTTTAACAAAACTTATTTAATTATTTAACAATACATTTTATTAAGTATATAAATCAAGTAATTATACAATGCAAATTCGCTATTTTAAAATTTTAGATACATTTTTATGGAAAATAAAAATCTTCTAAATTTATGAAATTATAAGATAGCTCATCTACATGATTTTGCCTAAAGCATAAATTTTGATAAATACTGAATATTGAAATTAAAATAACATAATAAAATACTAAATAAACATGTTCTCACTTTATGATATAATCATAGTTTAACTAATTAAAATAGTTGATTTGGAGACAAAGAGCTGAAAGCATGAATTCAAATTTTTAGTAAATTAATTTGTGAGAGGGTACTGGAAAATTGTGGTATATACCAACTTTTATACAATTTTAAACAAATGACATTTAATTTAATCATTATAAAATACAACCATTTCAGATTCATGACCAGTCCATTACTTACGGACAACGATTACTTTTGAAATTCTAAATAATAATTTTCCTTACAAAATTTGAAACAAGAACAAAGGAAAAAAAATTCCATTCAAAATATATGTTGTTTTTCTGCTTTTTGTTTGCACATAATCTGGAATAGATGTTTTTAAGAATTTTGTCTCATATGATACACAAGGTGTGTTTTTAAATGAAGTTAATGAAATTTCCCTTTGTGTATGTACATAAAAAATGCTAAAACTTTACCCAATATCATTAATTAATTCTAATTTAGTTTAATGACATTTAATTTTATTGATTAATTGAGCTATGACTAGTATTAATGAATAAATACTAGACAGATGGAAAAGGGAAGTTGTCTAGAAAATATTATATTTTCATCATTTACCTATATTTTTTTAAATTTTTAAAGTATGATTAATTGTATAATATTGCATTCAAAATATATAGTCACTATTTGGACATGAAATTTCTTCGGGGACTTTCTATTCAAATGTTCATAGGAATTATAATCATCTTTAAGGATGAAGAACACACAAAAAAGCTTTTGTCAATTCTAGTGACTTTAATGATCATCATTGCTTCTTATGTTGAGCATTAAGAAACAATTTACATATAATACTTTGAAGAGTAACAACAATTTATATAAAATTCATCTCAAATTTATATATTTCAATTAATTACTCATTATATTAATATTTTGCAAAGTGTATCTCTTAAACGGGCATTCTTAAAAATAAGAAAACTTTTATTTAAAAATATTTATGGAAATATATATAAAATTTCTTGAAAATGTTATGACGTAATGCATGAATTAATGAAATAAAATATAATAAAAAGATAATGACCAAACATTAATTTTCATTTTTAGAAATTATTATCGTTAAAATTATTTATGTTATTAGATAAATTTCATTTTGTTCGTAATAACTCTTAGGAGCTTACATAGCTTGCTTTCCTTGAAACCTTTGTGTGTCAAATAATAGATGATCTTGTGCAATTATGGTAAACTGTGTTGTGGTGTGTCCTCCTGATTGACAGCAACGTCAAACCAGGTCCATGAGTCGAAACACCTTCAAACAATGGTACACATCATAAGGGCTCGATAATAACTGACATTTATTTAAAAAATGCAGGCCGAAAAGTGGGCAGGAGCAGCTTGAGTCGCATTGCACTACTCCCCCCCCCCAAAAAAAAAAGTCCTGCTTGGCGGGGGAGTGCTCCAAGTCGGAATGGGTGTAGTGTATTGGGAGTTAGAGTTACTCAAGGCGTGAAGGCCATTTCACAATGCTCAGCTAAATGCAATGCAGGCTTGAACCACCAAAAGGCTGAAGTCAAACTTCAGCCTTTTGGTGGTTCTTCACCTCTTGCATTTTTAAAGCCCTTTTGTCATGACTCATTGATTTGAAAATAATGAGCCATCTGCATCGTCCGTCACGGAGTGTTAGTAGAGGCCTCCGTTCAAAAAATAAGCTACACTCCACACCATTTCCGTCTTCTTGTGTCAGGAGCCAATTGAGAAAGCTTAGTCAATGCTGGATTTGGCAAATCGGTATAAGGTGCAAATTGTCGCAATACAAGAAACAGAGTTGAAGTTGAAACCTTGGTAAATTGCTCCCATTATTATAGAAGTTTAATCCTTTCATCAGTGTAATACTACCATTTATTTATTTATAATCATATTTATATACCAGATTAACTTTTAAATTTAATTTGCTCATTTATTCAATTATATAAGTAATTTATATATAAAATTATTAAATTTAATCCTTTAATGTAATTTAATGAAGTATATTCGAAAATTAACTTGTCACTAAATTATTCAATAATAGATTAGTTACTCTCAACACGAAAAGCTTGTAATAAACTCAAAATTTTCTATATATGCGAATAACCCTTCTTTATATCATAAAACTGCTGCCTTTTTGTATCACTGGGTATTCAAAAAATATTCTGTGCATTCTATGAATGTTCGCTTATATTTGCATCAGATTTCCCAGATGTAACTAATGTATTCATTTATTTTTCAATGTGACATCATAAAATAAGAAATATTTTAATATATTCTGCTTTCTCGTTGTTATTCATAAATGTATAAAAAGAATTCATTTTAAAAATTAACGTGCGTAAAAAAATCAAAAAAGTTTAGTTATTTATAAAATTCAAATTTATAAAGTAAAAAAATATTTTTTCATTATTAGTTATCTTTAAATCAGAGTCTAAATTATTGTAAAATAATAGCATAAATTTTGATAACCCTTAACTCAAAAATATTTAATAAAATTTTATTTTAAGATTAAATTTTCTTTTTTCTAAAATTTTATATCTATTATCTTTTGTTCAGTTCTGTAGTGATGAGTTCCACTTCAACATTATGCGGATGCATGAAATTTACTTTGCAACGTCACTCCTCAACAATTTTAGTCCCATGAAAAAAGTGGAGGTAAAATGGAAAATCAAACCTGATGGTAGATATAGAACACATTTTTGCTTATGTAATTAGTATTTAAATGAAGAAACAGTTTGCCCTCACATTATAAAGGCAACCATTAATTCAGAACGCAGTTAAAAGTGCTATTCTGGATAAATTCATTCAGACATTCAAATCCTAATGTATAAAGATACTAATTATTATTGCCGGCTGGTTCCCGAATTTCATTAACCAAGGAAAGAATTTCGCTTGAATTAATCTCTGTGAGAGGGATTAAAGAAAACAAAGACATTCGTTAGAAAAGGATTTGAGACAATATGAAACATTTTAAACAATATCCATGCATGAGTGATCAGTGCATGCCAGCTTTAATGTTTCATTTCCAATAATTAACATGATTTACGTTTCATTTTCTTGAAATGAATAGTATAACAGCAATTTCCTCGAGGTCCCCCTTTTCAACTGAGATCGTGCTGCTTTTCAATAGTACATGATGTGAAATAAGTTTTAAAAACTTTATTAATAACATATGAATCGTTGAGTTTCAATATTGAAAATGCTTGTACTTAAAAAGCAAAGTACAAGCAATATTCTGTGAAACACTTATTTTTATTAGTAATTATGTTTATGATTTATTGAAATACGCGCATTTGGAGGTAAATTAAAATAGTTTTCATTAAAAGCATTTCTAAGATTAAAACCTTTTGCTTATTCTAAATATGATATGTTTTATGCAACTTTAGGGAAGTCAAAATATCCATTTAAATATCTTGCTTAGAAATTTAATATTAATATCAGAATTCACACATATCATGATCATCAAATATAAGACATTTTATAATTTTATTACAAAATTTTTATAAATTAATGAAGAATTATAAATGCAAATAATAAGTTTTGTATAGGATATTTTGGAAGATATTTTTAATAAGATTATCATCTCTTGAATCTATTTATAAAGTTACATTGATTAATTTAATATAAAAACCATAAAATTTCTCATTATTTTTAAAATCATTTACATGAATGCTAAATTTCCATTGGAATGATTTTGTTGTTTTTCAAAATTATATAAAAAGGAACTATTTTTATGAAAATATAAAAAATACTTTTATAAAGTGATTATTGAATAAACATTTTTAAAAGCAACATTCGAAGTTAATATTTCAATTACAATAACTAATCATAGACTCATTATTGAAAATAATATTCCAAGAATATAATTATATTTTCATTACTAGAATCCTTCACTAATTAGCATCTAAAATTTAGTTTTGATTATAAAGATTTTATTTTGCAACAAACATTGTAATTTCACTATTTTTCATATGATATTGTATGATATACTCCTTGAATTCACCAAGAAAAAACATTTAACAGCTGGTTGTTATTAGTTTTTATAACTGACTGTTATTTTCAGTTTTCAAAAGAAGTCAGACATTCTACCTAAATATATTCTTATTTCAATTAAAATCAAAGAACTAAAATAACAATATATGTTTTTATGTTATTTCAAAGTAATATTAAAAATGTATTATAAGTTGATTTTTTCTTAAAAAAATAAATGAATAAAATATGTATTTTCATTTTTGTGTCCTTTACAGTAAATAAAACATGCGAATCATAATATTACGATTTACCTTTAGCAGCATTCTAAAAAGAAAGCTTCTAGTTTTTTTCATTGTAATTTAAATCTATGTGAGTCCCTTTCTTATTACTTATCTCTCAGGCAATATTTTTATTACTTTACATCTATTTCCAATATTATAACTTATATTTTCCAGAAAACTCTACACTAATATATGTCAGATAATAGTTAACAAAAATAAAAGATGATATATTATTAATAAAGTAGATCACAGAATTAAAAAGTGATGTTAGTAAACTTATGAATGACATTTAAAATAAAATAAGCATTGTATCCGTAGCTCCTTTATAGTATATAAAATTTAGACTTGTACAATAATAAAAACATTTACAAAAAATCATGTTAATTAAAAATTACGTGATTATGTTGATTAAAAGTTATATAAAAAATTACAAAACAAAATTTTGTAACACTTTTTTTAAATTTTGCTGATAAATTAGTAAATTAAAAATGTTTTAAGAAACAAGGAATTTAAAGAAACGTTGTAACTTAAAATCAATTGAATACATAACCAGCAAAAATTAATTCTGTCGTTAAGTATATAAAGTGAATATTTCTGATTATATTGATTAAAGAATGCAAAATTAAGAATGTTTTGATTAAATAATAAAACCATAAGCACAGTAAATTCAATTTTCTTTTTATCTGAAAAATAATAGTTGTATAAGTCTAGTTCTTTATCAAAAAAATTGATTTATATTCAGGTTTGTTCGATTCATTCCTTTTGTCATTCAATCTCAAAATTCTCCTTAACTCTCTTAAAGGATGATTTCTGCTTATAAACGAGATTAAAGTTTTAGTATTAAATTATTTTTATACATGAGTACTTACTTGAAAAAATTCTTGAATATTTGTCTTATAGAAACTAAAATTCATACAAAAATTCAGAAAAATCATACAATAAATCCTACAACACTAAGTTTTAATTTCAAAGAATGCATTTTGTATTTAAAACAAAGTAGTGTCAATGCTTCAATATCTTTTACAAATTTTTAAGTTATCAATAAAATTTATCAGAATAATTGCATTTTAGTAAGACTGAATTAAATTTTTTAATAGTTAGCAGTCCTTAAAAATATTAGTATTGGAGAACATGTAAGCATAATTATTATTAATCAGAATTTCATTTTTCTAGATCCTAATCCAACGAATGCTGAATATAACTGATTAGAAATATTTATTTTAATCGTCTCTCATCAATAAAGGGAATGAAAGAAGAATTATTTAATGTCAGAAATTCTTTCAATCTTAATGCCAGAAATACAAAACATGCTTATCATTCAATGAAAAATTTACAAGTAAAATGGTCTAATATGTCTATATAAAATGTTGTTAAACATCCTTTGTGTTATATGCAAAATGAATTAAAATTCAGATTAAAAAGCATGATATCAAATCTCATGAAAAGTTCAAATACAATATTTTTGAAATGTGAAATAAGGATTAAATGCTCAAAAATTATTTAGTTTCACTTTAATTTTTCAGAAATTCAGAAATTTAATTTTTAAATTTTAAAAATGGATGATGCTAAATTATTAAAAAATTAAAAACGTAAAAATTAATGTATTTTCTTCCAGAATTCTCTCATTAAATTCAAAATGTAAAGTTGTATTTATATTTTTTAATTTTATTCGATATTTATAATCCAAATTGAGATAGTAAATTAAACTGCTTAAGGCAGTAAAAATTTATAGAAAAAACGTCTATATTTAAATCTTTTATTTTTTATTTTCTTATCAAGGAAACAAAATATTTTTATCTTATCTCCAAATGCAAGAAATATTTTTATATGAGTACTAAAATGTTAGTTAAATTGATATTGGTGAAATATTTTGCTTTGATAATCACTATAAAGTTGAGATTTCTTTAAAAAAATTTCTCTTAATCACTGCATAGTTAAAAAACATATTTTAATTTTTTTAGTTCCATCTGATTTTGTATTTCAGTCAAAAGCAGAAAAATGTTTAATATTAAAGTGAAAAGAAATAATCATTTGAAGAAAAATATAACTTTTAATGTTGCAATCTATCGTTTCTCCAAGTGATTATAATTTGTTTAAAAACATGTCTTGTTTAAGGAAATATGATTCCTATTTTTAAAATGTGCAATCACAATAATGACTACATTTAGCAATGGGGTAAGGTCTTAGTAACTTTACAATCTTTAAAGTAGAATTTAGTTGGGTTGTTTACGACAAAATCTTTTTCATTTCATTATTTTATACAAAAAAAGAAAAGAAATATACTCATACATAAGCTGTTGTACAAATGATTCATAGAAAAATTATCCTGTAATATCAAATATAATTGAAAAAGAAGAATGTAAATAACACTTGCAAAATTGATAGGTAGAATTTCTCGCTTAATATTTGAACTTAAAAGATTTTAAAAAGGGCACTTATTTTAATTACAACTTATTTGTACTTTTTACACAGATTATTACACATTTAGAAAATACAACTGCTAGAGCATAACAGGTTTAGGAGACAAATTGCAAAAGAACTATGAAAAAAGGTAGTCAATAAGTGTAATTAATTATCTTTACTTATTATAAGATTACATTACTGATACAAAATTTGTTAAGCTTTTCAGCAAGAAACAGAATTGCTGAAATAAGTTAAGATTATATATTTTACTTTTTTGAATGTGCATGTTCAGACAAAAAGCATATTTCTCTCTGATTAAAATAACAACTGTAATATTTTCTTCCATATTAGAATTTCCTGTATTTGAACAAATATTAAACTTTGTTCTTTCTTTAAAACATTATTTACAATCAGCACGTACTAAAAATTCAAAATCTTTAGACAAGTCTTTTCGTTTTTGCTCCCATAATATTTGAAATATGTAGTAAAATAAATTGTAATTAATCTTACAGTTTACTCCAAATTGAAATTGAAATTGAAATTTTTCATTTTTGATTAAAGCAAATGTATTTTATTTCATTGCAATTTAATTAAAGCAAAAATAGTGTTTTAGAAGAATTAAAAGTGTATTTCAGTTCAAACATTTTAATCGGTATAACAGTATAGTTCATAATATCATGTATATGTGTATATATATATATATATATATATATATATATATATATATATATATATATATATATATAATATCTCTTTAAATAAAATAAAACTCTTTTTTCCTATTAATTATCTTCTGAAAGTTAATTATAGTTGGAAATATTCTCACAAGTCAGTATTTTGTCATTTTTTTTCTTTGCAGTATTTTTGTTTAAAATGCAATTTATATGAATTCATGAGCATTTATTTGGAAGGTTATAATAAGGTTAATAAATTAGAAGAAAAGAGAAGGTTCTTAAACCTTTTAGAAAGTGCAAATGAAATATCAGAAATTATTATTTTTAACTAGTGTATTGATAATTAACTTGTTAAATGTTAATTAGCATTTAAAAATTTCTTTGGTAATCTTTTCGACATTATTCAAGTAGTTTACATACATAAAATAAATTTTTCCTACATTACTTATGAAAAATTTATAAATTTCTAAGATTTACTTCATTGCTAAAGCATTCAGTCACAATAACAGAAGATATAATGCTGGTTATCATTAAAAAATTTATAATAAAGATATATGTATAATGAATAATAAATACTAATTTATAGTTTGAGATGATAATTTTATACTTACTTGTAATAATAAATTTTTTTACATGGGAAATACTTGAAATTTATATCAACTTAGCTTTCCTTGAATGTTTATACTTCTTCATGAAGCCATGATCTATAATTCTCACAAATTGTCCAGGATAATTTAAAGATTTAATCCTTTTCCAAAGTAAGTTACCTTAATTATAAATTATAATCTTTGTTTCCTCAAATTAACTTTATGAAATTTAACGTTTGTATTAATCCTAATTGACAATTCCCGTTTAACTTATTACGTATAATCACACATGTAATTTTATCTGCATTATATTCTATAACCATTGTGCGACTCAGTTATTCGAAAACTTGTTACTTAATATAAGTGTTAATCATATAAATAGTTTAAGGAATTAAAAACCTTGAGTTGTATGTGGGATAATATTTCAGTTATTTCCCACAAAATATTTTTTCCTAACACACTCACAAATTTGCTTTTACTATATATTTTAATCTTATTTAATGAATTTTACATTTATGTTAATTGTTATTGCATAAATAATAAAAATAATAAAAAAATTATATATATATATGTATATATATATATATATATATATATATATATATATATATATATATATATATATATATATATATATATATATATATATATATATATATATATATATATATGTTATATATTTGTGTAATATTAAAACTTGTAATATATATATATATAAGGCTTTTATAGTACACTGTAATCACTAATAACAAATAATCTATATGAAATGTTAGCAGCATCAGCTAATAAGGTTTATTTTATGTTGTTAACACACAAAACATGAAATTCACAAACGAGAAGAAGGATAAAATCAACATTGTTTTACTTAAGCGAAAACAAGTTTGGTCATCTTGAACAATATTACCAATATCATCCATTTTAACTGAGGTACAGATATTAATGCATGGCCATTAACTATTCATGTACAATTTTATTTATTTTAACCTGAAATAAGACTATTGTCTAAGTAGATATTTAATGAATTCAAAAGAAATTATTATGAATTTCCAAACAAAAAATAAATCAAGATGTTAAATTCTGATTCTTGATCTTTTAATGAAATTTTCATACATTTAATGTTTTTCCTAAGCATATTACATCTTTAGGTGTTCATTTTATTTCCTTAGAATCCATATAGAGCTTCTCAGTTTTTGTTTTTTTTTATGCATTCTTTCACAATAAATAATTTCCTGATCTTTCAGTAATTCTATCAAAGGTGCTTTAAGCTAGACATCATTAAATAAGTTTCTCATTTACATTTTCATGACAAAACTTAGATAAAAATAAAGTAAAATCTTTCTTAAAATCACTAAAATATGAATTTTATTGATTTAAAAAAAGCATTGATAAATCAGAGAGCAATAACTGAAAAATAAACCAAATCAACTTTTTTCCTGAATGGTAATAATCATGTAAATAATGAAAAAATTGATGGAAATTTCAAATTCACGAAACTTATAAAATATACAAAAAAACATAATAAATAAAATTAAAAATTTACTACAACTTGAAGAAAATACTACACATTAATTACAAGACAAACGATAGAAATGGGATCGAGTTGGCTTTATTGGTTGGGCATTTATTCTTGTTTTTTGAAGATAATGAGTTTGAATCGAACCAACCGAAGGTCCTTCCTGTTGGCAAATGGTGGCTGCAGCACGTTAAATATGACATCATTTTCACACTGTTCTCCATTTGCAATGACACATCTGAAGGTAGCAAACCAAGTCTGAGAGTCTTCTGCTTGGCCCTTACTTCAAAATTACGAATACTCATCAGCTTGTTCAGCTAAATACTTTGAAGGCTGAGGCAAAAGTCAGAATTCAACCTTTGCAGCCTCTCGATCTTGAAAATCCTCTCTCACACTCTTCATCACGACAATATATTAGTACTATTTGCAATATGTTCTGCTATTTTTAAGTATGCTATTTTTTAATTATTTTCTTACCCAATTTCCATAAATAAGTTTTGCTTTATTTTCAGTCAGAACAAATTTGTAATGTAAAGAACTTCTTTGTTTGTGATTTAGAATGAACTTAACCAACAGAAAACTGTCTTCACTTAAGTTTCAAGGCAATAAGAATAAGTAAATTCTAAATATCATTGGTAATACAGCTTGATGATTTACGCGAATTGCCCTGCGTTGGAAGAACCAGACTCTACCAACACAGGACAATTTACGTAAATCATCTGATGGCTAGGTACAGGAAATTATGCTGGTGCGACAACAAAATGATCCTGTGAAATGAATACTGGTGATTATATATATATGTATATAAATATATATATATATATATATATATATATATATATATATATATAATATATATATATATATATATATATATATATATATATATATATATATATATATATATATATATATATATATATATATATATATATACAGTAAAATTTGTACTACAATGAAAATTTAATGTAAATCAATATATTATTTATACTATAGATGTCAAGATTACATAAAAAATTTCCTTAAAAGCTTAGTTACAGAAAAAGATTAAGCCTCACTTCTTTGCTGTAATTTTAAACAATAGCTCATAAGTTAAAAAATATACCGGCAGAAATCTTATTAAATTTCATACCCCTTTTTATTTATTTATTTTTTCTCTCCTGTGTGAAAATGAAATTATTTGCTGATAATCAACAAACAATTTCATATTTTTTATTTGCTGATTTTCAACAAATAAGTAGATCATTGAAAAGACTGGTAAAAAGACTTAGATCGTAAGAAGAGAGGCAATTTTTTTGAAAAAAATTGGATTTCTACTAGCACCACTTTGATTGATTTGCGATGCATTTAATGTTTTGAATTTTAACACTGTATAAAAATTACATCATACATATTCAGCTTCTATAATTCACTTCGATATTACTAAAGAGAGCTTCATATTCTATGTTTGCAAGAGAATTAAATATTTGAAATCTACGAAACAAATAAAATTTACTTTTTGCTATAGCATGTGTTACCAAAATTTCTATTTTGGATCACATGCTATAGCAAAACCGATTTCCCGAAACATTTTACAATGTTTCTCGTATTAGCACGATATTGTAAAGCTATGCTTAATTTAAATATTTATTTGCATCACATTATTATGGATAATTTTTCTTGTGTTGAAATATGCCGAAATACATCCGTTGTAAATCAATCTTAAAATGAAAAATCAGCTTAGAAAATACTTACTCCAGAATAAATTCCATAGTAATTCATACACTTTGATAAATATCTAATAGTAATTCATTATTTTGTCTTTTCTCATAGCAATTAACATTAAAAACTTATAAGAAACAGAGTCACTAACTTTTTTCCGAATAAGAACTTTTGATTGAGTTTCAGTTGAGTTGACTTTTATTTTCTCTCGTGAAATATTAAATTTATATAGTTTTTATAGTAAAACATGAATATTGATTGAAAGCTTGAAGCTGCAATATTCGGAATTGATTTGTGAAAAAAACATCTTTGTTCCTCACATGTAAATACGATTTTTAATTAATGTATATGCTTGTTCATAAGATATTGAAAACATTGCTAGAAAATTTTCTAAAACAACTTTTTGTTGCGTGTTTTATAAAAAAATATTTTTTAATCATTTTATCACAGTTTTTGACGTAAAACATTTTTATTTAATATTTCAATTGTATGTGTATTTTTAATGAAATTTATATAAATTGCTAAATATTTTGTAATTAGTTCTAAATAGTTATCAATTAACATAGCAATATTATATTAATAGTGTGTGATGCTTTAATTTTTGATAAAAACAACAAATTCATGGCAAGTTGAAATTTGAATTATAAAAACAATAATATACAAGAAATTAAATTACTTTTCTTTGTGCCAAATACTTAATTACAGCTATATAAATAAAATTTGATATATAAAAAGAAATTTATATAAATTATATATATGTGTGTGTGTGTGTGTGTGTGTGTGTGTGTGTGTGTGTGTGTGTGTGTGTGTGTGTGTGTGTGTGTGTGTGTGTGTGTGTGTGTGTGTGTGTGTGTGTGTGTGTGTATTTATTTATTTATATTATTTATATTTATATATTTGATGTATAAAGAATTTGATATATAAGCTATATAAGGAAATTTGCCCAATGTTTTAATAAATGCATAACTTCGCATGCTAATGTGTATCATAATATAAAAATAAAACTTGATTTTAACTGTAAAAGCCATTTCTTTCAGCTATAAAAGTTTATTATATATATGGAACAATAAATGGTTTGAAGCGAAAATATTTTATCGTGTTATTTCAATTACATATTCAACGAAGAATACATTAAAAATTGCCAAAGTGAATTTATGCATTCAAATAGTTAAGCAACTAGCGTGTATGGGCAATCAATGTGTACCGGTTATCACATTTCAATAACCAGGGAACAGATTTCGACACCTGAATTAGTCAAAATACGAAAGATTTGGGTAACAGAAAACTCCCTTATGAGAGAATTTCACGAGTAATTTAAACGTATTCTTGCACAAGCAGTTAGTGTTTACAATTTTCCCTGTGCACTCCCAAATAATTAACATATTTCATTATGCATTTACTTTGTATAAAATTTAACACTAATTCTAGTTGCTTGCCTCATTTTAATAGAGGATATATAGCTCCTTGGTATTCAGAGAACTAGTTTAATTTTGAATATGATAAATCTAAAAATTCAAATTGTCATTTTCAAATTCAACACTCACATATTTAAAATTAAACTTAAATTTATTCTATTTATTACTTTCACGAATAAAATATAATTTTATAGTTTATTTGTTGCCATGATGTTTCAAATTAAGTTTTTTGATCTTCCACTACATTTTTTTCTGAAAAAGACTTTCTCATACGCAAAAAGTTCATTTCATGATAGTTGAAATTGGAAAATTATTTAAAATACATAAATGTAAGAGCATGAAGATATGAATATATGTACACAAGTGTCCGAGGTTTTGTACTGGAAGTTGACAAATATATCTACCTCTATCTCTAATCTGCTGGAAGCTTCCAAATATATCCTGTAACCTATTCTGGAAGTTTAAAAACTTCCAGCAGATATACGATTCATTTAAGTGATAAGAAATCGTTTAAGAATTCCAAGTTTTCTAACTTGGAATTCTTAAACGATTTCTTATCTGTATGAGGATGATGAAAAAGCATGGAAGATTCGAACATATTTAGTTGCCCTTTCAATCAACAGATTGAATTAGCCTTCTTATAACCAGATTATTTCTTCTGAGGGTATATACAATCCTTTGTTTCTAATCGCCAATTAATAGAAATGAAGATCTTGTCACAGGCATCCATGAAGCTGATTGAGAAACAAAAGACACGCTTAGGAAATTTTCGCATGTATAAACTTTCATAAGTTAAAATGTGTTGATTGCCTTATATACTGTGGGAAATCAATTCAAATATTTCTTTGGATATTAATTTTTTGTCTTTGTTATTTTACCTTTACGCTTACTTCTTATTTTCCTCAATTGTTTAATATATTTTTCCTCTTCATGTTTTCTAACATTTCAATTAGATATTAATTAAACAGACTTTGTATTCCTATTCTTTAAGCTGCTTAAAAAAATTGATTTTCAAAAATAAGCGTCACTTACTTAAATAAAGTTTCTTTAATAAAAGAGCCATTTATTAAAAAATGTTTTTTTTTGTTTCTATAAATGATATTTTCTATATATAAACTGAAATTTCTATAATATCTGCCAAGATAATTCGCTTTAATATTAAGAGTTATTTAGTGGTTTTTCCTCATTTGAGAGAAACATATAATAGAACCAGACATTAGAAAATAGAATTACAGTATGCAATGAACGGCAGTATGCATATCAACGCAACTTATATTCCTGGAAATACAGGGTGATTATAAAAAAACTTTGCCAACATCTGCACTTCTAGCGTCCATTCTATTTAACCGATCAAGATGATATTTCAAATATAGTTCTTTTGAGATATGCGCTCGAGATTCTGTGAATGGCAACACAGTTGCCCTCGCGGTTACAGTTATAGTGACAGAAACTCGAAATTTTCGAATGGCAACGTCTACTTTTTACCATCGCAAAATATTCAGCACATGCGAAAACCCTAAATAGCGTTGAAACGGTACCGATATGTCTAAAAACGGACGTGTTCTGCAAACACAAAAAAGAGTTCTGAAAACCGGCCAATAAAACACGATCTGGGCGCACGCAATAAATTTGCATGTGACAGAGTCAAGAAACCAATCACAGAACGTCGGTCGCAGGATATTCAGCGTAGGAAACCTATAAAATACCAAGCGGGTATGCGAAGTCGTCATTCGGGAACTCGCACATGCCGACGATATGAGTCTTCTTAGGAAAGTTCGCGGTGAATTGATCAAACTTTATTACCAAAATGGGATGAACGCTGCGGAAGCCTTGCGTGTGTATCGCCGCAATCATCGACAACGACGCGGCCCATGTACTCTGCAAGCTCTGCGTGATTTAGTGCGGAAATTCCAAGATACAGGCTGCACCTGTGACAAACAGCGCTCCGGACGGCCAACTGTTTCTGAGGACGTTGTCATGGAAGTGCACCATACAGTGACTGCAGGACACACAGAAACCGCAAGAGGCATAGCGCGCGTGTTGGATATTCCGAACTCAACGGTCCGCAAGCTCTTGCGCTCGGTACTTCACATGTTTCCCTATCGGTTCCAGCGCGTCCAGATGTTGGAGCCGGGTGACCCACAACAACGTCTGGACTTCGCAAATGCATTTTTGTTACGATATGATGCGGATAACGACTGGCCACTTCGCATACTATGGACGGACGAGGCGCATTTCACCTTAAATGGCAGCATTAACACAAAGAATTGTGTGCACTGGGGAGAGACGAATCCTCATGCTGTGGCGCCAGTACCATTATTTGACGCCAAAGTGACTGCGTGGTGAGGCATTACAGCTACATTTGTTCTGGGCCCGTTCTTCTTTGAGGAAACGACCCCGACTGGCCCTGCAACATGTTCTGTAACGGGCCCTCGGTATGCAGCCATGCTGAAAAATTATGTCTTACCGGAGTTGCGTCGGCTGAATGCACTCAATGACAATGTTTGGATGCAAGATGGCGCACCTCCACATATAGCGAGGTCAGTTAAAAGGCTCCTGGATCAGCATTTTGGTGATCGCATCATCTCACGCTATTATCCTTTTCCGCGGCCTGCGCGATCCCCAGATTTGACGCCTATGGATTTCTGGTTTTGGGGCTATCTCAAATCCAGAGTTTATCTGTGCAATCCTCAAACATTGTCGGACTTAAAGGATTCTATACGGCGTGAGATTGGAAACATCCCTCGTGCCATGTTGCGTGCAGCGACATTTTCCACCGTCTCCCGCATGCAATGCGTAATTGCCTGTGATGGCACTGATGTGGAAAATGTTTGAAATTAATAAAGTTTTTTTCCCTGTGTGTTCTCATCATTGAGCAGTGTCTTGTCTCTGTCGTATGCATTATTCCTCCGTGCGCCTTGAAGAACTGTTTGTATGTGTACAACACGTCGGTTTTCGGACATATCGGTACCGTTTCAACGCTATTTAGGGTTTTCGCATGTGCTGAACATTTTGCGATGGTAAAATGTAGGCGTTGCCATTCGAAAATTTCGAGTTTCTGTCACTATAACTGTAACCGCGAGGGCCACTGTGTTGCCATTCACAGAATCTCGAGCGCATATCTCAAAAGAACTATATTTGAAGTATCATCTTGATCGGTTAAATAGAATGGACGCTAGAAGTGCAGATGTTGGCAAAGTTTTTTTATAATCACCCTGTATATAAATGGTAAAAAAAGGACTAAAATCAGTTCAGTAATAGGAACTAAGCTATCGCAACACATGTAAGTTTTGTTGATGGAAAATGACTATCAACCTCATTTACTGTGAGTGTCTTCTAAGTCAACCGCGAATTGAAAATTTGTTCGCAAGCTACTACAGTACGCAGTTATTTTGCTCGCATCATATTAAAGAATCAAAATAATTAACTAAGATGTAATGAACACTGCTCATATGTTATATCACACAACGACTTAATAATAAAAGCCGAGCGATAGCCTTTCAGTCCAAACTTTAATGACTTGAATATATTTTTGTGGAGTTAGATAATTATAGATTTTTGAAATTCAGATACATAAAAACCAATTCTTTAAAACTTTCATTCACGCTTATTAAATATAGTAAATATTAATATATATATATACTATCCAGACAAGATTTACCTATGTATGATCATAGGTTCTGATTCCCCTCTGAAAGGCAAAATACTCAATCCAGATTTACAATAGTGTTGGAAAAACGAATGAAGGATATAAAAAGTTGTACAATCAGACTTAAGGTTTTGTAAAAATTTATTGCAAGTACTCAAAAGGAAGACCACATATATTGTTGCACAGTTATTGCTTGTGAAAAAAAGACTGGTACACTCTCTTGAAGATTCCTGATGTCTTGTAAATTTTGTCTGCGGCAAGAACGATTTCAGGTTTAAACGGCAGATGTACCCATTTGAATCATTGCAGTCCAATTTCTCGTTTTCTTTGATTAATATTGGAAAAGATAAGGGGATTTGGAATGCGACTAAATGAAAACAACGATTATTCCAATCTTCTTTTATCTCGTACATTTTCTTTTGCTTTACCGTATGTTAGGTACATATGTACCAATTCCTCGTACATGTAGTCTATCGAAACATTCACGAAAAGTTTTAGACGATGTTATCAAGTTCCGATAACGTTATGCCGTTTTTGAAGGATTACATTTGCTCCAATTAACTTTATCTGGTATCAACTAAGAGCAAAATCTCTGTATATAAATGCATATGGGAAATTCTAGATAGTCATAGGAGTCATGCCAAGAATAGGCAGGTACAAAATGACATGACAGAGGATGACTTGTATTGTTTGATCATGAAGATTTGCTTATAAGCCCGGATAGCACAACAATACAAGCAAAAAAAACATTGAACATCCATTGTCCCGACAAAAATCAAATCCTCGTCAATCTTAATCAAGTGGTTGCGGAGAGTGAGCGCAATGTAGCTCGACCATCAAGGTCCTTTGTTCTCATTCAAAGCGTTAGAACTTTCAACGTTTCTGCTTCTCGGAGTGGAATACGAACCTATGCTCTTATGGTAATTGTTGTTCATCGAAGTGAATACTTTAACTCCTCTTAATTTGTAAAATCAATTTAAAATCAACTTGTGTATTAAATGTTAAACTTAAAGTGATTGTATTTTACTCCTTCATTTTCGTGCATATCTTTGCTTACTAAGCTTGCTCGTCTTCACGTGATAAATAATCATTTAAACTACTTTTGACAAATTTTATATATTTTTCCAAATTTTATAACTCATATAATTATGACATTCCTTGATAATTTAACCGCTTTTCTTTCTCTATTAAGTAAAAGTTTGCTCGATTAATCTAATTAATAAATATGGAACAAACATAATATTGCAAAATTACTAGAAAGAGATTTTATTATATAAATAATGCAATATGTGTTATAAATTAAATATATTTTAATGCTCGAAGTTCATACATTATTGTAAAAATAAAATAATGAGCATTTTCTTATTTATTAGCATTTTAAATGTGATTAAAATCTATTACAACCATGGCTTCTTTAAAATTGCATCATTTAATTAATATGTATGTATAATAATATGGATACAATATGCATGGATTCTTAGTTTAAAAATGCTTCATAGCTTTCCAAATTAATTTTTCTATAGTATTAGTTTTATTGCACCAACAGCGTCATTAAATAATATCTATGTTGGTAGTTATTTTATAATTTATGGTTTATTAAAATATGTGAATGTAAATTTTAATTATAGTTATATAAGTATTATTTAACAAATCTTCTTGAAATGTATAACATTGTAACTAGTCCTAATCTAATACAATACTTAATAAATTTTATTCTTGTAAAATTCTTACATCAACAACGAAAAGCCTAATAAAGCTCGCATGAATTATTTCATTGATATCACTCTTTCGAAATCACAAACAAAGCTTCATGGTATTGTAAAATTTAAGAAAAGTTATTTAAAGTGATAAATTAGCTCCTGTTGAAATTATTTAATTTTCTGTCTTAATTTAGTTGGATTCATTTGAATTCTTCCTAACAAAATTATCATAGCTAAGAAAAACAAGGTTATTCAGCAATTAATGAAATTATTTGTTTAATAATTTCAGCTTATTAAATTCAATTACTTAAATTTCAGGTATTCCTTTGCATTAAGAAATTTAGGATAATAATTTTTTATCTTCATTAGTTTATGATTTAATTATTGATAAAAGATACCAAAAAATTAAGGAAAACAAAGTGAGAAACTTCATGAAAATTAAAAACAAAGTGATAAAAGATCTTTGGCCCTTAAAATTACTTTAACTTCAGTTAGGCTCATAATTCTAGTTTAAAATGAAATTAGTCAATTTATTTCATTTTAAATTATTGATAATTATTATTGATATTGAAATTTAAATTTACGGAATTTAATATTATGTATATTACTTAATATTTATTTTTTACATATTTTTTGTCTTTATTAATTTAAATCACCTGAAGAGAGATTAATAACATACAGATGATTTAAAAAAAATTGTAAAATAAATTTCCTGTTTTTGAGATATATAAAATGAAATAATTGTATCCTTATACATAACAATTAAATTAAAAACTTTCAGTTTTTTTCTTTTGTGATTATTTATATTATTTTTAAAATAAATTAAATCTGTATTTTATTTTTTTATAAAATGTAATATTTCAGAAATAAAAAACTTTATTCGTTCCCTTAAACGAACATGATCATCAAAAGCAGTAGACCGAATAAAATGGACATACTCATTTTTCGTATTCTGGAATTTTTTCCACATAAATAAAACTTTTCTTTCACGTAAATAAAACACGTATCATCACATTGTAGTTTATCTTGATGGGTTATGTTGCAACATTTTAAAGCGGAAGCTTTCATATTGCTCCTTAGAGAGTTAAGCTTGTTGTCCCATTTTTATTACTCATTCGATGGATCTGGTATTTATTTAAGATTTTTAAAGCTTTTTGTTGTAAGAAAAGCACTTAAATCATATAATATGTGTGTAAATAAAAAGCAAAAATAAAAATGCTTAAACTTATAAACTATATTATGGGAGTAATTTTTTGATAATGAAAAAAATAATAAAACTAAAATAATGCATAAACAATGCTTTCAATTGACAAGACTTTTATATTATATCTTAAAACACTATTACACTAGGCAACACTGTATATTACAGTACTATACTACATAACTTTACTATAAATAATTTCTTAGGATGTATATTTTGAAACATATTTCCTTAGTTTTAATGCCACAAGTGGATAAAATATCATGCATTATTAAGCAAACTGCATGCATTATTAAGCATATGAAAATGGTTTAGTTATAAATTATTGTTATATTTTTAATAGTACAACTGAATTCTAGCGTTAGTAAAATTAATAACTAATAATAAAAGAAATTATGATAAGGAGTTAAAGATTTTTTCCTGCTCAAGAGAAATTCAGTATTAAAAATTTAATAGAAGTATTGACTCCATTATAATTTAAGTTTTAAAAAATGTTTTTAATCTTATATGGAATCATTACTTTTTGTTTTTCAACAAAATTTTCTAATATTTCGTATAGTGTCAATTATAATTACTGTAAACAAATTGTCATTCTACATCAACAGCGAAAGTAATCTATAGAAATTATCATATAGTTAAAAAAGTTTTAAATTATTTAAAAACAAAAATCATTATAACATAATAAAATAATGATCACAAGAACAAGTCATTCATATTTTACGTACTAAAATACTTATTCATACGATTTTAAAAATTATGTTCAATATACCATTAAATTAAAGGTAAATTAGACATATAAGGACGATTCTTTATCTTCCTTATCAATTCATTGCTCCTTATTCCATACTAGTTTTTCAAAATCTTGATAGAGATGTTATTATTTTCTAGAATGGTGGAAAACTTCCAATTAGTAATTCGATTAACTGGAATTAGAATAACTTGTATGGCACGTAAAGCCTTTTCACAAGTTGTCATTATATTTCTAAAACATGATGACCATATTCATAATTGAATGCATTCTATATAAGATTTTACCTTTGTAAAAATAATTATATTTATATTTTTGAAAATGAATTTGGTATTGTTTTTACAACAATAGAGGTCTTTGAAATTTTTCAAAAGTGAATCGAATTATAAAATACTTTATAAAGATTTTAATTGCTAATTAATGAATTTATTCGGTATCTTAATTATACCTAAAAGATAAGAAAGGCACATTGGAGAGCTTTAAAGTAAAAATTTACGTATAGTAAAAGCAATACTAATCAGAGTTATATAGAATTAAGGCAATAAACAATAATTAAATCGCAAAAACAATGATGTCCATTTGATTACTAAATATTGAATACATTTGATACGTAAATTACAAAATAAGTTTTGATAGTTAAAATGATAAATATGACAATAGTATCTTAGATTTAGAAAAGATTTATGAAAATAATTTATGCTTCTTAATTATGAATAGATTCTTTTCAAAAATTTATGAAAATGTTTTTTATATAGAAATAATATAAAATAACAAATTTTAAGCAATTTCGTATTATAAATATTGAAAAATCAATTTATATGAAATGAAAATTACTTTTATATGAATAATAATACAGTAATAAAATATAAAAAAATAATAAATAGAAATATTAGCAAATCTTATAATAATAGAAAGCATTTTCCAAAATCATAAATTAAATTAAATCTTAATATAAAATTTAGTTGCAAATTTACATTAAATATGATTAATAAGATAGTTATTCACACTTTAAATTATCGTTGATAGTACTAAAATTTCCTTTTTTCTATAGATTCATTACGAGAATACAAAATTCAAAGTTGTCTATAAATATATATGTGTATATATATATATATATATATATATATATATGTATATATATATATATATATATATTAAACATTTAAGTGGCTATTGGTTGGTGCCCGTTGATTGACTATGTTGATGGGCTTTTAACACTTATTTAATCAAAAATAGAAGCCGTGAGTAACTGAATCAGTATAAATTACATCACACCGTTACTTTGGATGACTGTAGTGGAGCCAGTAACTTTTACATTCCGTTGTAGGATTGAATGCAATTTTTTTTTTCCAAATCCAACAGTTGTGAGTATTAAGCAAACCACAGAAACCAAAATGACTTTTGTCTCTACGAAAGATATACTATAACCATTTTAACCAACCTCAAAACAAAATAAGAAGTTGAAATGAAAGCTGGCATTGAAACCCAAAATTAGAAAGGAACAAACTGTCTATAAGAAAAACAATGAAATATATCTCATATGATATTTTGAGAAAATAAACAGGCTATATTTAAGTTCCTTGCAACGTTATAGTTAATAATAGTACTTGATTACTATGTTAATATGGTAAAACGAAAAGATTTTTTTCATTCAATTCGAGTAAGAAAATTCTAATTGGTTGACATATTCGGGAATAAGCTAGAGAATATATTTAACACCTTACTAAATAATAAATGAATTATGACTCAGTAATCTTAAAGCTATTGAAAGTAAAAATTTATAAAGATTTTTGTCAAAATGTTTCTAATGTTGACAATATTTGCATTAAACATCAGTTTTCATCTGGTTTATGCATCTAAAATATGTCAAGAAATATATTTGTTTATTTCAGCTTGTATAAAGCAATCATAATGATATCTGTATGTAAAATACCAGTTGCCGTAAGAATTTTCATAAGCTATGATGAACATCGTGAACTCTTTATAAACCGAAACAACAGAAATTCAAATTTTTTTATGTTAGAAAAATTTGAAATATAAAGTAATTATAGAAATAGCAACTGTCCCAAGTCATTCATTTTACAAAAAAATTCAGTGAATATTCTAATACAATTTTTTCACCAATAAACTAATGTATATTTATATAAAGCAAACTGATCACATGAAGGTCACAATATTGAAATAATTATCATATTGAATTAATATAATATCCACAATGTATTTAACTAGTGACCAACAAGCATAAAAATTGTAAAGTATTTTTGGATATTCTAGTTAGTCTTTAAAATTGTAATTCAAATGTCTTATCTCCTGATTCACTTTTGCCTCTACGATAACTCTCCATCATAAGATTCAACGGATAATGTAAAAATGTTAATTACTTATGCATTTAACTAATTCCATTTTTAAATTTCATTTATATTTTAACATTAAGTCATAATTTCTGCAACTACAATGAAAGAATAAATCTTTATTGTGATTATTTACTTATTCTTTTTTTGGAACCAAAATTATCAATTATGAATTATTAACCATAATTTATAATAACTTATATATAATATATAATATTAATTTATAATATTAATTCAATTGGTATCAAATAAAATTGTTTAACAGGTTAAAATTTAAATGAAAGTTACATTCATTAGAGAATAACTTAGTTACTTTATTAGAGTAGTAGAATATTATATTAATGCAAAGTGCTGGCCTCATTACCACAGGGATATGTAACTTATTAAATATAGATAATTATTGCTAAAATTTGCATTTTATAAAACTTTAAACTTTTCACAAACAATTCTTGAATGATAATATATTGCGAAACAATGCTTTTTATTACTAAGCTTGCATGAATATCCTACAGCTTTATTCATACAAACCCTTAATATACTAGTTTCAAATCTCACAATATTTATGAAATGTGAACTATTTAGAAAATTTCCTTGAAATCTTCTAAGCATTTATAAAATAAATTTCACTATTGATTAATAGTGGCTCTTATATTCATGTCACTAAATGTTACATAAAACATTTCTCATTGCTGCTAAAATGTTTCACAGCACGCACATAAAGAATCATATCCAATCATGCGTTCCAATACACGCTACATTTGAAAATATTGATAAATGATATACAATATTAAATACCTTCTTGGAAGAAATATACTAATTAATGATTCAGTTATTTTTACCAGTGTTCCTTATGATATTGGATATAGTTTGAACAAATTTAATGGCTATATATAGAAAAATGGTTATTTTAGTAAATAGCTATATTTATTTGTAAGATGTTGCTTACGAATTTCGTGATTTCAGACAAAGTTTGTGAATTACAAATTTCTTGAATTTAAAAATTTCTTTAATTCGTCTAAAAAATATTATTAGGAAGAAACAGGAAAAACGTTGTGTATAAATAACATAAGAATATGAAGGAGCTTCAGGCCTCTCATATAGATTAATGATAAAATATTATTATGTCATCCGGAGTGAAAACTGCAGTATAAAGCTTTAAAATTTTATCAATAAATATTGCTTTAAATAAAGGTTTATATACGAACTTAAATATTGTTACATATTACTAAAATCATGATGGCCCTTCATTTTACATATTTATTATTTATTCTTTCAAAGAGTTTCGATATTTTTAGAGAAATAGTGAAAAAGAAGTATTTGATCATGAAACAGATCTGTGTTTGAAGTGTTTTCTTTCGGTAGAAATAATAATCATATTACTACGGTAAAGATAAGAAAGTCAAATCCTCTAGTCAACAATTTTTTAATAACATTTGTATTAAAAAGAATACTGGGCAGATTTTAAAATGTTTGTTTTCTTATAAAAAATAAAGAGTTCGGAAACTTGCATTAGCTAGAAAGTTTTCAACTTGGAAGCTATCCAGATAACCTGTTTATATGTTAGCAAAAAATATATAATGTTGAAATATATAAAATTTATATACATTTATATAACAAAATTAGAATAGTATTAGTTGCAACAATCACAAAAATGAGTACTTGAACTTAAGCCTGCAAGACATGACAGAGAAAATGTTAATCATCAATCAATGGAATATATATTTCTATTATGTATTGTGTTGTACCTAACCCAAAAATGCAACTAAATGGTATAAATTTTAAATATGAAAATGTGTTATTATATATTTTAGATTACATATTGATCAAAACCTGGAAATCTTGCCACATCTGAGGTACCTAAATAAGAAAACTTTACCCATAGTAAAAAATCTTTACACATCATGGTTGGATATAACTGGAGACTAAAAGAAGTAATAAACAAAAATTATCTATACAACCACAGTAGAAAAGATGATAACCTGTACTTTCTCAGATTGGGCATTTCCATTTGCTTATTGAAAAATAAAAGATTATTACTTATAAATCAAAGATTTTTCTTTCTACTGAGATAACTAGGTATTGAGTGGACCGAAAAGGGAAGCACTTGGTGAGTAACAAGCATTAGCAAGCACATGCCATTCTTCTTCAACAGGCTGGTAAGAATAAAAAAGGAATTAATGAAGTCTGTTACGTCATCAGATCATGACTGAAACTTTGGTGTCGGTTAGCACACTTTCAAATCCAAGTCTTTGAGGGTCTTCATTATATGTGTTATGCAACATTGAGAGGATCTATGTCTGATGTAAAACTGAAGGTGTTATGTAGCAGAATATCTGATAGAGATCTTATGTAGTTTTGGCTGTAATGAGACAAATAGGAATGTAGTGTATTGGTTAACCTTCTTTTACATATGAAAGTTTCACTTCTAATGAATCGCTTATTTCAGGTGAATGGACCATGGCAGGAAAAGAATGTTGATTAAAAGTAAAGGAATTGGTAGATAATTTAAGCAAAAGAGTATGATTCCATCGCATTTGCTTTGCTGTGCCCCAATAAAGTTACCATTTATTTAGTACATGTTGAGTTAGAACATACAGGACAACTTCAACAACGATAAAGAGTACATAGATTTACGTGTCTCTCTTTAATAAATTCAACAAGTTTAGCTATTTATGGACTGGATCAGTTATTTATCAAGATAACAGAAGAATCCTTTCAATCACGTTTAAAATATTTTCTGTTTCTGGCTGTTTCTGCAGTTTTTGAATAATCAATATTTAGCGAACTATTAGTTTTATTATATCTTGATAAATATTGTAAAAACAATCCGATATGTGAAAAAGCATTATAGCATAGATATATGACACCTGATCTGTTTAATTGCACATTTAAAACTAGGAACTAAAAAATGATGTCAAGGTATTTGATAGCAGTCAGAATAATTGAGCATCATGATTAAAAGTTGGTTGGTGTGGTTTTCTTATGTAAAAGGCATAAAAAAGACAGGCTGCGCACATGATTAAAAGTTCTACAATAATAATAAATCTTTCCAATGAGTATTCCTATAATTAAAATAAATAATCAATAAAATCAGTCAATTTTCTGTATAAACACAAATAATTTTCATTTAATTTTTAATAAAAGCTACTATCTTGTTATTTATAAAAAATAATATTTTCATTTTGAATAAATATAAACGTAAAAATTGAAACAGACAAATTACACTGAATGTGAATATATATATATATATATATATATATATATATATATATATATATATATATATATATATATATATATATATATATATAAGTATTCCAACTTTTAATATAATATGAAGCAAAAAGTAAGATAATATTTGTTCAGAAACTCAACATGGAAAACAAACTGAGAGGGAATATTTTTAGAAGCTTTTATCTTGAAATAACAAAACTGAAAAAGTTTATTCTTTATTTCTCCTTGTTTCTTTCTAAAAATATTAATTTATGGAAAGGCGCTTTGAAATATTTTTGCACTTATTTTATTTAAATGAAATATTTTCTCCAATAACATTTTAGTACTATCCCAATTATTTTTGTACCCTAAAGACGGAGCAAATATTAATTAATGTTATTTCATAACTTCATTAAATTATCATGAATATAATAAGAATTTATAATTTGCTTTCTTGAAATAATGGAAAACTATTGACTAAAATTACGCTTTTTTCTGAAAGTGGTTAGAATCTAAAAAGGCATTTTACATTATAGAGAAACAAAAAATTGACTACATTATGATGCAACTTTGAATAAAATTAGCAATATTATAATCTTACTTTATATTTATTGACTCACTTCATATGATCTCAAACTCACTCGTCAAGTATGAGTACTCTCGAGGATTTTTTTGTGTTTGATATATCCACCAATTAATTCTATTACATTGGAATCCAGTAGGTTACAACCAGTTCTGCACTGATTTTAATTTCTCTATTTTTGTCCACTTATTTCCAATTTGTTTACATTATTGTCCATGATATATATTTGAGTAAAACTAATTTCTTAAAACAATATTCTTTTCAAGGAAAATGGCAATTAAACTTGAGCTGCATGGTTACTATGAGAAAAAATTTTGCAATTTTCATTGACACAATATAAGCACATACGTACAAACTGCTTTACTCACTCTATCTATATTTTATAATTTCACATAAAACAATTCTGACAACAAATTTTTTTTGTCACATTAAAGCTCCTTTCTTTTTTTCGTCAAAAAGCTACTTATTTGGAAAAACATTCAAGTAATTCAAACATAGAAATATCTTAAGAAAGAATAAATCTTCAATAGTGTATTTATTATTAAATGTGACATAGAAAAAATTTAAAAAAACATTGCTAATGTGTTTCTGGATAAAAGTAAATTATACACATTTACAAAATTCAAATACGAATATACACAAATATATAATGTAAAAAATCTGCGATTCGTATTTGTCATCTGAGAAATATTTTGTCCCTAAGCATTATCTAATGAAGAATTGAATCCATTCAGTCTAAGGATTTGACATGCACATTAAAATCTATGAACTCTTCATTGTTCAAATTTCTTATAAATTTCTATAACTCGTTTAAAAATTCAAATCTGGATTATCATCTTAGATATGCGAATTTAAAAGCTTCTAAAATTGAATTAAATATTAATGATAGTCAACTTAGAATCTTTTAAAATTAATCAAATCATACTTACATTTAAAGAACCATAAATTACATTAAAATCATAAATGTGGCAAATAAAAAAGTGTATCCAAATGAAATTTAGTTATGATAGTATCATAATTTTCCTTCAGGGTGCATAAAGCACAGAAGTGTAATAGCAATAATTACTCTTTATTTTTCCGTATATACTGAAATATATAAATAAAAAATTCCAAAATTAAAAAATTTACATATTGTTTTCTTCAATTAATTTATACCAATATTCATTTACTTAATCTTTTATAGAAGGAGTATAAATCTTGTAATTATAGACAAACTTCAACTTAGCCTTATAAAAAATAAGTAGTGAATGGTAAATAAGTATTTCAAAACTTCAAAGGAAAACTTCTCTAAAATTTAGAGCCTATAAAATAGTAGTATATTTAGCGTAATCTTATTTCAAAATTTAACAGAATTTTATTTTTTCTTAGCAAGAAGTGCATGAGAAGGTTTTACCTCTTTTCTATAATCTTCTTACCATAATCTGATTAGTAAGAATTATCAAAGTATCTAACAATGTGTTAAATATATCTGCTAAAAATATTTAAAAATATGTGTAACAAGTTACTCATTAAACAGATACTGTAAATTTAATTTTTTTAAATTTATTTATTTTAATAAAAAGATATCATATAAAAATTAAATAAATATTTGTTTTGATTCTCCAAAAAATGAAGCTATGAATTTTTAATATATGTAGATAAGTATTAAAAAGTATTGTTGAAAAAATATTCTGGAAAGTACATAAGACAAAACTAATATTCTTTTGAATTATTTTGCTCTATTTTTCACAAAATCTCATTTGCTTCTCTAAAATTATTATTTCCTTTTTTTAAAAAAATATCTGAAAAAATTTTTAAGTAGTATTGATGAATTGACCCAATTATTCATCTTAAAAAAGGTAATATTAATTATTATAGAGTAAATTCAAAATCATTTATCCTTTTGTATTTCTTTAGTAAGTATTAGTGATTATTATGTGTACCAAATATATCCTATAAATTTCGTTTCAGACATTTACATTAGACCTCATTTATATTTATTCATTGTTTAATATTGTAGAGTATATTCTGACGTCAAGAAGAGATTTTATTTTGACCGCGTACATATATCGCATACGCATATTTATATAGTGATATGCATAAAGAAAATAAGATAATATTTACTAATAATTAATACTTGAGCAAAATTTCCTAAAATTTTTCTCGTTTCATCTTTTATCATTACTATGATTAAATACTTTGTGTGGAGATATAATTCCCAAATCTATTTAAAAAAAATAATTAACAACATAAATAGTGAGATAAATACAAAATGATAATGGAAACGTTATTATTTCAATGTAACTCAATGATTTATAAAGCCTAATACTTTTAAATTACTATTAAAATTTTGATTATTTATAAATGTTATTAATTTAAAAATATTAATATATTCAAACAAAAATTATATATAAATATACAGTTCAATATTTTTAATAACACTTTATGAATTCACTTTTCATCTTTAGCATCATATAATTTAAAAACCACTTACAAATAAATGTTGTTATAAAAAGATACTAATAAATGAAAGTTAATGAGTTTTAATCAAAAAAAATTCAACGTTATTACATTCCTTATTAAAAGTTGATGTTTGGAATTTGGCAATTTAGGTTGCTCGGTTAAATATGAAATTCACAAATTTCAAGATTTGGTTTACAAATTTAAAGACTGGAATCACTTGCTTAAAGATAGTGCTTCGAATTTGAAGATTGATGTTACAATGTTGAAGACTCAGGTTACATTTTTAAGAATTGAAGTGAAATATTTTGTGATTGAAGTTGCAATTTGGAGGGGAAAATTGTTGGATTATAAGAAGGATGCATTTTATGTTCAGATGTAATTCTTTCAATGTATAACTTGTACCAAAGAGAAACAAAAAAAGTTGGATGAATTAAAAATCCTTGGTGTTGTGCATTTTGGAAAGAAAATCAGTTTTGTATTGTGGTGTTTGCAAGGAACTTGTGAAGAAACATATTCAAAACAAACCTTTCTCTGAAACTGTAGCATCATCTGTTGCTTCAAAAAATAAGAAAAATACCTCTTCAAACTGTTCCCTCTTATTATTATTATTTAACATGATATTGTAATTCAGATGATGTTGAAAAACTTTTTAAAATTCAGACTAAACTCAGAAAAAGAGAAATAGGGATGAGACATTAAAAGTATTACTATATTTTTTATTTTTATTAATTAATGAATATATATTGTAGATCTATTGTGACTCAGAAAGTTATATAAAGTTAAATTTTATGCTAGCATTAAGGAGAATTCAGCGTATTATTTTAAATAGGAATGTCCTACTTGATTGATTAAAAACATTCCGAATGATGTTTAAAAAAATTCAGAAAATGTGGATGTTGTTAGGGGAAAGCATCCAAAGTTATTGAATCGAGAAAATATAAGATTTCGTTTTGCCTTGAAGTAATTTCAACGTTTTAAATCTGTCATTGAAGTGCATCTGAAAATTCGGAAGGACATATTTACTGTCCGAGGACATATTTACTGTTATTTTGGAGCTGAAGGGGAATATGTGTAATGATGAAGTGTTTTGGTCATTAATAGAGGGTTTTCTTGTCTTGTGTATAATCAGAGATGTTGGTGGTAGAAACTTACTATCCAGCTATTTTGCTCAGAAAAACATAAAAACTCAGAATGTGAGAAACGTAATGAACAGATTTGTGTTAATTACATTGGATGTAATTAAAAGTTGAAAAAGGAAATTTAAAAAATGGATGTCAAGCATAAACTATTCTCTAATTACTCCCTAGACACATTTTTATGAAGAATCAAATGACATCTCGGATCAACTATGGTTGATTTTGTCATTGACTGTCCCAGTTTTATTTATTTAAATTTGCATATGTCTCAGATATTGTATACAACTGAGCAGTTTAAATTAAATTTTTAAATTGATGATGTGGCTTATATTCAAGAGCCTTATATTTAAGGGATAACTTCTCGATTTTCAGAGTTTTTATCTATTTTTTGACACAATATGATGTTATCATAGCAACAGTTATTATTCTACATAGCACTATTAAAACTTTTTTCAGATGTTCAAAATTGTGACTATAATGTTGCAAGAATCAACATCTCCTTTAAGTGTTTTAATCTTGTTCATATGTATTATTTTGAGCTTTATGTTAATACAAGTATTTTCATTGATAATTATGAGATATTTTATTTATATAGATATTATATAATGATATTTTTTCATGTAAATTTTCAAACCATCTTATTTGGAACATGGATGCTAACAGTAAATCAATGGTTAGGTTTAGTCTTGTAGCCAACTCCAGATGTAAAAAATTTAAGAAATTTTTTCCGCTTGTAGCAGATGTTTGTGATAAATAAGGATTATAAACCATAATTTTGTGTGACTCAGGGAAGTAGTTAAATTGATGTGACTGTTGTTGAACAGAGAGTTTTTCAGTATGTTAAGAAATGGAAATTACCTGATAATGGTTCATTATCTGATCGGAGAAGGATTTCCTTCGGAGAGAAAATACAAAGTGCTGAGAACTTTTTAGATTCTCTGAAGATATTTATTTGTTTAATAAGAAAATTAGCAGGCTAGAAAATTTTTCACTATATTTGCTTAAATAAGTGAAAAAATATATTAAATTCCATTGTAAATTTTACAAGACCTGATATGTTTGTATTACACATGTTCAAGAATTCATTGTTTCCAACCACAGAAAAACTATTCCTTTGAAAATGTATGGTTTTCATAGGGTTTATAGGCGATCTGTGTTGAAGTATCTTCCATGTGTAAATAACGGAATGCTTCTAAAAGAAAGTACTAGAATTCAAAGAGTTTTCTTTTGAGGAGAATGAATAAAAGAAGCTATCATCAGATAAGGTTGAAGTATATTCCTAAACTTGAAGGGAAATAATTGAAACCGTAGATTTCATTGCTGGCATTATTCTAGAGAATGTTCGGTAGAAAATCTACACTTATGTAATTAAAGCAAATTTCGCTAGATAGCTTGAAATTACAGGAGTGAAAATTTCTCTGGGTATCTTTATCTCTTCCTTCGAAAATACAATTGGCTGCATTATTGAAACATTATTTCTTTATGGTTCTCATTTTCAATTTTTTTTAAATCATGACACTTGTCACCAGGATATTGCTATGGCATTTGAAGCTGAAAATGGTGTACGATTTGTAATCAGAAATTGACTTTGTGATTGAATGTTTAAAATGGTACAAGTCGTATACATAGGATAGTACAGTAGACGCTCGCTTTCATGAATCTCTAACTTACGAACACTCATTTTTCCGAACCAATGACTGGCCCCAAGCATGGTCCCACAGACACAATGATAATTTTGATTCCCATTTGTAACCTAAATGTTTAAAAAACTTTCCTTGTAAACTCCTTTCCATGAAATTATCCTTTGCATTTATTTTTTTCATCCGAATATTTATTTTATTTTTCACTTTTGTTATTTTATGATTCAGAAACTTCAGTTGATGTGTTTTTATTGGAAATTCACAAAACTTTCATATCTAAAAGCACTGAAAATACTGAAAAGCTAATTTTTAAGCAATTTATGTAGAATTTCCCTTTTATCTCCCAGCTCACAGGCTATATATTGCAGTATAATTAATATTTGCTGGTACAAATATCATAAAATATATTTGCAAGGATTTTTAATGGCTTGGAATTGACTTATTAAATAAACATTTTAGATTCCATTCACTTTTCAGTCTATACTTAGAATGATGTAGCAGAATGCTTATGAAATCGAAACAGTGTTGAATAATTATTGATGTTTGGAAGAAAATAATGATAGGGTATATATATATATATATATATATATATATATATATATATATATATATATATATATATATATATATATATATATATATATATATATATATATATATATATATATATATATATATATATATATATATTATATATATATATATATATATATATATATATATATATATATATATATATATATATATATATATATACTCTTTTCTGAAATGTTTTCATTATAAAATATTATGAATATTTTATGTTAGGATCAGATTTGTTTAAAAAAAGAAAGATAAATATCAAGATTTGTAAGCATATTTAAATACTTAATAGTTGTCTGTTAATATTCTATGACACAACATAAGTACATATATAGTTTTTTTTTCTATAGAACTTTTGATTAGCATTTAGAACAAAGTTTTGTTATGATTTAAATTAGAAATATGTTGCATATGTATTTAGAAATATGAATGTATTTTATTTAAATTATGAATGATTGATAGCATTTCTTTCCTGCAGTCAGCGTGTATTTTGTTTTGATTTAGAAATAAAATGCATTGTAATTGTGTTGATTGAAGTGTTTGTTCATTTGCTTATTTCAATTTAATGAGAATTCATGCAAGCATTCTCATACTACTATGCTACGTAAATGATAAGGAATGTTTTACGACTGTTTGTGGTACTGTCCAATTTTAACCGAAACTACTCTGGTGCACACTCAAATTGCTACAGGACCCCAGTGCTGAATAATTAAATTTTTAAAATCTATAACTCTAAAATATATGTATGTCTCATTTATCCCTTTGGAAAATTGTTTAAATAATTTTAGAGTGAATGATTTGTAGATTATACAAAGAGATTTTGTTTTGTTAAATAATTTATTTAGCTAAAAATGCAATTTACCATTTTGTTCTTTATATTAAGATTTAATCATAGTTTATTAATATACTATTTCTTTATAATATTCTTAGATTCAACTAAACATATGAACTGAATTTAATTTAAAATTAAGCAAGAACTATTTTATTAATTTAATTATCTAGTAGTTCACTTATTCGTGATATATTTATGGAAGTATATCTACTTAGAATCCGCTACTGCTAATTTAAAAATGAATAATATAAACAAATTTAAATGATAAAGAAATAATAGATGAAAATTAATTTACTGCAGTATTAATAGTAAATAAAACATTTTTACAATACATTAATATACTGCGATATATTAAACAAATAAGTCATGTTGATTTTTCAAAAATTCTATAACTCTTTTAAATGTTACGTAATTATTAATAAATAATTTTGAGAGAAATAAATACATAAAGTTAATCACGTTTTCCATAATTTAAAAAATTGTAAATACTTGATGGTATATTTCACCCTGAGCAACAAATAAAAATTTCAGAAACCTTTAAAATTTAAAATTGTTATAAAACGGGAACGATTTTTATAATCGCAGTTTTCCCTAAGAGTTGAAAAAATGATAATTTATTAAATGCTGAAAACATTTTTAAGAACTTCAATTTACAAAGTTTTCACGAAATATTTAAATTTTAGAATATTTTGCATTTTAAATGGCTTGAGTGAAAATATTGAAAACATTAAGTTAAATAAATAATTTATTTTACATGAGAGCCATTTTTACTCCGCAATTTCGTATAATAATAAAATAATGAATATATACCATCGGCTTAAAGTTTAATAAAATATAAAGAACAAGTTAAAGTAAAACATCTTAGATAATATTTATTGAAAATATTTAAGTGAATATTTAATGTATTTCTCCACATTAAATATGATTATAAATAACGAAAGATTATTTTAAGCAAAACATTTTGGGCAAAATGTTTTTTAAAATTCATTTAAAGTCATGGAGATTTTCGTAATGTGTTTTCATGAATATAGTGTTTCTTTGCTACTAAGGCTCATAACTACAGTATTACTTAATTAAAAGAATTTATTATTTTACGAACACTTAAGTATGTAGAAAATAATCGTTAAGCTATTGTGCTAATTTCAAAATTTATTGTTAAAAGAATAAGATTGTTTGAAAGATATTTGACTTTTAAATTGTTTACGTACTATTTACACATTAAAATTATAACACAATTTTTGAAAATATTTCTATAATATATGTAAAAATATATTTCAAAGAAATTATTAAACGTAATTTTGAATGTAAAAAACTGTTACTGTAAATGATCTATGACATGTGTAAATTTTTATTCTTTATGATTAAGTATAATTAAAAGCTTGAATATACTATGTTTTTATGAAACTTTCTCTATAATTTGATTTCTTTCAAATATTGTAAAAGTGAATATTATAACCACTAATGCTCAAAACCAATCTTTCTAAACTGCAAAATGATTCAAGAATGGAAATAAGCTGTTCCCAATTCACACATGTACCTTTGTGTGTGAATATTTGTTTATAATTTAAAGAAAATTATAATTAAAGAAATTTATTGTAAAACCCGGTGCCAAAAAGTGATGATCATACTGAGAGTCTTCAAATAACATCAAATATTTCGTCACATATTTAAAAAATAAAATGTAGTGTAACCAAAAAAAATCATGTTAAAAAAGTTTAATTGTAAATTTTCCTACAGGAACATCAAAAATTTCTCATAATTTCAGCAATTAATTACTATACGAAAAAGTTACTCGTGCCATATTAGTTATTGCTAAAAAATGTCACTATACTATGTTTGTATTGATATTTAGTTTGGAAAGTGTAACGTTACAATACAAAACAATACTAAACAAATATAATAGTACAATACAAAACAATTTCTTTTTACTGGTTGTTGTTATGTTGGCATATGCTTCCATTCAATGTATAAATAAGCCTATAAATCTATTGGCCAAGATTCTAATTTATTGGACTAAATCTCTTCTTCTTGAATCACACCACAAAAAATAACAAAGTTAAATCATATTAAATGAGTTTTAAACATGTACAGTTTAAACATGATTAATTTTAAACATGTCAGGAAAATACTGATAAAAATGTATTTAATAAATATTAAGAAGATAATAAATTTCAATATATAAGCAAAAAATACAGATAATGCAAGAAAGTCGTAGTGCATTCCATTGATAATTACTTATTTTCTCTTGAAAGAACAAAACTGACCATGTTCAAAGGTATATCAGTAGTATTTTGTGAGTTTTTATTTCCAACATGGACTCTCTCTTATGGTGGTTTCCTTTGAATACTTCTATACAATGTTAAAAATAGAATATGATACATAATTTCAATGTTTATAAGTATATATCAAAATCTTGGCAAATGCATTTTCCTTCAATAAATTGACCTTAATTTTGCAATGAAAACTTGCATTTTATACGCACACACACACACACATATATAAATAAATAAATAAATATATATATATATATATATAAATATATATATATATATATATATATATATATATATATATATATATATATATATATATATATATATATATATATATACATATATATATATATATATATATATACATATATATATATAAATAAATATATATATATATATATATATATATATATATATATATATATATATATATATATATATATATATATATATATATATATGACATATTTAATAGCAATTTACTATATCACCGTAATAAAAGGGTCAAAGATTGAGGTTCTTTTACTACATTTATGCAAAATAGTTTAAAGCTGTTAACGCGCATACTGAAACTTGCTTCAGAGTTTTCAATTCAATATTTTAATTTGTATCTTCTAGTTAGATCACTTCTTTAATTATATTCCTTTAAAATATTATTTTAATTAAAATAAAATTACAGTTTAAACAAACAAATTGTCTGTATCGACACTCAAGTGAATGCGTCTTACAAACTTTTGGACAAGAACAAATCTATAAATCTTTTCTTTACTCAGATTTATTCTTCATTTAATAAATATAAAAGTTAAACTTATGCAAATTTGCAAATTTAAAGTAGAAATTTCATGTAAACATAAATTATTTTATAAAATCATAGAACTTCAAATTACTGCAGAATTCATAAAAGAATTGCAGAAGTTTTTTTAAAAAAAGTCATAGATAGCAGAAATAATATTTTCTTAAAATTAAATGTAAGCATTTATATTTTAATATGCAAATATTTAAATAATAATAATTATGAGTTATAAGATATCTTAATAACTGTAAATGGATTTAAATTCTAAAAAACATATATCAAAAATATTTTAAGTGAGGATTTAAGTGATGTGATTTGAAAATGGAAGATTCTCCAAATGAGAATGAAAGATTTGCTCTTTTAGAACCATTAAATTCATAAATTGTAAAAGATGCATCCACTCAGCCTCTTAAATGAAATTAATTATTTAAATAGTTCTAATGCAACCATTAACAAAAGTGCTTAAAACTTCAAAATTAACTTAAATGAAAATAAAAAAAAACAATTATCAACGTAAATCCTTGATTATTTTAAAAATTAAAAATAACAAAATTCCTCTAAATATAATTGGTTTTTGACAGATTCTTGACGGAAAAAATAATTTTAAGTTAAATTAGAATAATAAGTGAAGTTAGCATCTTCAAATCGGACATTCCATTTACGGAATGACAGCGTAATAATCAAACCAAAATGATAGTTAACGACATCCTTAATTTGCTAATTATACCATCTTTCCTTAATGAAATATAATATTCCACAGAATATTCATCAATATCACATTTACCTGATATTCATCCAAGCATATATTTTAAATAAAAAGTTTATTTAATTTTGGCTTTAATGGTAACATTTTGTTATTTTATAGTTAGAAAAAGGTATCATCTGATTAAAGATGGTTAAACCATGAACTGTTAGGAGCAATTATTAACATTAATTAGAACTTGTATGTAGGTAACTCTTACCGCTCTCATCAAAGAGGTTACTTATGGATTCTTTTAAAAGCTTACTGTTGTTTCTTCATCTTTCGAATTATGAATGACTCGCGTTTACTGAAAATTTCCTTTAATTTAATTTACAAATCATTTAGACACTTCCAAAAACGCATTTATAAATGCCACAAATACAATTACTTTCTTCTTTTTGGAAAAAAATATGCTTTTATCTGTTTCTATAATTAGCAACTCTAATAGTAATAGTTATATTTTCCTAAATGCTTGATATTTGAGGTAGCAAAGTGTTTTTAAATGTCACAGAAATGCAATTACATAAAGTTATAGTCATTTCGAAAGTGCTCTTTATTCTGTCATTAAAATACTTTATGAATTAAGTATGTGAGCTGGAAAAATATTGCATTTTCATAACACAATAATTCAATAAGGAAATTAACTAATTCAATTAATTCATATTCTATGAATTAATTGAATTAGTTACTCTTTTCTAAATAATTATCTTTCATGTAATGTTTAAAATTTTACGTTTGCTGTAATATATCCTATTTCATGTAGAAACAATATTTATCTTTTTCACTCTAATGTTTTTATGAAAGCTTACTTTTTGATTCATAATTGAACACTTCTACTCACATAGTTAAGTTTAATTAGCCAAAATTATAAATATTGAAATATTGATCAACATTGATCTTCATTTTCTCGCTATGTTGTGCTGTTTATAACACTAGTTGAGAGAGCCTTATATTATATTATCTATTTGTAACAAGCCAACCATATTCAACTTATCCTAAAATTTCCAAAAATAATGCAATGATTTCTTCTAATTTTAACTTTAATTCTACTGTGGCACAATATAATTGCCATAATATTTGCGTACCTCATTCATTTCTTATTAAAGCAATTTTTATGAGTTCACAAAATATGAATTATAGGTATTTGGAGAATTTGATGGGAATGAATAAATTATTTATAATATTTTGATGAAATTAAAAGTGATGTGTAAATATATAATTTCGAATGTCTATTGTATCTTATTTGTTAAGTTATTATAAAAATTAATTTTTTGCGTATATAGAAGGTACTGATTGAAATTTTTGTGACTAATTAATCAAAATGCAAAAAAAATTCATTTGCATACCTTATTCTCCATTCTTTATTGGGAAATAAAATTTCATCTTAATACCTTTGTATTGAGAAATATATTATGAAAGAAAATTTCATTTTTAAATAAATGAATTGTTTCCTTTTGAATTTAAATTGCTCCAAACTTTTGCTAAATGAATTTTTCCTCATTTGTAATAAAATATATTAAATGAATAAAATTATGTTTCCAAAATTTATATAATTTATAAGTGAAAAGAGAATATATCATCATACAAAATTAGGATTTCAATAGACTATAGTTATTATTTGAGGAAAAAAATGAGAGAGAGAGAGAATAAATTTCGTTTTACATAAAAGTTATAAAATAGCAATTATTTCAAAAAAAATTTTAATTTTTCCAATATGGAAATAATTATTATTTTACTGTCGAAGAACTTATAATTTTTACAATTATATTTATTATTTGAACAAAAAACAATTGTATTTTAAGACACAGTGTCATTCTAGAAAAACTTGATTTTTTGTTCAAGATTAATGCTGCACAATAGATAAATTATCTTGCGATCAGATACTGAAAAATGATTGGCTTAAGTTGTGACAATCTTGTACTCAGAGGTTTTTTAAAAAAAGTAGACCATGACCATTAAAAAGAGAATGTTTTTCAGAAAAGTGCATGATTAATGCTATTGCTTTTAAAAGCCATTCTAACTCTATTCAAAATTCCGGAATAGTTACTTGACAAAACAAGAACTGGAAATGCATTAATCACTCCATGTGACATTAATAAATTTTAATTTGAATGACATCTATAATAAATTTAATTCTATTGATTTGTATAAAACTTCGTCGAAAGTTCATAAAAAATTTAACAAATCATTATTGTGCATTATTATGTACAGAGCACTTAACTTTTGCTAAACATCTCTCGTATAATAGTAACTAAAATAGCAGAAACTATAGTCATCTTCTTAGAGAATGAGAGCATAGGAAATTGGTGTCATGCTATATTTTTAAGAAAGTTTATTACAGTCGAGTCTTCTAAAGAAATGTTTACATTAAGAATATTAAATTATTATTAAATGAATTAAATGATTTTAAAATAAATAAATGGAGAAAAAGACTATGATACGAACAGCTGTAAAAATAACATTCAAATTGTAAGGTTAATTATATTAGAATAAGTTCAAAAACTCTCTAAAAACGTTTTTGATAGTATTACATTCTACAACCAAAACATCTATTATGGATACTCTTAAATTAATTAAAATTATTACATACAGAATTTCATTGAATATACATTTCTATTGTTCTTTTATTTTTATTTTTATTTACATCTGTGTACCTTATTAAAAAATATATTTTCTTTACATCACCTAACTGGAAAACATCCCGCTAAACTTTAAAAGAACACTTTATAATAAGTTTAGTTAAGCAGCACATTTCACAGAAATGCATATGCAAAATATGCTATTGTCTGTTTCTACGAAATGCTTATATACAGAGTATAATTTTTAAAAGTACTTTGTAAAGTTCTAAGTGTAATAACATGCTCATTTATCATTGCCATAAAATGAAGTTTAAAACATTTCTCACAGTGTTTAAATATTTCCCATCACGCACTCCAACTGAGAAAATTTACGAGCTACATAAATTTTATTTTCAAGGTAACATGGAAAGTTAGAAATCTCTATAAATTACTGTTATGTAACTCCAAATTGTATGGCATGAGTAGTAGAATGCCATTCTTGTACTTATATATATATATATATATATATATATATATATATATATATATATATATATATATATATATATATATATATATATATATATATATATATATATATATAGAAAAGAGTGTGTGTGTTGGATGTGTTCAGTTAAAATATCATGTAATTCAATTATTTCATGAAACTACTAATGAGAGATTGTAAAAAAAACTCAAAGTGATTTTTTAAATCAATTAATTATAAATGTATAAAATATCTTGAAAATACATTTCAGCCCAGTTACTTATGATTCATTAATAAATAATAAGAAAAATATGCGTTAATAATCCTAAATGTAAAACGCTAACATAAATACAGTCTAACGTCTACGTTTGAAAGCAAAAGAACGAAGCGTAGATGCATGTACGTCATTGTAAATTAGCTATTAGCGGTTCAAAAATGACTAAAAGCAGTTAGAAACAAATCAAAAAAACTTTCGAGTGGCGTATTTTACATTTTAATGATCAAGTAATCCCTATTATATAGAATACCTAGTAAAATTATATAATTGAAAAACTTTATACACTTTATAACTGACTTGCTTAGTTGTATCTTGAAATACCTGTTGTTGTCACTTATAACACTTGGACAAGCCAAACGCACTATGCCTTGGCTATGTAAATTTAAGTCAATAGGGAGCGTCTTTCGTTTTAATCAAGGCAATTTAGATGGTGAAAGTACGTTTTTGCTCTTTTAAATTTTCCAATAGATGGCACCACCAGTGAATCCACTCCTTCAATTTTGACATTGATCTGAAGAGGAGGAAACTTTCTCCAAACCATTGCACCCATGATAACTGCTCAATGACCGAACTCTTGATATGTTGAACCGAAACCTGGAGGATAAAATCTATTAATGAAGATGACTTGTATTTCATTAATATTACTTCAGAGATATATTTTTGAGAACATTTATTTTTCTGAGCTTTTAAAATGTCAGAACTAATTATTAACAGCTAAATTGGGGTGATGTATTTGAGCCTAAATTCATTCTAAAATATAAAAGTTTTCCTCGTGGCTTTAAAATAAATTTTACATTACAAATATTAAATCGAATTCTGCAATAATGCCTGAGGCCTAAAATGCTTTAATTTGTTTTCCTGATAGTATATTTTTTTCGAAAATTGGAAGTAATCATGACTTGCCTTAAAAACCAGTTGGTTGATATTTTTTATGGAAAATTACTGAATTTTAAAAGAATAGTGTGAATTATTTTATAAGAACTAGAACAAATTGAACATATTTATATTTATATCTTATAAAATATACCTAGTAATTTTAATTAAGAAAATTTTGCCCTTCTGTTTATTAATTTGCCCCCAAAGTATCAATCATATCAAATAAAAAATTTTTCAATATGAATAAAAAATTCAAGTTAGTCAATTTGATGTAAATTAATTCTGCTGAAATGTATCTTCTATGCTGTGAAAGACGATATCCTACTGCCGCGTAGCGGTTGGACATCGTCTTTTACAGCAAAAATTCCCGGGTTGGTTCCCAGCCACTATTGAACAATTGGAGATATATGTTACGCTTCTGAATGTCGAATAGGTGCTTAGGATTTTTCAAGGTTTTCACCCTTGTGACACGTGAATAGGGTTCATTATCCATTAAGTAATTATTTGGTAGAGGTTAAATACCTTAGGACAGAATAGTCAGCCCCTAAAGTGTTGCCAAAGTATACCTTTAAAATAATTTATCTTATTTTTATTTTACAAATAAATTTTAGAGTTTTGTATCCAAATTATATCAATAGTTCTATTAATAATATTAAACGATTTCATTATCAATATTGAAATTATTGAACATTAGCAAAATAGACCTTATTCTTCGCCATAACAATAGTAATAATTCATAAAGAAAGGTTGTTTCTATCATTTAAAATATATAAAAAATGAGAAAAAAAGTGTTTAATTTTTCTTTCGACTAAAATGAAAAAAATCATTGATTACTTGAGAAAATAAAAAGACATTAAATTAAGCTAAAATTAAAGAAATTTCTTCGAAAATCTATGATTATTTTAGAAACAGGCAGATTTTTTAATTAATTATAATCATTTTATTTATTACCTATCTTTTGCAGAGTATAGAAGAGATAATATTATTAGATACGTACAATCATTATTAAACTAAAGTTTTGGCGAACTTTTTTTAACAATGACTGCTAGCCTAAATCGATTTAATAGGAATTTGCTTGAACATTTATTATTTTTGGCGTTAAACAAACAATAAGAAAAGATTTTTACTAACATACTTTAGTTAACTATACGATGCTCTAAATAGTTATTACACCGAAACATTGTTTGCCTTCCTTTCTCATAGCATGATTTAGCTTGTAATATATTTCAAAAAATTCTTGTATCATTCAATTTAACATAATTTCATTGAATAAAAACTCCTTCATATATTAATTAGGAAGATCAAACACCTCAAGATTATTTTACATAAAAGCTGTGTTGGTATATCTATTTATTCAAAATCAAGGTATATATCAGAAAACATGAGTATATATACATATATATATATATATATATATATATATATATATATATATATATATATATATATATATATATATATATATATATATATATATATATATATATATATATATATATATATATTTAACATTACTGGCCATTAAAATTGCTACACCAAGAAGGAATGCAAATAACAGAACGATATTTATTGGACACATACATTATAGTGGAAAGAAAAAGTGATTAGATTTACAAAAATTAGGATGTATAGATCTTGAGAAATCAGTACCCAGAGCAGCCACCTCTGGCTGCAATAACAGCATTTATCCGCCTCGACGTGGAGTCAAACAGAGATTGTATGGCATGTACGGGGATCTCAGTCCATGCAGCTTCAACACTATGCCACAGTTCATCGACAGAAGTGGATGGTGAGTGATGGCGTGCCAATCGCTCGGCAACCATTGACCACACATTCTCAATTGGTGACAGATCAGGAGAACGTGCTGGCCAGAGTAACAGTCGAACCTGTTCTGTATAAAGGAAGTTCAGCACAGTACGGTCAACATGCAGTCGTGCATTATCCTATTGAAGCAAAGCATTAGGGAGGCCTCGAAGATAGGGCAAAGCCACGGGCCTTAACACATCGGAAATGTAACGGTTGCTGTTCAAAGTGCCGGTAATGCGAACAAGAGGTGATAGAGACGTCTATCCAATGGCACCCCATACCATCACTCCAGCAGATGGGCCAGTATGGCGATGTCCAATCCAAGCTGGCAATACGCGTTCTCCAGGATGCCTCCAAACATGGATGCGGCCATCATTGTCCTGTATGCAGAACCGAGATTCATCTGTAAAGATGACGTGATGCCATTCCCACATCCAGGTTCGTCGCTGATCACACCATTGAAGGCGCTCCTGTCTGTGACGCAGCGTCAATGGTAGCCGAAGCCATGGTCGCCGTGCAGACAATCCATGCTGCTCCAAACGTCGTCGAACTTGTTGCCTTGCAAATGACTCCATTTCTCCACTCAAGGTTCGTGACGTGGCTGTACGAACCCTTGTGACCATGCGGATAAGATGTCTGTCTTCTCTGTTGTTAGTGATGGGGGGTCGCTGAGATCCTGCATGACGTTCCGTATGATTGTCCTGAACCCAGCGATTCCATATTCTGCTAACAGACTTGGGGTCTCGACCGACGCGAGCAGCAATATTGCGGTACGAGAAACCGCAATCCCGGTAGGCTATAATCCTTCCTCGATCAAAGTCAGACACGTGCTGATAGGCATTTCTTCTTCTTACACGAGGCATTACAACAACTTTTTTGCCGAAAACAACGTTGAAACGGAAATTGAGTATGAGAAAACTGCTGTCAAATCTCTGGTTTTATACACATTGTAGATGTCGCTACTGTCGCCTGCTTTGTATGAATGCGCTGAAAATCTAATCATTTGCATATCACAGCAATTTCTACCTGTCATGCAAATTTCACGTGTGTGGTGTGCCGCTTTCCTGGTGTAGTAATTTTAATGGCCAATGGCCAGTAGTGTATATATATATATATATATATATATATATATATATATATATATATATATATATATATATATATATATATATATATATATATATATGTATTTTAGTTACAGAAAATGCAATTCATCCTACAAAAATTGTTTTATATGCTTCACGGCATGTGGCAAAATGAAATTATGCTGAATTTAAAGAAGATTAATGATACTTACTTCTCTAAAAATTTAAGTAATATTCTTTTACATTATTTATATGCATTTGAAAATAAAAATTTATACCAGATTATATCTAACTGTATTTATGACATACATGAAGTATAGCCTATTGTTAGGCCTAGAAGTAATCACCATCATTATCCAGCACCTTCAACCTACCTGTCTCCATTTATACTATTCTCTTAGAGTAAATCTCGTTTCGAAATCAATTTTAAAGTCCTCTTGCCGTAATTGAGGGTTTCTGAAGCAATGAAGTCCGTGAATGCTTGGCCCAAGTTTGCTTCATTGGTGAAGAATTTTCCTCGAAGATGATTGTCCAGAGAATAGAAGACGTGATTAACTGACGGTGCGAGGTTAGTTGAGTATGAAGGATGACACAAAGTCTCTCAATCAAGTCTCTGTATGGTATTCCTGACCACCCGAGCAACATGAGGCTTAACGATATCAACCAAGAACAATATATCCTTGTGATTAAACACTGCTGTCACTTTCTGCTGCAATTCTAGTTGCACACTTTTCAATTGCTGTGAGTACAGGTCAGCAGTGACCGTTTGGTCTGTTGGTAGCAGCTCATTGTGAACCGTTTGAGGACTACTAAAAACAAACCATGATTTTATGTAGGTGCATATGTGGTCTTGCGCTGTGTGGGGCAGTATCCTGGAATGACAAATCAATATCTGGACCTCTTGAGAATATCATACAAGACCCACTATTCGCACTGGTTAGCACTCGATTGAATATTGATGTGCTATGGTAGCGAGGAAACCAAGATAAATAGATTGAGACTCGTTGTTGCTTATGGACTTCCAATAGCATGTGAGAAACAAACTTGCTTAGCACGTAAGTCTTATCTAAATGGTGCAAATGAAGTCTAACCATTTTATTGGAAAAGTTAGATTGTCTTGCAAATTCACCTTACGTTTGACTACAATCTTCCTCAATGGCCACCGACAGGTATTCATCATTCAAAGCATGTAGTCCTCCATTGATAGCGTTATAACAGAAGAAAAACTCTCCTGACCTGAATTTGTAAAACTAATGTCCAGCTGTAGGTTCATTTACAGCACTATTCTCAAATGCTTGTCATATTCCGATATTTGATACAGTAGCTGATAAACCCGTTTTAAAGCCGAAAAACGAAGAACACCGAACGTGCTCTTTTGACATGATTCTCTTCACTACTGTACGATTTACGATTGATGAATGTGATCGGTAAACCTACTTCTATAACGACTAATATTCCTACTCTAGACTGACCGATGTCGCAACCACATCATACATTAATTTGTATATTTATTCTCACTTCCTTCAATGACATCGTAAAAACGTCAAGAAATTTCTTGTTTGCTTTCTATGTGAGCAATAAGCATCATGATGCGATTAATGGGAATTCTGGATACCAATGACTTGATATGCCCTTATGAGAAATTTTTGATAGCTGGAAAATATGATGTCTGGTAGATGAATTAAACAATGTATTAATCTCTCATTTGATCTACAAGTAGCAAACATAACTAGCTGTTAACAACAAGAAAAATCATCACTACCATTATTATAATCAGTAGGAGGCTCATTTTGAAAATATCTAAGCAAATGCATCGCATAGATATTGTACACTGTGTAGTTGGTGTGGTAATGCATTCTGGAGAAAAATAAAAGAATTTCTCTAATAAATTATCAAGACATTAAAACGACGTAATAAAGTAATTTCCTACTATTCTATATAAAATAGGAGAAAATAAATTTCTTGTAATTTTTAATGCCTAAACATTTATTTAAAAGTATACTCAACTATTAGTCTTCCAAATAATACCTACTAGAATACAACGTTTTCTCCCTTCATATCTACAACTGAATAATATATTTGAAATTAATATTTCTTTTTATTTTGAACGCAAAAAAGCCAGCAAGTGCTTACTGCAAGTTATTTTCATCGGCCTGACTATCTTGATCTCAGAAAAAGTCTTAAAGTCAGTTTTTAAAGTTATCAGTTTTTAAACAAAAGTTTTAAAGTTTGTGCATTCAAAATACTATTTCAAAACGCTTAACAGATTTGGCATTTTGAAGAAAGTGGCCAAGAAAAAAGAAACAATGTTTACCTATATAGTATTTATCAAAAATTATGTCAATGGTGACAAGTTTTTTCCTTGTGGAATCCATTACTGTGACATATCTTTTACGTTCTCTGATAAGAGAATATCTCACATTAATGGAAATTTATGACTTGGAAAAAGGGACTTGTTGGGCTCATATCCACGCCAAAACATGAAAGTCACTTTTGGTCAGCAAATGCACGTGAGGGATTTGATACTCATGATATTGAAACGCAGGTTCCACTAGAAACTAGTATGAAAGATCTAGACATAATTACCAATATATGGTATATTTCCATTAAAGATTATCCGTGCCAATTTTAGCATAATCTTTTTGTTGATTTATGCTCTTAATTTTCACTGTGTAAACCTATGAATCCTTGCTGAAACATTCCTTTAACGGATAGCTTCCAGTGTAAGTGCACAAACTGATGACAAGGAATCTGCAACGTAAGGAAACCTTGAGCTTACAACAACTAAACATCTTTATACCTGAGTGTCATTTTGGCTAATATAAAAACAAAAGTAGCTTCAGAATTCCATTTTACAAATAATTAACAGGTTTTTCCCCATTTTATGTCCTGATCTTCCATCTGTGTTTTTAGATATATATATAAACCAATATTCATTCACTAATCAAGCTTTATTTATTTATTAACCATCTGCGTGAATAAGCTGTCACCAGAATAAGTAATCACCAGTTGAGGGTGTGTGGCCTATATTTTGACAACAACTGGCCCAGAATATATCACCCAATGGTGCATTAGATTATCTTTGACAATAATTGAAAGCCGTATGGACTGATATACCCCATATGTACATATAATTTGATCCTATGCTGATACATGGGGCAGAAGCTATTGCTAACAATGTCAGCTACATTAACAAGAGGTTTCGTCATCATTCATACTTTCCAAGTATCTGTAATTTCAATCACTTGACCTTTTTATAAATTGTTATCAATCAAATAAATTTTTCAGTAAGATGTGAAGTCTTTCTTAGTATGACATTTTGAGTGGTCAGCAGTGTATAAAAAATGAATTTGGGAAGCACTCTTATATGTTTTAATTGAGTTTTTGGAACACTTTTTTACTTTTTAAATTAAAACTACCTTGTAAGTGAAATCATAAATCAGTCATCAAATTTATAGCAAATTAAACAAAACGATATAAAATCAAATGTTTTTACGCAATTTTAATTTTTATACACACACATGTCCCTAAAGATATTCTAGAAGCACATGGAAATCGTATGCGAAAGGGAAAACGTCGTTTGTAGTAGTATCACTCACATGATTAAACATTATATACATATTAAAGGGAGGCACCTGGTGATGCCGAGAATAAGCCACAATGACGATAGAGAGTAAGAGAAAAATCTAGGGCAAAGAAAAAAGATGCTCACAACCGGTACGTACACTTCCATCTGTACCTTCATGCAACAAACACATAGGTGACACAGAAGACGTATATGGTTGGTGTTTTACGTGGTATAATTATCGTCCACTTGTAATGCTGCAATAAGCAGATGGTAATAGCCGATAAATTCTGAATCGTCCAAAGTGTCATCTTTAGTCTGTGACAATGATTCAAATATGATGGGAATGTCAATAGATGCTACAGTACAGGTCGCCTTCGAGTGATAATGCCAAATGATGATTGGTGTTTGGCAGCACCCACCATAGAAGGCTGACGGTGCTTAGCATTGGATCTGTTGCGTCAGCTATCATCAGCCGTATGACCGTTTCAAAACAAACCATGTACAGTCGCTTGGGACAGAATGATCTATATGCTTTCAAGCGTATCGAACGCGTTTCTCTTACGGAGCTTCTCTGTAACCAGGGCTTAGCCTGGAGTAGAGAACATGCAATGAAAACACCTTCACAGTGAACCTGTTTTAATATCTCCGATGAGTAGTTTAGCTTTTAGTTTGATTCACGTCGGACGTTCAAATGGAGAACGCATGTACCACCAGCACAACATAATTGAACATTAATATTACGAGGGTGCAGGAGTGTTCGTTTAAGGAGACGTTATATTGTCCTCCGAAATTGATCTTCATACTGATTTAAGAACAATGACAGGCCAAATTCAACGGAACATTATTTTGGAATATGTCTATTTGTTTAGAGGCGCCATGGACACTTAATTTGTGTTTATGGATGAAAACGCCCTTATTTGCAATCGAATATCATCAAAGATTTACTTCAATTGGAGTATATCACCCATGCGGAATGGCCAGTATTTTTACCAGACTTGAACCATAGAGAATGTGTGAGACATGCTTGCCCGATGATTCTTAGCCCGTCAACCACCTCCTGAATCTATATCGGACATTCAGAGAGCATCGCTTGCTGAGTAGAATTACCTGCTCCATGTGCCGCCTCGACATTTTACGGATTGTATTCCCTAGTGTGGGAGACATACGATATATTAACTATCATACCAACAATGTTCAATGTAATGTTCAATTGCTGTACGGACTACATATTGAGTAAGGTCTTCATTGAGCTAGAATCACAATTTTCTTACCAAGTATCATACATACACCATATCTCATTTGTTTATTCTCATTTATTTAATGTATGAGCTTTATGAATAAATCACGTTTGTTTTGATTTTGCATCCTAAGTTGTTGGTTCTGGCATTATCCTTAATTTAAAGACATGTAGGTAATTTATGAAAAAAAATAATTAGATAGCAGATGTTTTTATATTATACACTTTTTATGAGTTATCTATTTTTAAAGTTGGAAATAGCTTTTAAACACGAAAAGTAAATGTAATGATAAAAGTATTTTTAGGAGAATTCAACTCGTATAACTAGAGAAATTAAAAATAAGATACAATCTTGTATTACTAATCTAATATAATTAATTAAATTTTAATTAAAATCTGTCAGATTACTAATAAATTGGCTTTTTTTTCATAAGAAGTTATTTTTAGAAAACATAAACATCAAGTGCTTTCATTCTGAATTTAATTTGAGGTGCTACAATGTTCTATTTTACAAAAAGGAATCTGTTCTTTTAAGGATTGATTGCCAATATGTGGTATGTACTTGAAATCCAGTTTTGTTTCATAAACATTTTATTTCGTCCTACAAAAAGCAATAAAGGGGAAATGATAACTATAGCTATATAAAAAAAGCTATACTTCGCATTCCTTTGTTTCTGAGTAATATTTTTACTGATTTCTACTATCCTTTGTTTTATGAAATAAAAATATTTGTTTTAGTAATCTTCGTATATAATGTTTCTTTAAGAATTTTATTAATAAAAGATTTTCTTGTTTCAGTATCAAATATAACAATCAAATAATGATTTTTATGAACACTATGTTTGATTTACAAAGATATTTCTTACATTTATCTTTAAATTAAAATAAAATAAATAAAATATTCATTTATTTAAAAAACATTTAAGAAAATTATACATTTCTAAATGTTTCATGATGTAATTTAAATTTTAAATGCTTATTCTATACCTTGTTAGGGTCTCTAAACAATTGTTTTCCAGAAAATTTTTAATTTTATGACTACTTTATCTATGCTTCAAAACTTTCAAAACAAATATTACCTAACTAATAATCTTCAGTTTATAAGAGGCTGAAGGGTAAAATCTCTTTAAAATATCTTATTTAAGCAGATGTTTAAATAGTGCATTAGTTTCTTTAAAAAGGTATTCATTATTTGCTTATTTTTATAGATAAAGGAAAAAAGGAAGCCCTAACATTACTTCGGTAAAATTCAAAGAATGAAGATATTAATACAATGGAATAGAAGCTTAGGTGGTATGAAAATCATATTTTGAAGTCCTTAACTATGTCTATGATAGGTAATACTTCACGTTTAAAAATTACTTTCATTTTCAATCTGCATATTTGGACTATAAAAGAAATTCAAAGGAAGTGCATTACACGCAGAGTAATAGTCCACTGATCAAAACTGTCATAAGGAATAATGGTCCTATTTGACAGATATAAGATACAATTTTCTACAATTTGAAGTTTTACAACTATTATGTATAAGTGTCTAATTTAAAATACAATTCGAAAAAGTAAAAATCCAGCCACAGAAATAAAATACTTAAAGCCTTTTTTCACCTTGACCATCCTTTCAGCTTCCCTTTTAAGGAAGTTCGTTTTCTGCTGACATCAAAATTTAATGTGATTTTTCAAATAGGATTGCTCTCTTCACAACTCCTTTTAACCATAGTAAAAGTAATTTGCTTCCTTAACAGTTAAAAGCATCCAATAATTTGAGCTTAACATATTTATCTTTCATGTTCTTCCTTTTTCAATTGCTTTCATCTGGCATCTTTATAGACAATACAAAAACAAATATATCAGCGATATTTAAATAAATGTATTTGCAACCAATTAATATAGTCAATTATCCACAGAAATCCAAACACTTATAAGATTACGCCTAAGAGTTACCATATTTTGATACCCACCCACACATTAAATTTATAGATTGGATTTTTCTCTCTGGATTAGGTTGATTTACGGATGACATTTATAACCTTTTTACTGAGTTTTAATTATTCGTTTTATAAGGCCATACATACAAGAAATCTTATATTCTTTCAAATTTTTAAATAAAATTATTTTAATAAAAATAATCATGTTTTATTTATTTATTTATTTATTTTTGATAAATGTAAGACAAAAATGGGTTTTTTTCCTTACAGATGTATCTATTGGGTGCTCGAGAGATAATTTTAATTATTTAAATAATGGATTTTAAATTTCAAATCATTAAGACGTCTACATAAAAATTACAACATATTTGTGCTGTGTATCTATAATATTATATATATATATATATATATATATATATATATATATATATATATATATATATATATATATATATATATATATATGTATACATATATATATATATATATATATATATATATATATATATATATATATATATATATATATATATATATATATATATATATATATATATATATATATATATATATATATATATATATATATATATATATATATATATATATATATATATATATATATATATTTTTTTTTTTAATTTATTGGTTCTTTCATATGAGATTAAAAATAAAACGTTTCGCAAAGATTTAAAAGTAATAGGTAAAGTATCGAAATTTTGAAATTAAGTACAAACCAACATATACTTTCTGAATTTACATTTTATTCATCTTATATTAAATTATAGTTTGTAATCAGTGACTACTCTTATAAAATATACTATATAAATTCAAATCATCCAAAAATAAATTGTTATAAATGAGGTAGATAACATTGACATCGAACTATTTTTTCAATTTTAAATTATTAAAATTATCTAAGTACTACTTTGTGTACAACATTCCTGGTTAACCTGTCTTTCGCTAACACGAAGAGATTTGATGGTTTTCCTACACGTGAGCAGGCAACATATAGCTGTCCATGTGAGAAACATGTGTTTTCCAAATCCAAACCACAAATAGACATTGTTTGGCCTTGTGATTTATTTACGGTCATCGCAAAAGCTAAACAAATTGAAAATTGGAGCCTTTTAAACGGTATTGGAGATTTTGACGCTATCAGTGGAAACAGGACGATATCTCCTTTAAATTTTTCCGTCAAAATCTTTGCTTAGAGAATATTTTCGGTCATTTCTTTTATGACTAAGCGTGTACCGTTACATAATGTAGGTGGGTTTAAATTACGTAGAAGAATAATTGGTGAACCAATTTTCAATTGAAGATTACGTGGTGGCATTCCTGGCGTATCCAGAGAATTCAAAAATTCAGTTGAAAAGTTTACGGCTTCGTTTTCATCAACAACTGTGTTGATTGATTTAAGAGACATCAAATCACCGGGCAACATCTGTTGTATATGGAAGTTAATTTCGTTCGTATCAAAGTTTCTTGCTGCCAAAATAGCACGATTACAGAGCCAATTATCAAATTATAAAAAAAATAAAATATAAAAGTCTATAAAGAAATACTTACATGTTTTCGAGGTGGTATGAAAATTAGTAGAGAAAAACAGTAATAAATAAAATTTTATTTTACTATTTATAATATTAAAAATATTCAAATTGAACACTACACAATAATAACACAATACAAAGTATAATTATGAAAATGATTCACGAAAAATTGTTACAGTATGATTATACATCATGAAAATATATGTAAATTCTATATTCAACCACGCGCTTGCGCTCGCACGCTAATTTACTCTGGGAGATACTATAATCTAGAAAAATAAACACGTCGCCATCTGCCGAATACCTGTGCAACTTAGATGCTAAATCACCAACTATTTGGAATTTACAGAACTAACTGATAAATAAACACTAATATCGTATAATAAATATTGAGATCAATAATTAAGAGATAAAAACTATTCTATCTTTTAAGTTGGGCTATATTATAAATGGTTACAAAATTTTATCAAAATCGGTTCAGTAGTTTATCGCGAACATACATCATGACACACGAAATTTTTATGTATATAGAATTGCTGACCCAGCCACGCTTTGCTGTGGCTGAGTAATTATAATACATTGAATGAATTTTTTACTAACTCTTTGGTACAATCAAATTAATATTTTCTAAAAAATTTAAAATAGGTTCATTCTTATGAGATTAAAAATAAAACGTTTCACCAAAATTTAAAAGTAATAGGTAAAGTATCGAAATTTTGAAATTAAGCATAAATCAACATATACTTTCTGAATTTACATTTTATTCATCTTATATTAAATTATAGTTTGTAATCAGTGACTTACTCTTATAAAATATACTATATAAATTAAAAACATCTAAAAATAAATTGTTATAAATGAGGTAGATAACATTGACATAGAACTATTATTTTTTCAATTTTAAATTATTAAAACTAAAAATTTTTTCCGCGGTATTATACTGAAATAAAAAAAATTAAAAGAATTTATCATTTGAATAAATAAATTAGAACAAAATGTACTGCTGAATAAATTAATAATTATCAAATTATAAAATAAAAATAAATAAAAGGCTATCGAGAAATACTTACATGTTTTCGAGGTGGTATGAAAATTAGTAGAGAAAAACAGTAATAAATAAAATTTTATTTTACTATTTATAATATTAAAAATATTCAAACTGAACACTACACAATAATAACACAATACAAAGTATAATTATGAAAATGATTCACGAAAAATTATTACAGTATGATTATACATCATGAAAATATATGTAAATTCTATATTCAACCACGCGCTTGCTTTCGCACGCTAATTTACTCTGGGAGATACTATAATCTAGAAAAATAAACACGTCGCCATTTGCCGAATACCTGTGCAACTTAGATGCTAAGCAGCCACCTATTAGGAACTTACAGAACTAACCAATAATAATGTCGTATAATAAATATTGAGATCAATAATTAAGAGATAAAAACTATTCTATTTTTTAAGTTGGACCATATTATAAATGATTACAAAATTTTATCAAAATCCGTTCAGTAGTTTCGGAGTTTATCGGGAACATACATCGTGACACGAAATTTATATATATATATATATATATATATATATATATATATATATATATATATATATATATATATATATATATATATATATTGGTAAAAGTATTTGCGTTGAAGAAAATTATAAAATCTCTGTATACAGGTTTTCTTCAAGAAAAATTTTATTGCACTTTTAAACTCATAAAAAGTTCAATTCTAAAACAAGAAAAGTATCATGTGAATTTGCAGCTTAATATTTCTATTAATAAATCATAATTATTTAATTTAAATCAAAAGCTTTTTCCCATATTAATTGTTTGTATTGAAAACATTTAGTGATATAGATGCTTATATAGCTGTACTTTCAAAGTATGAGAGTGCATTTATATATTAAGAAATGCGTTGAAATAGTTTTAAGTAGACAAATTCCTTTCATAAAACTTTTTTTCATCTATTTCAGGTAGTATCATCATAATTCGAGAGCAAATTATTACAATTTTCTGTTTTTTTTGTTATTAATCTGAAACACGGATAGCACGGAAACACGGAAAATTATCCTAGAATCTCAGAAAAGCGTAGTATAACAATGAAACTGTTATACTACGCTTTTCTGAGATTCTAGGATAATTTTTCCATAAATTGTTTTACTTATCATAAATTCTGAAATAACTCACATCTGTTTTTAAAAAATAACATTTTTATTTAAATATAATATCTAGTATTATCTACATATTACATCATGCTCAATATTAAGATATAAAAGGAATTATGAATCAAAATTAGATTACTCACCTTTAAAACTAAAGTAAATCAAGAATTTAAATGACAAATTAAGAATTTTAATTAGTTAAAAAAACAATAGGAATGGTCCTAATTGACATGTTTTAGCATCTATAATTGACTCAATTTGTTAGGTAATTGGCTAGTTTCAACAAACTTCAAATTAAAATATTTAATTTTTAATGAGAAAACGATAATGAATTATCCATTTAAATATAAAATTAAAGTTTTTACTTTTAAATTGAATTTAAACTTTTTTTTATTATTTTATTAAAATGCTTACTTGTATTAATTCTACATGCACTCCCATTCTATTTTAGAAGATAATAGTATTTTATTTATTAAAAATATCCTTATTATTTAAATAATTTTAATTTAAATAAAAAATTTTGCTTATTTGTTAGCTATAAATGGAGATCATTTTTTGGATAAAAAATGTTATGCAATTGCTTAAGGAATATGCTTTTGTTTACATGCTTTAATGTTTTAAAAAATTTAATGAGAAACAAGAAAAACCAAACTTTTTTCCACAACAATCATGTTAATTTCATATTGTTGATCAATTTCTGTTGATTTCCGTTATTTAATAGTCATTTTTTGTACATAGAGGCTATTTAAACCGGAACTTACAATTCAAAGAGGACATGGAACCACTACTAGCAACTAAGTCTCGAAGGAGGGACATGAACCCCAACTCAACAGAGACGAAGGCAAGAGTGCTAATCATTTGGCTGCGAGTTCGATGGTGTTGGTATTGAAAATATTGAAACTATTTTAATTTAAATTTCAATATTTTAAATATTGCTTTATTTAAAAATTAATTTAAAAAGCTCGATGTTGTATTAATTAGAATTTAATTTTTCAGAACTTAAAAATATCGTAGTGAAATTAAAATAATTAACAATTTTGATATTTAATTTCTAAGTCAAGGTGGCTATTTAATGATATAAACTGTTTAATTTTACTGATATGTATTACTAGCAACTGCTTTCAATATAGTATTAATATATTTATGTCTACAAAGGTATATTGAAAATATAAACTGAAATAAAATTATTAATGATCGTAAGTAAAAAAATATTTCTTAAATTTTGATAGATTATTCAAGTAAACATTTGACTGTTATTGGAGAGGTATTTTAGGCTTAAGAGGAATTTGGTATTCAACAATCGTTCAGAAGATTTTCAGACTAAAGGAATTTCCAAATTAATGTCATATAAAAATATTAAGAATTAGTTTCTCATTATTATAATATATGACGTATATTTTTATATTCACTTGATCTTACAAAATCTTTCTATCATCATATGAATGCTTTTATACACAAAAACTGCCTTTTAATTTCTCTTAGAATTAAGCCTCGAAATGAGAGCTCGATCTTTCTTCGTAACATTGATCCCCAAGAAAACGTAATTTATACCCTTTCCTAATTCAACTAGCGACTTAATTATTCTACAACGTCAGCTTTTCTCTCATTTACATAAATGAGAAGCATAATCCCTATATCTTAGAAGAATATATCATTGGGTATTTTGGACATTTCACGTTTCCTCCCAGAGAAAGCTAAAATATAAAATTCCCAAAAGGAATAACATTAAGTATTTCAGTAAAGTCTCTTGAATTTTCTGTGTTAACTTCACCTTTGTATTATACTGACCTTAAAGTTAGTTTACTCAATGAAAATAAAATTGAAAGACTAAATATTTTAAAAATCATTTAAAGATGTATATCAAGGGCTTTACATAGGATATTAGTTATACAGCACTAATTACTAGTACATAATCAAAATTATGAATCCAATTTTTTCATAAAAGAAGATAATACAAATGGATGAAAAGTATTTTATTCTATGTTACTTTTATTTTTTATAAAATTACATCTCTATATGCAATTAAATAATTCAAAGAAAGAGCAAAATTTTAAAAAAGCAAATATTTTTATAATGATTTGAATTGAAGAAATAATATTATTTATGAATAATAATAATTTGCTTTATTTTAAGATAGAATGTTTTAGAACCTCTTACTGTAATAAAGTTATGCCCACAGCTGTAAGTAAATACAAAATAAATATATTTAATCCTTAAAATCACATTTTCTATAAACTAAGTACATATTTACATATTACAGCTTTTTAAATCTTTTTTCAAAAAATATCCAAAACAATTTATTTCCGAATTAAAAAAGAGTATTAATGAAACTTATGATAAAATTTTTGCTTGTAATATAATCTTAAAATTAATTGTCTCAGTATAAAAAATTTCTTAATTTGCAAATAATAGACATTTGTTAACATAATATATTAGTTCTACTTATTTAATTAAAATGTTTGTAATATCTAAATTATAAAATTCTTATGACGCATATAAAAAAGAATTTTCTATTAAGAAACTAATTACTTAAAAGGAATCATTAATAATCTTGACGAATTATTTATGAGACCTTGTGAATCATTAATCTTCACCCAATTCTATTCTGTTAACACTTAACATGAGATTAACACATTTATTTTAACAAATTTAGATTAAAGATCTATAGAGATTAATGATCTTGTGGGTATTAATCAGGATATGTTTTTAGTGAATATAAAATATGATAATCATTTCAAAATAATAATTTATTTTTAGTTATTGTTAGTAAAAAATTATTTAAAAATATTTTCTGTAACAAATACGTTAATAGAAATACGTAAATAATAAATAAGTCTAATAATAATAAACAAATACGTAAATAATTAAGGAGATTTTAAAAGAATATCTCTATTTGAAAGAAAATTGAAGACACAAATCAAACATCTGAGCTTCTTAATTCTAGAAAACATATATATTTAATTTTTTATTAATTTTTAAAACAATTTATATTTTTATACATTTAATATCTTATGATTGAAAAAAATAGCATATTCTTGACTTTTTACAACGACACATAAATACCTTAATAAATACCTTAATAAAAACATTTTATACAGTTCAACTATACTTGCTAAAAGTTCATGAATTTTTAATCATTTTAAAATAAAAATAGCATTACTCAGTAATTTGTACTGTTTTTTCATCTTTTGATGTTCTTTTCATATTTGAATGTAAATTATGATTTCTTTATCACATAAAAGTATAAAAATTACAAATAATAAGAGATACCACTATAGTGTGTGTGAAAAACTTAAAATAGATTTAAATTTATTTTCAGTAAATATTTATAAACTTTTCACTGAATGTGATAACTTAAAATGAATTTTCTAAAAATTGATTATATTTAGCAATAAATAAATGTTTCAAGGAGTATTCGTCATGTTACAAATTTCTGAATATTTGAATATTATAAATTAAAAAAAAGTATTTGAATGTATGAAAAACATTTATGTTTGAAAAATATTCAGTTTTTATGTAATTCACTTTAATAAAAATTAAAATAAAGTTAACATATTTTTCATTATTAAAATAAAAACTTTAGCTTATTCTCTTCACAAACACAACAATCCTTTTCAGGCATTTTGACTGCCTTAACCACTCTCTCTCCAGAATCTTCTAACATTAGCATCTCCTCTCTAATTCTTGATTTTAAAGTATTTATGTCTCCTTCAGCTTCATCCACCCATCTAGTAGGTGCTTTTTCTATAGCTCCGTGCTCCTCAGGTTTTTAAATGTTAAGCTTTTTTTAGGATTATCATCTGGTCTTCTCCAAACATAACCAAGCCATCTTAATCAATTATTATTGATGATTTTTTGCCCTCTGCTGCTGTCTATAAAGACTATATTGTATCTGGATCTCCAATGTCTTTCTCCCCGCACTGGAACTTCTTAATTAATCTTTACAGAAGATACTTTTACTCTCATTTTACAGAAGAGAGAAGATGTACCATCAACTTTTCCTTAGCATTTTTTACAAATTTTCCTTCATGTTTCATTCCAAAATTTTTTCGTCTTACTGTTTCTTGCACAAAAGGAGATATGTCGATATGATGTCGTACAACAGAAATATATAATAGACATTATTAAAAAAACTGGAGGATAACATTTTACGTAACTATATAACTGCCAAATATATATTTTTTTAAATCCCTCAAGAACGTTAATGATTATCAAAAGAAAGTACAAACATGCCTTTTTTCACCTTTTCCATTAAATCTTTTAGTAACATTCAGTGATTAAATTATCAAGCAATTATTTGAAGCAGCTAATTAAACTTAACAAATATAACAGTATATCATAAAAAATTGTACAGAAATTATTAAATAATAAATAATAGTTCCAACATACTTGATTTTTTCAAAAATTCAGGTAAAAGGAAATTAATTTATTTCTGCTGTGAAAAATCATAAAACTCTTTCTGAAATGCTTATTTGCTGCAAGCAAAAAATTATTTCTATCAAGCAAACGCGTCAAAGATAATAATTCTTTTAACTAATATTTGTACTTTGAAGTTTAATAAATATTATTCAGAACAGAGCAGAATAAATAAATGCAGTTTTATATTTTTGCCTCCCCTCCCCCTCCTTTCAGTCCTTTATTTAATAAATATCTTGATACTATTCAGAGAGCTTAATAAATAATGATGAATGTCATTATTAATAACATTTACGATTTGAATACTACACCTTCATTTAATATTCCCAGAAGTATGTGTGTCTGTGTATGTGTGGGGGGGTTCCTAAATATCAACATTAATATAATCTTTAATAATTACAAAAAATTTCACACATTATTAAATTGAAATATTTGTTTTCAAACAAGTAAATTGTATTAACATGCGAATACATATTATCACATATTGCTGATATAATTAGTCTCGAAAATAATTGGAAAATTAAATTATAAAAACAGAACCTATTGAAAATTCAATAACTATTTCAAGTACTTATTTAAATTTTTCATTCAGTAATTCATATTTAACAAAAATAGGCCTATAATGTATTTCCCTCCCCCCCTCTTACCAGATGAAATGAATATTTGACTTTAAGTAGGAACCGCATATTTCAATAAGGAGAGGTACGCTTTTCTATGAGAAATGATGACATTCAATTACCAATAATCTAAATATATAAAAATATACAAATTCATTGGAAAGAGGTTGCTCTTGATATTAATTTCAAGAGAATTAGCTCTTAATTTTAAAATATTTAATTAATTGTGAGATTGTTAATTTTAATTCTTAATCAATATTTTTTTTAAAAAAAAGTTGATTTAAATTTCCTCTTTGTCAAGAAAATAAACCTTCTAAAACTAAACAGATTTCTAAATGTTTAATCATCAAAAAATCATACATATGATCAAAACAAATTGGATTCATATTGCCACAATCATAAGCATACTTGCAATCCGAATTTACTAGAAAGTTATACATATTTTGCACCAACAAGCATTTTTGGAGAAAAACTCTTATCAGATTGGTTACAAAATCAGAATTTTAGTAGTAATATCAAAGAATTATCTTCGGTCATTGTTTTAGTTGCTAAGATATTTAGTTTAATATCTTTGTATCAGATGAAAAGAAAAGAAATGTTATCTAGTTAAAAAAAAATAAGCATTCTATGTGAATAGTAACTTTTGAAAGGTATCTTATATTTTGATATGCAAATATAAATAGTTTGCAATTGCCAAACTGTGAAAATATAATTTGAAGTTAATAAAGATTAAATTCTAATTCATACCAAAAATCGGAAGTAACAACTTTAAGAGTTTTTTGTGGGAAATTAGAGTATGGATTCATTAATCATCATTCATAACTTCAACAATTTAAATTCAGATTTAGATTATAATACTAAAATATAATTTAGTAATTAATGAAAAGAAGTTTCTCTAAATTTATACGGATTCAAAAAGAACATATTTCTCAGTTTATTATACTCATCTAGTGGCTTTTATAAATAGACCATTCTACTTCATTTAAAATATAATTCTTGACCACAGATCATTTCTTGTCAACCAATGTTTGAAACTTAGTTTTAAATAATAATTTCTTTTAAAAATAAAATTTCATATTGTTTAAACAGCAATTTTCTTTCAAAATTAAATTGAATGCAGTTTTTCATTTGCTATTTCACTTTTCCAAATTCATTATTATTTTTAAGTATATTTCTGAAGATTTAATTATCTAGAAATGTAATAAATTTATTAAATATATTTTTAAATATTATATAAATATATTAAATACTTTATTCGATATTATTGTTAAATATTTTGCTAAACAAATTTGGTAAATATTATTATTTGTCTTCCTCAGAAATAATAGTAAATTATTAACTAAATAATTTTGATAAACATAATAAAAACTAACATAGTTAATATCATTTTAAAATGTAAGCAAATATTTACAATAATTTTTTACCTTAAAAATTCCAATAATAATGTTAAATAAGCTATTTCAAATATCCAAAATAAAAATATTTGTAAGATTGACTAAAATCAGCAGTGAATAGGGTTACTGATAGCATAAATTAACTTCAAATAATGCTGACAGAAGGCATAAAATTAAATAAATCTTTTTTTCCTCAGAATTAAAATTGATAATATTACTACAAATTTCAAAGTAAAAGCACAAAATAAATAACATATTCCATAAGTTATTCTTATATTTCGTTTAAATAAATACTAATTTCAGTTAATGATTTAAAGCAAATTTCACATGGATTATTAAATTACTCACTAAGAGATTAATTTTATTAATGTTTTTCTTAAAGAATTCAGAAAATTCCCTTACAAATACTTTTAGTGACTAATAATGAACTGGTGATGTATATAATAATGAACTTATAAGCTTAACCACTCCTGATTTATTCTCTTTTACGTGGCATATGATTCACGTTGTGAAATTATTTCCCCAAAGCTATAACTGTTTTTTGAAGAATGTGTACTCTAATTTTTACAGAGGCATTTAAAGGAGTTTTAATGAACGTGAATAGAATAATTTAACTTAACTCGAAAATTTACAACTCACATATTTGACTAATGATTTTCAAAAAAGGAAATTTTTTGCTTAAGATTTTATCTAGAATTTGAATGTAATTATCCAGAGTATTTTTCAATTTTTCCAATAAGAGGCGTTCAAAAAATAAAAAAGAATACTCTTTAATAACTAGGAATAATTTTATGCCATGAAAATGAATATATACAAAATTGCAAATGAAAAGTATCATTTAGTTTAATGAAGGATAAGTTTCAAAAGAAAATTTTTCAAACATTAATAATTTGAAAAACTAAATGGTTAGAGCAATAAAACAAAATAATTTTATACCTTAATTACAAGAAAAACTTTTTTCACATAATACAAAAATTGTTTTTTAGATACAATATATTTTGCATCTTTGAATTTCTTTATTTTTGAAAATAAGCTGTCAGAAAAAAATTATAATTATATTATTAATTTCTTTTCAAGATAAAATATAAAAATATCAAATATTTAGAAAAAAATAAAATTTCATAAGACACTTTAAAAGGAAATGTAAATTAAAAAATTTTATTTATGCAATAAATAAAGTTTTATCATTTTAAAATCAATTAAGGTTTTAATCATTTAAGAAACATAAGCTACTTTTTTCACATCAATTCTAACAATGTACTTTATTTCAAGAAATCCCAATTAAATTATACTTAACATAATATTTAAATACATTTCTAAATATTAATGCAACAAAAATCTTTAATCAGGTATCTTTTTTTTGCAAATGTGATTCTCATTTTTCCGAAGTAGTCTAAGGTAAAATTAATCGAAATCATGAAAACATCTAATGAACAGTAAAGGTAGGAAACTCGATAAGGGTCAGCATGGTGCATAAAATTTGAAAACATATTACAGGATAAGAAAGAATCAATGAAATAAAAAACAAGTTCAGAGATTGTGAAAGATAAATGCGTTAATGAATTATTTGAGTACTCAGTATATACTACTTAGTGTATTATAATAGATTTAAATATGTAAGAATGTAACAATTGTCATGAGAAACAGATCATTTCCTGCTAAGATCCAAATAACTCAATTTATAAGCTTCATATAAATTAAACAATAATTCAAGCATGAAAAATTCATTATTTATCAGCAATAAATCCCATATATTCTTCAATTATTTTTTGTTATTATTATAGTTGCAAAGATTAACGCTAAAGAGATAGTGTCATTGAAATGTTGAATTTAAGTATTTAAATTGTGTAATATATATATTTTATAACTTCTATATTAAAATATTTAAGTTACTTTTCTCAACCTTAAGGGAATGTTCATATTTCACTGAGTTATGAATATTTTGTAAAAATACTCGCCTAGAGCAAAAAAATATATCTCAATGAAATGGCATAAGAGAATTATTTGAAATGCAAAACCTTTGAGAAATCAATTTGAATATCATCGGCTTACATTGGAATTTTTTTAAAGAAAAATAAATTTTCTAGATAAATAAAAAATCAAAAGATTAACTCACGCCTTAAATAAATACCTTCTTTCGTGTCTGAAAGACATAAAAATAGATTATTTCTTCATGAAACGTCCTTAATTTCTGAGCTTATTTGATAACATTGACATACACTTTAATTTTAAAAAAATGTTTAGGCTTATAATCCATCTTTAATAATTTCAAAAAATAATTTTTCTTTGTCATTAAAATTTATTTATGTAATTAATTTCAAAATCTTCGTTTCTTTTTATACAGTAAGATTTTAAATGTTTACACAATTTTTAAAAAAATTGTCTTCGTTCAAGTTTAGTTTTATGCTGTTTTTTAACTATTGAATTATAGATTTTTATTTTGTTAAATCATAAAATTAAAGATCTGTGTTATTAAAGAGATGAATTTAGATTTTTTAATCATATTGAATCAAATGTGCTCATTATGAAATTGATAGCAAAAATGTGCTTTAATTGCAAAATTATTTTTCTATAGTTTTGTTTCAACTAAAACTGAACTTAAATAAATATTGCCAATATTTTCTGATAAATAATGCATACAAAATATGTACCTGTTGATAAAAAAAATTATGATTTTTTTCTTGGTGAATACACAAAATTGAAAATACATTAATTCACAACATTTATGTTTTTACTGATTATATACTATTCCAACGGACATTGTGTTTGCTATTTGGAGCAAACTTGATTGAATTATAGAAATTTAAAATATATCATTTCTTAATATCCTATTTTTATTTATAGTTCATTTGTATAAAAATTTTTTTTCCTTTTCCTTTCCATACAATTTTAATTAAAAGAATTAAAATATAAGAAAATCTTTTCAGAAAATCGATGTATGCATCAAGAAGTATTTTGAATACATTTCATCATTTTCGCCACTTAGTGTAAATGATTCAAATATTCGTTTAATTAAATTTTCCTGCCTTAGGTACAAATATAATCTATAAAAGGATTCCATTGTTTAATAAATAAAAAAATTTCCTCATTAGCTCATCTATAAATTCATTATTTTTTCAATAGACTTTCAAGAATTCCTTTTTTTGTTTTAGATATGTAAAATCTAAGAATACTAAAATGACTTAATTAAAATTTCATCACCAGACAACAGTGACAGAAAAAACTTATTTTAAAATACAAAGTAGTTTCATAAATAAATTTTAAAGGCTGCAAAGAAAATTTCTAAATTGATGAAATTAAGTGATAAATTGTAAATGCGATTTAGTATTTGTTTGAAATATTAAGTGTGAGAAAATTAGGTATATTTTGTAATTAGCTTATTTATGCTTTTTTTCACTTCAATACTTTAAATAAAGTAAACTCAAATAAAAAATTATTAGTTTCATTTTCAAATAAATATAAATTCAAGCAAAATGAATGTTTAATGGAAAAATCTGTATACTTTCTGTACTTTTGCGTTAGTTTTCATGAAAATGAGAAAATTTAAAATATTATTAAAATTTTAAATATTATTTAAGCTGGAAAATAGAGTATAATTTATTCAGAAATTATATATATATATATATATATATATATATATATATATATATATATATACGTTACTAAAACATTGCAGTAAAGAATATTTTCAGATAAAATATTTAATTTTTTATTTTGAAAGAGGGAAAATCAAGTGGAAAAAGATTTTAGTTTTAGTCAATAATAATATAAGAATAATTCTTCTAAGTGTATTCTAAAATGTTTGATTGCTGCTTAACATAATTTATAATATTAAGACTAAAATTTAAATATGATATAAAATGTAGGAATATTCTCAATCTTTTTTTTTCATGAATTCTTCATTTTTTTCTCCTGAGGAACTATTGTTTATTATATCTCCATTGACTTAAAAAGATGTTAACAAGTTATTCAATATTTCTTAATAACGAAGGTATACAAATAAAAGTATGCATGAAAATATTTTGAAAACGGTTTAGTGTATTCTGTATGCTCATTTACTCTTTAAACAAGATTTCTTATTTTAAATATTTATCAGTTGCAATATATTAAATATTTATTACTTTATATTTATATTAAATATTTATAAACTGTTGTTGTGTTGTGGTAGTCTCCATGTAGTACGTGCAAAAACCCGAATCTGTCGAATACAGCCCTGGCGATCGTGACAACTTTATCTGTGAAAAGAATCCCCACAGGATCCTCTATGCTGATGTTAAAAAGCTTGGCCAATATTGCTGGACAGCTGAAGATGTGTTGCGGAGACAGTTGGGTGCACCCAGGCAGTGAGGACAAGGCCTGGAGTAACTTCTTTGTCCATCTGTAGAAATTATCATGCCTTTCAAGTGTTTTGTTCTAAGTCAAGCTGTTACAGTTGAATTGTAAAAAGTTGCCAGAGCCTCAAAGGGGTTGAACTTCTACCTGTTGGTCCGAGGAGAATTTTTTTTTTCTTCTCTACCACACAAAAGAAACTAATGGAGGCATTCCTCCCCCAATGGTGGCCCCCTGGGACGTGATCTCAAGGGTTTATTTATACTTTCTAAAAATAAATTAAATATTTTAGCTATGATTAAAAATTATATTCATATGTATCTATGATGCAATGTAAATTTTTTATATGAACTCTATAAATATTTATAATTTTCATACTGTTAATTTATGGTCTATATGTGAAAGATAAAATTAACTTATTAACAACAGAGAATTATGAAAAAAATAATTTACTTTTCAATTATAAAGTACATTTTTATTAATATAAATATTAGTGAAACATTTTTCATCTAAAGGTTTTAAGAAAAGCTCCAAAAGTAAATTTTTATTCATTAATATCAGTTGACTTCAAAAATGTTAACATTATGTAAATTTTTACTTAGTAATATTTCAGTTGGCTTGAGAAAATGTTATATAATATTTACTATTCAATATTTTTTGAAATAAATAAAAATTAAAATAAAGATATATTCAAAATTTCAATTGTAAAATTGTATGATTTTAACATTATAATACAAATTTATTTTAAATAAAGAAATTCAATTGCTCTATATTTATTTAGAAAAAATAGTCATTTAAACTTAGTGCTGATTAAGTTTTCAGCCTTTACAAGTTAAGAAACTCTATGTAATTAATGTTAACAGTAAAAAATATAAAAATCGTAATTAACAAATTTAGTTTAAATTTTGTTACTTTTCCATGCATAATCATTTACCAATATTTAAGATACTTCAAAAATACATCATCAAAAATATCAATATTTTTAAAAGCGTATATTTTAATATTCAAAAATAAGTGAATTTAAAAACCAAATAATTGGAAATATCTCAATTCTACCATAGTATCAAATACTTTTTTACATTTGGCAAGAAAGTCACCAATTTTACAAGTATATTATCTAGAAATATTTAAAACTTTATTAGCTATTTTATGTAATTTGATTAAGAATAGAATGCAAATATTTATATATCTTTTGAACAATATTTACTAATGCTTTGATATCTCACATTAGATTGTCTAACAACCTAAATGTGCCGTATGTGGTTTCAATGACCACCTTCTTATTGCCATCCTGGAAAACATTTTCACAGCTAGTAACTCTTCGTCACATATCGCAAGAAAGTGAAAACCCTCAAGCACTCAGCCCATTAGATATAAATGCAGAAGACAAACACCCATATCCCTTTTTTCAACAGTAGCTGGAGTCAAAGGCAGGACCATCCCTTCTCAGGAACTCCATTCTACCTCTAGCCCATGGTAAGATCATTAACGAAGCCTACAGTAGTTTCAGCCAAATAAAAGGAAATATAAATAAATTATCAAAAGAAACTTCTATTATGCATGAAACCTTATAGTCTATTCAATCACCAATCAAACTAGATTTTTAGATATAGTTATTTAAATCTATGCGCTGGAGATTGTGACGACTTTAAGAAATGCAGACAGAGTTGCGATCATGGTTAGAGAAAGAGAATTTTTATAATTTCAAATAACAAATCCATTTGTTTGCTTGTGAAAATCATTCACATTGTAAAACTATAAATGGCACTAGAGGGATCAGCATGTGATAAAATGAAAAACTTAAAGATTCGCAAACGGAGTCATTCTAAAGGAAAAATAACAAAAAGAGGAAGAGCTTTGACGCATTTTGTATAATTGATAGACGTGCATGTTAGAAACATCAACTACAGAACACATAATACAAAGAAAACTTTAATTTCTGACTCCTCTTCCAGTACAATTATGTTTTTGCTGACACTGCGGTCCCTTGATCTAATTTCTACAGATTTCTGGTTTTGGGTTTATCTGAAATTAAACATACACACTCCTGATCAACCTGACATGTCAGAATTAAAAAATGCTATGAAACGTAAAGTTACGGAGAGGCCCCTTCTTATCGTACATTTGGCAGTGTTGTTCACTATTTCCCGCGCGATATGTTGCCGTTTGCAAAGGTGTAATTCCATTAAAAAAAATTTTTCCACTTTCTTTTTAGGAAGCTTTTTTCTGAAAATTCGTTACACTAGCGATTTGGTAGAATGTTAACTTATACCATTTGTGTATTTTTAATGATCTGATCAATTTTCTCATGGACAATGTGATACTTCTCATTCGGTATACTAATTTCTAGAAACAAAATTTTACTAAATGAACAATTTCCAATGCATGCCTTTAGTAAGCGTCTCTAAAATCTTGATTCTACCGGAGGTTGCAAATCTTGACTAAACAAAATAATTGATTTTTACTTTATAGATATATATTATATTGGCGAAAATAATTAGGTTGAATGAAAGAACTGTATGTCGAACTACTTAATTGAAAGAAGTCCCTGTTAACTTAGATTTAATTTAATTAATTAGTTTAATGTTTTATTATTATTTAAATAATTTTAAATAAAAAATTATTTAACATTTTTTAAATTTATTGATACAATAAAACAACTGTAATAAATCACAGTGTTTTTTTTATTCTTTTAATGGAGAATATATTTTTATCAGACTTCTTTTCGGATATATTAAAATAATATCTCATTTTTTATCACTTTTTTTCATAAATTAATAAATTCATTTAATGCATATTAATAATTATAGATTCAAATTAATTAACTCGCTTGTACAATTTCATAATCTTGATGGAAATTAGACAAAATTTTACTCATAAAAAATGTTATAAGTAATTTCCTTATTATTGGGATCATTGAAATACTTTACTAATAAATGAAAGAAAATTAAATTAACAAAAAAGGTATTTTACTAATGTACCTTTAACAATTAGTAATCTAATTAAGAATACTTGTCGGCAAGTATCTAACACAACTAACAACCTGAAAACACAGCCAATGACTGTGAAACAACTCCAATTAGTCGAACATATTTTTTTTGGTGTAAGATTTTTGTAAAAAGCAGGCAAGAAAAAGCAACAATTAGTTTCTTTTTAAACTGTCAGGCAAAAAATAAATACCAGTAATTCAGCTGTTTTTTAGCATTATACATATACTTAGGGCCTGAACAGAATTTTTTCCACGATGTCTAATAAGATTTTTACGATCTAAATATGTGGCAGGGTTAATTAGTTTTATGGTTCGGAATGTTTTTAATATGAATCTGTAGCTTGGGATTTTTCTTTTCTTGAATATTCATAAAAATATTTTAATATATTCTTTATAAAATACATTTTAATACATTTGCTTTATTTTGCACTGTTTACTTTAATGTATGAGAATTTGAAATTATATTTTCTTACAATTCTAGAAAAATAACATGAATTTTATATTTAAAATCTTTAAGTAAGTACTCTGTAAACAAAAGTAACTATTACTCTGTTAAGTTTATCAAAAAACATTTTTTTTCTTGTAAAAAACTTGATAACTTAATAAAATTACATTTAATTGCATTTAATTAAATTACTTGTAAGTAGATAAAATAATTATTTGTTCATAATAGCACAAAAATTTTAAATAATGTCTTTAATTGAATAACAATACTTAGATACCTTTGGTGATATTTTATATTTTTAAATGTTGCTATCTGTATATTCTATTACTTTTTATCATGTCCATAAAATCATAATGTAATAATTATTTGTTTCTTAAGACAATAGGTTTTTTTATACATTTTCGTCTTAAGAGATATTGTGAGAGCGAATAATACTAAAATCGCTAATACAATGGAACTGCATCCCTGGAAAGAGTTTTGTTCTTTAAAATGGCACACACACACAATTGTTCTACAAAGAATTATATGTTAATTTTTTATCAATGAACATATTTTTCATACACTATCTACAAACTGCTTGTAAGAATTCATATTTTGAAATTATTTTCTGTTTATACTTTTGTGATCTATTCAAAAAGTAATGAAGGATTAAATTTTTTTAATTATAATATTTTATAACCTCAAAATCGGATAAAAATTTACCTCTCATTTAAGATTTCAAATAGTTTATTCATAAAGTTATGAAAGAAGAATTATAAAATATTATATCACATATGACACAAAGGAATATACTGTCAAGTACAAAATCTTAATTTCAAGCAAATCACCGGAAGGAAAGCAAATGTTTAATGAATCTAGATAATCAGCTAAATCTATTTAAAATATTAAACTTTAACTCTTAATTGCGCATAAGTCTTTCAAATAAAGCTTAATGGATAATAATGAGGAAAGTGCAGCTTCAAATTTTCGATAATTGCAAAGGCTTTTAGGGGATTTGTGGAGACAAAGCAATAGGAATTGCCCTCGGTAAACATTGATACATAGTCTTTCAAAATGTTCATGAATCGTGTAATAACATATAAGCAATTTTTAAGAATTAATTTATTCTTTATTAATAAAACTTTATTAAAATTTTAAATTATTAAAATAAATATTAAATTACTAAAATATTAAAATGTAGAACATAAATGATATTTTAAAATGCTTTCTTTGAAAATATTCTGTCGATCGATTTAGAGGCTTATAAAATAGTTTCATAGACCTTTTATCACAGATAGTTTTAATTTCTAAAATATTGAGAAAAATGGTGCATCATATTATAATATTTCATATTAACGAATAAGGGTATTTGAAAAAATGTACTAAATGAAATTTTGGTACATGTTTCTTTTTACAGGTCCCAATATTAAAGTACTTCCAAGACTCTCGATGAGTTAATTTATGTTTGCAGTATGTTTACTAAATGCATATGATATGCATGTGTAGTAATCCTCAGATGGTCTTTATTACAACATAAAAAATGAATAATAATGAAAATGGCTTATTCAATCAATTCAATGAAAATGGCTTATTAATCAAAATTATGCTTTAAAAAACGCAATTCTTTTTCAATTTCAGTCACGTCCTTAGTTGGTAAAGTTTTCATTTCTAGATAATTTTATCGCAAGTTCCATATGAAAAACTATGGTTCATAAGTACCATAGTTTTTAGATGGTTTTCTATATAATAAGAATAAGATATATTTATTCCTATCGGAAGTTTTATATAAATAAATATATCCTATAATATAAATATATTTCAAGCAATAAAACCTAATGAATACAACAAAGTTCGAACATCTGACAGCAAATTAGCTAAATTATTACTGTCATTTGATTTAAATTTTTTCTGAATCTGTTAAGTTGGTATGTTACATTTTAACTTATGTAATTTCGAAGTCTAAATTAAACGTATAATATGCTTGAAACAGTTTCTTAAAATAAAGCTTTCTCCCAATATTTGTCAAATTACAAAGCTCAAAATTGTAATTAATCAAAAAATTAATTAAAAATATGTATAATATTTCTTGCTAAATTGAAATAATTGCGAAACTTTACTTAATTTTTTTAGAAAAAAAAGGGATTTTACTCAATTGTGTATGATGTAAACTAACGTTCAATACATTTTTAACAGAAATTATACTATTCAGGATTACTTTTATCAATATATAAATATTTATTAATACAGTTAGGATTAAAACTGATATACATAGTCAGACATTTTTTACTTTCATCAACAATTTATTTTAAATTAATATTATTTTACTATTATTTATAAAAATTAATACTATTTTTATAAAATCACAAATATGTATCAAAAATATATATTAAATTTGCTTAAATAAAGTCTTCTAGCAATAAAACTAATAATTCAAAATTATTTTATTAAAGATATGATCTGAAATATGAATTTAAAGATTATTTGTATATGTATCAGCTTTGCCACAGAATTAAATTTACATTAGCAACATTTTAGAAATATTAAATTTATTAAATTAAATAAAATTTTCAATTTATAAAATGCTATTGCTGTCTTCCACATTTTTATGTTTTAAAAATTACTTCCAGTTATTGATATATAATTCAGAAAAAGATATAAATTCATTGCCATTTATAATATCTGTATAGATTAAAATAAGTTAAGAAGAGCAAAAATTCAATCACAGCTTAAATTACAATATGAATTTATAAAATATGTTCATCAAACTTGCTCTATTAAATTCTTCATCAAAATCACATTATTACATTTTCACCAAAAAATCTTTGATTTTTATCTAGAAATTACTAACTTTATAGAATAGAAGAAAAAATGTTATTAAGTTAACTTAATGGAACAGTAAATTTTATTAACTTAACTTAATGGAGTCTTAAGAAATGTCTCTATTGATGCATTTTATGCGGATGTATCTATAGAATTTTGGGCTTTTAAGATACCATGTTTTTCTCACTTCAAACGTTTTTTCCCATCATTTAGAAACTGATATAATGCATCAGTAACTACTTATAAAGGACGTATACATTGGTTATCACTGCCAGCCACTACATTTGATGCATAAAAATCTTTAACAATTTAACTTATATTGTTTCATTTCTAAAATTATATATAACAAAAATTTGATCTTTAAGATGTAATATAAATTTTAGGAAAACAGTCTAGAGGCAGCTATTGCAATAGAAATGAAAGATGACTTATGATTCATAAAGAGTTATTATTTATTTTCATTGAAATAATTCAGGGTCTAAAACGATAATAATTTGTTGCTGTATCATCCGTTGAATGCAATAAAAGGTTTAAAATTGTGATAAAACAGCTTGTAATGATAGTCGAGTAAATATTTGATATATTATTAAAAATACACAAATATATTGCTTTTGTAATATCAAGATAATGTTTTTCTTTCATTTACTTTTGTAAAAATTTATATATTTTGCATTTAAAAATTAAATCTAATTGAAATCCTAAGTTTTTTTGCATTTATAAAAAAATCCATTTTTCCATAATTTTTTCAAGTTTTTAAAATATTAAATTAAACAAGTTATTAAAAAATTCTATATTTTAATGATTTTATTTAAAATTATAGAATTTTTAAAAATAAACAGATTAAACTGAAATACTAGCTTGTTATTGTTTTAAAATATACGAGAGTTTTTTGTCCAAGGAAAAGAATCCACTATAGTAATTTGGTTTATTCAAGAAGTAGATAATTTTTAATTTTATTAATGAAACATCAATAGCAAAACAAATACTAGAAAATAGAATTTATTTGAATTTTTCGCTATTTGACTCTTTTCTCCATTTTATTTTTCATTAAAATTGTTAAGTTGGTATATGACTCCTAAGTCTTAAATTTTTGTTAGACGTTGATTTATTGAGGAAACAGCATAATATGACAACCCGAGACGATTATTATTTGAAAGCTTATTTGTCAAAACTTAAATTACCCAACAGAATATTTCCCTAACTTCTGTATCTTGAAAAAAATGATTTATCCATAATTCAGTTGCACTTTATCAATGGTTGAATCTTTGGAAGCAAATGTATTAAGTTACTGAAAATGAAATTTAACATTTTGTAAGGAGATCAATTTTTTCAAATAAAAATTCATATTCGTTCTACGCTGTTTAATCACATTTAAGCATTTGATTTATATAATATAATATAATATCATATATTTTATGTAGTAAGATATCAACATGTCACAAAACAAAATGTTTTTTATTTTTAATAAAAATCTTTAAATTTCATTTAAAACATAATCTTTTGAGTATTTTATCTTAGAATAAATAAAAATAATTTCACAAATAAACTACATATAATAACTTCTCTCCCAATAACAATTCAACGTCAAATTTTTCCTGTAATAAAAGCGTTTCAAAGTTTTTCATCTTAAACTTAATCTTTATAAAATAAATTGATGATGAATTTATCTAATACATATAACATATGTATGTAGAATTGTAAAGCCTAATTAATCCGTAATATATTAAAACTAATTAATTAGCAATTTTTTCAATTTCAGTATACTTTTAATATCGAAAAAAATACAATAAATTAAATTTGATTTGTAGAATGCTAAGCATGGTACTATATATGTAAGATAATAAATAATGTTTGAATTTTTTATTACATTACGTTTTTAAAATATAACTCAAGAAAACAGAGAATTTGATTTAACGCATTATCTAAAATTAATCATGTAACTGGTCTTCTCTTTCTCATATAACATAATTTATTTTTATTTTTACCCAAATTAAGTTTTAATATTTTAAATCTGTTATATGTTTACATTTATCATGATTGGAAGATCAAAATTTTAGTAATAAAAAATCTTCCAACCTATGTTATCATTTAATTATTAATTTTGACATGTAAATTTATTAAACTTATTCCTTTTTGCGATTTTAAATAGCAATTGAAAGTTAAAACTAATTTACATGTTATTTGATAAAAGTTATTTGATAAATTCGAGAAAAATGTAATTTTTAACATGAAATTAAAAATAATTTAGCTTTTTAAAATATATACTTTGTAAATAATACAATAATTGTTATGCTTTTAAAAGCTATTTAAATATAAATGCATTTTTACGCGTATAGTTTATAATTGAAAGTCTGTATATAAAAGTTGGATTTCTTAACTATAATTAAATTTAATTTTTAAATCTATAATTGACTTTTGACTAAAACATTTAACTTTATAAACGCATACCTTATAAAATATTTATTAAATATATATATACATTTATATGAAAAAAATTGCAATAGTGTAATTAATTGGTAAACACGTACACTTTTTTTCATTAAAAAGTCCAAATTTTTGTTACTGCGAAACAAAATTTAATTTTCCTATCTACACGAAACTTTCAAAAGTCTTCAACAGCGAAAGATGATGGAAAAACTTTTTAATAACTTTTTTACCAAAAAAAGTACATTTCGGCATTCGATACACATTTCTTCAGAATTTTTTCTCATTTATTTATCATAATGAATTTCAGAACAGAAGCAGCATGCATGCGAAAGAAAATATTTTTCTTCAAATCTATTTGAAATTAGAAATAAATAATTTTAATAATTATGTAAAGAAATATCTCTTCGAAGTAAGGATAAGGTTTTTAGAATATGATTTCCAAAAATCATTTTTATTTTCAAGATTTTTATTAAGTTTTAAAATAATTTTATCATTGATTTATGCTTAAAGACTATTTAAACAATTATTATGAATGTAAATTATAAATCAATATTTTAATTATTGATTTTTAGGGAATCATTGATTAAAAGCAAATACAAGTTTTGAATATAACGACATCACAACAGTGTATCAAATTTCTGTCTTTTATTCTCCACTATGAAGAATGTTGTCTAAATTTATAGTTCAAATATATATAAAAATTTTCCGAAATAAGGAAAATTGTGTCACAAACTATAACAGTTTTATTTTATTTTTATTATTTATAGAAGGAAAATATTAATTGATTTATTTATTATCATTAAAATTTATTTATTCAATTTGGCATCATTTAGAAATTAATTTTTAAATTAGAGAAGATTGCTTAGTAAATTAAAAAAAATAATAATAATAAAGTATAGGAGAGTGGATTTATTTTTGATTAAATTTCATATCATGTTATATAAAGGAAATTTTAGTTGAGAAAAAATTAATTGGATTTATGCAGATAAAAGCCCATAATATGCATGTAACTAACTAAGACTTGGAAATCTTTAGAGCATTTAAGGTAATCAACATGATAAATTATTTGTTACCGTACCGAATATTTTTGTTTTCATATTTAGACGTATATGTAGTTTTTGATAATAAAAATCCCAATAAAATTAGATTTTTTAATAATAAAACTGCTGATCGTTATATAATTTTTATAATATCTTTATTGATTTAGCTAACAAATTTAAAAAATGAGACCATTTTTTCTAATTCTTGCATTTATTAGGCTTCTTTCAAAGCAATAAATCATGTTAAGGTTTAAAGTTATTCGCATATGTTTTTCACTTGAAGTTATTACGGAAAATATCGTGCAAAGTTCCGGTAAAATCAATTTATATACATTTAATATGCACTTTTTAATACCTTGAAATATAGCATATAATTATAATTTCATTAAGTATATTTTGAATCGGAAAAGTTAGTTAAAAATATTTTAAAGAAGAGTTTTGGAAAAAAAATCATAGATTAAAGCAAAAACAAGAAATGGGTTGATAAAATTACAAATATTCTACTTGACCAAAGGACAGATCTGTTGCCATTTTTTTCTCTCTACGGGCCACAATTGTCTTTTTAAATATCTATATCATACAAAAATACTGTCATGTCCCATTTACCAACTGTGCACCATGCAACAGAAGAAGGAAACGGGAGTGAAACATTTGAGCCATTGCCTTTCATTGAACTCGGGACACTAGTGGGGTTGACTGCGGAGAGCTCTGCACAAGATGAATGACTTACTGTTGTTAAAGTATTTTGTCTGTGTTCATGATGCCTTTTTTTTTCTTTGTCATAGATTTAATGTTTTTTGTTCTGATTACAATTTTTTTCTTATATGCCATTAGAAATAAATATTTTAAATTGAGCAAAAAACTTAGAACATTAATGATAAAATATACATTTGTAAATCAGTCAAAAAAATGCCTTAATTCAATTTTCCAAATTTTTTATGTTCACTAAAATGAAATTTTTATGCATCTAAGCGTGTAAATAACATTTTAATAGATACTCTTTTTGGAAACTTCAAATAACTATGATCAGTTTTTATTATGTTTATAAAAAATTTTTAAATTTCATCAGTGTAAGCAAATAGAGTTTATCATTATAATAAAAGCAATTGTTTTGTCTTTTAATTAAAGTCCTTTCTTAATTTACTCATAGATATGTAAATATACACATACACTAAATGTAACTTAATACTATTCCATCAAACATTTATACATTACTGGTTAATGATTTAACTCTCATAAACATCAAATATTTTGAAATGTTTGATATTTTGTGCCATTAAATACCAGTCAGTAGGATTTCGTTGCTTTTATTTTGATGAGGTATTCCATGGATGGTTTAAGTGATTGCCGAGCAATTTCTGTTTCAAAAGCATAGACACAAATTTCTTCTTTGACAATAATGATTGTGTTTAAAAAATATCGTTATAAACAGCATCGCTCGCTTCACTGGAACACATTACTTTTAAAAATGATTTAGCGTATTTGAAATAACTTGAAATGTAACGCATGACAGCCGTAAATGTTCCTTACAAATTGTGTTTCATGAACTAGAGTAAATTGATACTTGTTCACTTATGTCTCTTTCTGTCAAACCAGGATCATTAAAAATCTATAACTTCATCAATATGTTATTTATTAAGCCATGTGGATGGTGAATAATAGATCTGATAATTTTTAGAGGATTCTCTGTCATTCCTGAGTTTTTCACACCAATCAATTACTGTTGTGTTTTTGATAATCAATCTCTTTTGAAAATTTTTTAGAAACATTTTCAAATTTTTGTAGCATAAATTTCGAGAAGAAACAAACTTCAATCCATTATTTTTTTTCATACTTATACTCATTATTTTTTTAAAAAAAAGAAGAATGAAAATTCTTCTCTTTTATAAAATTTATTTTCAGGGGATAAATTAAATATTTTTGAGTGTTCCAAAATATTATAAAGTTATAAATATTCTTCATAAAATTTACAAGGGATATCTGCGGTGGCTAAGGAATTTTAAATAAGACCTTCCCGAAACTTTTCAATATAGCAGTAGTTTTCTCTTATACTATCCACTGCTTTTATTCTGAATATTCTGTTATGCATGTATTGAGATTCTTTATAAAGAACATTTATATCTGAACAAATCAGAATATAAAGTAGACACTCTTTGTTAAAAATTCGTAAGGATTGATAAAATAAATTTCAAAATCAGAAATTCGTAAAACAGAAAAACGATAAATTGTCTTATTTTTTACTAAAATGTTCTCTCTATAAAAATAATGGACTGTCTGAAAAATTATTTAGTATGCATTGAATGAGAAACACAAGTTTAAAATTCATTTTATTCATGAAAAATTATTCAAAATAATCAGTAATTTTTTGGAAATCAAAACTACTTTTTATGAAACACATCTTTTCAATTTAGCAAAGCATCTCATAGTTGCTTTCCTTGAAAAAATATATTAATTTTGTTTGCTTATCATCTGCTGGTTTCGCATATAATTAAAAGACTAAATAATTTTCTTCCTTTTTAACTGGAAGCTTTTTTCATTCTCATTCATTATGCTCTCAATAATTTTTTCATCTGATGCTGCTTTGGTACAAATTACATCTGAGTCCACTTTAAAAAGTCCTAAAATAAAATTGTGGGAACCAGTCGGTTTATTTGCTATAGCTCATAAATAAATAACTAGTCTTCATTTGAGTCATCAAATAAATGTTTTTGACTTTTTTCAGTTGGGTTGATTTCTTTAATAAGTTCTGCCGGTAAAAAATGACATAAATGTAGTTTGTTTTTCAATTTTATGGAAAATATTTATTGACAAGTTCAATGATCTTAGATTGTCAATTTCATCAGATTAAATCAAGTAATGATATCAAGCAATCTATGCATATTTATTATTATTTTTGAATCTGAAGAGATTGATTATACTCAGACACATGGAGAAAAAACTGAAGTTAAATTAGGTGAAAGAAATTCTAAATGATTTGCTTAGTAAAATCTGAAATCTTAACATAAGCAAAGCAACTGGCTAACAACAATTCAAATGGTTTATGATTCACCAATAAAAATATTGATTGAAGTTTCCGAACAATAAAATAAAAAATGGAAATAAAATGAAAACTCAGATAATAAAATAAAGGGAAAAATAAAATTTAATTTTTAAGAAGCTTTAGCTCCTAAATTGTAAGTAAAATTATAAAAGCATCTGTAGATCCATGTTTGAGATAATTACTATCAAACAATTCTGTAAAAGAATATAAGAAAAGGCTTCTGTTTTCAGAAAAAAATTTTCTTTATTTATGCCTAATAATCTTAAATGTTGTATTTTGTTACTAATTAATAAAATTTTATGTATTCCTAAATTAGAGGTTCATGAAAATAAATACCTACTACATTTTGAAAATATAAACTATTAGATATTTTATTTTTGGAACACTTCTCTTTACACCAGACTTTAAATGTTCTAAAAATGAGCATTTGCAAGTTTTTTTCACGTACCATTAATTCAACGTAAAATTAAAAAATTATAAATAAGCAATACATTCGTAATTTCCTTATACGATATTTTTAAAACATAGTCATTTAGATAAAAATATGACAATACTTTAAAGCCTGAAAACTTTTTATAAACCAATTCTATCTTATCTTAAATTTAATCAGAATTCCAATAAGGAATGAAGAATAAAATGGAATTAACAAATATTTTAGTTTGAAAAAAACAAAATTATTTCAAACAATCCTGAAAAAAAATTTAAGAAAAGATTTCTCTTTCTAAAAACATATGCCTAATTCGTGCATCAGTCGATTGTTATTTAAAAGTATTGACACACATCATGAAAAACAACTTCATTCAAAGGTATTTTTGCGATATTTGTTTAAAAGAATGAATCGATGAATACCGAAAATGAAGCAAATGAAGTTGAATTCAAATTCTTTTCTTACATTTAATTTAAATTTAAATTTATTTCAAGCACTGTGTTCATTATTGAGGTATACATGTTGCACTTTCTTCTAGATTTACCTATTTTATCTGCCTTTCATTGAGACAAAAAATGAAACAAGGATTTATTTTTTCTAAATAATACAGACTTAGTAACTTTCTGTACATGGAAATTGCTACTTTTATGAACAAAAAATAAGAGTTTTTATTATCATAACTCTTTAAAATATCTTATTCAGTTATTTTTTTGATATATATATATATATATATATATATATATATATATATATATATATATATATATATATATATATAACTGGAACATGTGTGACTTATGAATTCATACTAAAATCTGTTGAGATCATCTAATAAATAGTAAGATCAATTGTAAAAAGATAACTTAAGATTATTCTCAAATTAAACTTAATCAAATTCATTCCATTACTTCTCATAAAATAGTTAAACTAAATTATTAGACGAATCATTCCATCCAATAGCAACAAACAATCTTTGAAGTTCAGCAAGGCAATTTTTATCTTTAATTGATGAATTAATTTCTCTCATTTTAAATACACAAATTTTAAGGTTGTGAAAACTGAACAAATTAAAGAGTAGAAATATGTTTTAGATGTAAATGTTTTTTTCTCATAAAATCGAATAGATAACCAACAACATAATTCTATTTTTTATATTAATGAATTTTAATTCAATATTTATATGAAAATTTGTTATTCTTTATACATGAAACAATTTAAAGAGGGCGTGTTTTTTGATAAATGTATTTTGTTCTTCACGCAGTTATCGTTGTTTTTATAACAATTAAAAGAAATTAATAAGCATATCAAAAAGACTAAAGATTCACTTTTTACTAACAATAATATTTAACCCAAAATATATAAAATATTTTCTAATTCTGTGACAAAAAACTAAATTCATAAAAATTTGATTAAAAAGTGATAGATGGAAAGGTTATAATAAACTAACTAAGACATGAGAAAGAAAAGCAAAATGATGTAGTAATAATGCTTTTTACCATAAAATATCAACAAAAGCTTACAAGCTGAAAATATGAATATAATAAAATTATAATAAATATTTAAACTTTTATTTAACAGTTAATTTTAAGAAAAGAAAAGTAATCAGTGAATGAATATCAGTTTTATTTTGTCAAAAATAACACGAATTATTAAAATATAACATTAATATAAAAGAATAATGTGACGTATTTTGATGCTATTTATATCAATGAATAACAAATTTAATTATGGATAAATTAAATTATCATACAACTATTGTGATTATACAAAGTAATTTTTCTGCTGATTATTTCTGATTTGATCATATGCTTTTAGCTAAATATTGATTAATTGTCTCTCTCTTCCACCCGAGTTAAAGTAATTACTCGTAAGACTAATGAGGTTTCCAGATTTTCTTTTCCATCTTCTGAAGTAAACACTTTGTCTTTTATCTGCGCATATGTATCCTGAAAACTACGCCTGAATTTCTTTGTTCTTAACGTGCAGCTGTCTAGAAGATGTCTTCAGTGGAAATTTGTTTTGACTGAACAGACGTCTTTAAAAAGACAAACGTAATTTTTATACTTAATCAACCCTATTTTTATAAAAATTTCATTTTCGCTGAAAAATATTTATTTACATTATAAAAGGAAAAGTTGTACAGCAAATCCACTGCAAAGTGTGTGTGTGTGTGTGTGTGTGTGTGTGTGTGTGTGTGTGTGTGTGTGTGTGTGTGTGTGTGTGTGTGTGTGTGTGTGTGTGTGTGTGTGTGTGTGTGTGTGTGTGTGTGTGTGTGTGTGTGTGTGTGTGTGTGTGTGTGTGTGTGTGTGTGTGTGTGTGTGTTGTTTTTTTTTCATATTCAATTTCCTAACCCCATCTGAAATTGTACATACCAGGATAGATTTGCTGCTTTATAAAGTTAATTTTGCTGTCTTGCTTAGAACAGGTCTTACGGTTAAGTCAGTCAATTGAATAGATACTTTTGACCAATTCTGACAGTCATGTGATTAATAACTCAGAACGGAAGTCAACAGATTTCAAAGATTAACAAAGTCATTTAATTCCAGCGAAATAACAAGATATTGATCACCAAGTCTTTATTACCAAAAGGAATTATTGGATAGTAATTCCTTTTTGTAAATTATGTAAATACTTCAGCTATCCTTACTTAAATTTATTTATTTTCTATTAACTATCAAATTATTATTTCAATTGATATACTAGTCTATTAATTCGGTTATTACAAATTTGTATTCTTAATTGTGATACAGTCTAGTGTTTTGATCAAACAGGCTAAAAGTCCCACCTTTGTAAAGCTTTTGTCTCTCAAAAATATGCACTTTGGTCATGCTTTCAGGGTGCGTTTTAAGTCTCGCGCTGCCAGGCTATGGCTCCCGGCTGTCGCCTGGCATACCATGCGGAATGTCCTTTTTTTTTTAGACTAATTTACAGGCACAACCTGATAGCCAAGAGGAATAAACCAGGGTATTTTCTTCTCGTTGTCTGTCTGTCATCTTTCCAGCTTCTAAATTGTTAAGGCCACTTTAAGGGTTATGAGGACACACCTAGTGGATAATCCCTATACAGGCCCTCAGTTCGTCTCTTTGTGTTGGCAATAAATTTAGATGTATCAGAAATGGCATGGAATAATAAATATTATATTATACCTCACTAAAAATAATAAAATGCAAAATCTATTCTTCTATATGCTAAATTTGAAGTTAAACCTTTGTTTTTATCTTCGTGTTAAATAATATAATTTTTAAGATGGAATTGAATGTATCTTATAATATAAGTACAATTTCTTAAGAATTTTTCTAAAACTAATATTTTGAATTAAAGCATAATTTAATTAATAAATAGCTTACAGTAAGTGAAGAACAAATATATAAGCGCTTTCGCATTTGCGTAATTTGATTTGTGCAATAATGATACTGACGCCTACATGCAAAATGATAGTGGAAATATATGTCTGTGAAGTTTTATGAAAAAAATTAAAGATTATGGTGTGACAAAATTTTGTTATTTATTATTCACTTACTATTTTATAGAAAAGAAACATTTTCTCTATAAATTAACAGTTACACTTTCAATGAACAATTCTTTTTCCTACGAAATATTGTGTCTCTTTTGCTCCCTTCCCCCGCACACACAAACATTCTGCTTTTAATAATAAATATTTTTCAAGTGAAGAAGTTGTATTTTACATTTTATTCTTTAATAAATTTAATTTAATAACATAATATAATAAATTATTAATAATTATTATTATTATTAATTATTACAATAATTATATTAATAAATTAATAATTAATAACATAATAAATTTCTTATATTTAAAATAATGTAGGTTAAAATAACATATTGATTTATCTTGAGATAAAATTAACTAAACCTTGTGCAAAAATTTATATTTTCATTTATAAAATAAAAGCTGGAATGTGTGCCATTATAACAATTTCATAATATAATAAATAACACTGTACAAAATATAATGAACCTGTTCACAGTTTACAAGTTTTCTTTTGGTACCAAGTTTATGACTGAAGATATAATCATAATGAATCGTTAATTAATTCTTGTTGACATATATGTGCTCATAAACATAAAGAGAGGGAAGAACCCTTTATTGAAAGGGTAATTTTTCTTGGCATAATAATATCATAATTATGAATTCCATTTTTTTCCCACCTCTCAAAATAAATTCTGTTAATGATTAATTGTTATATTTTAATAGCCATTTTTCTAGTTTCTATAAAATAAAAGAATACATAAAGTGACTCT